>CM042138.1:26914566-26933895 GCA_023376005.1 Doryteuthis pealeii | reverse complement strand
TTGTTTATACGGCGTATTCGTATGTTGTTTTATCTGTACATACTTTTTAACGAGTGTAACTTAATCTTTCACACATTTAATCTCTTTCTCTTCTTTTTGTTTTTTAACTTATATCAGATAATTTTTCAGAGCTTTTTTCTAACGTCTCTTTGTGTCTCTTATTTGTAGATTTTGGTCAGCTGTTTATTTTCTTTTTCTCATTTCTTTTTCTTCCTTTTTCTTTTTTTTTTTTCTTTTCTTTTTTGTATATATATTCTCGTCGTCGCAGCCGCTCCTGTTTTGGGCGCTTAACTAAGGCTGCCATGTTTCTCTCTCTTCTCTCTCTTCTCTCTCTCTCTCTCTCTCTCTCTCTCTCTCTCTCTCTCTCTCTCTCTCTCTCTCTCTCTTTATTTATTTATTTTATATCTCTTTCTTCCTTACTCTTTCTTTATTTCTCTCCTCTGTTCTCTCTCTCTCTCTCTTTCTCTTTCTCTCTTTATTTATTTATATCTCTTCGTCCTTACTCTTCTTTTTATTTCTCTCCCTCTGTTCCTCTCTCTCTCTCTCTCTCTCTCTCTCTCCTCTCTCCTCTCTCTCTCTCTCTCTCTCTCCTTCTCTTTCTCTTTCTCCCTTTCTCTCATCACATCTGCTGCTCCTATTTTGCCGATTAACTAAGGTTACCATTCCCCCCCCTCTCTCTCTCTCTCTTCTCTCTCTCTCTCTCTCTGTCATCACAGCCGCTTTAAAACTAATCTCTCTCTCTTCTCTCTCTTCTCTCTCTAACTTTCTTTTTTCTCTCTCACCCTCTTCCTCATTCTCTCTCTCTTCCTTCTTTTTCTTTCTTCTCTCATTTCTCTTTTTCACTCTCTTTTACCCCCTCTCTCCTCTCTTTCTCTCTCTCTCGAAACTCAATGCTTCTCTCTTTCTCTGTTCCTCCTAGTTTCCCCCTCTCTCTCCCTGTCTGTCTGTCTGTCTCTGTCTGTCTATCATATCTATCTTATGCTCTCTCTCTTTCTCTGTTCCTCCTTGCTTCCCCCTTCTCTCTCTCTCCCTGTCTGTCTGTCTGTCTGTCTGTCTGTCTCTCTCTCTCTCTCTCTGTCCTCCCTTGCTTCCCCTTCTCTCTCTCTCCCTGTCTGTCTGTCTGTCGTCTGTCTGTCTGTCTGTCTTCTCTCTCCCTCTCTCTCTCTCTCTGTTCCTCCCTTGCTTCCCCTTCTCTCTCTCTCCCTGTCTTCTGTCTGTCTGTCTGGCGTGTCTTCTCTCTCTCTCTCTCTCTCTCTCTCTCTCTCTCTCCTCTCTCTCCTCTCTCTCTCTTGCTCTTTTTAACGGCGTACCTAAAATAACTAGAAAATAAAGTACGAATAACTTTGAAACGTGCCTTATTCTTCTGATGGAAAACACAGACTATTACCTTCATTAAATTCATTACCACCTCTTCACATCAAAATTATAAATTTTGTCTTAGCATAAATATCGCCCGCACCCTTCTCCTTCTCCCCCTCCTCCTTCTCCCTCTTCTTCTTCTCCTTCTTCTCCCCCCCTCCTCCTCTGTAGGCAAACGAGAAACACAGATCTTTCTAGATTGTATTGGGAATAAACAGTTATGTGTTAAATCTATCTCTTATACTCCATGTGTTTTACCATCCGCTCCAGAAAAAAACCTTGCTATGCCAAATTAACTAGCAAACTCTGAAGACATAAAGCGTTTTACAGAGCACACATGAAAGGCGTGTGTGCATTACACTGGGGCGATGAGGAAGGAAAAAAATATAAGAAAAAAATAAAGAAAAACCAAAAAAAAAAATAACAAGACTAGGGAATAAGAAGAGAATAAATATAACGAACTAATAATGGGGAGATAACTCTGTTGTGGTGTTCGCAAAAGGAAAAGGCGAAACGCAAAGACTTGGAAACTGCGAATATCGGGCAAAATAGATTAGTCAAAGCAAAACGGTTAAGTGTGAAAAAATTAGAAGAGAAGTAAACAAGGAAACGTGCAAATCGAGCCAATATGATTGTGATTGTATTCATATATATATATATATTATATATATATATATATATATATATATATATATATATAGAGAGTACGTAAATAAACATGTGTTTATTTGATCGACAATTTTGGAGGATATGTGCTTAATTGAAGTCATACCTAATTTTTGAAAATCAATTAGTTAATAATTAATGAATTTTAGGCGGCATATATGTTCAAATGTGAGGCTAAACAAATCGAGAAAATTTTCATCCTGAATACATTTCGACTATTAGATCTCATCAGCAAGGTTATAGGACATATATATTATATCCTAAATTTGAAAATGAATTAGTTAATAATTAATGAATTTTAGCGCGCATATATGTTCAAATGTAAGCTAAACAAATCGAGAAAATGTCAATCCGTGAATGTACATTTCTACCTCATTAGTCTCATCAGCAAGGTTATGAGCATTATATATATATATATATATATATATATATATATATATATATAATTATATATATATATAATATATAAATGGAATAAATCCGACAGTATGATTGAAAATAGATTATCATTTTGTTTTTCTATCTATTTTCAATCATTATATATATATATATATATATATATATATTATATATATATATATATATATATATATATATAATCCAAAGATCTGGAGAAGAAAATCTTCCTTACGGCATGAATTTTCTTTTAGTGTCGTAGTTTGTAGAGCTCAATGTGTGCTTTTGTTTTCAGAGTCACAGAGCAAAATTATTCACACTGTGATTAGAAACACTAGAAATTTGCTCTAGGCTCTGAATAGACTATAAAGCGAAAAATCTAATATTCTGTTATATTTTTTACTTTTATATATTATATATATATTATATATATATATATATATATATATATATATTATGAGAGTAAACAACAAACAATGTGTTTGATATGCTTTTTTTTTCTTTTTTGTTTTAGCCGACAATTTTTTTGTGGAAGAATATGTGCTTAATTGAAGTCGTACCTAATTTTGAAAATTAATTAAATATTAATTAATGAATAAGGCGGGCATATATTTCAAATGTAAGGCTAAACAAATCGAGAAAAATCAATCTCTTGTTTAGCCTACATTTGAATAGGTATGCCCGCGCTAATTCATTAATATTAATTAATTAATTTCAAAATTAGGTACAACTTCAATAGCACCACAACACACACACACACCATAATATATATATATTATATATAATATATATATATATATATATTATTATATATCAACCCTTCCGCATGAGTAGAATGTGACACATCTTAATTCTTAAATTTCATTAAAACTTAAAATACGGCGCGCCAAGGGGTCGCAGACTTTTGATTGTAAATATAACAAATTTCGTTAACTTCTAATCGGAAAATGGTGCCTATAAGATTAACTAATTCTCATAGAGTAATTTTTTAAAATCTTGATTAGACATGCAATGCATTCGAAACTATTTATCTTATTGGATGATTCATTGAGATTTACTGAGTTCAACACAATCAAAATAACATACGTATCTGACAGGAGTATCTAAGTGAGTATGTTTACACCATTTTACTCCCTCTGGACTCCTGTTCAAGATTTATTTGCAAAGCTTCATGATGCCAAATTAACTCTCAATATACAGGAGTAGAGCTGTTTCTCATTCAACGTGCCATGTTTCCCTGAAAATAATGACAGGAGCTTATATTAATTCTAGACTCCGATATAAGCACTAGGCTTATTTTCAGGGGATGTCTTTTCTTCATATAAATAAGACAGGGGCTTATATTAATGTCTAACTCGAAACATAATACGGAGGGCTTATTTTTCAGGGGGATGTCTTTATTCTTCATATGATAAGACAGGGCTTATATTAATTCTAATACTCTCGAAACATAACAGCCAGGGCTTTATATTTTACAGGGATGTCTTATTCCTTCAATATAAATAGACAGAGGCTTGTATTAATTTACTCCCGAGAACATAACCCGGGCTTATTTGCAGGGGATGGTGCTTATTCTTCGTCAATTGGAAAAAACGACATTAGCAAAGTAGAAAATTACATAAATTTCTAAAATAAACCAGAAATTACGAAAACAATATTCATTTATTTACATAACATGGTTTATATTTTATTCAAAATACGATTATTTAACGACAATTCATTCAAAACTAATCATATCAAATCATCCCTGGAATGTTATTGCTCTCATTAGGGCCTTATTTTAAGAAGGTAGCGCTTATATTAGAATCATGACCCGGGATTCATAGGGACAGCGCGTGGTGTAATGGTTAAGTGCATGTGGAAATGGAACTCGTCGGCCCCGAGTTCAAATCCTGGATGTGGTAATTGCATTTCACTTAGGCGCTAATACCGCTTGGGAAAGGTATGAATCCCACGTCTCCCTCCAGCTATAGATAAATATTAGGGGCAGACTGGGATTTTTAACGCTTGGTTAGTTCAACCGGTGCTAGGAGAAGGAAAACTCTGAATTCAAACCTATAGAACTCTGCTTAAGAAATTGACCCTGTGTCACATCCTGCTCGTGCGGAGGGGTTGGTAAATATATTTATTAGAATCATCCTGAAAAGATTGACACTCGGTCTTATTTTGCAGGTAGGTCTTATTTTTGAGGAAACGGGGTATCTATGTCTTTGATAGATTAATTGATTTTAAAGGCATGTCAACTCATCTAGGGTTATTTTATGCATAGATCTTATGGAATCGCGTACATTATACGTTTATATTTACATTTTTTGTCGATTTTTCTTTTTGTACTCTGTATTACCAAATACGAATGTTTTTTTTAAGTAGATATATTTGACCCAAACAGGTACTGCCACTCCGGGTGTGGGTGTAATAGCATAGAAGTACTCCACATTCCCCAGTTCTCCAAAACTGGGCCTCCCTATCAGATGCAGTGTCATGCCCATCAACTGTCTGGGGTAGTCCTAGTGGTTGCAGGTGAGAGCATTTTACAGTGGATATCCCTTGTGTGCCTTAGTGTTAGGTAGAATCCTTGTGTTCCTTAGTGTTAGGTAGAATCGTTGGGTTCCTTAGTGTTAGGTAGAATCCTTGGTGTTCCCTAGTGTTAGGTAGAATCGTTGGGCTCCTTAATGTTAGGTAGAATCCTTGTTTGCTGATCCGTCCGTCCATCCGTCTCGAATGCCAGCAATTGTGGGGATTTCAAGATCGGTGATTAAATAGTTAACTAACCACGTATTCGAGCGTGTTGATTGGCTGGTTTTAATCCACGCGCCTACATAGACTCTACAAGTTTAAGCGGTGGACCATAGCACACCTTACTGTAAAAAATAATGGCTGCCTAATGTGGTGTAATGGTTAGCAAGGTAGATTTGCAGATCATTGTTAGTGAGTTCGATTCTCACTGGGTGCCCATACTTCTGGCTTTGTGCGCATATCTAAGCTCAGCTTAGTAAATAATATTGTAAAAAATAATGGCTGCCTAATGTGGTGTAATGGTTAGCAAGCTTGATTGCAGACCATTGTTAATGAGTTCATTCTCATTGGTCTTGTGCCACACCTAAGCAAAGCTTAGTAAATAATTATATGTAAAAAATAATGGGGTCTAATGTGGTGTAATGGTTAGCAAGCTAGATTAGCAAACCATTGTTAATGAGTTCAATTTCAACTGGGTCTCCCATACTCCTGGCCTTGTGCTGCATCTAAGCTACGCTTAAGTAAATAACGGGGCACCTTACGCGGTGTAATGGTTAGCAAGCAAGATTCGCAGACCATTGTTAGTTAGTTCGATTCTCATTGGGTGCCCCATACTTCTGGCCTTGTGCCACATCTAAACTAAGCTAAGAAAATAACTCTATGTAAAAAAAAAGGGAGCCTAATGTGGTGTAATGGTTAGCAAGCTTGATTTGCTGACCATTGTTAGTGAGTTCGATTCTCATTGGGCGCCCAATACTTATGGCCTTGTGCCACATCTAATCCATGCTTAGTAAATATCTATTTGTCAAGAATATTTGGACTCTTGTCTTCACATCTTTATTGTTACATACACAACGTTTCGGCCGATGTTCCCCTCGCTCTTCTTCAGGTGTTTCTTGTCAAACTCGCGAACCTTCTCTTCGAGCTCAGGCAATCTTCATGTCGTAATCGGTAACCTTCATGTGAACTTCGAACCGAACCCCTTTATTCAATCCTCGGTGGGGTGGGGGTGGGGGCTGTTCCCATTCCGTTAACCATGATCGGGTAGAAGTGTTAAGCTATGTTAAGTATTCTATGTTATTATCGCCCTTGGTCAGGATTGAACCTTCAGCCTAGAGATGTATTAACTTAACCCATAGATCCGTTACACCATGTGTCCAACTGTTTTAGTATTATCTCTAGGAATCTAAAAAACAGTCTCTGTTATTTATAGCATAGTACTTTAGTATTAATAATCTACAAGTCTACCTCGTTAGTTTCTCTCAACAACATGTACTTAGCAATGTTAATACGGTTCTCTACACTTATAATCATAACATTGATATAGTGATTGCAATGGAACAACTTGATGCCACACCTTGTTGTAATGACCAACAGCCACAATGCATAGATTTTATTTCATTACACAGAGACTGACAGTGTTAGTTTAATTGATGAAAATCGGTTAACGCCTTTTCCTTATAATCTACACTACTGCATATAAATAAGTACACTCCTAATAGTCCCTTTTTTAATAAAAATTCAAATTTTCTTCAAAGCTAAAAATATTTCTCTTATCAAAATATACATCATATATGAGAAGTAAACAAACAAACAATGTGTTTTGATATGGCTTTTTTAGCCGACAATTTCTGGGAGAATATGTGCTTAATTGAAGTCGTACCTAATTTGAAAATTAATTAATTAATAATTAAAGAATTAGGCGGGTATACCTATTCAAATATAAGGCTAAACAAATCAATCTCTGTATGTACATTTCGGCCTGTTAGGCCTCAACAGCAGTGTAGTAAAGTCACCATAAGTGGAAATATAACCTACTTCTAAACAAACGTAAAATCTGGAGAAGACCATGGTGTAATGGTTGGAGTCCCGCTTGTCAGCTTGACAGTCAGGGTTCGAATCACAAACAAAGCGGTCTTCCTGTCTATAGCTCTGATGATGAGGCCTAATAGGCCGAAATGTACATACAGAGATTGATTGTTCTCGATTTGTTTAGCCTTACATTTGAATAGGTAGGCCACCTAATTCATTAATTATTAATTAATTAATTTTCAAATTAGGTACTTCTTCACATATTCTCCCATATATATATATATATATATATATATTATATAGTATATATATATATACATATATATAGTCAGATTTTTGGCCTGATGAGCAACTAAGCCAAACTATTAGTAGGTATATCTGACTCATTATGTTTAACTTTATTATTTGCTCTACTTATGTATTGGCATTTTAGCTTTAGATAATCCTAGCGGTTTATATAATATATATATATATATATATATATATATATATATATATGTATATTCTTCTTTTGGCCAAGTGGTATAAGATTAATCGATTATTTTTGGTTGGTACAACCCTCTTGGTCTTTTCTTTTTTTCTTTTTTTTTCTTTTTTTCTTTTTTTCTTTTTTTCCCCAGATGAAGTTTGGTAGTATATTTTTACTATCAAACTATTTGCCTTTTTTACTTACCACAAGGGTTTACCAATAAGTTTAATATTTTATATATATATATATATATATATATATATATATATATATATATATATATATGAGAGAGAGAGAGAGGGGGGAGAAAGAGAGAGAGAGAGACATTACTCGCTTTTATATTTTAAACTTGATTTTGATAGAATTGTTGGAATATTTTCATATATAAGGTGTTCAAAACACCACCTGAATTTATAGACTGGGCGAGGTTACGTGGTTTATTCCTCCACCAATCAACAACCATAATGCGTGGCTGTTTGGATACTTAAGCACTGATATTGAGAACCGTCTATTTGTAATCATTGGAACTTACCAAGGAGCACCAAGAATTCTGTACCAAGAATTTCCGCTGTTCAAGCACTTTTGCTTGAACCCTAAAGGATGGCCCATAAAATCGTAAAGTAGCAGTAGAAAAAAAATCCCTGAAAGGGAGAAACCTTTCTGAGCTCTTCAGCTGGGTGTCTTTTGGTGAGGAAATAACGAGGTGTGCATTCGTTGTTCATCCCCGAAGATCAACATTTTGATTTCTCGTTCGAATGGCAAGGAATTCGAGTTTAGTTACGCGCACGCTTGGCATCACAGCTGGTTGGCGGCAAGAGAATCTGGTGGATATCGGCAGCTGAGGAAGGGCGGAAATGATGGCAAGAAAGACAAACAGATTTGGAAGGGATTGGACAAGGAAGTAGAAGAGGGAAATTATTAGGGGGTTTTGGTATGTATGGGGGTTCAAAGGAAAGAAGGGGAGAGTAGAAAATAGATGTAAACAAAAAAATGGAAGATTGGTTTGGTTTGGTTTGTTTTACGGCATATCAACCTCGGTGGGTCATTTAATGCCGACAAAGTTGTGAAATAAATTCATTCTTAATGCATAATACAATTTTGTGTATCAACTCATGTTTTTCTATTTAACCCATAGATGGGACCCTAACAGGTACTACCACTCCGGGCCAGAATGGACCAGGGAGCAATGGTGATGAATGGGTGCTCCACATTTCCCAAACCTCCAAAACTGGAACCTCAACAAAAATGGAAGAGTAAGAGAAGGGAGCAAGAAGTGGAAGTAAGAGAAGAAAATAGAAAACAAGACAGATTGGAATTAAATTTGATACCGGTCCCTGCCAAATCAGCGCATGAGTAGCACAGTTTGGGTAATCAGGTCTGTGCGGTAAAGTGTGTAGCTAGCGGTAGTGTAGCACTAGCGGAAAGGGGACTGTTCGGCTGATACTAACAAAAGACCACTTCAACTTTACTTAATGCAGAATCAAGTCATTTTTTTATAAACTAAGGACGCAGGTTGCTTACATTACCTGCTGTTGCTTAACCGGGGCTTTACCCAATTAAGTATTGAACTGACTCATCACTGCTTAACTCTTAACATCCATAACCGCCTCTTTCCACTGTACCCCAAATGATAGCCTTTGTTTAAATTTAATATTAAACATATTTAGCAGTCTTTGATTTACGGGAAATAACAGCTAACTTTAAATGAAAAGGCCATTTTTAGACATTTATTGATAAATACTTATAGGAATGGAGCTCTGGACTTCTCAACAGGATGTTAAGAGTTCTTCGGTATCTAGCGGAAATAGCGTTTAACTGTGGCTTGACCATAATAGAAGAAAAGAAGAAGAAGAAGAAGAAAGAAGAAGAAGAAGAAGAATGGAAGCAATGAAGAAGAAGAGAAGAAGAAGAAGAAGAAGAAGAAGAAGAAGAAGAAGAAGAAGAAGAAAACAATGTTTATTTTTACTCATTACACAATATAAATAATGAAGAAGAGGACAATAGAAGAAGAAGAAGAAGAAGAAGAAGAAGAAGAAAGAAGAAGAAGAGAATGGAAGCAATGAAGAAGAAGAAGAAGAAGAAGAGAATGGAAGCAATGAAGAAGAAGAAGAAGAAGAAGAAGAAGAAGAAGAAGAAGAAGAAGAAAACAATGGTTTATTCTTACTCATTACACAATATAAATAATGAAGAAGAGGACAATAGAAGAAGAAGAAGAAGAAGAAGAGAAGGAGGAGGAGGAGGGGGAGAAGAAGAAGAAGAAGAAGAAGAAGAAGAAGAAATGGTTTATTTTTACTCATTACACAATATAAATAATGAAGAAGAGGACAATAGAAGAAGAAGAAGAAGAAGAAGAAGAGAAGGAGGAGGAGAGGGGGAGAAGAAGAAGAAGAAGAAGAAGAAGAAGAAAATGGTTTATTTTTACTCATTACACAATATAAATAATGAAGAAGAGGACAATAGAAAGAAGAAGAAGAAGAAGAAGAAGAAGAAGAAGAAGAAGAAGGGAGAAAAGAGGGTAAATTCGCTGGATGATGACAAAAATTAAGGAAAAAAAACAGAAATGAAAAGGATGCCAACACAAATGAGAAGAAGAAAAAGACACGAAGGAAGTGCGAGAGGGAAAAGAAGTGAAGCGAGAAAAGGAAGGAAAACAGAGATGAAGAAAAGGATGAAGAAAGGGAAAGAAGAGGAGGGAAGGATAAATAAGAGGGGTGATGAAAATGATGGTGAAGAAGCAGAGAAAAATGAAAACACGTGGGAATGTGCAGGGCACGTGCAGTGTTTGGCGCCTGCTCTTCGTCATCCCAGCATCACCATCATCATCACAATCATCATTAGTAACATCATTAGTGGTCTCTGTTAACCAGCCTCCCAACACACTTGTGATGGTGGTGCGGGTGGAAAAAGTGCTAATGTCTGTATATCGTGCTAATTATCTATTTATTACGAATTCATACACCCACGGATAACATGTTTACATATGCTCATTTACAGTCATAAAAAATTAAATTGGTTCGGAGATAGATAGACAGATAGATAGAAAGACAAAAAGACTTAGATAGATATGAATAGCGTATGATATATATTATATATATATATATAATATATATATATATATATATATGAGAAGTAAACACACAAACAATGTGTTTGATATGGCTTTTTGGCCGACAATTTTTTGGAGAATGTGCTTAATTGAAGTCGTACCTAATTTTTAAAATTAATTAATTGATAATTAATGAATTAGGCGGGCATACCTATTCAAATGTAAGGCTAAAAAAAATCGAGAAGATTGATTTTTCTCGATTTGTTTAGCCTTAAATTTGAATAGGTATGCCCGCCTAATTCATAAATTATCAATTAATTAATTGTCAAAATTAGGTACGACTTCAATTAAGCACATATTCTCCCAAAATATGTATATATATATTTGAGATATGTTGGTATCTGTAGAAAGGAGAAATAACAATCCCGAAAATTCACCACTACTACTAAATAAAAGAAACTAAAAAAAAAATTTAAAAAAAAACAACCGAGTTTTCTTATATTTATTCCCAGATGAATATATATATATATATATATATAATATATATATATATATATATATATATATATATAAGTAAAGAAATAACAAAAGTCTTAGAGATTTAGCATTATAGTCTATTTCAGGGAGCTTAGACAAAGTGTCTAACTCATCAGACGCGAATGATGAATTCTTTATTACTTTAAAGGCATTTGAAAACAGATTTTTATTTTTTTAATTTTATAAATTTTATAGTCCTGTGATATGAATTCTAAACGAAAACCTTGATGTTGCAAAAAACATAATTTTTTTTTTTTTGCAACATCAAGGTTTTCGTTTAGAATTCATATCACAGGACTATAAAATTTATAAAATTAAAAAAATAAAAATCTGTTTTCAAATGCCTTTAAAGTAATAAAGAATTCATCATTCACATCTGATGAGTCGGGAGAGTTAGACACTTTGTCTAAGCTCCCTGAAATAGACTAAAATGCTAAATCTCTAAGACTTTTGTTATTTATTTACTTATAAATTTGCTCTGTGACTCTAACATTAAGAGCACACATTGAGCTCTCAAACAGCGACAGGTTTTTTTTAAATAAAACTCTTGTGTCGTAAGGAAGATTTCTTCTCTGGATTATATATATATATATATATATATATATGAAGAAAAATTGTAAATCCGACAGTATGTCATATGAAAAATTGAAAAAACACAAAGTTCATAAACGAGTAATGTGTATTTCGCCTACACTGCAGAGTTTCGATCTGTTTCAATGGATCATCATCAGGGCTTCCGTTAGGTTGAGGAAAAATAAATGTATCACAGAAAATAAGGAATCAGTGAGACTCATTTGCTTAATGGTCGGTCAGTCTATTTAAAATAATGAAACTCCAGCGTTCGTGGAATTTTTAAAAAACGTAAACAGACGCTGAAATCAAACGTATATATATATATATATATATATATATATATATATATATATATATAAGGTGTGTCAAAAAGTAGCTTTTCGGTACTTTTTGACACACTTTGTATTCAGAAAAATTAACGTTCCATTCATTCTTCGTTTCTTTCTTGGTAAATACAGCTTTAAAATCTGTACTTTTTGACAAACCTTGAATTCTGAAAAAAATTAACGTTACATTTATTGTTCATTCCTATCTTGGTAAATGCAGCTTTAATCTCGATACTTTTTTGACACACCACGTATATATATATATATATATATATATATATATAGAGAGAGAGAGAGAGAGAGAGAGAGAGAGAGAGAGATTGGTAATTTTTCCGAGTTGAAATAAAAGAAAATAAAGTGCTCAATTACAAATGTTAGAGCCTTAATTTTGAATTTATCAGCGACCATAAACTTAACCGAAAAATTGCATTTATTTACAAATATATAACCGCAAAATGTGGACTTGCAGACACACCAGAGGGATTAAATGGTATCCTGACGAAGGCAAAAGCCTGAAACCTTAGGTAGATGCCCACTAAAACCTCTGTATAAACAGTTATATTTAATAAATAAATAAATATATATATATTATATATATATATATATATATATATATATATATAGAGAGAGAGAGAGAGAGAGAGAAGAGAGAGAGAGAGATATGAAAAGATGATAGATAATGAGAGATATATATGCACATACTGATATAGATAGATAGATACATCATGTCCGTGACACTAATTTATTTTTATAAATTGCTTTTGCTATCGTATTTCGAGGATATTAATAATAATGACAAACCTTCATTTGAAGAATCAGTCATCGCTTTAACAAAGGGGAAATTAAGAGTTTAAAACTCCAACGTCTGTCGCATAAATTATGTTGTATTTAGTTTTGGTTTGGTTTGGTTTGGTTTGGTTTGGTTTGTTTTACGGCATATCAACCTCAGTGGGTCATTTAAAGTTTTGAAATAAAGTCATTTTTAATAGATACTCAATTTTTTTATAAACACATTTTTCTTTTTAACACATAGATGGGACCCTAACAGGTACTACTACTCCAGGTTAGAGTGGACCAGGGAGCAATGGTGATGAATGGGGTGCTCCACATTCCCCAAACCTCCAGAACTGGAACCTCACCATCAGATAGAGATTAACGTCATTTCCAGGACTTGTAGACCCTCAGTTACCACCTTCTAGCATCCATATGATAAAAAGGGTTGGGACTTGCCATAAGGGCAACAGGGTTGGGAAAATCATATAGGTGCTAGGGCTTGTCGTGACCAGCCGATTGATCTCCGACCGCCCATCTAGCCCAAGATAGGGCCGAAGTTGAGTATTGCAAGTCATGGACTGCTCAACCACCTGGGTTATATCCTTAAGCATCACGGGTCGCCATTCACGGCCAATAGGTGGCCCCATTGGGGGAGTCTTAGCCCTCAGCAGAGGTGCAATTGGTGCATTCTAACGTCCCAGCCGACAGGGCGGTTGTATTTAGTGTATTCAATTAGTATGTAAAAGTAATAACTATCATAGAATGTAATAACAATAGAAAAATTAATAGATAAGTATAAGGATTTTATAATTTGCTGGAAGCATTGTGGGTAATCTGAACATTAGTTACATAAATGAGAGTAACCTCCCCTTGTTTGATTTACTTTGAGGAAGCCTTATATTTTGGTCTGCCATTTTCATGTTACCGTAAATCTACACTGAAAATACGAATTTGTTCGAATCAATACAACTGCATGTTTTAAGACGAAGATATCATACAATGTGTTCTTAATTGTGCTTGCGCATAATTTGAAATGAACTTAATTGTTAAGAACCTGTTATCATATTTTCGTGTTAAAACATTCAGTTGTATTGATTCGAACAAATTCATATTTTCAGTGTAGATTTACGGTGAAATGAAAATGGCCGACCAAAACATAAGGCTTCCTCAAAGTAAAACAAACATTTATGTAACTAATGTTCAGATTACCGCATTTTATTTATATTGGTTTGACTGTTGGTTTTGAAGACTGTCACAATGCAAGTGTAAAAAAAAACGAGGTAATTGATGTATTAATTTAACTTTGAACCACGTATGTTTGTGAATTTGTGTTACGCCTCAAAGATACGTGGTTCAAAGTTAACTGACATGAAAAAATGTAAGAGTTTTCAAATAAAATAACTAATGGATTATATTGTTTATTCATCAATATATCAACACTGAAAATTTCATTAAATTCGGTTAATTCCTTGATTTTTAGTATTTTTTTTTTCTTTCGGCGGGATGACATACGATGGTGGAATTTATGTCCGTAATTAGTATTTAACCTTTTTTTCCATATTAAACAATTTGCAATAGCTCTTAAGTATACATATCAAACGTTGTAATAATTAAATTATCACATTCTGTTATACCCACGGTTTCCGCTAGTGATTATAATTTTGTTTGGTTGATTCTTAAATAGTTTTGCCCTTTATTCATTTTAAGATATGGTTTTATCATGTGACGATGCAATTTCTTTCAAAAATGGTTAATACACAACTTCCTTGACGCATATAATGAAGTGTTAAATAGGAAAATGATGAAAGCAGACACAATTATAAGAGTTTAAATTAATGACACCAACGGAAGATAAATAGGTGAGGCTGTTTACATAACAGATACGAAACCACAGCTGAATACACAAACCTCGCAAGGAAAATGCGGGAAAATTGTTGACGCTTGTTTCACTTTTACGAGCTCCTCTGGCAAATAAGGTAACTCAATCATTATTTACTTCTCTTTAATATAATAATCTAACCAGATGACAATGTTTCATTGACACACACATACACACACGCACACACACACACACACACACACACACACACACACGCACACACACATATATATATATATGAATTTATATATGAATTTATATATGAAATTGGTGACTTACCGGTGAAATTGGCCTCAATGGTTAGTTGATACAGGTTTCACAATCATAAAACAGCGATATAACAAATATAAAGTGCTCAATGCGCAAGTAGAGCGAATTTATTATTATAATGGTATACACAGGAATAACCTACTCGAGTTTCACAATAAGGATCTTCAGGGTTAAATCCACTGATTTAATCAAGATATTGATTAATTGCAGCCGATTGTACGCGTGTATTTTGGGGTTATCTGCAATTAATCAATATTTTGATTAATTCAGTGGATTTAACCCGGAAGATCCTTAATGTGAAACTCGAGTAGGTTATTCCTGTGTATACCATAATATATATATATATATATATATATATATATATATATATATATGTTGTGTGTGTGTGTGAGGAAAAAATGAGTAAAGAAAAGAAATGTAGATGGATAAAAATGAATTTTATCGATATCACTTTTGATTGATATCACTTACACACGTGTTTCGGTCTGTTTATCAAAATGTATACGGATTTACATTATTATTATTATTATAAATAATCAGATGGAGTTGAAATGATGATGATAATAATAATAGGAAAAATGTATAAAATGTTCCGTACACAGAGAGATTTTGACGACCTTCATCAGAGTGATTTTTTTTATTTTTGAGTTGGAAACAAGAATAGAATTTTAAATGTTCGGAAAAAAAGAATATTTTTTAAATCGTTAGGAACACAGAGGCCGTTAGAGACAGTTAAAAAATTTTGAAAGTTTTGGTGGAAGGGTTTAATTTGTATTGCAAAGTAGGAAATGTTATTAATAATCTTAAAACTTGTTGAATTAAAAACTTAAAACTTGTTTCATTTTCCATTCTCACACACATATATATATATATATATATATATATATATATATATATATATATATATATAGAGAGAGAGAGAGAGAGAGAGAGAGAGTATAGTACATTTAAGATGCGATTGTTACCATTGGTTTCAAAGCAGCGTGTTAGCCACTTATCATCAAAATAACGCAACATAAAAGCTTTCGCAGGCTCTTTGTGTGTGGCTAACACACTGTATTGAAACCAATGGTAACAATCGCATCTTAAATGTATTGTACTCTATAACAAATAAATACAGCTCTTACAGGCTTAATCGAGCACTTTATTTTCAAAAGGCAAGTAAAATGTATTTAACTATAAAATTACAATGGGATTTTTAAACAACAAATGGCTATGGGGGGGCACCAGAGTAAAATAGGATCAAAAGGGGGTCAATAGGTAAAAAAAGTTGAGAACCATTGATTTAGTGTAATATTATCTTATTATAATGGAGATTGTGGGTTTGTCTGTCTGTAACCGAAACTATATTACTATACAAGTCACAATTCCTTTTGTTATTTACATCACATTCTCCATGATTTTATTTTTTATTTAAACCTCAATTATTAGTAAAATTGTTTTACATCATTAAGACTGTTAACAATATCTATATACTAATAACATGCAATTATATTTATATATTCAACGAAATAGCGGTTTACAGTATGAATGGGAAGGCTGATTTGCATATTGATCTTAAAAAATTTGATTTTAATAAATATATGCTTAGTATTATTGATTTCTAATTGTTTGGTTTTATCTTAATAAATATGAGCAAAAATCTCGGGGATAAATCTTAACAGAAATCTATTAACATAAAGAAATAACTGTAATTTTATTATTTTTCTTCCTATTTTAACTAAATAGTAAAATTAGGGAAATTTACCACTGAAAGACGGGAGTAAGGGAAAATGGTGGAACAGTTAGTTTCAAAGTTGTTCTATTTTCCGATTATACCCCCTCTGTTCCAAATATTTTTATCTGAATTCTTATTCAGTTTCATTAGCCTTTCTAATTTAACATGATATTTTATTATATTAAAACTTAAATACTTGCACCCACAGGGTGCATATATTTGCTAGTATAAATAATAAATGTTCTTGTAAGATATGTTGGGATCCGTGTCCTTTTAGCTGATGGACTCGGAAAACTGATCCGAACTAAGAAAAGTCTGTTTTCAATTTGGCACCAGCAAAACACGTCCTCGATGACAAGTTTAAACGATTTAATATCGTTCTCATACAGTAAGACGACCATCGAGTTATTTCACTTTCATTGATACGATCGTCAACTGTATTACATTTGATAGCCGATCCTCAACGGCTAAGTGCATAGATAAATGAATAAATAAATAAATAAGTGACAGACATGAGACCATAAACCATGTATTAAGTGAATTCAGCAAACTAGTACAACGACAATACAAGGCTAGAGACGACTGGGTTGGAATAATGATCCACGAGTAATTGTGCAAAAAACTAAATGTCAATCATACAAAAAAAATGGAATATGCATAAACCAGAATCTGTTCTTGTGAATGAAACACATAAAATTCCCTGGGACATTGAATTAAAGACCGCCTGGTAATTTATGAGGAAGTGCGTCCCGGTCTCCTGCCTCAAAAATTGCTACTCGGTGACTATTAAAATAACGACTCAGCTCAGTCTATTCAAAACTATCCATCTTCATATCTATCTATCTATCTCAATTTGTTCATATTTATCTATATTACTTTAAATACTAAGATTTTTTTATTCAGGTTTGGTTAATGTCTTGTTTTAGTTTTAAATAAACAAGAATTACGACAAAAAAAGAAGCGACCCCCCCCCAAAATACATTTACTTGTCGAAAATATCTATCTATCTATCTTTTGTTCATATCTATCTATATTATTTTGTTTGTTTATCTATCTATCTATCTCAGTCTATTCCAAACTATATATCCATCTTCATATCTAAACAAGAATTACGACAAATTACGATAAATAAACAGGAATTACGACGAGATGGGGTTGTTATTTTGATAGTCACCGGGTAGCAGTTTTTGAGGCAGGAGACCGGGACGCACTTCCTCCTAAATTACCGACCGCCTTATCCCAGTCAGAAGATCAATCCTAGTATTGATTAACAAGAAAAAGAGAACTTGTTAACTGGTAGATTTTGCAATTCCAGCAGATCACAGGGTGAATATGAAGGAAAACAAAAAGATAGACACATACCTGGACCTTGTTATAGAATTGAATAAGCTGTGGAATATGAGGATGTAAGTGATACCAGTTGTAGTTGATACACTTGGAACAATCCCCAAAAGCTTAGAAAACAGAGGAATTGGAAGAGACCATTCAGACAACAGCATGGTTGAAATCGGCTAAAATACTCAGAAGAATCCTGGAGACCTGAAGTGACTTGTTACACACAACACAGTGAAAGAACATCAGCTAACACTGGAGTGAATATATATTTCCTGGTAATCTTTTTTTCAAATGATCATTTTTTTTCTCTATCTGCATGTCGTTTTATAAACAAGAATAAATGAAGACAAACTGGGATTTGGAGGAATCCATGTTGTTTTCTACGCAATTGAGTCGCTCGATTCATAAAAAATGTCTGTTTGTTGAATACTCACACTGGATAACCATAACGTAATTTAGACAGACTAAATGAAACAAAAGGAGATAACAAAGCGATTCAAAGATAAAAATGCTCGGTTACCGATTGGTGGGTCACATCAAGCCCTAGCACCTATATGATTGCCCCAACCTAATTGCCTTTATGGCAAGCCTCAAGCCTTTTTATCATAAATGTGCTAGAAGTCTGTGACCGAGGGTCTTGATGTCCTGGGAATGACGTTAAACTCTATCTGATGGAGAGGTTCCCGTTCTGGAGGTCTGGGGAATGTGGAGCACCCCTTCATCACCATTGTTTCTATGTCTACTCTGACCAGGGTGGTAGTACCTGTTAGTGTCCCATCTTTGGGTTAAATAGTAAAATGTGTTTATTAAAATAATGATTGTCGGCTTTAAATGACCCACAGAGGTTCATGTGCCGTAAAACAAACCAAACCAAACCAAACACGATAAATATTGTTGGCTGCTTCCACAGTGTTATGGCCAAGTTCATACTCGTAAATCATGTTCCAAAATTAGACTACGTTGTCAGTAAACCAACTACCACGATAATACCAATCGAGGCTGGTACCTTCCCCGGTTTGAATTGCTTCGGACACGTGATATACGTGCCGTAATAGAAGCGCGTGGTGTAATGGTTAGAGTCATTGGAAATGGACGCGTCGACCCGGGTTCAAATCTTGAACGAGGCCGTCTGCATTTCCCATAGCGTTAATACCCTTGGAAAAATATGCATCCAACTACTCTGCCTGCAAATATGGGTAAATAGTAGGGTAGATTGGGGTCTTAACCTTTGCTAGATAAGCAGTTTACGAGAAGGAAAACTTTGAATTTAAACCTGTTAAACTCCGCTTAGGAAATTGACCTTGTGTGACATCCAGCTTGTGTGCAGGGTTAGATAATCACCAATGCTTCTAAAAAAAGTAAACAAACATCCCCAAATTTTATTTCCTTCGCCGAAGAGCATAAAGCACCGTGTTTGTTGTTTACTTAACGTTC
>CM042138.1:26882066-26909566 GCA_023376005.1 Doryteuthis pealeii | reverse complement strand
CAACTTGTATTTATTGACTCTCCCGCAACAACGTTGGCTGAATCGACCAATCAAAACGCTCAAACCTGTATTTGATTTATTAGCTAAAGGCGTTGATAATTTGCCATACAATTGCTCGCCTGAACAGACGAACTGAAGATGATTATACAAACTCTCTAAGCACGGAACAACTGATGAGGATTAAACAATCTTTTTTAACACGGATCAGCTGACAAGGATTAAAACTGATACTACGTCTTTCTACTTCAAGAAAGGTTAAAACCTTATGCCACAAGGGATCACCACTGTAAAAATTATTTCACCTATAGCCCTAAAATGGTCACACGAATCCTAACATTGGCTGAAAGGTCCAGCATATACTGACATAACATCAACATCGTAATTAATGCAAGTACTGGATGATTGCTCCATTCCTATTGCCCTCATGGCAAGCCCCAATCCTTTTTATCATATGGGTACTAGAAGGCGGTGGCTGAGGGTCTTCATATCCTGGGAATGACGTTAAACTCACTTAGACTCTTACTTGGGCTATACGGGCGGTCGGAGAGGCCCCCTCCCATCAATCGGCTGGTCACGTCAAGCCCTAGCACCTATATGATTTTCCCAACCCTATTGCCCTTATGGCAAGCCCCAGCCCTTTTTATCATATATGTGCTAGAAGGCGGTGGCTGAGTGTATTCATGTCCTGGGAATGACGTTAAACTCTATCTGATGGTGAGGTTCCAGTTCTGGAGGTTTGGTGAATGTGGAACACCCCTTCATCAATATTGCTCCCTGGTCCACTCTGACCCGGAGTAGTAGTACCTGTGAGGGTCCCATGAATGGGTTAATAATAAAATGTGTTAATTTAAAAAACTGAGTATCCATTAAGAATCAATTCATTTCAAAACTTGTTCGGTATTTGTTGGAATATATTTTGTATATATGTCGTCCTGCAATTCCCCACCTAAATTCTATAGACTAGGCGGGGTCACGTGGTCTATTCCTCCGCCAATCAATAGCTATAATGCGTGGCTGATTAACTACTTAAACACTGATATCTATCTATCTATCTATCTATCTAATTCCTTCTAAAATCTATCTGTCTATTTACTTATCTATGTTATTCAATCTTACATTCTATGTATATGTCTGCCTATTTATATATAGAAAGATGGTTGAAAAAATATATATCTTATTACGCATCTATCTATCTATCTATCTATCTATCTATCTAATTCCTTCTAAAATCTATCTGTCTATTTATTTATCTATGTTATTCAATCTTACATTCTATGTATATTTGCAATGATTGACGAAGGAATTTACAATACTGAGGATTCTTTACGAAAGGATTACCAAGGATTTCCGTTGGACAAGCGCTCTTGCTTGAAGCCTAAAGATGGCCCATAAAAACGTTACAGCATTAAATGACCCACTGAAGTTGATATGCCGTAAAAAAAGCCAAACCAAACCTAGTACTGGGCTATCGTATATCCTAATTTACAAAGAGAAAACCCTTCGCTCGATAATATGAACTTGTGTTTCAAGCTTTAAGAGCGCCAGTTGCCTGTCCTATCACTTAACTCTCTCTGCCAAGTGCTTGAAAGTGATTGTTTTGTTGTGTGTTTTTACTTGTAAATATTAATACGTCCGACATTAATAAATGCTACAAGAATCGGTCTTGTTACTCGGATGTCTAGTGGCGCGGAATTCGTGTGATCAGAAGAACAGATAAGGAGAGTAAGGAGTTTAGCTCGTGTGCTGGACTCAAACATGCAATGTGCGAGAACACACAACGTTGGCACTCGTGCTTTGACGAGACTTGACAGCAGTGGGTGAATGAGTAGACAAGAAATAGTCCACTTGGACAAGCCAATGCGCGCACTCACGAAGCGCGGTCGATGGCAGAGGAGTTCGAATCTTAAAAGGCCCACCCATGATGCTTAAGAGGTGGAGAAAAAAATATTTGAAGGAAAGTATTTATAAAAAAATAAAAGTCGATATGAATAAACAAAAGAATTGGGAAGGAACGAGATGAAGATTTTGATTAAATAAACTGAGTGAATTGGGGCTCAACATAACCAAAATAAACATTGCAGGAGATAGATAGATAGATAGATAGAAGACTTCAGAACGAATTACCTAGGTAGCTCGATATACAGATAGACAGAAATATACACAGAATATGTAAGAATGAATAATATATATATATATATATATATGTGTGTGTGTGTGTGTGTGTGTGTGTGTGTGTGTGTGTGTAAATATGTATTTGTATGTTGGTTGGCTGCTTTGTGTTACGGCATATCAATCATTTTCCGTTAATTTAATGCCGAATCAAGTCATTAAGTGTTATAGTATATATATATATATATATAATGAATAGAGAATAAAAAAATGAGAAAAGTATTGGCATGAAAAGGTGCTTAATGCTAATAAAGCAGAGCAGATTTATAATCAATGGTAATATTATGGGTTTTTAAAATCTCAACCATTTCAGGACTGGTTTTTAAGATCTCAACCATTGAACTCATCTGATGATTGGATTACCATGAAACTTCAAGTTATGAGTGTAAACCCATAATATTACCATTGATTATATATATATATATATATATATATATATATATATATATATATATATATATATGTAGAAGAGAGAGAGAGAGAGAGAGAGAGAGAGAGAGAGAGAGAGAGAGAGGCAGACAGACAGAGACAGATATAGATAGATAGATAGATAGACTTCGGAATGAATCCCAGGGTCATCTAGTTTTCATTTTATGAAATAACATCTATTGTTTCAATCAGCTTTCCTTATACAAATATATATAGATATACGTAGAATATGTAAAAGGGAATAAAATAAATAGATAGATAGATAGATTTAAGAATGAATTAGATAGATAGATAGATAGATAGATAGATGTGTAATAAGATATCTATTTTTTCAAGCAGCTTTCTATATATAAATAGGCAGACATATACATAGAATGTCATCATCATCATCATCATCATCATGTTGCGCTATTAGCACGGATACCCATGACAATCTCTCGCCAACCTTTCCTATCATTCATTTTCCCAGGGAGGTCCTCTGCGCAGCAACCTGAGAGAATAACATAGATAAATAAATAGACAGATAGATTTTAGAAGGAATTAGATAGATCGATAGATAGATAGATAGATAGATAGATATTGATAACATATCTATCGTTTCAGCCAGTATTCTATATGCAAATAGACAGAAATATACATAGAATATGTATGACTGGATAACATCAATAAATAGATAGATTTATTAATGAATCACACACACACACACACGCACACACACACACACAACACACACACATATTATATATATATATATATATATATATATATATATATATATATAGAGAGAGAGAGAGAGAGAGAGAGAGCGAGAGAGAGAGAGAATAAAAAACATCAACCGGGTGATGTAAAAATACATGTTTGAAATATATTGCCTGAGGGGTGGGAGTAAAAAATTCAATGTCAGCGAGTTTGTACCCTAAGTAAGTAAAATCATCAAATTCATTAAAGGATTAAAAAATAAAACAATTTGAAATGTAATATGTATTAAAATAAAACAAACTATGTATAGATATATAATACCAGTCATGTATTTATTAAAACTTATTTTAAAAAACAATGAGTCCTGTCTAATGTTGCATGTTCAAATTTTAAATGTATTTATTCTATTCTGTTATGACGATTTTGGGTAATGTGACGTAAGCAGTGACGTAATTTTGTTACAGACAAAAACCGGAAGAGAATCTCCATTATTAATAGATTTGCCGATAAAAATCTGGGGAAGGCGTTTAGTATATCTACATTAATTTGCTGAGAAAAAAGTGAAAAAACACTATTCGGAAAATATCTAAGTTAGGCCGGAAAAACAGCATAACTTAAGACAGGAAGCCGGGATGACATAAGATCAAAATTGCCAAAATATATTCCGTAATTCACAATTTCAATATTACAAATAAAACAAACATGTAACTTCTTTTCTTTCTTTTTTTTTTTTTTTTTTTTCGATTCCTTTTAATTTTACGTTAGGCATTTAAGCGATGCAAGACCATTTGGTATGTTTCATTTTAAAAATTGGGTAAAAAAAATGTGACAAATAAGAAATCTGCAATTAAGTGACACCATATAATCTGGATTTACATTTTTAAATTGCATCTTGAACAATTTGGACGGTCTCAATTTTAACCAGAGGGTGTTGCAGGATGATAACGGACGGAAGATTTAGGGGGCGTTTAAAACATCTACATTAAATTGCCGACAAAAAAGCGACAAAAACACGAATCATGGAAAATATCTAAGTTGGTCCGGAAATTCGCCTGACACAGGTTCGCTAAAACATAGCATGAATTAAAGCTGGAGGTCAGGACGTCATAAGATAAAAATTACCAAAATATATTCCGTAATTCATATTTTCAATATTACAAATAAAACAAACTTTTTTCAATTCATTTTAATTTTACGTTGGGTATCTAATCGACGCAAAACCATTTGGAATGATTCATTTTAAAATTTGGTGAAATAAATGGGACATATAAGAATTCTGCGATTAAGCGACACCATATAATCTGGATTTACATTTTTTAATTGCATCTTGAACAATTTGGACGGTCTCAATTTTAACCTGAGGGTGTTGCAGGATAATAACGGACGGAATATTAAGGAACAAGCGTATTAATATATCAATTGTTTTGGCTGGTTTCTTTGGGGGAAAATGTTCCTGCTTGCTATTAGCCGACAAGAAGGGAGCGGGAAAGGTTGTTTTTTTTCTATCTTTAAATATATGTAATGATTGTGATGTTATTTTCTATCGGGCCATTTCCGCAATATCGTTTAATATTAAGGGTTATTAAGGACGTATATTTGCCTCTTGAAGTTCTCCTCGTCCGGTCCTAAATCTGTTCAGTGCTCCCCTTCAAACAAATCCACCACTCCATACAAGGTCACCCTAAAAGATAAAACGCCGCGCTTAAACCCTCACTCACACTGGAAATACGCACGACGCGAACACACAGAATGATATAATGTTGTATCAATTTACTATAAGTTTTTTCTTCTTTTTTTTTTTTTTCTTTTTTTGCTCTGTTATTAAATTACATAGAGCGAACGATATTTTACTTATCCGTGAACCATGGATAATAGCGGGTATTTTCAAACATTTAATGTCGCGCATCCGCGAAAAACATTAAAATTACGTGTGTTGGCGTCAGAGCTGTGTTGAAAGTTAGCCACCACCAGTCACGTGATTACCTCCCCTGCTGTTTGGAAAGATATAATCTTGAGGCCACCTTAATTCTGCGAAAATTTTCGTCATTTATTTTTCTCGCTTTTTATTTTCTAAAGTTCTTATGGGAATTAACGGGGCAAAAAAATAGGAGTATAAGTTACAAATCCGAAAAACTCCCGACGAAACGTGGGGTAAGAAACTGTGTCTTCATTGAAAAAAGCTTTGGCAGGTTTGAGATAAAAACTCAAGCCGTAAATCCAGAAAAGGGGCCGAGCTACTTGAAACAATTTCATTCATTCCTTTTTATATATTCTCCTCTTTTTTTTTTTCATAATAAACATTTGTTCGTAATATAAAGTATTAATTTGGTGATTATTATTTCGGTCTTTTCGAGTTTTTCACACCCATAATAACTAGGAGGGTGGGTTGTCTATGAGACCCAAATGACAGCAAGTCTCCTCAACTCTCCAGGAATCTTCTAATTATTAAAGCTGTCGTGCTGGGGTCTGGACAGTTTCAATTCTTCCTCTGGTTTCCAGTTACCAAAATCTTTTTCCAAGATTCTTGGAGATTGTCCCAAGGGCTCAAATTATGACTGGTATCACTGTCACCTTCATGTTCCACAAGATTTTTATCTCTCTGGCAAGGTTAAATCCTTAACTTTACAGACAGACGTTAGAACATTTTGTGGGTTATGATGAGGTTATTATACAGGGTGTACATAAAGTTCTGCAACAGTTTTAAAATTCAAAACTTAATAACTCACGTTGTACAAATGACAGAATCATTGAGTAAAAAACAAATGAAAGTTCGACTTTTGTAGTTTTATTTTTTATATGAAATATATGTTTGTATATAATAGATATACAGACTCTACAACTCTTCCTCAAACCAAACGCTTTTGGTCTGATGATCACATAGGCGAGACAGTCACGAAATGCAGTTCATTATGGGACTATGCTATTTAAACCTAAATCTATAAATGCCGATATTGAACTCTCTTTATTTATGAATAGACCAATACATAACTTGCAGCTATATATATATATATATATATATATAATATATATATATGTGTGTGTGTGTGTGTGTGTGTGTGTGTATATATATATATATATATATATATATATTTATTATTTTTATATTTCTGCTTGAAGGCAATTATAAATGCATGTATCGAATAAGATTCGATAATTATAGAAAATAATCTTGACAAGTAAATCCCGCAAAGGATGGCTCGCTATGCAGAACACCGATTATCGAATCTTATTCGATACATGCATTTATAATTGCCTTCAAGCAGAAATATAAATAATAATTTATTCAACTTGCTTCTATAAAAACAAACATCCAAATCTTATCACTTCGCCGAAGAGCTAACGGCCGGGTTTTGTTTACAAAATTAAAAACGTCCACTTGCCTGCTATGGCAGGGCGTGTAATAGTATCATCATTGACAAGGTTAATTTCGCAGGTATTGTTCGCTATGTACCGGCGGCCGAACGGATATGGTCTCTGACTATGCAAGTCCGGTTTCGATTCCTGTCGGAGGGGAGTCGTTAGTATACATCGCTGAAGAGACTTAATAAAGTCGAAACAGTCTGTACGGTGTGCATAGCGAGCCATCCTTTGCGGGATTTACTTGTCAAGATTATTTTCTATAATTATCGAATCTTATTCGATACATGCATTTATAATTGCCTTCAAGCAGAAATATAAATAATAATTTATTCAACTTGCTTCTATAAAAAAAAACATCCAAAAATCTTAATATATATATATATATATATATATATATATCAACACGATAATCAACACGATTATCGAATTTCAAAAAGACTGCCATCTTTGTTGTTACATTTTAAATCTTTGACAGGACTTTATAGACACCCTGTATTTAGGCTTATTATTATCACTACAAGCACATTTTTCCAACCAGCGTTAGTTGGTGGTCTTGCATTGGAGTCTGTGTGACAGCAAGTCACCTCAAGCATCCACAACTCTTTTTGGATATTATAGCCGATCTTAATATTGTTGTAGGGATGGTCTTGATTCTTCCTATGATTTCCAATTTCTCTTGTCTTTTTTCCAAATTTTTGAGAACTATTCCAATGTCACCAACTGGTACCATTTATTCTCTGGCAAGGTCCAAGTATTTGCCTGTCTTGTCGATTTTTTTATTTTCACTTATTGGTCCACCGGAACGGCAAAATCCACTTGCAGTTAAACTCTTTTTTTTTTCTTGTTACTTAATGATTAATCTAGTCTTCTGGCCAGGATTAGGTGATCCGTTTGTATCTCTAAATCCTAAAGCGTCTCATTTTCTGATTATCTGGTGGGGCTTTTCTGTCGAATTCTTATTTTCTGTGAGTGTTGTCCACTCAGCTAAATAATGGACCATCCCCCTTAAAAAGAAAGAAAGGGAAGAAAAGGGAATACCACGAAGAAAAAATATAAGAAAGAGAGAGAGAGAGAGAGGGGGGAGAGAGAGAGAGAGAGTAAGGGAATTTAGAGAGAGTGGGTGAGCACGCGATAGTGATAACAATAATTTGTTTCAATCGAACATAATGACAATAGTGAGAGTGAGAAAGAGAGTTAAATCAAGATTATTGTACTTTTTACATATTGAATTATCGCAATAGCTCTTAAGTAAACATGTTAAACTTTGTATTGATAAAAGTATCATACATTTGTATATCCACACCCCCCGCTAGTCTATGATAATGTTTTTTTACCTTTCGATCAATTTTGATGAATATTTTCTTTAATATTTTTCATTTTTTCTAATAATTTTCCATGTTCTTTTATTTTCAGAATCTTCGTGTCCAGTTCATTACTGATAATGGAATCCGCACAGCTAAACGGCTAAAACTTGACAGGGATAACAAGGAAACATACAGGAAAGTGGGTGCACTCTTGGAAAAAATCTAATCCCCCACCCCTAAAAAAGGTTATAATGAAGTTTGAAGAAATTATGTATATTTACCATTCGCTGAGGTTTGTCAGTGTCAAGAAATTCTATGGAGCCAGAAAAGGAATCGTCGTAAAAGAAAAAAAACAAAAAACATTAGTATATACTAATTTAAGTTATCCTTATTGTTGTTGTTATGGTTATTATTATTATTATTATTATTATTTTGAGTTTTCACATCAGCATTAGCTGATGGTCTTTCACTGGAGTCTGAGTGACAGCAAGTCTTCTCAAGTCTCCATGACTCTTCTGGTTATTCTGGCAGATTGTAGCAGTGCAGTGTTCTGAATGGTTTTAATCCTTCCTCTGATTCCCAAACTTTCCAAACCCATCTTCCAATCCTTTTGGGACTGTTCCAAGTGCACCAACTACAATTGGTATAACTTTCACTTTCATATTCCATAAGTTTTTCAGTTCTCTGGCAAGGTCCAGATATGTGTCCATTTTTCATTTTCTTCAGCTTCACCCTGTGATCTGCTGGCACTGCAAAATCCACCAGTTGACAAGTTATTATTATTATTATTATTATTATTATTATTATTATTATTATTATTATTATTAATTAATTAATTAATGTAAATAGCTTAATTGCTTTTAAGTTAATAGAAATTTTCTAAGCTGGAGCTAGATCTCTGTGGTTAAGCAACAATGAGCCTCTCCAATACTTAGATGGGTGTCCACTTAACCAACAGTAGATATTGTACACAACTTGTCAGCTGTCAGGAAAGTGGGTGCCACTGGTGGAAAACATCCAATCTCCGATGATGTTTGAAATAGAAACAGAAACCAAACATTTTGTATATTTACCAGTCGCTAACGTTCGTCTAACCCAAGAAATTCTGTGAAGCCAGGAAAGTAATTGTCGAAAAGAAAAATATAAAAAAAAATATAAACCAATACACGCAAAATATTAGTATATTCTAATAGTATATACTAATATATATTATTTAAAGGAATTTTTATTTGTTGTTGTTATTTGTTTCAGGTGTTAACTGTTTGTTTACACAGACCAAGGTGTATAGAACACAATTTCGGCTTCCCACGGAGATCGCAGATACATTCGACAAGATCTAATCTTAATAAACATTCTGAATAAAGTATTATCTGCGTTATTTGGACTATTGTCTTCATCTTCATTGTTATCTGTACATAATCCATCTACTACATATCCATCACTACTAGTAGTTATGAATTATGTACAGATAACAATGAAGATGAGGACAATAGTCCGAATGACACAGATAATACTAATCATAAAGCCTCATCTCAAACATTAAGAGAAATTCTGACTATATATATAATTTTATTACATATATGTAGAGAGATAGTATTGAACATTTTTTAAATAGCCATGGAAACGCGTGGTTTAATGGTTAGAGTCATAGGAAATGACTCGTCAACCCGGGTTCAATTCCTGGACGAAGTTGTTTTCATTTCACATATCGCTAATACCCTTGGAAAAGATGAATTCAATTCTCCCTCCAGCTATTGGTAAATATCAGGGCAGACTTGACTCTTTAACCATGGCTAGGTAACCAGTCTAGGAGAAGGAAAATTCTGAATTCAAACCTGTTAAACTCTGCTTAAGAAATTGACCTTGTGTCGCATCCTGCTCGTGTGGAAGGGTTGGTAATTATATAAATAGTTGAGAAGAAATTGATTCCCCTTTACCTGGACACCTGGCCGCAGCATAGAGGATGTAAGTGTAAATAGGAAAGGAAAGAGACACCTGGTCGTTTGCCAAGAAAGTGGGTTGCCTACTCTAGGCATGAGACAGGCATTCATAGAAGGTGAGAGACAGATACCGCATAAAAACAAACCTTGGCCACGTTGAGATCACATACAACAGATAAAAAACCTTCCAACTATCCGGCTGATAATAACAATAGGCCACTCCGCCAACTTTTTAAATATATATATATATATATATATATATATATATATATATATATATATATATATTAAGAAATTTGAAAAAACAAGTGTTCCGAAAATAGGATGAATTTATTTATCGATGTTTAAACATTTCTTTTTCTTTAACCTCAGGATGTATCTTAGGGTGAAGAAATTGATGGATGTATTTGTGATGACAGGAGATGAAAATCTATAAAATCTTTTTTGTTGTGTAACTGTATTTGTTCAGCGTTATATTTTGAAAGACACACACACACACACACACACATATATATATATATATATATATATATATATAATTCTCCTGACTACTCAGCGTTCATATCCATTGTATACAAACATAGATTTCTCCTCCCCTTTCCATCCAGCCCCCTCTCTCTCCTTCTCTCTCTCTCTCTCTCTCTCTCTCTATATATATATATATATAGAGAGAGAGAGAGAGAGAGAGAGAGAGAGAGAGAGAGAGAGAGAGAGAGAGAGAGAGGCTGGAAAGGGGGAGGAGAAATCTATGTTTGTATACAATAGATACAGACTCTACAGCTCTTCCTCAAACCAAACGATTTTCGTCTGATGATCACATAGGCGAGACAGTCACGAAATGCTGTTCATTATGGGACTACGCTATTTAAATCTAAATCTGTATATGCTCTGTCACCGATATTGAACTCACTTTGTTTATAAATAGACCAATACATAACTTGCATATATATATATATATATATATATATATATATATATATATATATATATATGCTAGGATTGGTCATTTTACAAACTTTTGTTTGGCCTTTTTGCATATCATCTTTGGATAGTCTCATTTATTACCATATGGTGTTGCAAAATGATAACGGTCGGAAGATTAAAGAACAAGAGTATCAATGTATAGATAGATAAGACAAAACAGAAAATGATCAAAAAACTATTTTAGAAATACATATGTAAGGTGGGTCACGGAAGGTTTTTAGGAGACTTGTTGACACTGGATCCCTAACGTGTGATAAGATGGTGTTAAAGCTCACTGAGTACCGAATAATAATTTTAATTACCGTTTTAATGGCAAGAATCAAATAAAAGCAAAACTGAAAATGGTTGTTCTATTAGTTGGCACTTTTGAACTAGTTGTTTTAAAAAGCCGAAAGAAAAATGAGAAAATCACTGGGAGAAAAAAAAATCTCAATAGAAATGAAAAGTTCCAACAAAATAGAAGGGTTGGTCTGATTGCTGTTTACTTTGATTTGTGATCGTGCTCAAAATAAATTAACATTCTTCTGTGAAGTGAAACAAAATTTCCTACATGGCTGGCAAGTTCAATCCGAAACAGATGTGACCAATGAGAATTGAGGCAACGTCTTTTGCCTCTATAGCCGAGTCTAATTCCAAAGACGACGTTCCATTCATAATTAAGTCCCAATAAATAAATAAATAAACAAAAAAAAAAAATAACAAGATAAATAGGAAATGTGTGTATGCTTTATTTGTTTAATAGCGATTCTAATTATTTCCTTACTATATATAAATCCCATACTTGGGCCGCTAAGTCTTTATTTCGTTTTTACCAATTTTATGGGGTTTTTTTTTATATGCAAAAAAAAAGTAAACTAATATTTACAAACTAAGTGTTTTGCTGTCGACAAGGTGGCTGGTGTCACAATATTAGCATAAATTTATTTATTTATTTTTGTTTTTGCTTTTGTTTCCTGGACACTTTTTCAGAGTGGCCATAATCTTATTATAATGGAGATTGTGTGTGCGTCTGTCTGTAACCGAAACTATATTACTTCTCAAGTCATAATTCCCTTAGTTATTTACATCATATTCTCCATGATTTGATTTGATTTAAACCCCAATTATTAATAAAATTGTTAATACTATTGACCATATCTACATAATAATAATATGCAATTGTATTTATATATAGAACAAAATAGCCGTCTACAGTGTGAATGGGAAGGCTAATTTGCATATTGATAATAAAAATGTTAAATATGTGTTTAGTATTATTGATTTCTAATTGTTTTGTTTTATTTTGATAAACATGAGCAAAAATCTCTTCAATAAATCCTAAAAGAAATCCATTAACAAGAAGAAATAACTAACTTTATTCTTAACTTCCTATTCTGACTAAATAGTTGAATTATAAAAATTCAGAAATGAAAGACGAAAGTGATGGAAGAGTAATCTTCAGGTGTTCTATTTTTTGATTATTCTCCTCTTTGTTTCAAATCTTTTTTATTTAGTTTAATTAGCCTTTCTAATTTTAAATAATGTTTTATCACTTTAAAACCTAGATACTTGCACCCGGAGGGTGCATATATTTGCTAGTCTAAATAATGAACAATGTAAAAACATTCCAAAGTTGTTTTTTTGTGAAAATGAATTTTAAAAATGTTTTTAAAAAATTTCAAATAGGTATTCAAATTTTTCTAAAACTCATTTTTTTAAAACATTTTTTTTTAAAAAAAAAAAAAATTTTTTTTTATCTATGTAACCCATAGGTGGGATCCTAACACATACTACCACTCCAGGTCAGAGTGGACCTGAGTGTAACAAGAATGAATAAAACAATTGTCTTTGGCATAAAATACCCCAAGGGTTGACATGTTGTAAAATCCAATCAACCAAATACAAACCAGACCTTTAAAGATTCAGATCAGACTTTCATCAATTTAGATTGGAGTTCATCCCTGCTGATTTGTTTGGCTTTTCATTATATTTTTTAGTTCATTTCTCGGACCTTGACACCAATAAGTGTAAAAAAAAACACAACTTAAAACGAAAGATATGTTTATTTATTTTCCATGTGCCTCTACGGATAGTTAATATTAAAAAGTATTCATTTAAAAAAAGATTTTTCTAGGGTTAGAGTTGGGGTTAGGGTTAGGGGTTAGGGTTAGCTGTTATTATTATAACCTTATAATATACTTTTTATAGCCTTAACTATTCCCGTGTTAAATGTGTCTAACGTTAAAAGTTTTATAATTAAAAAAGTCTTTTTCACTTAAAGTCAGCTTGGGTTTTGCTACCTCAGATCGTTGTAATATGAAGAGTCGTGTTATGTGATAGCACAGTGTTCAAAGCTTTTGATTGGGGTATATTAGGTATGTAGTTCAGTTTCAGTTCGGTTGTGTGAAAAAAAAGGGGTAACCAAATTGAAATATTAGCATAAATTTCCGGTAGATTTATTTTCGTGGAAACCGTTGGCCATAAGAGACCACGAAACTACGCTGGTTTAGTTTGGTTTGTTTTACGGCATATCAACCTCGGTGGGTCATTTAATGCCGAGAAAGTTTTGAAATGAATTCATTCTTAATGGATACTGATTTTTTTATAAAACACATTTTTCTATTTAACCAATAGATGGAACCCTAAAAAGTACTACCACTCCGGGTCAGAGTGGATCTGTGAACAATGGTGATGAACGGGTGCTCTACATTCCCCTGACCTCCAGAACTGGAACCTCAGCATCAGATAGAATTTAACGTCATTCACAGGACATGAAGACACTCAGCCACCGCCTTCTAGCATATATATGATAAAAAAGGGCTGGGGTTTGCCATAAGGGTAATAGGGTTGGGAAAATCATATAGGTGCTAGGGCTTGACGTAACCAGCCGATTGATGGGAGGGGGCCTCTCCGACCGCCCGTCTAGCCCAAGTAAGAGTCTAAGTGGAGTGTGGCATGTCATGAACTGCTAATCCACCAGGATTCCCCCTTAAGCATCACGGGTCGCCACCCGATGCCAACAGGTAGCCCCATTTGGGGGGGGGGGTCTTACACCTCTGTAGAGGTGCAGTCGGTGTATTCTTCAGCCCCACCGACAGGACGAACTACGCTGGAATTTGCACTCAGATTGGTAAAGGGATCTCCGTCCCCTATGCCTTATCAACGTCAGCCATATATTCTATCAGAAACAATACTGCAATTGTGTTGTTGCAGAAGGAGGAAGACTAAGTTGAACAATAAAAAAAACGTGTTAGTTTGGAGAAACAAAGACCAATATAACACTAGTGTTGTAGCAGGAGTTCAGAATGACTACAACTATTGAAAAAATAAAGGCTGTACGAGGTGCCAGAACGAGACTAAAGACTATATTGGACTGCTTTAAAGAGAGCAACCAACTCGTCCATAGGCATTGTGAAACTCCAGCACCCCCAGCGGCCAGCATAGTGTTAATTGAATAATTATATAAGGCTCCCTTTAAAAACGGATCGAGCTCTCTCCGACAGCCCTTACGTATATAAATATGTATGTATTTATCAGTAAAATTCTCTCTCCCGCTTGTGAGTCGTGCTAGTGTCGCAATACTAGTCGATCCTTCTCCTTTTGGTACATTGAATGCGATTCTTCCATACACATTCTCCGGGACCAGGCAGGCCTCAATTTTATTTTGATGCATTCTGTCCGACGACAAGAAAACCTCGAAACTTTAAAAGACAAAAAAGGGGAAAGTTATGCAAGTTTTGTTCAAGTCGAGATATCTTGTCCTTTTGGCTGAATTATTTGCTGTAGATAAGTTTAATGGATCAGAATAATCGCAAGATGTAATCGTCATAGCCGATCCTCCGACGTAAGCGGCAAAGAATCGCCGGTGCAATGCAGGAAAGCCTCGAACGGCAAGAGGTGCAATTTACGGCTAGTTGAAGTGTAATAAAATCAGTCAGTTGTTCACACTGGGACAGAAAAAACCAGGCGGTTGGAGGAGTGACAGTGTCGACGACGGAAAAAATAGTGTATATTGATCGTTTATCCAAGGATTGAACCAGCGAGTCCGATAATTCGAGAAAGAAATGGTGTTTACTGAGAGTCTGTACCCTGTTAGAAGATTGTCCCGAAGTTTTTGTGCGTTGGCTTTTCTTCACAAGACCAGCACACTGAAGCTAAAATCTTCATGTCATGGAAGGAATCCAAATTTTCATGGCAGATTGTAGATAATCTGAGGTTATAGAATAAAGAATAAATGTTGTGACTATGTAGAAACCGTTGCGTAACAGGTACGGAGAAAGAGGGTGCAATGGGCGATTGGAGCCTCTATAAAACCATATATATAGAAATACATGGACTGTATACGGAAATCCCTATAACTGGGGGGGGGGTTAAGCCTCTATGAAAGCAAAGAGTCTAAGTCTAACGATTGTATAAACAAGCTCTGAAGATGATTTTTATAAATCGAAATATTGTTCAATATCAGCTATGAATATGATATAAAATCTTTTCACTTTAACAGCATATTGTGTTGTTTTCATATCCTTTTATCTATACTCATATATATATATATATATATATATATATATATATATATATAATGGGAATTATCAATAAAGATTATTCAAGTCGTTTTTTATTATAGTGATATCTATGCAACAGTTACGTTTGAGTCTTTACAGAGCGTGACATTACCCGGCATTCTCAAATAGCAACAAACAATAATGCATAGGAAAAAAAGTTAGAAATGGAATGAACAACAACAAAAAAATACTTGTAACTGTGGCACTGACTTAATCAGTTTGTTAGCGAAGCAAATAAAAAAAACACGACCCGGATTATGTTGCTTCATTTTAATCACCCATTTCCTTTGGATTCGTTAGGTTTTTCAAAACGTCAAACAGAGACGCTAACATACAGAGAAACAAGAAGCGGCTACCCAGCATCACCTGGTTAGAGTAGTGGTGGGGACTCCTCCCCACAAAAATACACGTTGTATAATTGTTAGCAAATTATGTTGTGACCCCCCCCCTTATATTAGAATAAAATTCAAGTATCAGAAAGTCTCATGATACATAAATATTTAACGTGATCCTAGACAACAGAAAATTATCATCCCATTTACACATTGGACTAGAAGCGGCTACCAAGCGTCACCTGGTTACAGTAGTGGTGGGATCCCCTCCCCCCAAAAGATAAACGTTGTATAATGGTTAGCAAATTATGTTCTGACCCCCTTTATATTAGAATAAAATTCAAGTCTCAGAAAGGCTCATGATACGTAAATATCTAACGTGATCCTAGACAGCAGAAAATTATCATCCTATTTACACATTGGACTAGAAGCGGCTACCCAGCTTCGTGTGGTTAGAGTAGTGGTGAGGACTCCTCCCCCCAAAAAATAAACGTTGTATAATGGTTAGCAAATTATGTTGTGACCCCCCCGCCTTATATAAGAATAAGATTCAAGTCTCAGAAAGTTTCATGATACATAAATATTTAACGTGATCTTAGACAGCAGAAAATTATCATCCCATTTACACATTGGACTAGAAGCGGCTACCCAGCGTCGCCTGGTTAGAGTAGTGGTGCGAACCCCTCCCCCCCCCAAAAAAAAAATAAACGTTGTATAATGGTTAGTAAATTATGTTGTGACCCCCCCCCCTTATATAAGAATAAAATTCAAGTCTCAGAAAGTCTCATGATATGTAAATATTTAATGTATAATGGTTAGCAAATTATATTCCAGTATTATTGAAGAAGATATATAGAAACCAGAAACAGCTACCCAGCGTCACCTGGTTAGAGTATTGGTGTGTCCCCCGCCCCCCCCCCAAAAAAAAAACGTGGTATAATGTTTAGCAAATAAATCTCACAGATCTATTATTACTGAATAGCAAATTGAATCCTTGTTAGATGCTCCATCTTTATTTTATAAAGTGTAGCTAACATGAAAAAAATTGATTGTTTTGCGCATCCATATTGATTTATTTACTTTTAAGATTTACAAATGCTGGATATTTTTAAGTAGTCCTATTACTATGCATGTTTCAATTTTTAAATATCTTTGTAATAAGTAATTGAGGGTTACCTCCCCTATTTTATGATAACCTCTCCTTTGGAGAACTCTTTAGTGAATACTAGACTATATAAACCCTCAATACGTGTACCAATTATTCAAAGTAGAATAAAGCTTCCCAAAGTCTATCGATGTTATCGTTTGTCTTTACAATCTTTGAATATAAATTTTCATAATTTTTGCACAAAAAGCAAGAACAGGTGATATTTAGTTTGTATATATATTTACTTTATCGTTAATTGTTTTAATTTCAGAGTTTCATCCGGACATACATGTATACATACACACAATTGCCTTTTATATATGTTACTAAAAGCGGCTACCCGGCGGTGCTTAGGTATAGCGCTTTACTCTTAAAAGAAAATTTAATGTCTACTATTTACAGCATTAAATGCAACAAAAAAATCCCATATCATTTAAAATTTATTTTTAATTATCTTCACGAATATGAATCAAATCTTCATTATTTTTGCTCAAAAAACAAGATCTGCTGATAGTGAATGCGTACCTATATTTACTTTGCGTTAATTGTTTTATTTTCGCAGTTTCCTCTGGACATACATACACACTAACTGACCTTTTATATATGTACTAGAAGTGGCTATCCGGCATCGCCTGGGTAGAAGAGGAAGGGACAAAAAAGTTAGTCGTGCAGCTCCATTATTACTGAATCGTGAGTTATATCATCGCAATGAAATCTTTACATAAAGATCTGGCTTGGTGAAGTATCAGAAAGAAGTGCACAGACATGATTTGTGTCCGATTAAAAATATTAGATGCCAAAAAATACATGCTGTTACTATTTAAATTTTATTTTTTAATTATTTTCACGAAAATAAATAAAATGTTCATTATTTTTGCTCAAAAAGCAAGATACCGTAATAGTGAATGTGTATATATATTTACTTTAATTGTTTTATTTTTGTAGTTTCCTCCGGACATACATACAGACTAACAGTCCTTTATTTATGTATAGATAGATTATCAGGCGAAAATCAGAAGTCAAAATTCTTCTGACAGAATTCACTTTTTGATTTTTCTTTATTTTTTGTTTATTTATTAGGAAGTTTGAATTCATTTTTATTTTTTATTAATCCCTAACGCTTCGTCAACAGGGAAAATGTATATATATTAACATCATATGTTAAACATTTTATCGCTCATGCTCTGAGGATTAAAGTATTTTTTCCTTATTATAAATTCTGTGTTTTTATGGAAGCCAATACAACCATTTTCTTTCTTTTTTTATTATTATTATTAATCGACAAATGTCTGTTGTGTGTCAATAAAACGAGAAATGTCAAAACGAAAAGGAAATACAAAAAGCAATACCCTCCCCCCAAAAAATGACTCCTATTCAACCGACACAAATTTTACTGAACGACGACCAAAAATGTAAAAGTTGAAAAAAAATACTCTTTCTTCTTCTTCTTCTTCTTCTTCTTCTTCTTCTTCTTCTTCTTCTTCTTTCTCCTCATTCATTTTTTTATTCCCTTCTTCCACTTCCTCCTCTTCCTCCTCCTCTTCCTTCTTCTTCTTCATATTTTTCTTCTTTCTCCTTCTCATTCTCTTTTATTACCATCTTCTTCTTCTTCCTAGTCATTCTTCTCTTCTTTTTCTTCTTTTTCTTCTTTCTTCTCTTCTTTTTTATTTTTTATTTCCTATTTTCCCTTCTTCTTCTTCTTCTTCTTCTTCTTCTTCTTCTTCTTCATTTTTTATACCCTTCTTCCACTTCCTTCTTCTTCTTCTTCTTCTCATTCATTTTTTATTCCCTTCTTCCACTTCCTTCTTCTTCTTCTTCTTCTTCTTCTTCTTCTTCTTCTTCTTCTTCTTCTTCTTCTTCCGTCTTCTCTTTATTTTCTACATTTTCTTCCTCCTTTGCTCCACCTCATCTACAACTTCCAATTTCACCACTTTCGTTTTTTCCTACTTTCCCCCCTCTCTCTCTCTCTCCCCCTCTCTCTCTCTCTCTCTCTCTCTCTCTCTCTCTCTCTTTTAATTAACTTCCTTCTTCTCCCTCACCATATTTCCATTTTTCTTCTTCCACCTCTACAACTCCTTCTACTTCTTTCTTCTCGTCTTCAGTTAATCCATCTGTTTCTTCGTCTTTTTCTTCTTTTTTCTCCTCTTCGTTCTCTCTCTCTCTCTCTCTCTCTCTCTCTCTCTCTCTCTCTCTCTTCTCATCTCTTCTCTTCTCTTCTCTCCACCACCTCTTCTTTTTTCTCCACTTCTTTTTTCTCCTCTTCTTTCTCTTCATTTCTCTCTCTTTCACTCTCTCTTCTCTCTCCTCTCTCTCTCTTTCTTTCTTCTCTCCTTCCTCCTTTTCTTTGTTCTCTTTCTCCTCTCCCACCTCCACCTATTTTTTTATCTTTCTTTCTCCTCTCCCTCCTCCTCTTCTGTTTTCTCTTTCTTTCTCCTAACTTCCTCTTCTGCTCTCTCTCCCTCCCCACTCTCCCTCTCTCTCTTTCTCTCCCTCAGCTCTCTCTCTCTCTCTCTATTTCTCCTCTCCCTTCTCCTCTTCTACTTCATTTTCTCACACCAACTGTCATGAGTAATTGATCACTGAAGCAAAAAACTTTTACATATGTAAGTAATTTGATTGTCAAAGAAGTTGACATAGCACTTTTTTATGCTTTTTTCTTTTTCTTTTTCTGATCAAATCCCAAAATATTGGAGCCAGGAAGACGATGTTGAAATGTATTTTCTAAATCGGAAATTTCACGTAAAAGCTGACATATAAAACTTTGGCTGGGGGAGGGGGTTCATCGTCGCAACGGGAGGCACTTCGCATGATGTAATGCTTTGCAAGCTAGATTAGCAGACTATTGGTAGCGAGTTCAATTATCACTGGGCGCCCCAGCCTTTTGGCCTTGTGTCATATCTAAGCTAAGCTTATTAAATAACTATATTGTTGGAACGTAGGGCACCTCACGTGCTGTAATGTTACCCCGAACTCGATTACAAGACGAGTTATATATATATATATAATGGAGTCGTGGGAAATGGACTCGTCGATTCGAGTTCAATTCCTAGATGAAGCTGTTGGCATTTCACATAGCGCTAATACCCTTGGGAAAGGTATGAATCCATATATTCTCCCTCCAGCTATGGGTTAGATAGTAGGGCAGACTGGGCCCTTCAGCCTTGGGTAGGTAACCAGTCTAGGAGAGGGATAACTCTGAATTCAAAATTCCTGAGGTCAGTCGTTGATTGGGTTTGTGGCAACCTTTGATGCACCAATTCTTTCCTATCGACTGTGCCAAAAAGTGCGGAATGGTCCCACACAAGCCTTCACCACTATAAACAAATCCCTGTGTGGGAGTTCATTGTGTGTATGAACCCACATACGTCGAAAATCGACGGGAGAGTCCATTATATATATATATATATATATATATATATATATAAGACATCCACAGACACGTGTTTCGGCGTTTCACGCCTCTTCGATGTAACTAGACACAACAACTATCCTTGGCTAGAGTCGAACTCAGACTGACTGTTTGCCAGCCTGATATCTTATCCTCGGCCACTGACAGCTGCTGTAGCGGGACTGGTGTTTTAAAACTATTAAATACATATGTTTGTTTAAATATTTTTACGGTCACAGAGAGATCAAGTTTCCGGGGGAAACAATCATTGCTTATATGCTTAGTAGTGAAAGTTAATTTAAATCACCAATTAGAGAGCTCATACCAAATTTATGGGAGCATACTAACCACTCCATGCGAGCAGGATGAGACACAAGGTCAGTTTCTTTAGCGGTTTTCCTTTTCCTAGACTGGTTACCTAGGCAAGGTTAAAGACTCCAGTCTTCCCCACTATTTACCCCCAATTGGAGGGAGAGTAGCATGATGCATACCTTTCCCAAGGGTATTAGCGCTATGTGAAATGCAAACAGCCTAATCCAGGATTTGAACTCGAGTCGACGAGTCCATTTCCCACGACTCTAACCATTAAACCACGCGTCTCAAGACGAGTTATATAAGATTGTTGTTTCAAAAGAGAAATAATTATATATTTCCCGACGGCACCAAAGGTCAGAGCCCTAGCCCATGTAAAAACAAAGATTTTTAATATTCATTTAAAAAGCGAATAAGCCCAATTCCCTTGGAAGTTTGACGTAAATCAATCTTCCTTGGACGATTTTTCTTTTATATGGCCTCGTTCCATATTTTTAAGTAGCCCTGTAACAGACACACACACACACACACACACACGCACACGCACACACACACACACATATATATATATATATATTATATATATATATATATATATATATATATATATTTAAAGCAAAAACATCTGACTTCTGCTGTAGAAAATTTAATTTGCCAGTGTGGCTTCGTAGCTCATAGCAAGGCTGGGCTGGTATCACACTCGAGAAAACATAAAATTCCCATCGATAGCATGCACAATGTGGGGGGGGGGCCAAATCACTCACTGCTGACCCTTACACACACACACACACACACACACACACACACACACACACACGTAGGGCCAGGTTAGCTTAGTCGGTAGTGAATTCGGCTAGAAACCTCAATGTTCCTAGTTCGATAGTGGCCATCACCAACCCAGCGAATTAGTAGCACAGGGATATGTGCGGTAAAGTAAGGAGCTGATGGTCGGTGTGGCGCTCCACCTCAGACGCAAAAAACAATCAGCTTGATCTAGCGCTAGTGAAAAGGGGATAGACTCTCTCGCTGTATGGCTCATACCGACATTAGGCCGCCCCGACGACTTAAAAAAAAAAATATATATATATTGTGTATTTTGGCAGCAAGTTATTATTTAATAATCTTTAATAACTAACACAGCAATCTTAGCAACACTTCAAAAATAGATTAACGATGAATTGATAAATAAATAATGAATAGATAAACGATGAATTGATAAATAAATAATGAATAAATAAATAAAACCAAACAAACACTACAATTACCGATGACGACCGGCGAAATGGTTGAAAGCGCTTGAGTAAAAGAATGTGACATTTTCTTCTCTATCTGTATCCAGATTTGCGAAAAACTACCAGAAGACTTAAACTTGTACAATTGAAGATCATAAAGAAGAAATTTTCCGTGGTTTTTAACAATACCTGCCAATATATATATATGCATGTATATATATTTAAACCAGGTGACCACTAACTCAGCTCACGAGTAACACTGATTGTTTAATCTGATCGGTGGGGAGCTGATGGTAGGCGTGGTGCTCCACCTTAGCAAAAACAATCTCCCTGTTCTAGCGCAAGCGAGAAGAGGATAGACTTCCTTGCTGTGCGACTGATACTGACAATAGGCCCCTCTGCTAACATTAATTTTACATTCTTTAGGCACAAATAAAAGGAAAGAAGGGTTAAGAAAAGTTTGAGAGTTATTCGATGTCATCTGGATGATAGGAAACCCTATATAAGCTGACAACTAATATTCTCTATAATCTCATCCCGCACACACTTGTCCTGGGTATGAAAATGAATTCATCAAATAGTGAGGCTCTGGAGAGTGTGGAGTACCATTCGTTGCTATTACTCTATTACTCTCAGGTCCACTGTGACCTGGAGTGTTATGTTGGCATCTATGGGTGAATTGACCTGTTTAGAAATTATTAGTATTTAATACGAATACTTAAAATCATAAAATTCTGTGCAAAAAAATTATTAGTATTGAATACGAATACTTGAAATCATATGACCGTGTGCTAACAATTTATTCTATTGAATACGAATACTTAAAATCAGATAACTGTGTACTAACAAATTAGTAGTATTGAATACGAATACTTGAAATCAGATAACTGTGGGCAAACACATTATTAGTATTGAATACGAATACTTGAAATCATATAACTGTGTACCAACAAGTTATTAGTATTGAATACGAATACTTGAAATCATATAACTGTGTACTAACAAATTAGTAGTATTGAATACGAATACTTGAAATCATATAACCGTGTGCTAACAATTTATTGTATTGAATACGAATACTTGAAATCATATAACTGTTGGCAAACCAATTTATTAGTATTGAATACGAATACTGGAAATCATATAACTTTTAGCAAACACACCAACCCATCAATATATTTTAAAAAGGCATGAGCCCACCTATCCCTACGTCTTGACAAAAGTCGCAACATTATTAAAAAAAAAATCAAGTTCATTCATGTATATATTTACCAACCCCTCCGCACGAGTAGGATGCGACACAAGGTCAATTTATTAAGCGGAGTTTAGCAGGTTTGAATTCAGAGTTTTCCTTCTCCTAGACAGGTTGCCTGACCAAGGCTGAAGAGCCCAAACTGCCCTACTATTTACCTATAGCTGGAGGGAGAGTAGTATTTATACCTTTCCCAAGGGTATCAGCGCTATGTGAAATGTAGACAGCTAAGTCCAGGATTTGAACTCGGGGCGACGAGTCCATTTCCCATGATTTTAATCATAACACCACGCCTTTCCTACAAGTTCATTCATATAAGAGATTGGTTTTATTTAAAGGCATATCAATTGTTTATGGGTAATTTAATGCAGAAATTTGATTTATTTCTAGATGTTTGATCGTAATCATACCTATACTTACAAATTTCTTGCACAGTCAGTTTTTTAAATCCAATTTTTTTTATTTTTCTATAATAATAATTACTTTGCTTACAGTTTTATGGTATTAAGTAATCTTATCTAGCAAAAGAATACACCGACTGCATCTCTGCAGAGGAGTAAGACCCGCCGTCCATGGGGCCACCCTGTGTGCTGAACAGTGATGCTTAAGGATAGAACTCTGATGGCCGAGTAGTCCATGGCATGCAACATTCCACTTTGATCCATATTAGGCTAGACGGGTGGTCAGAGAGCCCCCTCCCTCTGATCAATCGGCCGGTCACGTCAAGCTCTACCATTTATATGATTGTCCAGAACTTATTCTCCTTACAGCAGACCCCAAATCTTTTCATCATATATGTGCTAGAAGGCACATAGGAAACGCGTGGTGTAATGGTTAAAGTCATTGGAAATGGACTCGTCGCCCCGGGTTCAAATCCTGGACCTGGTAATGGCATTGCACTTAGCGCTAATACCTTTGGGAAAGGTATGAATCATACTCTCCCTCCAGCTATGGGTAAATAGTAGGGTAGACTGGGCTCTTTAACCTTGGTTAGGCAACCGGTCTTGGAGAAAGAAAACTCTGAATTCAAACCTGTTGAACTCCGCTTAAAAAATTGACCTTGTGTCACATCCTGCTCGTGCGGAGGGGTTGGTAAATATGTATGTATATGTGCTAGAAGGCGGTGGCTGAGGATTTTAATGTCTTGGGTATCATGATAAACTATATCTGATGGTGATGTTTAAATTCTGGAGCTCTGGGGAATGTGGAGTAACCCTTCATCACCATTAATCTCAAGTCAAGTCTTACCCGGAGAGGTATAACCTCTTAGTGTACCATCTATGGGTTCAATATAACAAAAAATCGAATTTACAAAGAAAATGTTACAGGCCGTTATTTGAGGTGAGCACACTCGTGCACTCAATCCAAAATTTTTATTTATCTTGAAGTGAAATACAATGAATGTGTACACGACTCGGCATTTAGCCGGAAGTTTTTGGGTTGGGAGGAAGGGTGTCGAAACTAGTCATACTACAACATGGATCTATCTAGCTAAGTTCACTCGCTGACCGATCCATTCAAAGATAAAATGTTACAGGCCATACAAAAAACTACTGCTGCTGCTGCTGCTGCTGCTGTTGCTGCTGCTGTTGCTGCTAGTGTGTCCTGGCTATGACGTTAAACTGCATCTAAGGGTGAAATTTCAGTTCTGGAGCTCTAGAGATTGTGCTTCTTCATCGTTATTACTCCATGACCCGGGGTCGTAGTGCTTGTTATGGTCCCATCTATGTGTTAAATAGACAAAAAACGAGTTTTAAAGAACGTATTTAAAAAAATTGAATGAAAAAAAAAGAAGAATTTTCAACATTCATCAAGAATGAATCAAACAAAACATTCTCGGCATAAAATAATCCAACAAGGTTTTATATGCCGTAAAATCAAACCCACCAACCAACCAAACTCATCTATTTCGCACCGTGCAACACATTTGGTCACAGACATAAACGTGTGGAAATCAAACACACACACTTCGACGCCATTGTTTAAGAGTCTTTATTTCAATTCCAACTTTATTTCTTTATCTTCTCTTATTTCGATTCTGTCTTTATTTCATTTCCAGATTCGCTACAACTTGACAGCCAAACTTGTTTGTGCGTCAAACTGAATGCGAAAGCGAAAACAAGCCCATTGTTTTGTTTTTGTTTTTTTGTCTTTATTTCTTTTGTGTGTGCCGTTCTCGCCGGTCGAGTGGGAAAACTTGTACAGATGCCTCACTTTGTTATGATTATATAATGAAGACCCCATGTGACCAGCGAAGAACAAGCGAGATGGGAAATAAGAGGAACAGAACTACCAATCACTGAAACTTTTATTGTTGTGCTTTTGGAAGATTTCAACGAACGGGGGAATAGTAAAATGCAATCTGTGTTGAGTCGTTAACACTGTGAACATCAGTTCTTGTTCAGCAAGTGGACATTTGAATCACTGTCGGGATTAAGGGAACCGTTAACAGAAATACAAATCGAATGAAGAACAATATCATGTATTGAGAGACGAGCTGAATTAGAAACCGACATTGTTAGTTCGTTTCTATAGTAAATCAATGAATTAACTTCGCAATCTAAGATTTTCGTAGATTTAACGTTTCTTCTGCTAAACTGAATAGGAGAGATGACGCGTTCGGCAAAACTTGGGGACTTGTCCTAATATTTATGCTAGAGGGTTGGCGGCCGTGAGGTGTGTGGTTCTCAAGTGCTGGGCTGATAATGTTTGTTTGTTATCTTATCCGAATGGAGATTCGGTGTCTGTCTGTCTGTAACCGAAACTACGTTACTGTTTACGCCAAACTCCCCTCAGAAATGTACAAAGTTTATCAATGAGTCTGTCTGTCTGTAACCGAACCTAAGCAACTGTTTACATCATAGAACCCTCAGAAATGTACAAAATTTATCAATGAGTCTGTCTGTCTGTAACCGAACCTAAGCAACTGTTTACATCATAGAACCCTCAGAAATGTACAAAATTTATCAATGAGTGTGTCTGTCTGTAACCGAACCTAAGTAACTGTTTACATCATACACTCCTCAGAAATGTACAAAGTTTATCAATGAGTCTGTCTGTCTGTAACCGAACCTAAGTAACTGTTTACATCATACACCCCTCAAAAATTTACAAAGTTTATCAATGAGTCTGTCTGTCTGTAACCGAACCTAAGTAACTGTTTACATCATAGACCCCTCAGAAATGTACAAAGTTTATCAATGAGTCTGTCTGTCTGTAACCGAAACTAAGTAACTGTTTACATCATACACCCCTCAGAAATGTACAAAGTTTATCAATGAGTCTGTCTATCTGTAACCGAACCTAAGTAACTGTTTACATCATACACCCCTCAGAAATGTACAAAGTTTATCAATGAGTCTGTCTGTCTGTAACCGAACCTAAGTAACTGTTTACATCATACACCCCTCAGAAATGTACAAAGTTTATCAATGAGTCTGTCTATCTGTAACCGAAACTAAGTAACTGTTTACATCATACACCCCTCAGAAATGTACAAAGTTTATCAATGAGTATTTAATTTATCGTTAAAATAATTAATTCATAGTTGTAATAATTAGATTATCATTCTGTTGTTGTACATCAACAGGTCCTGCTAGTAACTGTAAATGCCACAGAGAAGACGATATAATTTTCAATCGTTTTATGGTGACACGTGCTGTATACATATCAACGAATGTCTCTCTCTTCATCTGACCGCTCCCAAGCGGTGAAAGTCAATACACCCGAGACGTGTATTTGCATTCCTTGCATTTCATTTTTGACATATGGTTACATGCTTAACTGCTTAAATAATCTATACATTAGTACTGTTGTTACTACCTACCTATCTTCGTTCCATGGTATTTGTATGAAAATATCCTGATCCGATATTAGATCCCATAAAAGGAAAAGGAAAAGAAAAGAAAAAAAAGAAAGAAGCAGGCAATATCCCACAGAGACTATCACAGATGCGGACAACGCAGACGATCTGGAACTTCTTGCAAATACAACTGCACAAGCCGAATCCTTGCTACATAGCTTGGAGAAAACAGCACGGAACATCGGCCTCTATGTGAAATCCGATGAAACTGAGTTCATGTGTTTTAAGAATGAAGAAGGCATCTCCACAGTCGACGGTAAGCCTCTAAACTTGGTGGAACAATTCACATACATAGGTGGTAATATCTCATCGACAGAAAGCGATGATAATGCACGTATAGGGAAGGTATGGTCTGCCATAGAAAGATTGTCAGTCATATGGAAATCTTATCTTAATGACAAGTTAAGAGGCAATTCTTACAAGCCGTAGTTGTATCAGTGCTACTGTATGGCTACACCACTTGGACTCTAACGAAGCGCCAAGAGAATAAGATAGATGGGAGCTGCACGAGAGTGCTGTGCGCGATATCAAAAAATCAAGACAGCACCC
>CM042138.1:26872066-26877066 GCA_023376005.1 Doryteuthis pealeii | reverse complement strand
GTGTTTATTTTTTCTTTGTGCAGAATGTGTTTATTTTCCATTAGTAAACTTGAAAAGATCACAAATAAAATTGTTAAACAGGAGATGTGTCTTTTGTTTAATTCAACATGCATAAATGAAAAAATGCTACCAAAATACACACACACACACACACACACACACACACATATATATATATATATATATAATATATAATATATATATATATATATTATATATATCAAAGAAAGAAAAACTTAACAAACCGTCATCTTGTTATGATATTTATTTCAACCAGAAACTCAAAATGGGTCTAGCCTCTTCAGACAAATTTTAAATCCTTGTATGAATATATATGTTTGCACCTACAAGTGCATACAGTATGGTTGTATAGTGAGATTTTGATGTTCCCAAATAGAATCACCCTTTACTTACCAGTCATTTGGATTATCATATATAATATATATATATATATATATATATATATATATATATATATATATATGTGTGTGTGTGTGTGTGTGTGTGTGTGTGACTCTTTTTTCTGAACATCCACCCAATCAGTAATCGCTCCAGTCATCACTTTCGAATGACCTGATTAATATAGGTTTTTTTCTGGACGGCCTACACTGGTGTGTCCATGTGTAGGAGTCCAACGGAAGCCGTCACTTATGAATTACCTCATCCTTCCCCAGCTCTGACAAACATGTCTTATTCGGAAGGTTTGTGTTATAGGATTGAAGTGACCGTACAGATGCTGAGATGCTGCTTCCAAGATTTCTACAAGACAACACGTAGCATTCATGTGTAGTTCCCATCTAACTGTTCCTCTAAGCATTTCGTTAGAGTCCAAGTGGTGCAGCCATACAGTACCACTGACATGGCTGCCCATATAGACTGCCCTCTGGAAGGTAATTTTGCTAAAGTATGCAAATTACGCTTAAATTCAAAGGCTCTCCTTAAAAATGAACCGTGCTTTCTCTGACGGCCTTTGAATATATACACATGTATGTATCTACCAGTAAAAATTATCTCCCGCTTGTAGGGTCGTGCTGATAGCCCGGTGTTTAGAGATTATGACTGATGAAAAATCGGTCGAGTTTTGATCTCAGCTGGAGGTAACCTGCTAAGTCAAGCCGCGCTGAAGAGACGTGATACGTCGAAAGACGACTGTTTGTGTATGACTGAATATACATATAAATACATTAGTTAAATTCTGGAATAGGTATTAATTCTAGTTAGGAGATATACTGAAATCGAACTGTGAAACACAATAAATTTATAATATTAAATTCCTAAACCGCCCTGTCGGCTGCGGCATTAGAATGCACCGACTGCACCTCTGCAAAGGCTAAGACTCCCCCAAATTGGGCCACCTGTTGGCCGTGGGTGGCGACCCGTGATGCTTAAGGATAGAGCCCGGGTGGATGAGCAGTTCATGACATGCAATACTCCACTATCTTGGGCTAGACGGGCGGTCGGAGAGGCCCCCTCCGATCAATCGGCTGGTCACGTCAAGCCCTAGCACCTATATGATTTTCCCAACCCTATTGCCCTTATGGCAAGCCCCAACCCCTTTTTATCATATTGGTGCTAGAAGGCGGTGGCTGCGGGTCTACATGTCCTGGGAATGACGTTAAACTCTATCTGATGGTGAGGTTCCAGTTTTGGAGGTTTGGGGAATGTGGAGCACCCCTTCATCACCATTGCTCCCTGGTCCACTCTGACCCGGAGTGGTAGTACCTGTTAGGGTCCCATCTATGGGTTAAATAGAAAAATGTATTTATAAAAAAAATTGTATTATCCATTAAGAATTGATTTATTTCAAAAGTTTATCGGCATTAAATGACCCACTGAGGTTGATATGCCGTAAAACAAAACAAACCAAAAACCAAACCAATAAATTCCTAAAATTTTAACTGTTTTAATTAGCTATTATTTCTAATTAGAATTAAGATAAAAACTATAGAGAGATGAGAACTAGGACATAATACTTACGAAGTCTTCTTTTTTTTAACGATTTTGCAGTTAAAATCCGCCGACGAAAAAATTCCCATGCTAAGTGCATTTTCTCACACTTGTCGAATTATTCCATTTTTGGAATAGAGGCTTGGCATGTTTTCATCATTTCAATTTAATTTTTTGTTATTTTAATTTAAAATCTCGTTACACCCTCTAACTGCTATGCGCGACAAACCAGTTAAAAAAAGCAGTGTTCTACAGAGTTATTTTGGGAACAAAATTCAAATCAATTTGGAATTAACTTACAAAAACTTTCCAATTATTTATTTATTTTTTTACACTTGTACCAAAAAAAGTACAATTTCATTTCCTCCGACATAACGAAAATTCTTACCGAAAATACATGGTGTGTCATAAAAGTATCGAGATTGAAGCTGTATTTATCAAAATAGAAATGAACAATGAATGGAACGTTAATTTTTTTTTTTCAGAATACAAGGTGTGTCATAAAAGTATCGAGTTTGAAGCTGTATTTATCAAGATAGAAATGAACAATGAATGGAACGTTAATTTTTTTTTTCAGAATACAAGGTGTGTCATAAAAGTATCGAGTTTGAAGCTGTATTTATCAAAATAGAAATGAACAATGAATGGAACGTTAATTTTTTTTTTCAGAATACAAGGTGTGTCATAAAAGTATCGAGTTTGAAGCTGTATTTATCAAAATAGAAATGAACAATGAATGGAACGTTAATTTTTTTTTTCAGAATACAAGGTGTGTCATAAAAGTATCGAGTTTGAAGCTGTATTTATCAAAATAGAAATGAACAATGAATGGAACGTTAATTTTTTTTTTCAGAATACAAGGTGTGTCATAAAAGTATCGAGTTTGAAGCTGTATTTATCAAGATAGAAATGAACAATGAATGGAGGATTAATTTTTTCAGAATACAAGGTGTGTCAAAATGTACAAAAAATCTCGATACTTTTTGACACACCTTGTATAAGCTCATTACTTTTAGTGACTCTAGATTTATCAAATGAAATGCAGTGTCCTACACAGGGAACACAATGCTGGAGTTTTTTGTTATATGAGGCGTGCTGGAATCCACCACTTAAACTTATAGACTCGGTGTGGTGACGTAGATTAAACCACAGTCAATCAAGAGTTCGAATACGTGGTTAGTTGACTATTTAATCGACAATATGGACAGCCGTTCATTTGCACGTTATTTGACATTGACGAACGGAACTGCAACGAGAGATTTTGTTGAACGCAAGAAATTTACCCAACGCTAAGGACCAACCAAAGGATCATACCCAACACCAAGGAGCAACCAAAGATTTCTTCACTAAGGATCCCGCCCTGCTTAACACAAGGGATCTCCAAAGGAGATTGCTCTTGCTTCAGCCTTTAGGATGGCCACTAAAATCGTAACACACAAATCGATGGAACCATTTCATTATCATCATCATTATTGTTTGGAAGAAGGTGTATTTGCATCATACCCCACTTGTATGGGCTGGGCACAAGGCCTCGTTTTAACGTGGGCCCACCCACAAGCCGAAGCTCATGGGTGGGAAAGAAGCAAAATTGCGTCGATCCCGTCGGCATTCCCCCTGAAGGGCGTGCTCAGGCGCTGGGCAATAAACCCAGCCCTGCCCCCAAGTGGGCAGGTAATGCCTGGCGGGGATAGCCCCCTGGGATCGACGCTATTATTTGTACTTTACCGGTCCAGTGGTCGAAGCACACTGGCCCCCCGGCTGAGCCGGGTATATAAGGTCAGGAGACCCTATACAAGGCAAGCATTGTTTGGAAGAAGGTATCCGTGGAAATATTTCGAAAAGACACACACACACACACACGTACACACACACGCACACACACACACACACACTGTCAAGTCAGTAAAACTCTACATCATCTAAAATATGTAACTCTCCCCTGGTGGCTTTTGCTGTACTTCTCTTTGGCCAATGAAAATAATTTTTTTTAAAGATTCTGATATCACCAAAGTTTTATTTCACATCACCCCCCCCCCCAAAAAAAAAGAACCGTTGACGTCTTCTTCATAAGTTGAATTGATTTATAATGTTAAATTTACTCATCTGCACTGATTTTCTTCTTGCTACTTGATAGCTGAGGTCAGAGGTCAGTAAAAGTTTGATAAAGTGGCCCACACACCAACATTACCCGCCAATAAGAAGAAGAGGAGGAGGAAATGGGGTCAAATTGTTAGAAAATCAGTTTTATGTTTCCATTTCTCATGAAAACAGGAAAACAGGAAACATAATTAAAGCCCAACTACATCCCAACATTCTTCATCTTTCCTGCAGGATCTGATATTTTGGGCGAGATGCACCTGGAGTTTGTTTTTTAGCGAGGCGGGGGGGGGGGGTGCTTGGAAACAAAACAATATGTCTGTCGATAAATTTGCTGATTATACAATATGGCAGGCATGTCAAAGTGAATAGTCCCCCTCGTGTCCCCTAGAGAAGTCAAATATTTCATCTGTTAACAAGATTTTAATAATTAGCAGATTTTAATTATATTTTCAGTGTATCTTATTTTGTAAAAAAAATTGAGAAAATATATATTTTTTTAAAATCAATCAAGTAACTCATTATTTAATTTTATGAAATTTCTATAAAATATCAATTGAATCCTAAAAAATATTTACTTTTCTATAAAGATATTTCCCTAACCAGAGCTTGTAAAAATATCAATAATGTTATCAGTTACCTGAATTTTTATAAAGGTTTAATTTTTCCAAGTTGTTTTTAGTGTACTTGTTTTTAGTGTACTTGTCACGTCGGGATTTTGTCTGGTATCATATATCATTAAGAAATTAAGGTTCACCTCAGGCATGTCAAATTGAGTAGTGTGGATTGCATATGTATGTCATGAGGGCTGCATGGATTACATATGTCTGTCATGAGGGCTGCACATGACAACTAAGTCTTTAAATCCTTCTTCTACATTAACAGATGAGGTTGTTGGGGCACTGTAGCTTAGTTTTCGAACAACAGGAATGAGCCCAAACCTACACCACTTCGAC
>CM042138.1:26864566-26867066 GCA_023376005.1 Doryteuthis pealeii | reverse complement strand
ACACCGACTGCACCTCTGTATAGGGATAAGACCCACCCAGCGAGGTCACCTGTTGGTCGTGGGTGGTGACCTGTGATGTTTAAGAATGGAACCCTGATGGCTGGGTAGTCCATGACATGCAATACTCCACTATGGTCCATACGGAGGCTAGACGAGCGGCCGGGGAGGCCCCACCCGATCAATCGACTGGTCACGTCATGCCATATGATTGTCTTAACCGTATTGGCAAGCCCAAACCATTTTTATTTACCAACCCCTCCGCACGAGCAGGATGCGACACAAGGTAAATTTCTTAAGCTGTGTTTAACAGGTTTGAATTCAGAGTTTTTCCTTCTCCTAGACTGGTTGCCTAACCAAGGTTAAAGAGCCCAGACTGCCCTACTATTTACCCATAGCTGGAGGGAGAATAGGATTCATACCTTTCCCAAGGGTATTAGCACTAAGTGAAATGCAATTACCATTTTTATCATATATGTGCCAGAAGGCAGTGGCTGAGGGTCCTAATGTTCTGGGTATGACGTTAAACTCTATCTGATGGTGAAGTTCCATAATGTTCGATTGAAGCAGATTAGCATTATCGTTTCAGCGGGCTCACCCCCTCTTTTTATATATTTCTTTCTTTCTTATTATATTTTTCTATTTAGCATGTACTTTTTCTTCACTTTCTTTCTTTATGATACAAACGGAATGGTCCATTATTTCGCTGAGGTGACGACACTCATAAGAAATGAGAATTCGGTTGATAAAAAACAGCAGATAAACAGGATTTTCATTTTTGCATTTCATCTTGGAGGATTTGGACGGTGTCATTTTTAACTAGAGGGTGTTGCAAGATGATAATGGTCGTACAATTAAGGAACACGCATATTAATATATAGATATTATCCTAAAGCCGCTTAGGAAATGAACATCCTGCACACGCATCGGAAGAATTAAAAGATCCAAGAAAGGATCATACCCATCCAGAAAACTGTATTTATAAAATATTTCTTAAAATAAATCCTTATAAGACTACACGAAAAAAGTAGACAGATATAAAATACTGAAGAGAGTGCTGCATTGGATGATTTGCTATCATTGAATATCCAATGTGAGCCGAGAATTTTACGATTGCTGTCAGAACTCCATGAAGGAATAATAATAATAATTGACAGATGGACAAACAGAAAAACAACAAAGACGAGATAACAAAAATGGGAAGAAAAACAATTATATGGACACTTCAAACGACAAATCGAAGAGGTTGCACATCAAAAGACTTGGACATGGTTAAGAAAAGGAAACCTTAAAAGAGAAACTGAATCACTAATAATTGCTGCACAAAATAATGCCGCAAGGACAAACTATATCAAAGCGAAAATTGATAAGACCCAACAAAATAGTAAATGTTGACTTTGCGGTAATAGAGATGAGACTGTAAACCATGTACTCTGCGAATGTAGCAAACTAGCACAACTGGAGTACAAAACTAGACACGACTTGGTTGGGAAGGTGATCAACTGGGAATTATGCAAAAAATTAAATTTTGACCATACAACAAAATGGTATATGCATAAACCAGAATATTTTCTTGAGAACAAAACGCATATGATTCTCTGGGACTATGAAATAAAAACGAATCACCTTATCCCAGCAAGAAGACCAGACCTAGTATTGATAAACAAAAAACTTGTCAACTGGTGGATTTTGCAGTTCCAGCAGATCACAGGGTGAAGCTAAAGGAAAATGAAAAAAATTGACAAGTATCTGGACCTTGCCAGAGAACTGAAAAAGTTATGGAATATGAAAGTCAAAGTGATACCAATTGTAGTTGGTGCACTTGGTACGGTCCCAAAAGGATTGGAAAAGGGTTTGGAAAGTTTGGAAATCAGAGGAAGGATTGAAACCATTCAGAACACTGCACTGTTGTAATCTGCCAGAATACTCAAAAGGGTCCTGGAGACCTGAGGAGACTTGCTGTCACTCAGACTCCAGTGAAAGACCATCAGCTAACGCTGATGTGAAACTCAAAGAGTAAATAATAATAATAATAATAATAATAATAATAATAATATAATGGTGGAGGAATTGGAAATCAGATAAAGTATTGAGACCATCCACCCATCCACAACAGCATTGGTGAAATTGGCTAGCATATTCAGAAGAGTTCTGAAGACCTGAGGGGATTTGTTGTCACTTAGACTCAAGTGAAAGACCATCCAGCCTAACCGCTGGTGTGAAAAACTCACAAAGGAATGAAATAATAGTATAAAAAGAATAAAGAAGAATAAGTGTAAATATGTAAGAATGAGTCAATGGCTGGTGTCATATCATAAACGTGCGTAACGAGATCACTGACATAGGCCAATGAAGAGGAACGATTCATTCGAACGAATGACAGGTGATGTTGATGATAATGATTATAATGATGAGGTTGAATGCCAAGTTGCGTAGGGAATGCTATATAAAAGCTATCATAGGTAATATAAGCTGCATTGACGCGTCTGGCCTTAATTCCAAC
>CM042138.1:26835448-26864556 GCA_023376005.1 Doryteuthis pealeii | reverse complement strand
AAAAGAGAGAGATCCAGGGTCAGTCTAGTTTTCATTTTATGAATCATCAACATTCTATCTTGTTTCATCAGCCCTTTCCTTCATACAAATAACCTATATAGATATACGTAGAATATGTAACAGGGAATCAAAATAAATAGCACCTCACGATAGATACCGAATCTAAGAATGAATTAGAATAGAACGGATAGATAATAACATCACGCATGCTCGTCTTATAAGCCTATATCTATTTTTTCAAAGCAGCTGTCTATATATAAGATAGGCACGACATATACAAGAAACGCTCATCATTCATCATCATCATCATCATGTTTGCGCTATTTAGCACGGTTATACCATGATAATCTCTCGCCAACGCTTTCCTATCATCTCATTTTCACCGAGGGAGGGTCCTCTGCGCAGCCAACCTGAGAGAATACTAGATCACCATGAAACTAGACAGCACTACGACTCCTCTTTACGACACGCGCAGATTCCAGATAGACTCGTAGATACGATCAAGCACTAATCAGATAGCATATTGAGATAACATATATACTATCGTTTCAGCCAGTATTCTATATGCAATCAGACAGCACAATAATACATAGACTATGTTGACTGCGACTCACACATGCAATAAAATAGCATACGATTTACTTAATGAACTCACACACACACACACAGCACGCACAGAACACACACACACACAACACACAGCATATATATATATATATATATATATATATATATTATATATATATATAGAGAGAGAGAGAGAGAGAAGAGAAGAAGCGAGAGAGAGAGAGAATAAAAAAACAATCAAACCGGGTGATGTAAAAATACATGTTTGAAAATATATTGCTGAGGGGTGGGAGTAAAATTCAAATGTCAGCGAGTTGTACCCTAAGTAGTAAAATCAATCAAATTCATTAAGGATTAAAAAATAAAAACATTTGATGTATATGTATTAAATAAAACAAACTATGTTATAGATATATAATACCAGTCATGTATTTATTAAAACTTATTTTAAAAAACATGAGTCGCTGTCTAATGTTGCAATGTTCAAATTTAAAATGTTTTATTCTATCTGTTATGACGTTTTGGGTAATGCTGAAACGTGACGCAGTGGAAACGTAATTTTGTTTTAACAAGACAAAAACCGGAAAGAAGAATCTCCATCTATTCAATAGATTTGCACGATAAAATTCTGGGGAAGGCGTTTAGTATTATTAACAGTCTAATTTGCTGAGGAAAAAGTGTAAAAAACACTAATTCGGAAAATATCTAAGTTAGGCCGGAAAAACAGCATAACTTAAGACAGGAAGCCGGGATGACATAAGATCAAAATTTGGCCAAAATATAAGTTCCGTAATTCAAATTTCAATATTCAGAATAAAACAAACATGTAACTTCTTTTTCTCTTCTTTCTTGTTTTTTTTTTTTTTTTCGATTCCTTTAATTTTACGCTTAGCATTAAGCGATGCAACCATACTTGGTAATGTTATCAGCCTTCTTAAACAATTGGGGTAAGGAGAAAAAATGTGAACAAAAATAAGGAGAAATCTGCAATTTAAGGTGCAAACATATAATCTGGATGTTAACTTTTTTAAATTGATCTTTGAAACAATTTGGACGGCTCCCTCCAATTTTTAACCAGAGGGTGGTTGCCAGGATGATAACGGACGGAAGATTAGGGGGGGCGTTTAAAAAACATCTACATTAAATTGCCGACAATAAAAGCGACAGAAAACGACGAATCCATGGAAAATATCGTAAGTTTGGTCCGGAAATTCGCCTGACACATGGTTCGCTAAAAAACATAGCATGAATTAAGCTGGAGGTCAGGACGTCATAGATAAAAGTTACCAAAATATATTCTCGTAATTCATTTTTCAGTATTACAAATAAAACAAACTTTTTTCATTCATTTTAATTTTTAACGTTGGGTATCTACAATCGACCGCAAAACCATTTGGAATGATTCATTTTAAAATTTGGTGAATAAAATGGGACATATTAAGAATTCGTGGCGATTAAGCGACACTATTAACTGGAAATTTACATTTTTTTTAATTGGCATCTTGAACAATTTGGACGGTCGTCATTTTAACCTGAGGGTGTTTTGCAGGATAATAACGGACGGAATATTAAGGAACAAGCGTATTTAATATATCAATTGTTTTGGCTGGTTTCCTTTGGGGGAAAATGTTCCTGCTTGCTTATTAGCCGACAAGAAAGGATGCGGGAAAGGTTGTTTTTTTTTCTATCTTTAAATATATGTAATGATTGTGAGTGTTGATTTTTCGCTAATCGGGCCATTTCGCAATATCGTTTAATTATTAGGTTTATTAAGGAACGTATAATTTTGCCCTCCTTGAAGTTCTCCTCGTCCGGTCCTAAATCTGTTCAGTGCTCCCCTTCAAACAATACCACCACTCCATACAAGGTCACCTAAAAAGATAAAACGCCCGCGCTTAAACCCTCATCAACTGGAAATACGCACGACGCTTGAACACAACGAATGATATAATGTTGTATCAATTTAACCTATAAGTTGTTTTCTTCTTTTTTTTTTTTTTTCTTTTTTTTGCTCTGTTATTAAATTACATAAGAGCGAACGATTATTTTTACTTATCCGTGAACCAATGGATAATAGCGGGTATTTTCCAAAACATTTAAATGTCGCGCAATCCGCGAAAACATTAAAATTACGTGTGGTTGGCGTCCAGCAGCTGTGGTTGAAGTTAGCCCACCAACCAAGTTCACGCGGTGATTACCTCCCCTGCGTTTGTGAAGATATAATCTTGAGGCCACCTTAATTCTGCGAAAATTTTTCGTCATTATATTTGTTCTCTCTCGCTTTTTTAATTTTCTAAAGTTTCTTATTGGGAATTACGGGCAAAGAAAAATAGGAGTAATCAAGTTAAAAAATCCGAAAAACTCCCGACGAAACGTGGGGTAAAGAAAACTGTGTTCTTCAAGAATTGAAAAAAGCTTTGGCAGGTATTGTAGATAAAAACTCAGCCGTAAATCCAGAAAAGGGGCCGAGCTACTTGAAACAATTTCATTCATTCCTTTTTAATATATTCTCCTCTTTTTTTTTTTCATAATAAACATTTGTTCGTATATACAAGTAATTAATTTGGTGATTTATTATTTTCGGTCCTTTTCCGAGTTTTTCACTCTCATAATAACTAGGAGGGTGGGTTGTCTATGAAGAACCCAAATGACAGGCTAGTCTCACTCAACTCTCCAGGAATCTTCAAATTATTAAAGCTGTCGTGCTGGGGTCTGCAGTTTCCAATTCTTCCCTCTGGTTTCCAGTTACAAAATCTTTTTCCGAAGATTCTTGGGAGATTTGTCGCCAAGGGCTCCAAAATGATGAACTTGGTATCACGTCACGCTGTCATGTTTCCACAAGAATGTTTTATCGTCTCTGGCAAGGTTTAATCCTTAACTTTACAGACAGACGTTTAGAAGACATTTTGTGGGGTATAATGATGAAGGTTATTAATAACAGGGTGGTACATAAAAGTTCTGCAACAGTTTAAAATTCAAAACTTAATAACTCACGTTGTACAAATGACAGAAATTCAGTTGAGAGTTAAAGAAAAATAATTGAAAAAGTTGCGAGCTTTTGTAGTTTTTATTTTTTATATGAAATATATGTTTCGTATATAATAGATATACAGATCTACAACTCTTCCCTCAAACCAAACGCTTTTTGTCGGAATGATCACATAGGCGAGACAGTCACGGAAATTGCGTTCATTATGGGACTATGCTATTTAAAAACCTAAAATCTATAAATGGCCGAATAATTTGAACTCTCTTCCTTTATGAATAAGACCAATACTAACTTGCGAGCTATATATATATATAGTATATATATATAATATATATATATGTGTGTGTGTGTGTGTGTGTGTGTGTGTATATTAATTTATATATATATTATATATATAATTTATTATTTTTATATTTCTGCTTGAAGGCAATTATTAAATGCAATCGGTATGCGAATAAGATTCGATAATATAGAAAATATCCTTGACAAAGTAAATCCCCGCAAAGGATGCTTCGCTATGCAGAACCACCGATTATCGATATCTTTATCGATACATGCATTTATAATTGGCCTTCAAGCAGAAATATAAATAATAATTTATTTCAACTTGCTTCTATAAAAAAAACAAAAACATCCATAATCTTATCAACTTCGCCGAGAGTCTAAAAACGGCCCGGGTTTTGGTTTAACAAAATTAAAAACGTTCCACTTGCCTGCTATGGCAGGGCGTGTATAGTATCATCATTGACAATGGTTAAATTTCGCAGGTATTGTTCGCTTATGTACCCGGCGGCCGAACGGATATGGTCCCTCTGACTAAATGCCTTTGAAGTCTCGGTTTCGTATCCTGTCGGAGGGGAGTCGTTAGTATACATCGCTAAGAGACTTTAATAAATTCGAAACAGTGCCTGTACGGTGTTTCTGCATAGCGAGCCCATCCTTTGGCGGGATTTACTTGTCAAGATTATTTTCTTATAATTAGTCGAATCTTATCGATACAATGCATTTATAGAATTGCTTCCAGCAGAAATATAAATATAATTTTATTCAACTGCTTCTATAAAAACAAAACATCCCAAAAATCTTATATATATTATATATATATATTAGTATATAAGTATCAACACGTAGAATCAACACGATTTATCGAATTTCAAAAAAGACTGCCATCTTTGTTGTTACATTTTAAATCTTTGACAGTGACTTTATTAGACACCCCCTGTATTTAAGGCCTTATTATTATCTAACTACATAGCAACATTTTTCCAACCAGCGTTAGTTGAGTGGTCTTTCTTTGTCATTGGAGTCCTGTGTGACAGACAAGTCCACCTCAAGCATCCACAACTCTTTTTGATATTTATAGCCGATCTTAATATTGGTTGTAGGGATGGTCTTGATTCCTTCCTATGATTTTTCCAATTTTTTCTCTTGTCTTTTTTTTCAAATTTTTTGCAGAATACTATTCCAATGTCAGACCAAACTGGTACTTATTCTCTGGCAAGGTCCAAGGTAATTGCCGTCTTGTGTCGATTTTTTTTATCTTTTCACTTATGTCTCACCGGACGGCAAAATCCAACTTGCAGTTAAACTCTTTTTTTTTTATCTTGTTAACTTAAATGATTAATCTAGTATTTTCTGGCCAGGATTAGGTGATCCGTTTGTATCTCTAAATCGTAAGCGTCTCTTTTCTGATTATCTGGTGGGGCTTTTTCTGTCCGAATTCTTATTTTCTGTGAGTGTGTCCACCCAGCTAAATAATGGACCATCCCCGCTTAAAAAAGAAAGAAAGGGAAGAAACAGGGAATACCACGAAGAAAATATAAGAGAATGGAGAAGAGAGAGAGAGAGGGGGGAGAGAGAGAGAGAGGAGTAAGGGAATTGTAGAGAAGAGTGGGTGAGCAGCGCGAAGTGTAACAATAATTTGGTTTCAATCGAAGCATAAAATGACAATAGTGAGAGTGAGAAAGAGAGTTAAATCAAGATGTATTGTACTTTTTTACAATTGGAAATTATCGCAATAGCTCTTAGAGTAAACATGCTTAGACTTTGTTTGATAAGAAGTATTCATACATTTTAATATCCCACACCCCCCGCTAGTCCTATGATAATGTTTTTTTTTAACTTTCATCAATTTTGATGAATTTGTTCCCTTAAATATTTTTCAATTTTTTTTCTAAATAATATTCCATGTTCTTTTATTTTCAGAAATCTTCGTTCCAGTTCATTACTGATAATGGAATCCGACAGTAAACGGCTAAAAGCTTGACGAGGGGATAGACAAGGGGAAACATACAGGAAAGTGGGTGCACTGCCTTGGAAAAAAAATTACCCCCCAACCCCTGAAAAAAAGGTTATAATGAAGTTTGAAGAAATTATGTATATTTAACCATTCGCTGAGGTTTTGTCAGTGTCCAAGAATTCTATGGAGCCAGAAAAGGAATGCGTCGTAAAAGAAAAAAAACAAAAAACATTAGTAATATTAAAAAATTATAAATACTAATTTAAGTTATCCTTATTGTTGTTGTTATGGTTTATTATTATTTATATTATTATTATTTTGAGTTTTCACATCAAGCATTAGCTGATGGTCTTTCACTGGAAGTTGAGTGACAAGCAAGTCTTTCTCAAAGTCTCCATGACTCTTCTGGTTATTTACTGGCAGATTGTAGCAGAGTGCAGGTGTTCTTGGTAAATGGTTTTAATCCTTCCTCTGATTGCCAAACTTTCCCAAACCCCATCTTCCAATCCTTTTGGACTGTTTCCAGTGCACCACTCAATGTGATAACTTTCTACTTTCATATTCCAGTAGTTTTTTCAGACTTCTCTGGCAAGGTCCAGATAGTGTTGTCCATGTTTTTCAGTTTTCTTCAGCTTCACCCTGTGGATTTGCTGGCACTGTGCAGAAGATCCACCAGTTGACAAGTTATTATTTTATATTAATTATGTATTATTATGCTATTGATTTTATTATTAATGTAATTAATTAATTAATTAATGTAATATAAGCTTTAAGTTTTGCTATTTAAGGCGGTTTAATAGAAATTTTCTAATGCTGGAGTCTAGAGTCTCTGTGGTTTAAGACAACATTGAGCCTCTCCAATGACTTAGACTGGGTTTGTCCACTTAACCAACAGTAGATAGTGTACACAACTTTGTCAGCTGTAGGAGGTAAAAGTTGGGGATGACCCTGGTTGGAGAAACTGATTCCAGAATCTTCGATGATGTTTGAAATAGAAACAGAAAACCAACATTTTGTATATTGTATCCTAGTCCTAACGTTGTCTAACTCCAAGAAATTCTGTGAAGCCAGGAAAGTAATTGTCGAAAAAGAAGAAAAAATATTACAAAAGAAAAAATATATAAACCAATAAACACGCAATATATTAGTATATTCTAAATGTATATACTGTAATGATATATTAATTTAAAGGCAGTTGTTATTGTTGTTGTTATTTGTTTCCGGTGTTTTGACTGTTTGTTTTACACAGACAAGGTGTATAGAAGCACTAATTTCGTGACTTCCCTCGTGAGATCGCAGATCATTCGACAAGATCTAATTTAATAACATTCTGAATAAAGTGATTATCTATGCGTTATTTGGACTATTGTGCCTTCATCTCTTCATTGTGTATGCTTGTTACATAATCCATGACTACTAGTAGTGATTTGATTATGTACATATAACCATCACTACTAGTATTATGAATTATGTACATGATAAGCAATGAAGATAGGACAATAGTCCGAATGACACAGGATAATACTAATCATTGAAAAGCCTCATCTCAAACATTCAGAGAAATTCTGACTATAAATATATAATTTTTTATTACATATATTGTAGAAGAGATAAGTTATTTGGAACATTTTTTAAAGTGCCATGGAACGCGGTGGTTTAATGGTTAGAGGATCATAGGAAATTGACTCCGTCAACACCGGGTTCAATTCCTGGAGCGAAGTTGTTTCATCATTTCACATACCGCTAATACCCTTTGGAAGATGAAATTTCAATTGCTTCCTCCAGCTATTGAGTAAATATCAAGGGCAGACTTGATCTTTAACCCAATGGCTAGGTTAATCCAGTCCTAGGAAGAAGGAAAATTCTGAATTTCAAACCCTGTTAAACGCTGCTTTTAAGAAATTGACATCTTGTGTCGCCATCCTGCTACGTTAGTGGAAGGGTTTGGTAATTAGTAATAAAATAGTTGAGAAGAAATTGATTCCCCTTTACCTGGACACCGTGGGCGCGCAGCCTAGGAGGAATGTAAAGGTTGTAATAATAGAAAGGAAAAGAGACACTGGTCGTTGCCAAGAGAAGTGGGTTGCCCCCGACTCGCCTCTAAGGCATGGAGACAGACATTCACATACGAGGTCAGGTGAGAGTATACCGCATAAAAAACCAAACCTTTGCCAGCGTTAAGATCACATAAACAGGAATAAAAAACCTGTCCAGACTATCCGGCCTGATATACAATAGGTCCACCTTTTCCGCCAACTTTTTAATATATAATAATTATATATAATATATATCTATTAGTATATATATTATTAAGAAGATTTGAAAAAATCAAGTGTTCGAAAATAGGAATGAATTTATTTAGGAAGCGCGTGGTTAATGGTTAAAGTATGGGAAATGGAGCTGCGTCGCCCGAGTCTGTCAAACCTCCTGAACATGGGTAATGGCATTTTCACTTTGCGGCTAATACCCTTGTGGAAAGGTATGAATTCTACTCTCGCTCCAGCTTAGTGGGTAATAGTATGGGCAGACTAGGCTCTTTAACCTTTGGTTTAGCGTATACCGGTTAGGAGAAGGAAGAACTCTGAATTCAAACCTGTTAAACTCCGCTTAAGAAATTGACCTTGTGTCGTATCCTGGCCTTCGTGCGGAGGGGTTGGTCATATGTATTTAATCTGATGTTTAACATTTGAAGTTTTCTTTAAACCTTCAAATTCAGGGTGTATCTTAGGGTGAAGCAAATTGAAATGGATGTATTTTGTAGATGACAGGAGATGAAAATCTAATAAAATCTTTTTTGTTGTATAACTGTATTGTGTTCAGCAGTTATATTTGAAAGACTATATATATATATAATATTATATATATTATATATATTATATAGTATATATATATAAGTTTCGCTGAACATACTCAGCGGTTATATCCATTGTTTTCGAAACATAAGATTTCTCCATTCCCTGTCTCCATCCAGTCCCCCTCTCTCTCCTTCTCAGTCTCTTCGTCTCTCTCGTCTCTCTCTATTATATATATATATAGTTAGAGAGGAAGGAGAGAGAGAGAGAAGAAGAGGAGGCTGAGAGAAGAAGAGAGGAGAGAGGTGGCTGGAATGGAGGGGGAGGAGGAAATCGTATGTTGTATACAATAGATATACGACTCTACAGCTGCTTGGACTCAAACCAAACGATTTTTTCGTCTGAGGATCACAAAGGTGAGACAGTCCACGAAAATATGCTGTTTCATTATGGGACTACACTATTTAAACATAAATCTTGTATTGCTCTGTCATCCTCCGTGATATTGATACCAACCTTTGTTTTAATAAATTAGACAATGCAAACGTGCAGCCTAATATATATATATATTATATATATTAATAATTATCATATATAGTATAATGATATATAGTATATTATATGTCTGGCATTGGTCATGTTTAAAAACTTTTGTTTGCCGTTTGTTGCAATTTCATTCTTTGGGATGTCTCATTTTATTACCATTAGAGTGTTGCAAATGATAAGGTCAAGAAGATTAAAGGACAGAGAGTATTAATGTATAGTAGAATAAGACAAAACAAGAAAATGATCAAAAACTATTTTTAAGAAATCATATGTAAGGTGGGTTCACGGGAAAAGGTTTTTAGAGTACTTGTTTTGACAACTTGAATCCTAATCGTGTGTAAGATGGTGGTTAAAGCTCCCTGAGTACTGGAATAATAATTTTTTAATTACTGTTTTAAAATGGCGAATAATCAAATAAAAACAAAACGTGAAAATGGTTATGTTCTTAATTAGTTGGCACTTTTTGGAACTAGTTGTTTCAAAAAAGCCGAAAGAAAAAAATGAGAAAATCACCGGGAGAGAAAAAAATCTCAATAGAAATGAAAATATTCAACAAAATAGAAGGGTTGTCTGATTGCTGTTTACTTGTGATTTTGTGAGTCGTGCTCTAAAATAAATTAACATTCTTCTGTGAAGTGAAAACAAATTTCCTACCATGGCTGAGCAAGTTCAATCCGAAACAGATGTGACCAATGAGAAGTTTGAGGCACGTCTTGTTTGCCTCTAGTAAAGCCCGAGGTCTAATTCCAAGACGACGTTCCATTCATAATTAAGTCCCAATAAATAAATAAATAAAAGACAAAATAAAATAAACAAGCATAATAGGAAATGTGTGTATGTTTATTTGTTTAATAGCGATTCTAAATTATTTTCCTTACTATGTATAAGAAAGTCGCCAATACGTTTGGGCGCTAAGATCTTTATTTCGTTTCTACAATCAATTTATGTTTTTTTTTATATGCAAAAAAAAAAGTAAACTAATATTTAACAAAACTAAAGTGTTTTGTGCTGTCGACAAGGTGGCTGGGTGTCAACAATATTAGCATAAATTTATTATTATTTTGTATTTTGCTTTTGTTTCCTGGAACACTTTTTCATAGTGGCCCATAATCTTATTAATAATCGAGATTGTGGCGTGCGTCTGTCTGTAACCGAACTATATACTTCTCAAAGTCAAGTCTAATTCCCTTAGTTAATTTACATCAATATTCCTTCCATGAGTTTGGATTTTGATTTAAACCCCAATTATTTAATAAAAATTGTTTAATACTATTGGAACCATATCGTTACATATAATAATATGCAATTGGTTTTTAATAATAGAACAAAATAGCCGTCTACAGTGGTGAGATGGGAGGCTAATTTGCATATTGATAAAAATGACACATCGTGCTTAGTATTATTAGATTTCCTATATTGTTTTGGTTTTATTTTGATAAACATGAGCCAAAAAATCTCTTCAATAAATCCTAAAGAAATCCTTAACAAGTAAGAAATAACAACTTTTATTCTTAACTTCCTATTCTGACTAAATTTAGTTAATTAATAAAAATTCGAAATGAAAGACGAAAGGTGGATGGAAGAGTAATCTTCAGCTTGTTCTTATTTTTTTATTATTGCTCTCTTTTGTTTCAAATCTTTTTTATTTAGTTTAATTAGCTTTCTCATTTTAAATAGTGTTTTATTCATCTTTAAAAAACCGTAGATACTTGCACCCGGAGGGTGCATATTGCTGCTAGTCTAAAATATGACAATGTAAAAACTTCCAAAGTTTGTTTTTGTTTTGTTTTTGTTTTTGTGAAATGAGTTTTAAAAATGTTTTGTTTTTAATTCAAATGCGTATCAAATTTTTCTAAACTCATTTTTTTTAAAACATTTTTTTTTAACATTAAAAAAAACAGACATTTTTTGTCTATGTAACCCATAAGGTGGGATCCTACCTACTACCACTCCAGGTCAGAGTTGGACCTGAGTGTAAAAGAAATGAATAAAACAATTGTTCTTCTGGCTTAAAATAACCCAATGGTTGACATGTTGTAAAATCCAATCAACCAAGAAACAAACGAAACCTTTAAAGGATTCAGAATCAGACTTTCATCAATTTTAGATTGGAGTTCATCCCTGCTGATTTGTTTGGCGTTTTCAATTGATATTTTTTTTTAGTTCATTTCTCGGAACCTTGACACCAAATAAGTTGTAAAAAAACAACTTAAAAACGAAAGATATGTTTTATTTATTTTCCATGTGCCTCTACGGATAGTTATTTTAAGAAGTATTTTACATTTAAAAAAAGATTTTGCTAGGGGTTAGAGTTGGGGTTGGGTTTAGGGGTTAGGGTTAGCTGTTATTATAATAACCTTATATATCTTTTTATAGTTTAACTATTCCGTGTTAAATGTGTCTAACGTTAAAAGTTTTTAATAATTTAAGAAAATCTTTTTCACTTAAGTCAGCTTTGTGGTTTGCTACCCTCAGATCGTTGTATATGAAGAGTCGTGTTATGTGATAGCACAGTGGTTCAAAGCTGTTTTGTTGGGGGTATAAATTAGGTTGTAGTTTCAGTATTTCCAATCGGTTGTGTGAAGAACAAAGTGGGGTAGCCCAAATCTGAAAATATTAGCAATAATTTCCCGGCAAGATTTATTTTTCATGTAAACCGTTGGCCCATAAGAGATCGACGAAACTACGGCTGCTTTATTTGGTTTGTTTTAACGGCATATCAACCTCTGTGTGGGTCATTTAAATGCCGAGAAAGTTTTTGAAATGAATTCATTCTTAATGGATACTGAATTTTGTTTATTATAAACACAATTTTTTCTATTTTAAACCCAATTGATGGGAACCTAAAAAGTACTACCACCCCGGGTCAGAAGTGGATCTGTAAATGGTGATGAAAGCCGGGTGCTCTAGCATTCCCCCTGACCTCCAGTAACTGGAAACCTCACCATCGATAGAATTTAACGGCCATTCCCAGGGCATTGAAGACACTCAGCCACTTTTTGGGGCTTGGGGGGGCCTTCTTGAAATATATGATAAAAAAGGTTGGGGTTGCCATAAGGGCAAATAGGGTCGGGACCAATCATTATGGTGCTAGGGCTGACGGTAACCGAGTCGATTGATGGGGAAGGGGGGCTTCTCCGACCGTCCGTCTAGCCCAAATAAGTAGTCTAAGAGAGTGGTGGGCATGTCCATTGAACTGTAGGCTAATCCACGGGTCACCACCCAATGCCAACAGGTAGCCCCATTGGGGTAGGTCTTACACCGTCTGTTAAAGGTGCAGTTTGGTGTATTCTTCAGCCCCTCGTGACAGGATCGGACTTACGCTGAAATTTGGACTCAGATTGAGTTAAGAAGGACTCAGTCCTCTATGCCTTTAACATCAAGCCATATATTCTAATCCGAAACAATACAAGCATTGTGTTGTGTTCAAGAGGATGTAGACTACGTTGAACAATCATAAAACGTGTTAGTTTGGAGAAACAAAGACCAATACACACTATGTGTTTGTAAGCAGGAAGTTTCAGATGACTCAACTATTGAAAAAATAAGGCTGTACGAGGGTGCCAGAACGTAGACTAAGACTATATTGCGACCTGCTTTAAGAGAGAGCAACCAACTCGTCATAAGGCATTGTGAAACTCCAGCAACCCACGGCCAGCATAGTGTGTAATTGAATAATTATATAAGGCTCGCCTTTAAAAACGGGATGAGCTGCTCCTTCCGACAGCCCTTACGTATATAAATATGTATGTATTTAATCAGTAAAATTCTCTCTCCCGCTTGTGAGTCGCGGCTAGTGTCCGCAATAGCTAGTCTATCCTTCTCTTTTGGTACATTGAATGCGATTTCTGCCATAATCAAATTCTCACGGGACCAAAGGCAGGCCTCAATTTTATTTTGATGCTTCTGTCCGACGACAAAGAAAAAAACCTCGAAACTTTAGACAAAAAAAGGGGAAAGTTATGCAAGTTTTGTTCAAAGTCGAGATATCTTGTCTTTTTGGGCTGAATTATTTTGCTGTTCATAAGTTTTAATGGATCTGAATAATAGCAAGATGTAATCGTCATAGCGATCCTTCCTGACGTAAGCGGCATAAGAATCGCCGGTGCCATGCAGGAAGACTGAACGGCAGAGGTCAATCTTAGCGGCTAGTTGAGTTAATAAAATCAGTCAGTTGTTCAGACTGGGACAGAACAAAACCAAGGCGGGTGGGAGAAGTGGACAGTGTCGACCGAAACGGAAAAAATAGTGGTATATGTTCGTTTTCCAAGGATTGAAACCAGCAAGTCCGATGAATTCGAGGAAAGAAACGGTGTTTACTGAGAGTCCTGTACCTGTTAGAGATTGTCCCCGAAGATTTTGTGCGTTGGCTTTTCTTCATCAAGATCAGCACACTGAAGCTATGAAGGAATCCAAAATTTTAATGGCAGATTGTAGATAATCTGAGGTATAGAATAAAGAATAATATGTTGTGCTGTGTAGAAACCATATGCGTAAACAGGTACGGAGAAAGAGGGTGCAAACGGGCGCTTGAGCTTCTATAAAACCCTATAATATGCACGAAATACGGGAATGCGTGGTGGCAATGGTTAAAGTCATGGGAATTGGATCAATTTGGCCCCGAGTTTCAAATCTGCGTGTTAATTACTTTCACTTAGCGTAATACCTTGGGAAAATTAAGGAATCCTACTTTCCTCCACCGTATGGGTGTAAATAAGAGGGCAGACTGGCTCTTTAACCATGGTAAGGTACCAAGTCTTGAGAATGGAATAACTCCGAATCAAACCTGTTAAACCCGCTGAGATAATGGACCTTGTGTCGCATCCTGCTCGTGCGAGGGGTGTACATGGGGGTGGTAAGCATCCCCAGTCCAAGTGGATTGGAGACACAGACTGGAGTCCAGGAGAAAGACAGATAGAATTTTGGTGTCATGCCGTAAATATTCTGTTCGCAACGCCAACCTCGCGGCCAACCGTAGCAAGTAAGGAAGATATCCCAACACTCTTGCCAGCTGAAAAGATTGGAGGCGTACCAGTTTGTCTAGACCTATCAATTGGGCCAACTCTCTTCAGCGCAAAAATTGTATCACCCGTACATTTGTGACCTTATATTAGAATAAAATTCAAGTCTCAGAAAAGTCCACATGATAGTAAAATATCCTAATTTTACTGAACTTTGTGTTTTTCCAGATGGTGTTTTCATTATATTACACACACACAGCACAACACACAACACAGCACATGATATATATATATATATATATATATAGTATTATATATATAGTGTATGTGGTGTGTGTGTGTGTGTGTGGTATATTTTAGGCAGTATTCTTCCATTATGCATGTTTGGATTAAACAAGACACATCTCACTTTTTAACAATTTTTATTTGTGATTTTTCAAGTTTTCTGGCCAACGTTTTTTTAATATTTGGGTGGAATTCGTGATTAGTCTAACCAACGTTCACCGAGTACTTTCGGGCACTTCGAAGGGCATCATCAGGGTTGATGTGTTCCACCGTTTTTCAATTATTATTAATGGCGTCGAGGCTGGAAGGATGGAGAATTGATGGGGAGTTGCTATAGGCATTTTAAAAATGTGTGTAACTTGCATTGGAATTAAAGTTTTCTTTAAGGATGGTGTTGTATTGTTTGATTGGTTTGAAAAAATCACAAATAAAATTGTTAAAACAGAATGTGGTCCTTTTCGTTTAATTCAACATATATTATATATATATATATATATATATATATATATATATATATATATATGAGGTTTTAAGTAAACCACAAATGTGTTTATTTTTTAATATGGCTTTAGCCGCAAATTTTTGGAGGATATGTGCTTAATTGAAAGTCATACCTAATTTTGAAAGTTTAATTAGTTAATAATTGTATGAATTTAGGCGGGCATATATGTTCAAATGTTAAAGAAAGGAAATGAATCCGACGGTATGAGTATAGATAAAGGGATATTAAAGAACACCACATATGCCTATTAAAGTGAAATTGATTTAATATCATATTCATACCTAATATTGAACAATATTTTCGATTATAAAAAATCATTGTTGTTTTCATATCTTTTTATCTATACTTATGATATAGTATATTATATATATATATATATAAAATCTTATTATAAAATGGAGATTGTGCGCTTGTCTGTCTGTAAACCGAAACTATATCACTACTCAAGTCACTTAACTCCCTTCAGTTTTGACGTCACATTCACCATGGAATTTATTTTCATCTAAACCTCAATTATTTGATAAATTCTTTATACCTTATTAATTACTGTTGGATTAATCTACATATGATTGACATTCAAGTAATTAATCTTTCACAAAATAGCGGTTTACAGTGTGAACGAGAGGCTAATTTGGCATATGATATAAAAGATTTGTTTTTAATAATATAGCTGTAGTAATGTTGTTTCTAATTGTTTGGTTTTCTCTTAACCAATCTTGAAGCAAAAATCTCGGATAAAATCTTAAAGAAACATACAAAAGACGAAAGAACTGTAATCTTATGTAAATACTTCCTAATCTAACAAGAGAGATCTTCCTAATCTAATAAATAGATAAATTAGGAAAAATGAAAGACGGGAGTGATGGAAAATGATGGAAGAGTTAGATTTAAAAGCTATTCTATTTTTCGATTATACCCCCTCAGTTTTAATTTTGATACAAATATTATTACATCAAAACCTAAATACTTGCACCCGAAGGGTGCATATATTTGCTAGTATATATAAATGGGAATTTTCAATAAAGATTATTCAAGTCGTTTTTTATATAGTGAAATCTATGCAACAGTTAGGTTTGAGTCTTTACAGAGCGTGACATTACCCAGCATTCTCAAATGGCAACAAACAATAATGCATAGGAAAAAATTTAGAAATGGAATGAACAACAACAAAAAAATACTTGTAACTGTGGCACTGACTTAATCAGTTTGTTAGCGAAGCAAATAAAAAAAACACGACCCGGATTATGTTGCTTCATTTTAATCACCCATTTCCTTTGGATTCGTTAGGTTTTTCAAAACGTCAAACAGAGACGCTAACATACAGAGAAACAAGAAGCGGCTACCCAGCGTCGCCTAGTTAGAGTAGTGGTGGGAACCCCTCCCCCAAAAAAAGAATAAACGTTGTATAATATGGTATTAGCAATTATGTTGTGACCCCCCCCACACACCACACTTATATTAGAATAAATTCAAGTCCCAGAAAGTCTCATGATAAATATTTAACGTGATCCTAGACAGCAGAGAATTATCATCCATTTACATATTGGACTAGAAGCGGCTACCCAGCGTCGCGTGGTTAGAGTAGTGGTGGGAACCCTCCCCCCCCAAAAAAAAAAAATAAACGTTGTATAATTGTTAGCAAATTATGTTTGTGACCCCCCTTATCTTAGAATAAAATTCAAGTCTCAGAAAGTCTCATGATACGTAAATATTTAACGTGATCCTAGACAGCAGAGAATTATCATCCTATTTACACATTGGACTAGAAGCTGCTACTCAGCGTCGCCTGGTTAGAGTAGTGGTGGGAACCCCTCCTCGCCAAAAATAAACGTTGTATAATTGTTAGCAAATTATGTTGTGACCCCCCCCCTTATATTAGAATAAAATTCATGTCTCAGAAAGTCTCATGATACGTAAATATTTAACGTGATCCTAGACAGCAGAAAATTATCATCCTATTTACACATTGGACTAGAAGCGGCTACCCAGCGTCGCCCAGTTAGAGTAGTGGTGGGAACCCCTCCCCAAAAATAAACGTTGTATAATTGTTAGCAAATTATGTTGTGACTCTCTTATATTAGAATAAAATTCAAGTCTCAGAAAGTCTCATGATATGTAAATATTTAATATATAATGGTTAGCAAATTATTTTCCAGTATTATTGAAGAAGATATATAGAAACCAGAAACAGCTACTCCTCCGCGTCAACTGGTTAGAGTATTGGTGTGTACCCCGCCCCCCCGCCCCCAAAAAATCGTGGTATAATGTTTAGCAAATTAATCTCACAGATCTATTATTACTGAATAGCAAATTGAATCCTTGCTGGATGCTCCATCTTTATTTTATAAAGTGTAGCTAACATGAAAAAAAAATGATTGTTTTGCGCATCCATATTGATTTATTTACTTTTAAGATTTAAAAATGCTGGATATTTTTAAGTAGTCCTATTACTATGCATGTTTCAATTTTTAAATATCTTTGTAATAAGTAATTGAGGGTTACCTCCCCTATTTTATGACAACCTCTCCTTTGGAGAACGCCTTAGTGAATACTAGAGTATATAAACCCTCAATAAGTGTACCAATTATTCTAAGTAGAATAAAGCTTTCCAAAGTCTATCGATGTTATCATTTGTCTTTACAATCTTTGAATATAAATCTTCATAATTTTTGCACAAAAAGCAAGAACTGCTGATATTTAGTGTGCATATATATTTACTTTATCGTTAATTGTTTTATTTTCAGAGTTTCATCCGGACATACATGTATACATACACACAATTGCCTTTTATATATGTTACTAAAAGCGGCTACCCGGCGGTGCTTAGGTATAGCGCTTTACTCTTAAAAGAAAATTTAATGTCTACTATTTACAGTATTAAATGCAACAAAAAAATCCCATATCATTTAAAATTTACTTTTAATTATCTTCACGAATATAAATAAAATCTTCATTATTTTTGCTCAAAAAACAAGATCTCGTGATAGTGAATGTGTACCTATATTTACTTTGCGTTAATTGTTTTATTTTCCTAGTTTCCTCTGGACATACATACACACTAACTGACCTTTTATATATGTACTAGAAGTGGCTATCCGGCGTCGCCTGGGTAGAAGAGAAAGGGGCAAAAAAGTTAGTCTTGCAGCTCCATTATTACTGAATCGTGAGTTATATCATCGCAATGAAATCTTTACATAAAGATCTGGCTTGGTGAAGTATCAGAAAGAAGTGCACAGACACGATTTGTGTCCGATTTAAAATATTAGATGCCAAAAAATACATGCTGTTCCTATTTAAATTTTATTTTTTAATTATTTTCACGAAAATAAATAAAATGTTCATTATTTTTGCTCAAAAAGCAAGATATGGTAATAGTGAATGTTTATATATATTTACTTTAATTGTTTTATTTTTGTAGTTCCCTTGCGGACATACATACAGACTAACAGTCCTTTATTTATGTATAGATAGATTATCAGGCGAAAATCAGAAGTCAAAATTCTTCTGACAGAATTCACTTTTTGATTTTTCTTTATTTTTTGTTTATTTATTAGGAAGTTTGAATTCATTTTTATTTTTTATTAATCCCTAACGCTTCGTCAACAGGGAAAATGTATATATATTAACATCATATGTTAAACATTTTATCGCTCATGCTCTGAGGATTAAAGTATTTTTTCCTTATTATAAATTCTGTGTTTTTATGGAAGCCAATACAACCATTTTCTTTCTTTTTTTATTATTATTATTAATCGACAAATGTCTGTTGTGTGTCAATAAAACGAGAAATGTCAAAACGAAAAGGAAATACAAAAAGCAACCCCCCCCCAAAAAAAAACGACTCCTATTCAACCGACACAAATTTTACTGAACGACGACCAAAAATGTAAAAGTTGAAAAAAAATACTCTTTCTTCTTCTTCTTCTTCTTCTTCTTCTTCTTCTTCTTCTTCTTCTTGTGCTTTCTTCTTCTTCTTCGTCTTCTTCTTCTTCTTCTTCTTCTTGTGCTTTCTTCTTCTTCTTCTTCTTCTTCTTTCTCCTCATTCATTTTTTTTATTCCCTTCTTCCACTTCCTCCTCTTCCTCTTCCTTCTTCTTCTTCTTCTTCTTCTTCTTCTTCTTCATCTTTTTCTTCTTTCTCCTCCTCATTCTCTTTTATTACCATCTTCTTCTTCCTAGTCATTCTTCTCTTCTTTTTCTCCTTTTTCTTCTTTCTTCTCTTTTTTATTTTTTATTTCCTATTTTCCCTTCTTCTTCTTTTTTCTTCTTCTTCTCTTCTTCTCATTCATTTTTTATTCCCTTCTTCCACTTCCTTCTTCTTCTTCTTCTTCTTCTTCTTCTTCTTCTTCTTCTTATTCTTCTTCTTATTCTTCTTCTTCTCTTTATTTTCTACATTTTCTTCCTCCTTTGCTCCACCACATCTACAACTTCCAATTTCACCACTTTCGTTTTTTCCTACTTTTCTTATTCCCCCTCTCTCTCTCTCTACCTCTCTCTCTCTCTCTCTCTCTCTCTCTCTCCCTCTCTCTTTTAATTAACTTCCTTCTTCTCCCTCACCATATTCCCATTTTTCTTCTTCCACCTCTACAACTTCTTCTACTTCTTTCTTCTCGTCTTCAGTTAATTCATCTGTTTCTTCGTCTTTTTCTTCTTTTTTCTCCTCTTCATTCTCTCTCTCTCTCTCTCTCTCTCTCTCTTCTCTTCTCTTCTCTTCTCTTCTCTTCTCTCCTCCACCTCTTCTTTTTTCTCCACTTCTTTTTTCTCCTCTTCTTTCTCTCTTTCTCTTCATTTCTCTCTCTTTCTTCTCTCTCTCTCTCTCTCTTTTATCTCTTTCCTCTTCTTCTTTGTTCTCTTTCTCCTCTCCCACCTCCACCTATTTTTTTTAATCTTTCTTTCTCCTCTCCCTCCTCCTCTTCTGTTTCTCTTTCTTTCTCCTAACTTCCTCTTCTGCTCTCTCTCTCTCCCCACTCTCCCTCTCTCTCTTTCTCTCTCCCTCAGCTCTCTCTCTCTCTCTATTTCTCCTCTCCCTTCTCCTCTTCTACTTCATTTTCTCACACCAACTGTCATGAGTAATTGATCACTGAAGCAAAAAACTTTTACATATGTAAGTAATTTGATTGTCAAAGAAGTTGACATAGCACTTTTTTATGCTTTTTTCTTTTTCTTTTTCTGATCAAATCCCAAAATATTGGAGCCAGGAAGACGATGTTGAAATGTATTTTCTAAATCGGAAAATTCACGTAAAAGCTGACATATAAAACTTTGGCTGGGGGGAGGTTCATCGTCGCAACGGGAGGCACTTCACATGATGTAATGCTTTGCAAGCTAGATTAACAGACTATTGGTAGCGAGTTCAATTATCACTGGGCGCCCCAGCTTTTTGGCCTTGTGTCATATCTAAGCTAAGCTTATTAAATAACTATATTTTTGGAACGTAAGGCACCTCACGTGCTGTAATGTTACCCCGAACTCGATTACCAGATTATTTTAGTGAGTTCTAACCAAGACGAGTTTATATTATATATATATATATATATATATATATATATATATATATATATATATATATACTGTCGTGTAGCAAGTCAATAAAAAGTGGAATAAATAAGTTTCAAACAATACGAAGAATGTGGGAATGGCAATCTAGTGTAACGGTCAGAGACTTCGCCTCTCAGCTTGACAGTTGAGGTTTCGAGTCACACACGGAGCAGTCTCCCATGTCTATAACCTTGCTGATGAGACCTAATAGTTCGAAATGTACATTCAGGGATTGACATTTTCTCGATTTGTTTAGCCTTATATTTGAACATATATGCCCGCCTAAAATTCATTAATTATTAACTAATTAATTTTCAAAATTAGGTATGACTTCAATTAAGCACATATCCTCCAAAAATTGTCGGCTCAAAGCCATATAAAAATAAACACATTTGTTTGTTTACTTAACTTTATATATATATATATATATATATATATATATATATATAAGTCATCCACAGTGTAACTAAACACAACAACTATCCTTGGCTAGGGTCGAACTCAGACTGACTGCTTGCCAGCCTGATATCTTATCCCCTCGGCCACTGACAGCTGCTGTAGCGGGACTGGTATTTTTAAACTATTAAATATATATGTTTGTTTATATATTTTTACGGTCACAGAGAGATCAAGTTTCCGGGGGAAACGATCATTGCTTATATGCTTAGTAGTGAAAGTTAATTTAAATCACCAATTAGAGAGCTCATACCAAATTTATGGGAGCATACTAACCACTCCATGCGAGCAGGATCAGACGCAAGGTCAATTTCAGATTTTCCTTTTCCTAGACTGGTTACCTAGCCAAGGTTAAAGAGTCCAGTCTTCCCCACTATTTACCCCTAATTGGAGAGAGAGTAGTAGGATGCACACCTTTCCCAAGAGTATTAGCACTATGTGAAATGCAAACAGCCTAATCCAGGATTTGAACTCGAGTCGACGAGTCCATTTCCCACGACTCTAACCATTAAACCGCGCGTCTCAAGACGAGTTATATAAGATTGTTATTTCAAAAGAGAAATAATTATATATTTCCCGACGGCACCAAAGGTCAGAGCCCTAGCCCATGTAAAAACAAAGATTTTTAATATTCATTTAAAAAGCGAATAAGCCCAATTCCCTTGGAAGTTTGACGTAAATCAATCTTCCTTGGACGATTTTTCTTTTATATGGCCTCGTTCCATATATTTTTAAGTAGCCCTGTAACAGACACAACACACACACACACAGACACACACAGACACAGACACACACACACCACATATATATATATATATATATATATATATATTATATATATATATATATATATATATATTTAAAGCAAAAACATCTGACTTCTGCTGTAGAAAATTTTAATTTGCCAGTGTGGCTTCGTAGCTCATAGCAAGGTTGGGCTGGTATCACACTCGAGAAAACATAAAATTCCCATCGATAGCATGCACAATGTGGGAGGAGCCAAATCACTAACTGCTGACCCTCACACACACACACACACACACACACACAAACACACACACACACACACACACACACACACGTAGGGCCAGGTTAGCTTAATCGGTAGTGCGTTCGGCTAGAAACCTCAATGTTCCTAGTTCGATACCGGCCATCGCCAACTCAGCGAATGAGTAGCACAGCGATATGTTCGGTAACGTGACCTGATGGTAGGTGTGGCGCTCCACCTCAGACGCAAAAAACAATCAGCTTGATCTAGCACTAGTGAAAAGGTGATAGACTCTCTCGCTGTATGGCTCATACCGACATTAGGCCGCCCCGACGACTTTAAATATATATATATATATATATATATATATATATATATATATATTGTGTATTTTGGCAGCAAGTTATTATTTAATAATCTTTAATAACTAACACAGCAATCTTAGCAACACTTCAAAAATAGATTCTCCTAATTGAATAAACGATGAATTGATAAATAAATAATGAATAAATAAATAAAACCAAACAAACACTACAATTACCGATGACGACCGGCGAAATGGTTGAAAGCGCTTGAGTAAAAGAATGTGACATTTTCTTCTCTATCTGTATCAACGTTTGCGAAAAACTACCAGAAGACATAAACTTGTATAATTGAAGATCATAAAGAAGAAATTTTCCGTGCTTTTTAACAATACCTGCCAATATATATATGTGTGTATATATATATTAAAACCAGGTGACCACTAACTCAGCGCTCAAGTAACACTGATTGTTTAATCTGATCAGTGGGGAGCTGATGGTAGGTGTGGTGCTCCACCTTAGCAAAAACAATCTCCCTGGTCTAGCGCAAGCGAGAAGAGGATAGACTTCCTTGCTGTGCGGCTGATACTGACAATAGGCCCCTCTGCTAACATTAATTTTATATTCTTTAGGCACAAATAAAAGGAAAGAAGGGTTAAGAAAAGTTTGAGAGTTATTCGGTGTCATCTGGATGATAGGAAACCCTATATAAGCTGACAACTAATATTCTCTATAATCTCATCCCGCACGCACTTGTCCTGGGTATGAAAATGAATTCATCAAATAGTGAGGCTCTGGGGAGTGTGGAGTAACATTCGTTGCTATTACTCTCTGGTCCACTGTGACCTGGAGTGTTATGTTGTCATCTATGGGTGAATTATTCTGTGCAAAAAAATTATTAGTATTGAATACGAATACTTGAAATCATATGACCGGGTGCTAACAATTTATTGTATTGAATACGAATACTTGAAATCAGATAACTGTGGGCAAACAAATTATTAGTATTGAATACGAATACTTGAAATCAGATAACTGTATACTAACAAATTATTAGTATTGAATACGAATACTTGAAATCAGATAACTGTATACTAACAAATTATTAGTATTGAATACGAATACTTGAAATCAGATAACTGTGGGCAGAAAAATTATTAGTATTGAATACGAATACTTGAAATCATATAACTGTGTACTAACAAATTATTAGTATTGAATACAAATACTTGAAATCATATAACTGTTGGCAAACAAATTATTAGTATTGAATACGAATACTGGAAATCATATAACTTTTAGCAAACACACCAACCCATCAATATATTTTAAAAAGGCATGAGCCCACCTATCCCTACGTCTTGACAAAAGTCGCAACATTATAAAAAAAAAATCAAGTTCATTTATGTATATATTTACCAACCCCTCCGCACGAGTAGGATGCGACACAAGGTCAATTTATTAAGCGGAGTTTAGCAGGTTTGAATTCAGAGTTTTCCTTCTCCTAGACAGGTTGCCTGACCAAGGCTGAAGAGCCCAAACTGCCCTACTATTTACCCATAGCTGGAGGCAGAGTAGTATTCATACCTTTCCCAAGGGTATCAGCGCTATGTGAAATGTAGACAGCTAAGTCCAGGATTTGAACTCGGGGCGACGAGTCCATTTCCCATGATTTTAATCATAACACCACGCCCTTCCTACAAGTTCATTCATGTAAGGGATTGGTTTTATTTAAAGGCATATCAATTGTTTATGGGTAATTTAATGCAGAAATTTTATTCATTTCTAGATATTTGATCGTAATCATACCTATACTTTCAAATTTCTTGCACAGTCAGTTTTTTTAAATCCAATTTTTTTTATTTTTCTATAATAATAATTACTTTGCTTACAGTTTTATGGTATTAAGTAATCTTATATAGCAAAAGAATACACTGACTGCATCTCTGCAGAGGAGTAAGACCGGCCGTCCATGGGGCCACCTATTGGCTATGTGTGCTGAACCGTGATGCTCAAGGATAGAACTCTGATGGCCGAGTAGTCCATAGCATGCAACATTCCACTTTGATCCATATTAGGCTAGACGGGTGGTCAGAGAGCCCCCCCCTCCTCTGATCAATCGGCTGGTCAAGTCAAGCTCTACCATTTATATGATTGACCAGAACCTATTCTCCTTACAGCAGACCCCAAATCTTTTCATCATATATGTGCTAGAAGGCACATAGGAAGCGTGTGGTGTAATGGTTAAAGTTATTGGAAATGGACTCGTTGCCCCGAGTTCAAATCCTGGACCTGGTAATGGCATTTCACTTAGCGCTAATACCCTTGGGAAAGATATGAATCATACTCTCCCTCCAGCTATGGGTAAATAGTAGGGCAGACTGGGCTCTTTAACCTTGGTTAGGCAACCGGTCCTGGAGAAAGAAAACTCTGAATTCAAACCTGTTGAACTCTTAAACGCTTAAAAAATTGACCTTGTGTCACATCCTGCTCGTGCGGAGGGGTTGGTAAATATGTATGTATATGTGCTAGAAGGCGGTGGCTGAGGGTTCGAATGTCCTGGGTATCATGATAAACTATATCTGATGGTGATGTTTCAATTCTGGAGCTCTGGGGAATGTGGTGTAACCCTTCATCACCATTAATCTCAGGTCAAGTCTTACCCGGAGAGATATAACCTCTTAGTGTACCATCTATGGGTTCAATAGAACAAAATCAGTTCTAAAAATCGAATTTACAAAGAAAATGTTACAGGCCTTTTATTTGAGGTGAGCTCACTCGTGCACTCAATCCAAAATGTTTATTTATCTTGAAGTGAAATACAATGAATGTGTACACGACTCGGCATATAGCCGGAAGTTTTTGGGTTGGGAGGAAGGGTGTCGAAACTGGTCATACTACTACATGGATCTATCTAGCTAAGTTCACTCGCTGACCGATCCTTTCAAAGATAAAATGTTACAGGCCATACAAAAAACTACTACTACTACTACTACTGCTGCTGCTGCTGCTGCTGCTGCTGTTGCTGCTGTTGCTAGTGTGTCCTGGCTATGACGTTAAACTGCATCTAAGGGTGAAATTTCAGTTCTGGAGCTCTAGAGATTGTGCTTCTTCATCGTTATTACTCCATGACCCGGGGTCGTAGTGTTTGTTAGGGTCCCATCTATGTGTTAAATAGAAAGAAAAAAAGAGTTTTAAAGAACGTATTTAAAAAATTGAATGAAAAAAGAAATGTTCAATATTCATCAAGAATGAATCAAACAAAACATTCTCGGCATAAAATAATCCAACAAGGTTTTATATGCCGTAAAATCAAACCCACCAACCAACCAACTCATCTATTTTGCACCGTGCAACACATTTGGTCACAGACATAAACGTGTGGAAATCAAACACACACACTTCGACGCCATTGTTTAAGAGTCTTTATTTCAATTCCAACTTTATTTCTTTATCTTCTCTTATTTCGATTCTGTCTTTATTTCATTTCCAGATTCGCTACAACTTGACAGCCAAACTTGTTTGTACGTCAAACTGAATGCGAAAGCGAAAAAAGCCCATTGTTTTGTTTTTGTTTTTTTGTCTTTTTTCTTTTGTGTGTGCCGTTCTCGCCGGTCGAAGTGGGAAAACTTGTACAGATGCCTCACTTTGTTATGATTATATAATGAAGACCCCATGTGACCAGCGAAGAACAAGCGAGATGGGAAATAAGAGGAACAGAACTACAATCACTGAAACTTTTATTGTTGTGCTTTTGGAAGATTTCAACGAACGGGGGAATAGTAAAATGCAATCTGTGTTGAGTCGTTAACACTGTGAACATCAGTTCTTGTTCAGCAAGTGGACATTTGAATCACTGTCGGGATTAAGGGAACCGTTAACAGAAATACAAATCGAATGAAGAACAATATCGTGTATTGAGAGACGAGCTGAATTAGAAACCGACATTGTTAGTTCGTTCTATAGTAAATCAATGAATTAACTTCGCAATCTAAGATTTTCGTAGATTTAACGTTTCTTCTGCTAAACTGAATAGGAGAGATGACGCGTTCGGCAAAACTTGGGGACTTGTCCTAATATTTATGCTAGAGGGTTGGCGGCCGTGAGGTGTGTGGTTCTCAAGTGCTGGGCTGATAATGTTTGTTTGTTATCTTATCCGAATGGAGATTCGCTGTCTGTCTGTCTGTAACCGAAACTACGTTACTGTTTACGCCAAACTCCCCTCAGAAATGTATAAAGTTTATCAATGAGTCTGTCTGTCTGTAACCGAACCTAATAAAGTGTTTACGTCATAGAACCCTCAGAAATGTACAAAATTTATCAATGAGTCTGTCTGTCTGTAACCGAAACTAAGTAACTGTTTACATCATACACTCCTCAAAAATGTACACAGTTTATCAATGAGTCTGTCTGTCTGTAACCGAAACTAAGTAACTGTTTACATCATAGACCCCTCGGAAATGTATAAAGTTTATCAATGAGTCTGTCTCTCTGTAACCGAACCTAACTGACTGTTTACATCATACACCCATCAGAAATGTACAAAGTATTTAATGAGTCTGTCTGTCTGTAACCGAACCTAAGTAACTGTTTACATCATACACCCCTCAGAAATGTATAAAGTTTATCAATGAGTCTGTCTGTCTGTAACCGAAACTAAGTAACTGTTTACATCATACACCCCTCAGAAATTTACAAAGTTTATCAATGAGTCTGTCTGTCTGTAACCGAAACTAAGTAACTGTTTACATCATAGACCCCTCGGAAATGTATAAAGTTTATCAATGAGTCTGTCTGTCTGTAACCGAAACTAAGTAACTGTTTACCTCATACACCCATCAGAAATGTACAAAGTTTATCAATGAGTCTGTCTGTCTGTAACCGAAACTAAGTAACTGTTTACATCATACACCCCTCAGAAATTTACAAAGTTTATCAATGAGTCTGTCTGTCTGTAACCGAACCTAAGTAACTGTTTACATCATACTCCCCATCAGAAATGTACAAAGTTTATCAATGAGTCTGTCTGTCTGTAACCGAACCTAAGTAACTGTTCACATCATACACCCCTCAAAAATTTACAAAGTTTATCAATGAGTCTGTCTGTCTGTAACCGAAACTAAGTAACTGTTTACATCATACTCCCCTCAGAAATGTACAAAGCTTATCAATGGATCTGTCTGTCTGTAACCGAACCTAAGTAACTGTTTACATCATAGACCCCTCAGAAATGTACAAAGTTTATCAATGAGTCTGTCTGTCTGTAACCGAACCTAAGTAACTGTTTACATCATAGACCCCTCAGAAATGTACAAAGTTTATCAATGAGTCTGTCTGTCTGTAACCGAAACTAAGTACCTGTTTACTTCATAGACCCCTCAGAAATGTACAAAATTTATCAATGAGTCTGTCTGTCTGTAACCGAACCTAAGTAACTGTTTACATCATACACTCCTCAGAAATGTACAAAGTTTATCAATGAGTCTGTCTGTCTGCAACCGAAACTAAGTAACTGTTTACATCATACACCCCTCAAAAAATGTACAAAGTTTATCAATGAGTCTTCTGTCTGTAACCGAACCTAAGTAACTGTTTACGTCATACACCCCTCAGAAATTTACAAAGTTTATCAATGAGTCTGTCTGTCTGTAACCGAACCTAACTGACTGTTTACATCATACACCCCTCAGAAATGTACAAAGTTTATCAATGAGTCTGTCTGTCTGTAACCGAACCTAAGTAACTGTTTACATCATACACCCCTCAGAAATGTACAAAGTTTATCAATGAGTCTGTCTGTCTGTAACCGAAACTAAGTAACTGTTTACATCATACAACCCTCAGAAATGTACAAAGTTTATCAATGAGTCTGTCTGTCTGTAACCTAACCTAAGTAACTGTTTATATCATACACCCCTCAGAAATGTACAAAGTTTATCAATGAGTCGGTCTGTCTGTAACCGAACCTAAGTAACTGTTTACATCATACAACCCTCAGAAATGTACAAAATTTATCAATGAGTCTATCTGTCTGTAACCGATCTAAGTAACTGTTTACATCATACACCCCTCAGAAATTTACAAAGTTTATCAATGAGTCTGTCTGTCTGTAACCGAACCTAAGTAACTGTTTACATCATAGACCCCTCGGAAATGTATAAAGTTTATCAATGAATCTGTCTGTCTGTAACCGAACCTAAGTAACTGTTTACATTATACACCCCTCAGAAATTTACAAAGTTTATCAATGAGTATTCAATTTATCGTTAAAATAATTAATTCATAGTTGTAATAATTAGATTATCATGCTGCTGTTGTATATCAACAGGTCCTGCTAGTAACTGTAAATGCCACAGAGAAGACGATATAATTTTCAATCGTTTTATGGTGACACGTGCTGTATACATATCAACGAATGTCTCTCTCTTCATCTGACCGCTCCCAAGCGGTGAAAGTCAATACACCCGAGACGTGTATTTGCATTCCTTGCATTTCATTTTTGACATATGGTTACATGCTTAACTGCTTAAATAATCTATACATTAGTACTGTTGTAACTTCCTACCTATCTTCGTTCCATGGTATTTGTATGAAAATATCCTGATCCGATATTAGATCCCATGAAAGGAAAAGGAAAAGAAAAGAAAAAAAAAGAAAGAAGCAGGCAATATCCCACAGAGACTATCACAGATGCGGACAACGCAGACGATCTGGAACTTCTTGCAAATACAACTGTACAAGCCGAATCCTTGCTACATAGCTTGGAGAAAACAGCACGGAACATCGGCCTCTATGTGAAATCCGATGAAACTGAGTTCATGTGTTTTAAGAATGAAGAAGGCATCTCCACAGTCGACGGTAAGCCTCTAAACTTGGTGGAACAATTCACATACATAGGTGGTAATATCTCATCGACAGAAAGCGATGATAATGCACGTATAGGGA
>CM042138.1:26802948-26830448 GCA_023376005.1 Doryteuthis pealeii | reverse complement strand
CCAGTTTTTCAAATTATATTAATTGATATGGAGGCTTGAAGGAGAATAATTAATGGGAAAGGTGCTATAGGCATTTTAAAATGCGTGTACTGCAATTACATCAATTCAATTTTGTTTAAGGATGGTTTGTATTGTTTTATGTATATTTATTTTTGTTTGTATTGTTTTATGTATGTTTATTTTTTCTTTGTGCAGAATGTGTTTATTTTCCATTAGAAAACTTGAAAAGATCACAAATAAAATTGTTAAACAGGAGATGTGTCTTTTGTTTAATTCAACATGCATAAATGAAAAAATGCTGCCCAAATACACACACACACACACACACACACACACACACATATATATATATATATATATATATATATTATATATATATCAAAGAAAGAAAAACTTAACAAACCGTCATCTTGTTATGATATTATTTCAACCAGAAACTCAAAATGGGTCTAGCCTCTTCAGACAGATTTTAAATCCTTCTATGAATATATATGTTTGCACCTACAAGAGCATACAGTATGGTTATACAGTGAGATTTTGATGATCCCAAATAGAATCATCTCTTACTTACCAGTCATTTGGATAATCATGGCCAACTTTTTCAATATTTGGGTGGAATTCGTGGATTAGTCCACCAAAGTTCATGTCCCGAGTACTTTCGGCACTTCGAAGTGCCACCATCAGGAGTGATGTGTTCCAGTTTTTCAAATTATATTAATGGATGTGGAGGCTGGATGGAAGAAAATTGATAGGAAAAGTGTTATAGGCATTTAAAAATGTGAGTTCTACATTGGAAATTAATTTCGCTTAAGGATGGTTATATTGTTTTATGTATAAAGCTTATAGTATTTGGAGGTTTTCTTTGTTTTTTTCTTTGTGTAGAATGTGTGTATTTTCCGTTAAGATATTTCGGTAATTAGAGTAATGTAATTTTAGGTGTTGTGGAATATAGCTATTATCTGTTAAATGGAGAGTTAGACGACGTGACAATGTCGTTGAGGTAAAACCGATGTATGTATTTTCAATTTTTGGGAGACTGCAATCTCCTTAGGGACATTTAAAGCTGTATACTACATTGGTCTCATTAAGCAATTCCTCTCCCCAGACAAGTCGTCTGGGGAGAGGAATTGTTGCGGACAACGAGGTTAGTTGTTTTGAATTTTGTATGATAAATAATCAATTTTACCTTATTATCAGGCGTGGTTGCAGTAAGATTATTCCGAATTATATATATATATATATATATATATATATATATATATATAAGAAAGGAAATGAATCCGACGGTATGAGTAAATATAAAAAATATGAAAACACCACAAAAAGCTGTTAATAAAAAGCTGTTATAAGATGTTTTCACTTTAACAGCTTTTTGTGGAGTTTTCATATCTTTTTATATTTTACTCATACATATATATATATATATATATATATATATATTATATATATATATGACTTTTTTCTCAACATCCACCCAATCAGTAATCGCTCCAGTAAGCACTTTCGAATGACCTGATTAATATAGGTTTTTTTTTCTGGATGGCCTACACTGGTGTGTCCATGTGTAGGAGTCCAACGGAGGCCGTCACTTATGAATTACCTCATCCTTCCCCAGCTCTGACAAACATGTCTTATTCGGATGGTTTGTGTTATAGGAAGTTTTTTCTTTTTCTTTTTGATTTTTGTTGTTTGCATAGTTTCTTTTTTTCCTTCTCTCTCTCTCTCTCTCTCTCTCTCTCTCTCTCTCTCTCTCTCTCTCTCTCTCTCTCTTCTCATTTTCCTATTTTTCTCTCTTTTAGATTCTTTTTCATCTGCATTTCTTCTTCTTCTTCTTCTTCTTCTTGTTCTTCTTCTTCTTCTTCTTGGTAGCAACGTTCACACGAGTACATATTTATGGCCATTACTTCCCAGGTCTCCAGGAATCTTCTGAGTATTCTAGGCGAGTGCGACAGTGCTGTAGTTTGGATAGTCTCAATTTTTCCTATGATTTCCAAATCCTCCAGTCTTTTTTTCAAGTTTATTGGGACCGTTCCAAGTGCACCAACTACAATTATTATTATTATTATTATTATTAATAATAATAATAATAATAATAATAATAATAATAATATCTCTTCTTTTCTATTCTTAGCACCTGCTAAATCTGCTGGGGTGCTGTTCCAAGATTTCTACAAGACAACACGTAGCATTCATGTGTAGTTCCCATCTAACTGTTCCTCTAAGTATTTCTTTAGAGTCCAAGTGGTGCAGCCATACATTACCACTGACATGGCTCCCCATATAGGCTGCTCTCTGGAAGGTAATTTTGCTAACGTCTGCAAATTACGCTTAAATTCCAAGGCTCTCCTTAAAAATGAACCGAGCTTTCTCTGACAGCCTTTGAATATGTACACATGTATGTATCTACCAGTAAAAATTATCTCCCGCTTGTAGGGTCGTGCTGATAGCCCGGGGTGTTTAGAGACAATGACTGATGAAAAATCGGTCGAGTTTCGATCTCAGCTGGAGGTAACCTGCTAAGTCAAGCCGCGCTGAAGAGACGGGATACGTCGAAAGACGACTGTTTGTGTATGACTGAATATACATATAAATACATTAGTTAAATTCTGGAATAGGTATTAATTCTAGTTAGGAGATATACTGAAATCGAACTGTGAAACACAATAAATTGGTAATATTAAATTCCTAAACCACCCTGTCGGCTGGGGCATTAGAATGCACCGACTGCACCTCTGCAAAGGCTAAGACTCCCCCAAATTGGGCCACCTGTTGGCCGTGGGTGGCGACCCGTGATGCTTAAGGATAGAGCCCGGGTGGATGAGCAGTTCATGACATGCAATACTCCACTAGCTTGGGCTAGACGGGCGGTCGGAGAGGCCCCCTCCGATCAATCGGCTGGTCATGTCAAGCCCTAGCACCTATATGATTTTCCCAACCCTATTGCCCTTATGGCAAGCCCCAGCCCCTTTTTATCATATTGGTGCTAGAAGGTGGTGGCTACGGGTCTACATGTCCTGGGAATGACGTTAAACTCTATCTGATGGTGAGGTTCCAGTTTTGGAGGTTTGGGGAATGTGGAGCACCCCTTCATCACCATTGCTCCCTGGTCCACTCTGACCCGGAGTGGTAGTACCTGTTAGGGTCCCATCTATGGGTTAAATAGAAAAATATATTTATAAAAAAAATTGTATTATCCATTAAGAATTGATTTATTTCAAAACTTTATCGGCATTAAATAACCCACTGAGGTTGATATGCCGTAAAACCAAACAAACCAAAAACCAAACCAATAAATTCCTAAAATTTCAACTGTTTTAATTAGCTATTATTTCTAATTAGAATTAAGATAAAAACTATACAGAGATGAGAACTAGGACATAATACTTACGAAGTCTTCTTTTTTTTTTAACGATTTTACAGTTAAAATCCGCCGACGAAAAAATTCCCATGCTAAGTGCATTTTCTCACACTTGTCGAATTATTCCATTTTTGGAATAGAGGCTTGGCATGTTTTCATCATTTCAATTTAATTTTTTGTTATTTTAATTTAAAATCTCGTTACACCCTCTAACTACTATGTGCGACAAACCAGTTAAAAAAGCAGTGTTCTACAGAGTTATTTTGGGAACAAAATTCAAATCAATTTGGAATTAACTTACAAAAACTTTCCAATTATTTATTTATTTTTTTACACTTGTACCAAAAAAAGGACAATTTCATTTCCTCCGACATAAGGAAAATTCTTACCGAAAATACATGGTGTGTCATAAAAGTATCGAGATTGAAGCTGTATTTATCAAAATAGAAATGAACAATGAATGGAACGTTAATTTTTTTTTTCAGAATACAAGGTGTGTCATAAAAGTATCGAGTTTGAAGCTGTATTTATCAAGATAGAAATGAACAATGAATGGAGGATTCATTTTTTCAGAATACAAGGTGTATCAAAATGTACAAAAAATCTCGATACTTTTTGACACACCTTGTATAAGCTCATTACTTTTAGTGACTCTAGATTTATCAAATGAAATGCAGTGTCCTACACAGGGAACACAATGCTGGAGTTTTTTGTTATATGAGGCGTGCTGGAATCCACCACTTAAACTTATAGACTCGGTGTGGTGACGTAGATTAAACCACAGTCAATCAAGAGTTCGAATACGTGGTTAGTTGACTATTTAATCGACAATATGGACAGCCGTTCATTTGCACGTTATTTGACATTGACGAACGGAACTGCAACGAGAGATTTTGTTGAACGCAAGAAATTTACCCAACACTAAGGACCAACCAAAGGATCATACCCAACACTAAGGAACACCAAGGAGCAACCAAAGATTTCTTCACTAAGGATCCCGCCCTGCTTAACACAAGGGATCTCCAAAGGAGATTGCTCTTGCTTGAGCCTTTAGGATGGCCACTAAAATCGTAACACACAAATCGATGGAACCATTTCATTATCATCATCATTATTGTTTGGAAGAAGGTGTATTTGCCTCATACCTCACTTGAATGGGCTGGGCACAAGGCCTCGTTTTAACGTGGGCCCACCCACAAGCCGAAGCTCATGGGTGGGAAAGAAGCAAAATTGCGTCGATCCCGTCGGCATTCCCCCTGAAGGGCGCGCTCAGGCGCTGGGCAATAAACCCAGCCCTGCCCCCAAGTGGGCAGGTAATGCCTGGGGGGATAGCCCCCGGGATCGACGCTATTATTTGTACTTTACCGGTCCAGTGGTCGAAGCACACTGGCCCCCCGGCTGAGCCGGGTATATAAGGTCAGGAGACCCTATACAAGGCAAGCATTGTTTGGAAGATAGTATCCGTGGAAATATTTCGAAAAGACAGACACACACACACACGTATACACACACACTCACACACACACACACACACACACACACACTCACTGTCAAGTCAGTAAAACTCTACATCATCTAAAATATGTAACTCTCCCCTGGTGGCTTTTTGCTGTACTTCTCTTTGGCCAATGAAAATAATTTTTAAAGATTCTGATATCACCAAAGTTTTATTTCACATCACCCCCCCCCCAAAAAAGAAACCGTTGACGTCTTCTTCATAAGTTGAATTGATTTATAATGTTAAATTTACTCATCTGCACTGATTTTCTTCTTGCTACTTGATAGCTGAGGTCAGAGGTCAGTAAAAGTTTGATAAAGTGGCCCACACACCAACATTACCCGCCAATAAGAAGAAGACGGGGGAGGAAATGGGGTCAAATTGTTTGAAAATCAGTTTTATGTTTCCATTTCTCATGAAAACAGGAAAACAGGAAACATAATTAAAGCCCAACTACATCCCAACATTCTTCATCTTTCCTGCAGAGTCTGATATTTTGGGCGAGATGCACCTGGAGTTTGTTTTTTAGCGAGGGGGGGGGGGCTTAGAAACAAAACAATATGTCTGTCGATCAATTTGCTGATTATACAATATGGCAGGTATGTCAAAGTGAATAGTCCCCTCGTGTCCCCTAGAGAAGTCAAATATTTCATCTATTAACAAGGTTTTAATAATTAACAGATTTTAATTATACTAGCAAATATATGCACCCTCCGGGTGCAAGTATTTAAGTTTTAATATAATAAAATATCATATTAAATTAGAAAGGCTAATGAAACTGAATAAGAATGCAGATAAAAAGATTTGGAACAGAGGGGGTATGATTGAAAAATAGAACAGCTTTGAAACAACTCTTCCATCATTTTCCGTTACTCCCGTCTTTCATTGGTAAATTTTCCTAATTTAACTATTTAGTTAAATTAGGAAATAAAAGATAAAATGACAGTTATTTTTTCTTGTTAATGGATTTCATTTAAGATTCATTGAAGAGATTTTTGCTTATATTCATTAAAATAAAACCAATCAATTAGAAATCAATAATACTAAGCACATATTTAATAAAATCACATTTTTAATATCAATATGCAAATTAGCCTTCCCATTCACACTGTAAACCGCTATTTTTTGTATATATAAATACAATTGCATGTTATTTGTATGTAGATATGGACAACACTAATAAAAAGGTGAAGCAATTTTATTAATAATTGAGGTTTAAATAAAAATAAAATCATGGAGAATGTGATGTAAATAACGAAGGGAATTGTGACTTGAGTAGTAATATAGTTTCGGTTACAGACAGAAAAACACACAATCTCCATTATAATAAGATTTTCAGTGTATCTTATTTTGTAAAGAAAATTGAGAAAATATTTTTTTTAAATCAATCAAGCAACTCATTATTTAATTTTATGAAATTTCTATAAAATATCAATTGAATGCAAACAAATATTTACTTTTCTATAAAGATATTCCCCTAACCAGAGCTTGTAACAATATCAATAATGTTATCAGTTACCTGGATTTTTGTAAAGGTTTAATTTTTCCAAGTTGTTTTTATTGTACTTGTTTTATCGTTTGTTGCTTTGTCACGTCGGGATTTTGTCTGGTATCATATATCATTAAGAAATGAAGGTTACACCAGGCATGTCAAACTGAGTAGTTTGGATTACATATGTATGTTATGAGGAGCGCGTGATTACATATGACTGTCATGAGGGCCGCACATGACAACTAAGTCTTTAAATCCTTCTTCTCATTAAGAGATGAGGTTGTTGGGGCACTGTAGCTTAGTTTTCGAACAACGGGCATGAGCCCAAACCTGCACCACTTCGACGACTTATTCTCCAGATGCCTCATCTGGAGAATAAGTGAGCTGCACAAAAATGCTGCGTGCGCTCTTGCACAAATCGTGGGAACAACACCTGATAAGGAAGCAGCTGTACGGCCACTTGCTCCCTAACTCACAAATCATCCGAATGAGACGAGCAATACATGCTGAACACTGCTGAAGAAGCAAGGACGAACTCACAAGCGATGTTCTTCTTTGGAAACCAGTACATGAACATGCCAATGTGAGCCATCCAGCAAGGACCTACATTGACCAGCTCTGCGAGGATACTGGATGCTGCACAGATGACAACCGGGGACAATGAGTAATAGAGAAGGTTGGCGAGAGATTGTGCTAATTGCGTGACATGATGATGATGATGACATTAACAGAACAAAATGATGATTGCTATCATTATTTCCTCTATTTTCAACTAAAAGTCATTGAATACAAATCTACAAAAAATGTTTTTGTTAAAAATAAAGGAAGAAAATCTATTACTGATCGAATTCAAATAATAAAACGTACATGTGCTACTGTCACTTACAATTATAGCCATGTGTTGATTGAAAGCAGGAGAAGGCAAGAGGAAAGACTCGCCCCTTTTAATAACTTAGCTAATCTCCTCCTTCCACAACTCAAAGGAAAAGATGAGAGACAATGCGTTGATCACAGACTGTTTCTTAACAACAAATTGCCCTAGTGAAAATAAACAACCGTTTTCGCCCAGGAATGTTTAGAAAAAACATTTTTAAAATCTGAGGTACTGTAAAAGCACCGTTTGAGAGTCTGCGTACTGGCCGCACCTGTGCTTGCTGAAGGCTGTATGCTGGAGAATATTGATATCATGAGTTAATATCTATATATTAATACGCTTTTGCCTTAATCTTCCGACCGTTATCATCTTTGCAACACCCCCTTTTTAATAATAAGATATTAACTCATGATATCAATTTTCCAGCATACAGCCTTCAGAAGCACAGGTGCGGCGCGTACGCAGACCTCTCAAACGGTGCTTTTACAAGTACCTCAGTTTTAAAAATGTTTTTTCTAAAACATTCCTGGGCGAAAACGTTGTTTAATTTCACAGGGCAATTTGTTGTTAAGAACAGTCTGTGATCAACGCATTGTCTCTCATCTTTTCCTTTGAGTTGTGGAGAGGAGATTAGCTAAGTTTATTAAAAGGGGCGAGTCTTTCCTCTTTGCCTTCTCCTGCTTTCAATCAACACATGGCTATAATTGTAAGTTGACAGTAGCATGTACGTTTTATTATTTGAATTCGATCAGTAATAGATTTTCTTTCTTTATTTTTTAACAAAAAACATTTTTTTTGTAGATTTGTATTCAATGATTTTTAGTTTGAAAATAGAGGAAATAATGTAGCAATCATCATTTTGTTCGTTAATGTCATCATCATCATCATGTCCTCATTAGCACAATCTCTCCCACCTTCTCTAATTACTCATTGTCCCCGGTTGTCAATCTTGCAGCATCCAGTATCCTCGCAGAGCTGGTCAATGTAGTCCTTGCTGGATGGCTCACATTGGCATGTTCAATGTACTGGTTTCCAAAGAAGACATCGCTTGGAGTTGCGTCCTTGCTTCTTCAGCAGTGTTCAGCATGTATTGCTCGTCTCATTCGGATGATTTGTGAGTTAGGGAGCAAGTGCCGCGTACAGCTGCTTCCTTATCAATGGCGGGTGTGGGTGTTGTATCCCACGTATTTGTGCAAGACCGCACGCAGCATTTTTGTGCAGCTCACTTATTCTCCAGATGGGCATCTGGGAATAAGTCCGTCGAAGTGGTGGCAGGTTTGGGCTCATGCCCGTTGGTTCGAAACTAAGCTTACAGTGCCCAAACAACCTCATCTCTTATATGTAGAAGAAGGATTAAAGACTTAGTTTGTCCAATGTGCGGCCTCATGACAGTCATATGTAAATCCACGCGCTCCTCATAACATACATATGTAAATCCAAACTACTCAGTTTGACATGCTGGTGTACCCTTCATTTCTTATGAATATATGATAACCAGACAAAATCCCGACGTGACAAAGCAACAAACATAAAACAAGTACAATAAAACAACTTGGAAAATTAAACCTTTACAAAATCCAGGTACTGATAACATTATTGATATTGTTACAAGCTCTGGTTTAGGGAATATCTTTATAGAAAAAGTAAATATTTGTTTGGCATTAATTGATATTTTAATAGAAATTTCATAAATTAATAATGATTGCTTGAATTGATTTAAAAAAATATTTTCTCATTTTCTTTTACAAAAATAAGATACACTGAAATCTTATATAATGGAGATGTGGTGTTTTTTCCTGTCTGGTAACCGAAACGTATATTACCTACCAAGTCACCAATTCCCTTCGTTATTTACATCACATTCTCCATGATTTATTTTATTTAAACCTCAATTATTATAAAATTGCTTCACTTTTATTAAGTGTTGTCCCATATCTACATACAAATAACATGCAATTGTATTTATATATACAAAATAGCGTTTCAAGTGTGAATGGGGAAGGCTATTTGCGCATATTGATATTAAAATGTGATTTTATTAAATATGTGCTTAGTATTATTAGATTTCTAATTGATTTGGTTTTATTTTAATGATATAAGCAAAATCTCTTCAATGAATCTTAAATGAAATCCATTAACAAAAATACTTGTCATTTTATTCTTTATTTCCTAATTAACTAAAAGTAGTTAAATTAAGGAAATTTCCAAATGAAAGACGGGAGTAACGGAAAATGATGGAAGAGTTGTTTTCAAAGCTGTTCTATTTTTCGAAATCATACCCCCTGTTCCAATCTTTTTATCTGCATTCTTATTCAGTTTCATTAGCCTTTCTAATTAATATGATATTTATTAATATTAAAACTTAAATACTTGCACCCGGAGGGTGGCAATATTTGCCTAGTATAATTAAAAACTGGGTTTTATTATTAAAACCTTGTTAATAAGAAATATTTGACTTTTCTAGGGACACGAGGGGAACTATTCAAACTTTGACATACCTGCCATATTGTATTAATCAGAGCAAATTGATCGACAGAACATATTGTTTTGTTTCTAAAGCCCCCCCCTCGTAATAAACAAACTTCCAGGTGCATCTCGCCCAAATATCATGACTCTGCAGGAAGATGAAGAATGTTGGGATGTAGTTGGGCTTTAATTATGTTTCCTGTTTTCCTGTTTTCATTGAAGAATGGAAACATAAACTGATTTTTCAAACAATTCTGACCCCATTTCCTCCCCGTCTTCTTCTTATTGGCGGTAATGTTGGTGTGTGGGCACTTTAATCAACTTTTCTGACCTCTGACCTCAGCTATCAAGTAGCAGAAGAAATCAGTGCAGAATGAGTAAATTTAACATTATAAATCAATTCAACTTTATGAAGAAGACGTCAACGGTTCTTTTTTTTGGGGGGGGGGTGATGTGAAATAAACTTTGGTGATATCAGAATCTTAAAAATTATTTTCATTGGCCAAAAGAGAAGGTACAGCAAAAAGCCACCAGGGGAGAGTTACATATTTTTTAGATGATGATAGATGTTTACTGACTTGACAGTGAAGTGTGTGTGTGTGTGTGTGTGTGTGTAGTGTGTGTGTATTACGTGTGTGTGTGTGTGTCTGTCTTTTCGAAATATTTCCACGGATACTATCTCCAAACAATGCTTGCCTTGTATAGGGTCTCCTGACCTTATATACCCCGGCTCAGCGGGGGCGCAGTGTGCTTCGACCACTGGACCCGGTAAAGTACAAATAATAGGGCGTCGATCCCGGGGGCTATCCCCCAGGCTTACCTGCCACTTGGGGGCAGGGCTGGGTATTATTGCCCAGCGCCTGAGCGCGCCCTCAGGGGAAATGCCGACGGGATCGACGCAATTTTGCTTCTTTCCCACCCATGGAGCTTCGGCTTGTGGGTTGGGCCCACGTTAAAAACGAGGCCTTGTGCCCACCCATTCAAGTGAGGTATGAGGCAAATACACTTCTTCCAAACAAGTTAATGATGATGATAATGGAATGTTCCATCGATTTGTGTGTTACGATTTAGTGGCCACCTAAAGGCTCAAGCAAGAGCAATCTCCTTTGGGATCCCTTGTGTTAAGCAGTGGCGGACCTTAAGTGAAGAAATCTTTGGTTGCCCTTGGTGTTCCTTAGTGTTGGGTAATGATCCTTTGGTTGGTCCTTAGTGTTGGGTAAATTTCTTGCGTTCAACAAAATCTCTCGTTTGCAGTTCCTTCGTCAATGTCAAATAACGTGCAATGAACGGCTGTCCATATTGTCGATTAAATAGTCAATAAACCACGTATTCGAACTCTTGATTGACTGTGGTTTAAATCTACGTCACCACACCGAAGTCTATAAGTTAAGTGGTGGATTCCAGCACGCCTCATATACAAAAACTCCAGCATTGTGTTCCGTGTAGGACACTGCATTTCATTTGATAAATCTAGAGTCACTAAAAGTAATGAGCTTATACAAGGTGTGTCAAAAAGTATCGAGATTTTTCATTTTGAATACAGCCTTGTATTCTGAAAAAATGAAATCCTCCATTCATTGTTCATTTCTATCTTGATAAATACAGCTTCAAACTCGATCTTTTTATGACACACCTTGTATTCTGAAAAAAAAATTAACGTTCCATTCATTGTTCATTTCTATTTTGATAAATACAGCTTCAATCTCGATACTTTTATGACACACCATGTATTTTCGTAAGATTTTCCTTATGTCGGAGAAATGAAATTGTCCTTTTTTTGGTACAAGTGTAAAAAAATAATAAATAATTGGAAACTTTTTTGTAAGTTAATTCCAAATGATTTGAATTTTGTTCCCAAATAATCTGTAGAACACTGCTTTTTAACTGGTTTTCGCACATAGTAGTTAGAGGTGTAACGAGATTTTAAATTAAATATAACAAAAAATTAAATTGAAATGATGAAAACATGCGCAAGCCTCTATTCCAAAAAATGGAATAATTCGACAAGTGTGAGAAAATGCACTTAGCATGGGAATTTTTTCGTCGGCGGATTTTAACTGTAAATCGTTAAAAAAACAAGAAGACTTCGTAAGTATTATGTCCTAGTTCTCATCTCTGTTAGTTTTTTATCTTAATTCAATTAGAAATAATAGCTAATTAAAACAGTTGAAATTTTAGAATTTATTGGTTGTGTTTTTGGTTTGTTGGTTTTTTACGCATATCAACCTCAGGGGTTATTAATGCCGATAAAGTTTTGAAATAAATCAATTCTTAATGGATCATCAATTTTTTTAATAAATATATTTTTCTATTTAACCCATAGATGGGACCCTAACAGGTAATACCACTCCGGGTCAGAGTGGACGCAGGGAGCAATGGTGATGAAGGGGTGCTCACATTCCCAAACCTCCAAAACTGGAACTCACCATCAGATAGAGTTTAACGTCATTCCAGGACATGTAGACCCGTAGCCACCACCGTCTAGCACCAATATGATAAAAAGGGGCTGGGGCTTGCCATAAGGGCAATAGGGTTGGGAAAATCATATAGGTGCTAGGGCTTGACATGACCAGCCGATTGATTTGGGGGAGGGGCCTCTCCGACCGCCCGTCTAGCCCAAGCTAGTGGAAGTATGCATGTCATGAACTGCTCATCACCCGGGCTCTATCCTTAAGCATCACGGGTCGCCACCCAAACGGCCAAAGGTGGCCAATTTGGGGGAGTCTTAGCCTTTGCAGAGGTGCAGTCGGTGCATTCTAATGCCCCAGCCGACAGGGTGGTTTAGGAATTTAATATTACCAATTTATTGTGTTTCAACAGTTCGATTTCAGTATATCTCCTAACTAGAATTAATACTAATTCCCCAGAATTTAACTAATGTATTTATTATGTATATTCAGTCATACACAAACAGTCGTCTTTCGACGTATCCCGTCTCTTCAGCGCGGCTTGACTTAGCAGGTTACCTCCAGCTGAGATCGAAACTCGACCGATTTTTCATCAGTCATTGTCTCTAAAACACCCCGGGCTATCAGCACGACCCTACAAGCGGGAGATAATTTTTACTGGTAGATACATACATGTGTACATATTCAAAGGCTGTCAGAGAAAGCTCGGTTCATTTTTAAGGAGAGCCTTGAATTTAAAGCGAATTTTGCAGACGTTAGCAAATTACCTTCCAGAGAGCAGCCTAATATGGGGAGCCATGTCAGTGGTAATGTATGGCTGCACCACTTGGACTCTAAAGAAATACTTAGAGGAACAGTTAGATGGGACTACACATGAATGCTACGTTTGTCTTGTAGAAATCTGGAACAGCACCCCAGCAATTTAGCAGGTGCTAAGATAGAAGAAAGAGATAATTATTATTTATTATTATTATTATTTATTATTATTATTAATAATAATAATAATAATAATATTGTAGTTGGTGCACTTGAAACGGTCCCAATAAACTTGAAAAAAAGACTGGAGGATTTGGAAATCATAGGAAAAATTGAGACTATCCAAACTACAGCACTGTCGCACTCGCCTAGAATACTCAGAGAAATTCCTGAGACCTGGGAAGTAATGGCCAAAATTGTACTCGTGAACGTTGCTAACCAGAGAAGAAGAAGAAGAAAAGAAGAAGAAGAAGAAGAGAAGAAATGCAGATGAAAAAGAATCTAAAGAGAGAAAATAGGAAAATGAGAAGAGAGAGAGAGAGAGAGAGAGAGAGAGAGAGAGAGAGAGAGAGAGAGGAGAGAGAAGGAAAAAAAAAGAACTATGCAAACACAAAATCAAAAAGAAAAAGAAAAAACTTCCTATAACACAAACCATCCGATATAAGACATGTTTGTCAGAGCTTGGGGCGGATGAGGTAATTCATAAGTGACGGCCTCCGTTGGACTCCTACACATGGACACACCAGTGTAGGCCATCAGAAAAAAAAACCTATATTAATCAGTCATTCGAAAGTGCTTACTGGAGCGATTACTGATTGGGTGGATGTTGAGAAAAAAGTCCATATATATATATATATATATATAATATAATATATATATATGTATGAGTAAATATAAAAAAGATATGAAAACTCCACAAAAAGCTGTTAAAGTGAAAACATCTTATAACAGCTTTTTATTAACAGCTTTTTTGTGGTGTTTTTCATATCTTTTTTATATTTACTCATACCGTCGGATTCATTTCCTTTCTTATATATTATATAATAATTATATATATATATATATATATTCGGAAATAATCTTACTGCAACCACGCCTGATAATAAGGTAAAATTGATTATTTATCATACAAAATTCAAAACAACTAACCTCGTTGTCCGCACAATTCCTCTCCCAGAGACTTGTCTGGGAGAGGATTGCTTAATGAGACCAATGTAGTAACAGCTTTAAATGTCCTAAGGAGATTGCAGTTCCCAAAATTGAATACATACAATCGGTTTTACCTCACGACATTGTCACGTCGTCTAACTCTCCATTTAACAGATAATAGCTATATTCCACAACACCTAAAATTACATTACTCTAATTACCGAAATATCTTAACGGAAAATACACACATTCTACACAAAGAAAAAAAGAAAACCTCCAAATACTATAAGCTTTATACTAAAACAATATAACATCCTTAAGCGAATTAATTCCAATGTAGAACTCACATTTTTAAAATGCCTATAACACTTTTCCTATCAATTTTCTTCCATCCAGCCTCCACTCCATTAATATAATTTGAAAACTGGAACACATCACTCCTGATGGTGGCACTCGAAGTGCCGAAAGTACTCGGGACATGAACTTTGGTGGACTAATCCACGAATTCCACCCAAATATTGAAAAGTTGGCCATGATTATCCAAATGACTGGTAAGTAAGAGATGATTCTATTGGGATCATCAAAATCTCACTGTTAACCATACTGTATGCTCTTGTAGGTGCAAAACATATATATTCATAGAAAGGATTTAAAATCTGTCTGAAGAGGCTAGACCATTTTGAGTTTCTGGTTGAAATAAAATATCTAACAAGATGACGGTTTTGTTAGTTTTTTTCTTTGATATATATATATATATATATATAATATATATATATAATGTGTGTGTGTGTGTGTGTGTGTGTGTGTGTATTTGGGCAGCCATTTTTTCATTTATGCATGTTGAATTAAACAAAAGACACATCTCCTGTTTAACAATTTTATTGTGATCTTTTCAAGTTTTCTAAATGGAAAATAAACGACATTCTGGCACAAAGAAAAAATAACATACATAAAACAATCAAGCAAATAATATCATAAAACAATACAAAAACCATCCTTAAACATAAATTGAATTTGATTAATTGCAGTACACGCATTTTAAAATGCCTAATGCACCTTTCCCATTTAATTATTCTCCTTCAAAGCCTCCATATCAATTAATATAATTTGAAAAAAACTGGAACACATCACCCCTATGATGGCACTCGAAGTGCCGAAAGTACTCGGACCTGAACCTTGTGACTAATCCACGAATTCCCCCAATATTAAAAAAGATGGCAGAATAACTCGAAAAGTCAAAAATAAAATTGTTTAAACAGGAGATTGTCTTTTGTTTAATTCACATAAATATATATATTATATATATATATATATATATATATTGTATTATGTAACCACACACACAACATCACACCACACACACACACAACACATATATATATATATATATATTTATATGTAACACGGTTTGTTTTTGGAAATGGCTTTTTGCCGACAATTTTTTGGAGAATAAGTCTTAATTAGGTCCGTACCTAATTTTGAAAAATTAAATTATTAATATGATTAGGCAGGGAATACTATTTTAATGTAAGGCTAAAACAAATCGAGAAAATCAATCTGTATGTTACTTTCGGCCTATTAGGCCTCATTCGGCAGAGCTATAGTCGAAAGACCGCCCTGTGCGTGATTTGAAACCGATTGCCAGCGCTGACAGGCTCGAATAATCACAAACCCCTACACCACGACTTTTAGATTTTACGATTTGTTTTGAGTTAGGTTATATTCTCTTCTAGTGAACTTTATTATCTATAAGCTCTGCTGATGAGGCCTAATAGGCCGAAATGTAACATACAGAGATTGTTTTTCTCCGTTTGTTTAGGCTTACATTTAAAATAGGTATTCCCGCCTAATTCATTATTTAATTAATTAATTTTCAAATTAGGTACGACTTTAATTAAGCAATATATATATATATATATATATATATATATATATATATATATATTAAGGAAAGGCATGGTTGGCCACCAATAACTATCAGTCGTATGGAAATCCGATCTCCTGACAAACTAAAGAGACGATTCTTCGCAGCTGTGGTCATATCGGTACTGCTGTATGGCTGTACCTACCTGGACCCTAACGAAGCGCCTTGAGAATAAGCTAGATGGGAGCTGCACAAGAATGCTGCAGAGCATCCTGAATAAGTCGTGGAAACAGCACCCAACCAAGAAGCAGCTGTATGACCCACCCTGCCTCCATATCACAAACCATACGAGTAAGGAGGGCTAGGCATGCGGGGCACTGCTGGAGAAGTAGGGATGAGCTCGTAAGCGACGTATTACTGTGGAAGTCCAAACACATGGACATGCTAACGTGGGCCGCCCAGCCAGACCTACATTGACCAGCTATGTAAAGATACTGGATGCTGCGCGAGGAGCTCCAGAATCGATGAAGTTGTAGAGGGTTGGCGAGAGAAGCGTCTCATGGATATCCGTGCAAATTGCGCGAACATGATGATGATGATGATGTATATATATATATATATATATATATATAATATATATATATATTGTGAATAAAATAAAGGAAATACTTTAAGTTTTGCTTCATCGTAGTAGTTTATTTCAACTGCATAAATGCAGCAACATCAAACTGAGCAAAAACATGGTTATTACTAATTAAATTTCCGGAAATGTCTTTAGTAATTGCCATGTTTTTACTCATGTTAGATGATTCCAAGTTTTTTACAGTTGGAATAGATTATCATGATGAAGCGAATGTAATTTCCTTTTCTTCATCTAATTCCTTATATTGCTCTGGTCTAACCATATATTAGTACTAAGCCTATCGAGCTCTCAAACGCAGTTAACCTGTATCACCAGTTGAACTTCAACATGGAATGATCCTCATTACATAAATACCAAACCACCACACACACACACACACACACACACACACACATACATATATATATATATATATATATAATATATATATATATATATATGGCGCGAATGCCCACATTAGTGAATAGTGTAACAACTTTCGTTCTTTTTGCAGAATTAAGGTTTTTTGTTTTTGTGAATTGATTCGACATTTTCTCCGACCCAAACCACGGAGTGAATGAAGCTCTGATGATGATTTTTGTAAATCGAATATTGATCAGTATCAGCTGTGATTTATATTATAAATTGTTTTCTCTTTAACAGCATTGTGTGATGCTTTCATTCCACTTTCATTATATATATATATAATATAATTTATATGATATTATATATATATATATATATATATATTTAAAAAAGGTTTGCAAAAAAGATATGTTTTTAAAAAAAATTATTATTAACTTACATATGCGACACTGTTTCAGATCTGTTATCTTCTTCAGGCATTAAATACTATTTTTGGCAGAATATGTATATGCGTGATTTCTGATATTTGATAGGTGTTTTTTGACTTATTTTGATTATGTTTTGTTTTGGACCCATAACAACACTTTATTATATATATTTATATATATATATCTATATATATATATATATATATATTGTTTAGGGCAGGTATTGTTGAAGACAAAGGAATATTTCGACTTTATGATCTTTATCTGTATTCGTTCAACTCTTGTAAATTTATTTGTAAAATTGGGATCAAGATGTTGGAGAAACTTCCCCATACTTTCTACCCAAGCGCTTTCGACCCATTTTTCACCAGTCGTCCATCAGGAGATTGTAATGTAGTGTTGTAGTGTTCTAGTTTTTTTCTCATATGAATTATTCATTCATCAATCTATAGTTCATTCAAATTGGGAGAGTCTATTATCATTTTTTGATGGCTTCTAAGATTAGTGTGTTAGTTTTAATATATTTAGTATATTATAGCCGGGGTTAAATGATTTTATTAATGTTAGGTTTATTGTTTTATTTACAAATCGCCTCGAGTATTTGTAGGCGTTTTTTTTCTTGTTATTTTATAAAGGATTTTTATATATTCATTGAGAATTCTCCTATGTCACAGGATGTGAAATTTGTATATTGTAATTAGATGTTGGTTATGGCACTAGGGTCAGACAGGTTGTATGTCAAACAGCGGGAGAGCGTTGTTGTGTGACCAATGTAAGTAATGATTTGTTAAATACAAATATATATATATATATATATATAATATATATATATATATTATAATATAATATAAAGCTGTGTCAAAAAAAGTATCGAGATTTATGTACTTTTTTACACACCTTTGTATTCTGGAAAATAACGTTCAATTCATTAATTTTTTTTTTCAGAATACAAGGTGTGTCAAAAAGTACCAAGTTTACAGGTCTATTTACCTAGATAGAAATGAAGAATAAATGGATATTATCTTTTTCAGAATACAAGAGGTGTAAAATTACAAAAAATCTCAATACTTCCTTGAATACCTTATATATATATATATATATATTATATATATATATAATAGATAGATAATAGATAGATAGATAGATACATAATTCGTATTGGAAGTAGGATTTATGTATACATTGAATGGACATTATAAGCTAGATCTTTGTTAACGTTTATGTGGCTCAACTTTGGGTGGAGTGTTAACTTTAAAGTGCATTTGAGCCGGGATCAACAACGCTCAAAATAATCTTTTTAGTAGTTATCTAAAATGTTACTTGCTTTCTTTGTATAGTAATCTATTTTTTGTGCCTATCCTTCTTGTTACTAGTTCGTATATTTTTCCATGTGTGCAAAAACACTGATAGATATCTGAACCTGCTCTTAAAGTTTTCATATGAGCCTTTATGTTTTGGTGTATATATATGGATGTTTCTGAAACGGGTGGGCTCTACTGTTATTATATATATTGATAAGTAAATAACTCGCAGAATCTCTATTTCTGAATGTTTATTTCTGTGTGGCATTTGAGTTTTTGTAAGAATTAAGTTTCTACCATTTTTTCTTTGGATTTTCACATTTTTATTTGAAAAAAAAAAATAAGAAAAAAGGAAAGGAAAGGCAGGCAGAATAGTAAATTACATCTTTGGCAGCATACTTTTTTGTTTATTTTTTTATATTCCTAAACTATAACTTCATGCATGATTAAAAAAAAAAATTCTATAAAAATTAATTGGACCACATGGCCTAGTGGAATAAAGACTTAGGTTAAGACAGTTCTAAGTTGACAGTTATCTCTAGACTTGTCAGGGCTGCAGTAAACATAGAATAATAATCAAATAACACAAGCTTAAACCTCTACCCCATCCTAATTGTTAGCAGAAATGAGAAGCAGGATACCCGTGGACTGAATTAAAGTTAAGGTTTCAAAGTTCCGTGATGTCTCCCCGATTACAAGAAGGTCTGATACGACAAAAGGTCGCCGAGTTGCGAAAAGAAAGGTTCCCGTAGTCCGACAAGAGAATACCTGAAAAGCCGGAGGCATAATCGTCGAAACTTTGTAGCAGAATAAACAATGAAGATGAGGAGATAGTCCGAGTAACTAATTCAGAGAAATATATAAAATTCTAATCCTTAACGACAACTTTTTGTTTTTTGGTTGCTTATAATTTATTCGTTGAAATTTAAAAGATCATCAAAAAAAAAAAAAAATTTACACCTTTGCGGGGATTAGTTATTACTATGTACCACCGATGAGTGAATATAATGATAATATCTTATTCAGACATCAATCATCATCATCATCATCATCATCAATCATCTCATCATGCCACGCTTAGTAGCACGGATAATCCACGAAAGTCTCTCATAAAACCGCCTATTATTCATTGCTCTCGGAGCTCTCAGCGCAGTATCCAATGTCCGTGTAGACTGGTCCAATGTAGGTTTCAAGGCTTTGGGTGACATGTGCTAGTTTTCATACGGAACTCACTTATAACCTTCGTGCGTGTTCTCACTCGGATGTTTTGTGTGATAGTGGGCAGTGACCGTAAGCTGTTTCCTGTGAGGTGCTGTCTTGTATTTTTTTTATATCACGCACAGCTAATTCTCGTGCAGCTGCCCAACTATCTTATTCTCTTGGCGCTTCGTTAGAGTCCCAAGTGTGTAGCCATACAGTAGCTACTGATACAACTACGTGCTGTAAGAATTGCCTCTTACTTGTCTTAAAGATAAAGATTTTTTTTTTCCCCCCCCAAAAAAAATTATGAAAATTGAAAAACAATCCCCTTTTTTTCCATTGGGGCAAAAGAAACCATACCTTCCCTATACGTGCATTATCAACATCGCTATTCTGTCGATGAGATATTACCACCTATGTATGTTGAATTGTTCCACATTTAGAGGCTTACCGTCGACTGTGGAATGCTTTTATTCTTAAAACACATGAACTCATTTCATCGATTTCACCATAGAAAGCCGATGTTCCGTGCGTTTCTCAAGCTAATGTAGCAAGGATTCGGCTTGTACAGTGTAATTTGCAAGAATTCCAAGATCGTCTGCGTTGTCCGCATTGTGATAGTTCCTCTGGTGGGATATTGCCTGCTTCTTTCTTTTTTTTCCTTTCTTTTCCTTTTCCTTTCATGGGACTAGATATCGATCCAGGATATTTTCTAGCAAATACATGGAACGAAGATAGGTAGGAAAGTTACAACAGTACTAATGTATAGATTATTTAGCGTTAAGCATGTAACTCATATGTCTAAAAATGATGCCAAGATGAAATACACGTCCTCGGGTGTATTGACTTTCACCGCTTTGGAGCGGTCAGATGAAGAGAGAGACAATTTCGTTGATATTGTATACAGCAGGCGTGTCACCATAAAAACGATTGAAAAATTATATGTATTCTCTGTGGCTTTACAGTTTACTAAGCAGGACCTGGTTGATATACAACGCGCATGAATAATCTAATTATTACAACTATGAATTAATTATTTTAACGATAAATTGAATACTCATTGATAAACTTGTAATTTCTGAGGGGTTGTATAATGTAACAGTTACTTAGGTTCGGTACAGACAGAACAGATCATTGATAACTTTATACTTCCGAGGGTCTATCATGTAAAGTTTTACTTAGTTCGGTTACAGACAGACAACTCTTGATAAACTTTGTAAATTTCTGGGGGTGTATGATGTAAACAGTTACTTAGATCGGTTACAGACAGATAGACTAATTGGGAATAAAATTTTTGTACATTTCTGAGTGTTTATGATGTAAACAGTTACTTAGGTTTCGGTTACAGACAGACCGACCTCATTGAAAACTTTGTACATTTCTGAGGTGTATATAAACAGTTACTTAAGGTTAGGGTTATCAGACAGACAGACTCATTGATAAACTTTGTACATTTCTGAGGGTTGTATGATGTACAGTTACTTAGTTTCGTTACATGACAGACAGACTCAATTGATAAACTTTGTACATTTCTGAGGGGTGTATGATGTAAACAGTTACTTAGGATTCGTTATCAGACAGAGACTCATTTGGATAAAACTTTGTACCATTTCTGAGGGGTGTATGCATGTAATACAGCAGGTTAGGTTCGTTACAGACAGACAAGACCCATTGATAAACTTTGTAATTTCTGAGGTGTATGACTAAACAGTTACTGTAACGGTTCCGGTTACAGACATGAATAAAATGAAGACTCATTGAAAACTTTGTACATTTTTTGAGGGTGTAATGAATGGTAAACAGTTATTTAGTTCGGTGCAGACAGACAGACTCATTTGATAAACTTTGTACATTCTGAGGAGTGTATGATGTAAACAGTTACTTAGGTTTCGGTTACAGACAGCAGACTCATTGATAAATTTTGTACATTTCTGAGGGGTCTATGAAGTAAACAGGTACTAGTTTCGGTTACAGACAGACAGACTCATTGATAAACTTTGTACATTTCTGAGGGTCTATGATGTAAACAGTTTACTTAGGTCGGTTACAGACAACAGACTCGATTGATAAACTTTGTACATTTCGTGAGGGGTCTATGATAAACAGTTACTTAGTTCGGTTCAGACAGACCAGACCATTGATAAGCTTTGTACATTTCTGTAGGGGAGTAATGATGTAAAACAGTTACTTAGTTCGGTACAGACAGACAGACCTCATTATAACTTTTGTAAATTTTGAGGGTGTATGATGTGACAGTTACTTAGTTCGGTTACAGACAGACAGACTCATTGATAACTTTTACATTTCTGATGGGGAGTAATGATGTAAACAGTTTACTTAGGTTCGGTTACTAGACAGACAGACTCATTGATAAACTTTGGTAAAATTCCTGAGGGGTGTATGATGTAAACAGTTACTTAGTTTCGGTTACAGCAGACAGACTTGAATAAACTTGTACATTCTGATGGGTGTATGAGGTAAAAACAGTTACTTAGTTTGCGGTTACATGACAGACAGACTCATTGATAAACTTTATAGCATTTCGAAGGGGTCTATGATGTAAACAGTTACATTTTTTTTTTTTTTCTTAGTTTCGGTTACAGACAGACAGACTCATTGATAAACTTTGTAATTTCTGAGGTGTATGATTAAACAGTACTAGTTTTCGGTTTACAGACAGAACAGAGCTCATTGATAAACTTTATACATTTCTGAGGGGTGTATGATGTAACAGTTCTTAGGTTCGGTACAGACAGACAGACTCATTAAATACTTTGTACATTTCTGTGGGTGTATGATGTAAACAGTCAGTTAGGTTCGGTTACAGAGAGACCGACTCATTGATAAACTTTATACTTTCCGAGGGGTCTATGATGTAAACAGTTACTTAGTTTCGGTTACAGACAGACAGACTCAATTGATAAACTGTGTAACATTTTTGAGAGTGTATGATGTAAAACAAGTTTACTTAGTTTCGGTTAGCAGACAGAAGACCTCATTGATAAATTTTGGTACATTTCTGAGGGTTCTATGACGTAACACTTTTTAGGTTCGGTTACAGACAGACAGACCCATTGATAAACCTTTATACATTTCTGAGGGGGTTGCGTAAAACAGTAACGTAGTTCGGTTACAGACAGACAGACAGCCGTAAATTCTCATTTCGATAAGATAACAAATCAACATTATCAGCCAGGCACTTGAGAACCCACTACCCTCACGCCCCAACGCTCCTAGCAATAAATATTAGGACAATCCCCAAGTTTTGCCCGAACGCGTCATCTCTCCTATTCAGTTTAGCAGAAGAAATCGTTAAATCTACGAAAATCTTAGATTGCCGAAGTTTAATTCACTTGAATTTACTATAGAAGAACTAACAATGTCGGTTTCTAATTCAGCTGCGTCTCTCAATACCGATATTGTTCTTCAATTCGATTTGTAATTTCTGTTAACGGTTCCTTAAATCCCGGACAGTGATTCAAAATGTCCACTTGCTGACAAGAACTGATGTTCACGTGTTAACGACTCAACACAGATTGCCATTTTACTATTGCCCACGTCGTTGAAATCTTCCAAAAGCACAACAATAAATATGTTAGTTGATTGGTAGTTCTGTTCCTCTTATTTCTCATCTCGCTTGTTCTTCGCTGGTCACATGGGGTCTTCATTATATATATCTAACAAAGTGAGGCATCTGTTACAAGTTTTTCCCACTCGCGGGATGAGGCCACACAAAAGAAATAAAGACAAAAAAACAAAACCAAAACAATGGCTTGTTTTCTTTCGCATTCAGTTTGACGTATCACATAGTTTGGCGTCAAGTTGTAGCGAAATCTGGAAATGAAATAAAGAAGAATCGAAATAAGAGAATAAAAGAAATAAGTTGATTGAAATAAAGACTCTTAACAATGGCGTCGAAGTTGGTGTGTTTTTGATTCCACCGTTTATGTCTGTACCAATTGTTGGCACGGTGCAAAATAGATGAGTTTGGTTGGTGGTGGGTTTGATTTTACGGCATATAAACCTTGTTGGATTATTTTATGCCGAGAATGTTTTGTTTGATTATTCTTGAATGAATATTTGAACATTTCTTTTTTCATTCAAATTTTTTAAATAGCGTTCTTTAAAAACTCTTTTTTCTTTCTTTTAACAATAGATGGGAACCCTAACAACTACTACGACCCCGGTCATGGATGTATATAACGATGAAGAAGCACAATCTCTAGAGCTCCAGAACTGAAATTCACCCTTAGATGCAGTTTAACGTCATAGCCAGGACACATCTAGCACAGCAGCAACAGCAGCAAGCAGCAGCAGCAGCAGCAGTAGTAGTAGTGTAGTAGTTTTTTGTATGGCCTGTACATTTTATCTTTGAAAGGTTTCGTCAGCGAGTGACTAGCTAGATTTAGAATCCATGTAGTAGTTGACCAGTTTCGGACACCCTTCCTCCCAACCCAAAATACTTCCGGCTAATATGCCGAGTCGTGTACACATTCATTGTATTTCACTTCAAGATAAATAAACTTTTGGATTGAGTGCACGAGTGAGCTCACCTCAAATAAAAAGGCCTGTAACATTTTCTTTGTAAATTCGATTTTAGAACTGATTTTGTTCTATTGAACCATAGATGGTACTAAGAGGTATATCTCTCGGGTATAGACTTGACCTGAAGATTTAATGGTGGAGAAGGGTTAACACCACATTCCCCAGAGCTCCAGAATTGATAACATCAACCATCAGATTTAGTTATCATGATACCCAGGACATCGACAACCCTCAGCCCACCGCTTCTAGCACATATACAATACATATTTTACCAACCCCTCCGCACGAGCAGGATGTGACACAAGGTCATTTTTAAGCGTTTTAAAGTTCAAACAGGTTTGAATTCAGAGTTTCTTTCTCCAGGACAGGTTGCCTAAACAAGGTTAAAGAAGCCAGTCTGCCCTACTATTTACCCATAGCTGGAGGGAGAGTATGATTTCATATCTTTCCCCAAAGGGTATAGCGCTAAGTGAAATGCCATTACCAAAGGTCCAAGGATTTGAATCGGCAACGAGTCCATTTCAAATAAACTTTACATTACACACCGCTTCCTATGTGCCTTCTACACATATATGATGAAGATTTGGGTCTGCTGTAAGGAGAATAGGTTTCTGGTCAATCATATAAATGGTAGAGCTTGACTGACCAGCCGATTGATCAGAGGAGGGGGTGGGCTTCTCTGACCACCCTCTAGCCTAATTATGGATCAAAGTGGAATGTGCATGCTATGGACAACTCGCCCATCAGGTTCTTATCCTTGAGCATCACGGTTCAGCACACATAGCCAATAGGTGGCCCCATGGACGGCCGGTCTTAACTCCTGCTGCAGAGATGCAGTCGTGTATTTTTTGCCTATAATAAGATTACTTAATAGCATAAAACTGTAAGCAAAAGTAATTATTATTATAGAAAATAAAAAAAATTGGATTAAAAAACTGACTGTGCAAGAAATTTTGAAAAAGTATAGGTGAATGATTACGATCAAAATATCTAGAATGGAATTAAATTTCTGCATTAAAATTACCATAAACAATTGATATGTCCTTTAATAAAACCAATCCCTTTACATGAAATGAACTTGTAGGAAGGCGTGGTGTTATGATTAAATCTGGGAAATGGACTCGTCCCCCGAGTTTAATCCTGGACCTTAGCTGTCTACATTTCACAAGCGCTGATACCTTGGGAAAGTATGAATACTACTCTGGCCTCCAGCTATGGGTAAATTAGTAGGGCAAGTTTGGGCTCTTCAGCCTTGGTCAGGCAACCGTCTAGGAGAAGGAAAAACTCTGATTCAAACCTGCTAAACTCCGCTTAATATTGACCTTTGTGTCGCATCCTACTCGTGCGGAGGGGTTGGTAAATATATACATAAATGAACTTGATTTTTTTTTTTATAATGTTGCGACTTTTGTCAAGACGAGGGAGTAGGTGGGCTTCATGCCTTTTTTAAAAATATATTGATGGGTTGGTGTGTGCTAAAGTTATACTGATATTCCAGTATCCGTATTCAATACTAATAATTTGTTTGCCAACAGTTTTGATTCAGTATTTGTATTCAATACATAATAATTTGTTAGTACACATGTTATAAATGATTTTTTCAAGGATTCGTATTCAATACTAATAATTTTTTTCTGCCCACAGTTATCTGATTTCAAAGTATTCGTAATTCAATACTATATTAGTTATATACAGTTATCTGATCAAGTATTCGTATTCAATTACTAAATAATTTGTTAGTATACAGTTATCTGATTTCAAGTATTCGTATTCATACTTAATAATTGTTTGCCGCACATTTATCTATTTCAAGTATTCGTATTAATACAATAAATTGTTAGCCCCGGTCATATATTTCAATATTCGTATTCAATCAATAATTTTTTTGCACAGAATTAAAATTCACCATAGATGACAAACATAACACTCCAGTCACAGTGGACAGAGAGTAATAGCAACGAATGTTAACTCCCACATCCCAGAGCCGTCACTATTTGATGATTCAATTTTCATACCCAGGACAAGTGCGTGCGGGATGAGAATTATAAGAGAATATAGTTGTCAGCTTATATAGGGTTTCCTATCATCCAGATGACACCGCGATAACTCTCAACTTTTTCTTAACCTCTTCTTTCCTTTTATTCTGTGCCTAGAATTATAAAATATAATGTTGCAGAGGGCCTAATGTCAGTATCGCCGCACAGCAAGGAATCTATCCTCTTCCTCAGCTTGCGCTGACCAGGAGATTGTTTTTGCTAATGGTGGAGCACCACAGCCTAACCATCAGTCCCCACTGATCAGTATTAAACAATCAGTGTTACTTGAGCGGCTGAGTTAGTGTCACTGGTTTAATATATATATACACAACATATATATATTGGCAGTATTTGTTAAAAAGCACGGAAATTTCTTCTTTATGATCTTCAATTATACAAGTTTATGTCTTCTGGTAGTTTTTCCGCAAACGTTGATACAGAAGAGAAGAAATGTCACATTCTTTTACTCAAGCGCTTTTCAACACGCACATTTCGCCGGTCGTCATCGGTAATTGTAGTGTTTGATTTGGTTTTATTTATTTATTCATTATTTTATTTTCAATTCATCGTTTATATCAATTAGGAGAATCTATTTTGAAAGTGTTGCTAAAGATGCTGTGTTAGTTATTAAAGATTATTAATAATAACTGCTGCAAAATACCCCACAATATATATATATATATATATATATATATATAATTATATATTTAAAGTCGTCGGGGCGGCCTAATTCGGTATGACCATCAGCGAGAGAGTCTATCAACCTTTTCACTAGTGCTAGATCAAGCTGATTGTTTTTTGGGGCGTTCTGAGTGGAGCGCCCACACCTACCATTCAGGTTCACGTACCGAACATATGCGCTGTGCTACTCATTTCGCTGAGTTGGCGATGGCCGGATCGAACTAGGAACAATGAGGTTTCTTAGCCGAACGCACTACCGATTAAGCTAACCTGGCCCTACTGTGTGTGTGTGTGTGTGTGTGTGTGTGTTTGTGTGTGTGTGTGTGTGTGTGTGTGTGAGGGTCAGCATTGTTAGTGATTTGGCTGCCTCCACATTGTGCATGCTATGATGGAATTTTATGTTTTCTTCGAGGTGTGAACCAGCCAACCTTGCTATAGCTACGAATCCACACTGGC
>CM042138.1:26796169-26802848 GCA_023376005.1 Doryteuthis pealeii | reverse complement strand
TGTTTATTTGTCATTTTTATCATTTGGAGACTGCCCCAATTCTCCTTCAGGGACATTTTTTAAAAGCTGTTTTATACCTAATTTCGGTTCATTAAGCAATTCCTCTCCCCAGACAAAGTTCGTCGTCTGGAGAAGAGGATGTGTTGCGGACAACGAGGTTTAGTTGTTTTGATTTTTGTATGATAAATAATCAATTTTACCTTATTATCAGGCGTGGGTTGCAGTAAGATTATTCGATTATAAATTATATATATATTATTTATATATTAATATATATTTATATAAGAAAGGAAATGAATCCGACGGTATGAGTAAATATAAAAAGATATGAAACACCACAAAAAGCTGTTAATAAAAAGCTGTTTATAAGATGTTTTCACTTTAACAGCTTTTTGTGGAGTTTTTCATATCTTTTTATATTTACTCATACATATTTATATATATATATATATATATATATATATATATAATGATTTTTCCAACATCCACCAATCAGTAATCGCTCCAGTAAGCACTTTCGAATGACCTGATTAAATATAGGTTTTTTTTTCTGGATGGCCTACACTGGTGTGTCCATGTGTAGTAGGAGTCCAACGGAGGCCGTCACTTATGAATTACCTATCCTTCCCCCAGCTCTGACAAACATGTCTTATTCGGATGGTTTGTGTTATAGGAAGTTTTTTCTTTTTCTTTTTGATTTTTGTTGTTTGCATAGTTTTTTTTTTTCCTTCTCTCTCTCTCTCTCTCTCTCTCTCTCTCTCTCTCTCTCTCTCTCTCTCTCTCTCTCTCATTTTCCTATTTTCTTCTTTTAGATTCTTTTTCATCTGCATTCTTCTTCTTCTTCTTCTTCTTCTTGTTCTTCTTCTTCTTCTTCTTGGTAGCAACGTTCACCGAGTACATATTTATGGCCATTACTTCCCAGGTCTCCAGGAATCTTCTGAGTATTCTAGGCGAGTGCGACAGTGCTGTAGTTTGGATAGTCTCAATTTTTCTATGATTTCCAAATCCTCCAGTCTTTCAAGTTTATTGGGACCGTTCCAAGTGCACCAACTACAATTATTATTATTATTATTATTATTAATAATAATAATAATAATAATAATAATAATATAATATCTCTTCTTTTCTATTCTTAGCACCTGCTAAATCTGCTGGGGTGCTGTTCCAAGATTTCTACAAGACAACACGTAGCATTCATGTGTAGTTCCCATCTAACTGTTCCTCTAAGTATTTCTTTAGAGTCCAAGTGGTGCAGCCATACATTACCACTGACATGGCTCCCATATAGGCTGCTCTCTGGAAGGTAATTTTGCTAACGTCTGCAAATTACGCTTAAATTCCAAGGCTCTCCTTAAAATGAACCGAGCTTTTCTCTGACAGCCTTTGAATATGTACACATGTATGTATCTACCAGTAAAAATTATCTCCCGTTGTAGGGTCGTGCTGATAGCCCGGGGTGTTTAGAGACAATGACTGATGAAAAATCGGTCGAGTTTCGATCTCAGCTGGAGGTAACCTGCTAAGTCAAGCCGCGCTGAAGAGACGGGATACGTCGAAAGACGACTGTTTGTGTATGATGAATATACATATAAATACATTAGTTAAATTCTGGAATAGGTATTAATTCTAGTTAGGAGATATACTGAAATCGAACTGTGAACACAATAAATTGGTAATATTAAATTCCTAAACCACCCTGTCGGCTGGGGCATTAGAATGCACCGACTGCACCTCTGCAAAGGCTAAGACTCCCCAAATTGGGGCCAACCTGTTGGCCGTGGGTGGCGACCGTGATGCTTTAAGGATAGAGCCCGGGGGGATGGCAGTTCATGACATGCAATACTCCACTAGCTTGGGCTAGACGGGCGGTCGGAGAGGCCCCCTCCGATCAATCGGCTGTCATGTCAAGCCTAGCACCTATATGATTTTCCCAACCCTATTGCCCTTATGGCAAGCCCAGCCCCTTTTTATCATATTGGTGCTAGAAGGTGGTGGCTACGGGTCTACATGTCCTGGGAATGACGTTAAACTCTATCTGATGGTGAGGTTCCAGTTTTTGGAGGTTTGGGGAATGTGGAGCACCCCTTCATCACCATTGCTCCCTGGTCCCACTCTGACCGGAGTGGTAGTACCTGTTAGGGTCCCATCTATGGGTTAATAGAAAAATATATTTATAAAAAAATTGTATTATCCATTAAGAATTGATTTATTTCAAAACTTTATCGGCATTAAATAACCACTGAGGTTGATATGCCGTAAAACCAAACAAACCAAAAACCAAACCAATAAATTCCTAAAATTTCAACTGTTTTAATTAGCTATTATTTCTAATTAGAATTAAGATAAAAAACTAACAGAGATGAGAACTAGGACATAATACTTACGAAGTCTTCTTTTTTTTTTAACGATTTTACAGTTAAAATCCGCCGACGAAAAATTCCCATGCTAAGTGCATTTTCTCACACTTGTCGAATTATTCCATTTTTGGAATAGAGGCTTGGCATGTTTTCATCATTTTCAATTTAATTTTTTGTTATTTTAATTTAAAATCTCGTTACACCCTCTAACTACTATGTGCGACAAACCAGTTAAAAAAGCAGTGTTCTACAGAGTTATTTTGGGAACAAAATTCAAATCAATTTGGAATTTAACTTACAAAAACTTTCCATTATTTATTTATTTTTTTACACTTGTACCAAAAAAAGGACAATTTCATTTCCTCCGACATAAGGAAAATTTTACCGAAAATACATGGTGTGTCATAAAGTATCGAGATTGAAGCTGTATTTATCAAAATAGAAATGAACAATGAATGGAACGTTTAATTTTTTTTTTCAGAATACAAGGTGTGTCATAAAAGTATCGAGTTTGAAGCTGTATTTATCAAGATAGAAATGAACAATGAATGGAGGATTCATTTTTTCAGAATACAAGGTGTATCAAAATGTACAAAAAATCTCGATACTTTTTGACACACCTTGTATAAGCTCATTACTTTTAGTGACTCTAGATTTATCAAATGAAATGCAGTGTCCTACACAGGGAACACAATGTGGAGTTTTTGTTATATGAGGCGTGCTGGAATCCACCACTTAAACTTATAGACTCGGGTGTGGTGACGTAGATTAAACCACAGTCAATCAAGAGTTCGAATACGTGGTTAGTTGACTATTTAATCGACAATATGGACAGCCGTTCATTTGCACGTTATTTGACATTGACGAACGGAACTGCAACGAGAGATTTTGTTGAACGCAAGAAATTTACCCAACACTAAGGACCAACCAAAGGATCATACCAAACTAAGGAACACCAAGGAGCAACCAAAGATTTCTTCACTAAGGATCCCGCCCTGCTTAACACAAGGGATCTCCAAAGGAGATTGCTCTTGCTTGAGCCTTTAGGATGGCCACTAAAATCGTAACACCACAAATCGATGGAACCATTTCATTATCATCATCATTATTGTTTGGAAGAAGGTGTATTTGCTCATACCTCACTTGAATGGGCTGGGCACAAGGCCTCGTTTTAACGTGGCCCACCCACAAGCCGAAGCTCATGGGTGGGAAAGAAGCAAAATTGCGTCGATCCCGTCGGCATTCCCCCTGAAGGCGCGCTCAGGCGCTGGGCAAAAACCCAGCCCTTGCCCAAGTGGGCAGGTAATGCCTGGGGGGATAGCCCCGGGATCGACGCTATTATTTGTACTTTACCGGTCCAGTGGTCGAAGCACACTGGCCCCCCGGCTGAGCCGGTATATAAGGTCAGGAGACCCTATACAAGGCAAGCATTGTGGAAGATAGTATCCGTGGAAATATTTCGAAAAGACAGACACACACACACACACGTATACACACACACTCACACAACACCACACACACACACACACTCACTGTCAAGTCAGTAAACTCTACATCATCTAAAATATGTAACTTCCCCTGGTGGCTTTTTGCTGTACTTCTCTTTGGCAATGAAAATAATTTTTTTAAAGATTCTGATATCACCAAAGTTTTATTTCACATCACCCCCCCCCCCCAAAAAAAAGAACCGTTGACGTCTTTTTCATAAGTTGAATTGATTTATAATGTTAAATTTACTCATCTGCACTGATTTTCTTTCTTGCTACTTGATAGCTGAGGTCAGAGGTCAGTAAAAGTTTGATAAAGTGGCCCACACACCAACATTACCCGCAATAAGAAGAAGACGGGGGAAGGAAATGGGGTCAAATTGTTTGAAAATCAGTTTTTATGTTCCATTTCTCATGAAAACAGGAAAACAGGAACATAAATTAAAGCCCCAACTACATCCCAACATTCTTCATCTTTCCTGCAGAGTCTGATATTTTGGGCGAGATGCACCTGGAGTTTGTTTTTAGCGAGGGGGGGGGCTTAGAAACAAAACAATATGTCTGTCGATCAATTGCTGATTATACAATATGGCAGGTATGTCAAAGTGAATAGTCCCTCGTGTCCCCTAGAGAAGTCAAATATTTCATCTATTAACAAGGTTTTAATAATTAACAGATTTTAATTATACTAGCAAATATATGCACCTCCGGGTGCAAGTATTTTAAGTTTTAATATAATAAAATATCATATTAAATTAGAAAGGCTAATGAACTGAATAAGAATGCAGATAAAAAGATTTGGAACAGAGGGGGTATGATTGAAAAATAGAACAGCTTTGAAACACTCTTCCATCATTTTCCGTTACTCCCGTCTTTCATTGGTAAATTTTCCTAATTTAACTATTTAGTAATTAGGAAATAAAGAATAAAATGACAGTTTATTTTCTTGTTAATGGATTTCATTTAAGATTCATTGAAGAGATTTTTTGCTTATATTCATTAAAATAAAACCAATCAATTAGAATCAATAATACTAAGCACATATTTAATAAAATCACATTTTTAATATCAATATGCAAATTAAGCCTTCCCATTCACACTGTAAACCGCTATTTTTTGTATATATAAATACAATTGCATGTTATTTGTATGTAGATATGGACAAACACTAATAAAAAGGTGAAGCAATTTTATTAATAATTGAGGTTTAAATAAAAATAAAAATCATGGAGAATGTGATGTAAATAACGAAGGGAATTGTGACTTGAGTAGTAAATATTAGTTTCGGTTACAGACAGAAAAACACACAATCTCCATTATAATAAGATTTTCAGTGTATCTTATTTTGTAAAGAAAATTGAGAAAATATTTTTTTTAAATCAATCAAGCAACTCATTATTTAATTTTATGAAAATTTCTATAAAATATCAATTGAATGCAAACAAATATTTTTACTTTTCTATAAAAGATATTCCCCTAACCAGAGCTTGTAACAATATCAATAATGTTATCAGTTACCTGGATTTTTGTAAAGGTTTAATTTTTCCAAGTTGTTTTTATTGTACTTGTTTTATCGTTTGTTGCTTTGTCACGTCGGGATTTTGTCTGGTATCATATATCATTAAGAAATGAAGGTTTACACCAGGCATGTCAAACTGATAGTAGTTTGGATTACATATGTATGTTATGAGGAGCGCGTGGATTACATATGACTGTCATGAGGGCCGCACATGACAACTAAGTCTTTAAATCCTTCTTCTACATTAAGAGATGAGGTTGTTGGGGCACTGTAGCTTAGTTTTCGAAACAACGGGCATGAGCCCAAACCTGCACCACTTCGACGACTTATTCTCCAGATGCCTCATCTGGAGAATAAGTGAGCTGCACAAAAATGCTGCGTGCGCTCTTGCACAAATCGTGGGAACAACACCTGATAAGGAAGCAGCTGTACGGCCACTTGCTCCCTAACTCACAAATCATCCGAATGAGACGAGCAATACATGCTGAACACTGCTGAAGAAGCAAGGACGAACTCACAAGCGATGTTCTTCTTGGAAACCAGTACATGAACATGCCAATGTGAGCCATCCAGCAAGGACCTACATTGACCAGCTCTGCGAGGGATACTGGATGCTGCACAGATGACAACCGGGACAATGAGTAATAGAGAAGGTTGGCGAGAGATTGTGCTAATTGCGTGACATGATGATGATGATGACATTAACAGAACAAAATGATGATTGCTATCATTATTTCCTCTATTTTCAACTAAAAGTCATTGAATACAAATCTACAAAAAATGTTTTTGTTAAAAATAAAGGAAGAAAATCTATTACTGATCGAATTCAAATAATAAACGTACATGTGCTACTGTCACTTACAATTATAGCCATGTGTTGATTGAAAGCAGGAGAAGGCAAGAGGAAGACTCGCCCCTTTTAATAACTTAGCTAATCTCCTCCTTCCACAACTCAAAGGAAAAGATGAGAGACAATGCGTTGATCACAGACTGTTTCTTAACAACAAATTGCCCTAGTGAAAATAAACAACCGTTTTCGCCCAGGAATGTTTAGAAAAACATTTTTAAAATCTGAGGTACTGTAAAAGCACCGTTTGAGAGTCTGCGTACTGGCCGCACCTGTGCTTGCTGAAGGCTGTATGCTGGAGAATATTGATATCATGAGTTAATATCTATATATTAATACGCTTTTGCCTTAATCTTCCGACCGTTATCATCTTGCAACACCCTCTTTTTAATAATAAGATGAAATGCAAAAATGTAAATCCTGATTATTTGGTGTCGCTTATCCACCGAATTCTTATTTCTCATTAGTG
>CM042138.1:26771169-26791169 GCA_023376005.1 Doryteuthis pealeii | reverse complement strand
GAATGGGACTTTTTTTTGTTCAAAATACAAGGTGTGTCAAAAAAGTACCAAGTTTAAGGCTATATTTACCAAGATAGACATGAAGAATGAATGGGACGTTATTTTTTGTTTCAAAATACAAGGTGTGTCAAAAAGTACCAAGTTTAAGGCTATATTTACCAAGATAGACATGAAAAATGAATGGGACTTTTTTGTTGTTTCAAAATACAAGGTGTGTCAAAAAGTACCAAGTTTAAGGCTATATTTACCAAGATAGACATGAAGAATGAATGGGACTCTTTTTTTGTTTCAAAATACAAGGTGTGTCAAAAAGTACCAAGTTTAAGGCTATATTTACCAGGATAGACATGAAGAATGAATGGGACGTTTTTTTGTTTCAAAATACAAGGTGTGCCAAAAAGTACCAAGTTTAAGGCTATATTTACAAAGATAGACATGAAGAATGAATGGGACGTTTTTTGTTTCAAAATACAAGGTGTGTCAAAAAGTACCAAGTTTAAGGCTATATTTACAAGATAGACATGAAGAATGAATGGGACGTTTTTTTGTTTCAAAATACAAGGTGTGTCAAAAAGTACCAAGTTTAAGGCTATATTTACAAAGATAGACATGAAGAATGAATGGGACGTTTTTTTGTTTCAAAATACAAGGTGTGCCAAAAAGTACCAAGTTTAAGGCTATATTTACCAGATAGACATGAAGAATGAATGGGACGTTTTTTTTGTTTCAAAATACAAGGTGTGCCAAAAAGTACCAAGTTTAAGGCTATATTTTACAAAGATAGACATGAAGAATGAATGGGACGTTATTTTGTTTCAAAATACAAGGTGTGTCAAAAAGTACCAAGTTTAAGGCTATATTTACAAAGATAGACATGAAGAATGAATGGGACGTTTTTTTGTTTCAAAATACAAGGTGTGTCAAAAACTCTCGATACTTTTTTGACACACCTTGAATCTCAAAGTATAATAGATTGATATATTAATAGCAGGACCTGTGGATATACCAAAGTATGATAATTTAATTATTACGACTTTTAATATGTTTACGTAAGGGCTATTGCCGAATACAAGGTGTGTCAAATATTGCTATGTAAATAGTATAATAATCTTTGAAACTAACTCTCTCACTTATTTTATTTCTTCATTTCCTTCTTTTTCACTTTTCAAGCAGCCCTGTCGGCTGGGGTTTTAGAAGACACCGACTGCACCTCTGTAGAGGGATAAGACCCACCCAGCGAGGTCACCTGTTGGTCGTGGGTGGTGACCTGTGATGTTTAAGAATGGAACCCTGGTGGCTGAGTAGTCCATGACATGCAATACTCCACTAAGGTCCATACGGAGGCTAGACGAGCGGCCGGAGAGGCCCCACCCGACCAATCGACTGGTCACGTCATGCTATATTATTGTCTTAACCGTATTGTCCTTATGGCAAGCCCCAACCATTTTTATCATATATGTGCCAGAAGATGTATGAGGGTCCTAATGTTCTGGGTATGACGTTAAACTCTGATGGTGAAGTTCCATAATGTTCGATTGAAGCAGATTAGCATTATCGCTTCAGCGGGCTCACCCCCTCCTTTTATATATTTCTTTCTTTCTTATTATATTTTTCTATTTAGCATGTACTTTTTCTTCACTTTCTTTATGATACAAACGGAATGGTCCATTATTTCGCTGAGGTGACGACACTCATAAGAAATTAGAATTCAGCTGATAAAAAACAGCAGATAAACAGGATTTTCATTTTTGCATTTCATCTTGGAGGATTTGGACGGTGTCATTTTTAACCAGAGGGTGTTGCAAGATGATAACGGTCGTACAATTAAGGAACACGCATAGTAATATATAGATATTATCCTAAGGCCGCTTAGGAAATGAACATCTTGCACACGCACTGGAAGAATTAAAAGGTCCAAGAAAGGATCATAGCCATCCAGAAAACTGTATTTATAAAATATTTCTTAAAATAAATCTTTATAAGACTACACGAAAAAAGTAGACAGATATAAAATACTGAAGAGAGTGCTGCATTGAATATCTAATGTGAGCCGAGAATTTTAGGATTGCTGTCAGAACTCCATGAGGGAATAATAATAATAATTGACAAATGGACAAACAGAAAAACAACAAAGACTAGAAAACAAAAATGGGAAGAAAAACAATTATATGGACACTTCAAACGACAAATCGAAGAGGCTGCACGTGAAAAGACTTGGACATGGTTAAGAAAAGGAAACCTCAAAAGAGAAACTGAATCATTAATAATTGCTGCACAAAATAATGTCATAAGGACAAACTATATCAAAGTGAAAATTGATAAGACCCAACAAAATAGTAAATGTAGACTTTGTGGTAATAGAGATGAGACTGTAAACCATATACTCTGCGAATGTAGCAAATTAGCACAACGAGAATACAAAACTAGACACGACTGGGTTGGGAAGGTGATCCACTGGGAATTATGCAAAAAATTAAATTTTGACCATACAACAAAATGGTATATGCATAAACCAGAATCTGTTCTTGAGAACAAAACGCATATGATTCTCTGGGACTTTGAAATAAAAACGGATCACCTTATCCCAGCAAGAAGACCAGACCTTGTATTGATAAACAAAAAAACTTGTCAACTGGTGGATTTTGCAGTTCCAGCAGATCACAGGGTGAAGCTAAAGGAAAATGAAAAAGATTGACAAGTATCTGGACCTTGCCAGAGAACTGAAAAAGTTATGGAATATGAAAGTCAAAGTGATACCAATTGTAGTTGGTGCACTTGGAACAGTCCCAAAAGGATTGGAAAAGGGTTTGGAAAGTTTGGAAATCAGAGGAAGGATTGAAACCATTCAGAACACTGCACTGCTGTAATCTGCCAGAATACTCAAAAGAGTCCTGGAGACCTGAGGAGACTTGCTGTCACTCAGACTCCAGTGAAAGACCATCAGCTAACGCTGATGTGAAAACTCAAAAAGAGTAAATAATAATAATAATAATAATAATAATAATAATGGTGGAGGAATTAGAAATCAGATAAAGTATTGAGACCATCCATCCAACAGCATTGGTGAAATTGTCTAGCATATTCAGAAGAGTTCTGAAGACCTGAGGGGATTTGTTATCACTTAGACTCAAGTGAAAGACAATCAGCTAACACTGGTGTGAAAAACTCACAAGGAATGAAATAATAGTAATAAAAGAATAAAGAAGAATAAGTGTAAATATGTAAGAATGAGTCAATGGCTGGTGTCATATCATAAACGTGCGTAACGAGAATCACTGACATAGGCCAATGAAGAGGACGATTCATTCGAACGAATGACAGGTGATGTTGATGATAATGATTATAATGATGAGGTTGAATGCCAGTTGCGTAGGGAATGCTATATAAAAGCTATCATAGGTAATATAAGCTGCATTGACGCGTCTGGCCTTAATTCCAACATCACTTCAACAACGACAGAAGAAGAGAAAGAGAGAGAGAGAGAGAGAGAGAGAGAGAGAGAGAGAGAGAGAGAGAGAGAGAGAGAGAGAAAGAAAAAAAATCTCCTAAAAAAACCTGGAAGCTTGAAGGTTGACAGACAGACGAAATAGCTGACAGGACAAAGATGGCGATGAATGAAGAAAAAATAAGATAGAACTGCAAATAGAGATACAAAATTTTCCGAGCCGATTAAGAAGAGCGGGAAAAAAACAGTTTTAGGAATGGCTGCCATCTTGTTTGTTTTTCTTTATTTTATTTTCTTCATTGCAATCAATCATCATTTCTGTCGAGTTTTCGATCCATTACATTAACTACCCAGAATTCAAAACAAATTTTAAGTCTTATTCTACTTAGTCTTTCAACTATTTTTTCATAAAACTATCTCTGCTTATGAAAACGAATACATATGATTCCAAATATCAACTTTATCTTTTCTAATGATATTTTTAATAATTTTTTCTAATGATATTTTTTTTCTAATGATATTTTTTAACAATTTTTTAATAAAAAGTTAATTTTCTTCTAAACCAAAGAGACCATAACTTTTTTTATTTTAGGATATAAAAAACAGATTTATTATGCGTTATTCATTTTTTTTAAATATCCAAACGGATACGGGGAGTCCTCGTTGAGCTAATGTGCTTGACTACGACTCAATGAGTTCGAATTCTAGTAGCGCTTCTGAGTATCCATTGTTGTCTGAGTAGGTTACCAAAATGCTACTAACATTTGGAACAACATACTTATTCGAAACAGCGTTTCCATCTCTTGCCAATATAACGAACAAATACAGATCTCGAAATGTTGTGAAAAGTAAATTTCGTGTATCTTTGTCAAGAATTGACAATTTGTACCAACTAAAGCAAGCACAACCCTCTCATTAAATCACATTATTATTATGATTAAATGTTAAATTACCAGCTAGTGAATATCGTTATTCCAACCACAGAATTTTTTTTTCAATTAGAGAAAACCTGAAAAAAAGAATCTAAATAGACTTTGCGAATAAAATGAAAAAAAAATATGTAGAATGTGAATGTACCAGTTGAACCCATTGTTATATAATGAGGGGTAAAAACATAAATTTCAGATAACAATGGAAAGTTACAATAATTTTTGGAATGATGTATGAAAGGCTACCTGTCGATTTCTGATAGGTCAACTCAAGACGAAGAAGAGAGTGAGAGAAAGAGAGAGTGATGAGTTGTCAGTCGGGACTGAGCGGTTGAAGAGAACACACGTAAGTGTCTGTTCCAAGGCATTTTTACTTGGGATAAAATGTATAAGCTCAGAAAAAAAACAAGAACGTCTTGTGTTTGTTATTAAAAACCTATCAACAGCACAAAAGAAGATATCCCAAAAGATTCCCAAGTCATTTCCAGACTCCTCAAAGAACAGCAAGAATGCCATCCAGCCGAAAAATCCAACCTAATAATAGATCTAACAACAGATACAGAAAGACCCAGCTACTCCGATCCAGAACAACAGAGTCCAACTTCGATTCAGCCAAGAGAATCGTTGAACGGTAAGAAGACAAGTATAGAATTATTACAATTCCAACCAAATCCTTTTAATCGAGTTCGCTACGCGAGATTGCATTTTTATTTATATGGGTGGGTGCAAAAGATAGATCTGAAATTAGAAAGGGATCTCCTGATATAACAGATTTATTCCTAAGTAAAAGTATTCACATAAAATGGTGAAAGGCTTGCAATCTTTAAAGAGCTGATGCCAATACAACAAATATCACAATAAAAACAAAAATATTTTTTTAAATGAAGTCAATAAAAACTAAACACCCCTAATGCCACCTGGCGAAAACACCAAAAACATTCTGACCTCCCAAAATAGGAGTAATCAGCAATGGACTGCAATCGTTATGTTTTGTTTTTTTTTTTTTTTTTTTTGCAGTTAATAATTTTCTTCTCGATATAAGAAAGTCATTTCTTCCGGCATGCGCAGAAAACTGTCTCCTCATTTCCGGTACGTGTCCATTCAGACAAATATGCTTTTCCTTGGGCTTTTATGCGTAGAAGAAACGAACGAAAAAAAACTGAATAAAACTATTGCGTGTATGAGTAATAACGTTTCTTAGCCCCCTGTCGACCTGCATCTAGACATTAACGTCTGAGCCTTTTTGAGGACCACCCAAGACCTTTGAATTCACGCCAAACAATATTAATATGCAACGGCTAGAGTTCGACTGTGCTTCTTTTTTTAAAAAACAGGTGCATATTCTTTTCCACCTGACTTCGTACTTAACTTAGCCTTAAGGATAAAGGTGTTGCTTGTCTTGTCACATACTTTACTCTTAATAAATAGCACACCCATGCGTAGTTCACAAACAAGCACACCAATTTTATGCATATCATCTGTTGTAGATCTTCCCTAATAAATTTCAAGTTATGATTTGAAAGGTTCTACCGTCAGCTCTAGATTTCATGAATCCATTTATATTGCAGGCTCAGTCGGTAGCACTTTGAATACACTGACTGCATCCCTTGCAAAGGAGTAAGATCCCCCTCCATCAAAAAAGGGGTGTTCTGCTTATAACACCAAGCTGTATCTAATAATTGGGCCCAAGTTTTTATGCTCTAGGATGTGTGTAGACGTTCCTTCATTGCTATGTTTCGGTTGTATCATGAAGCATTTTCCGTGGTATCGGATTAGGGATAGAATAAGTGTTATGGGGTAGGATAAGAGTTATGTATTAGGATTAAGAGTTAGGATTAGGGTTAGGGTTGGGGGTTAGGGTAAGGGTTAAGATTTAGGTTAGAGGTTAGGGTTTAGGTTAGGATTGGGTTAGGGTTAGGTTTAGGGTTTAGGATTAGGGTTAGTATTTAGGGTTTGGGTTAGTGAATTTAAACCTAATTGTAATAAACAATTCAAACATGGAAGCGGACATTTTGCCCTTTGAATAGATATTCCATATCCTATGTCAATAACCGTTATGCTAAGCGCACCTCCTTTACTAGAAATATTATTCACTGGAAGGAAAATGCATTTGAATAGTGAATATAGAATTTTTAGTTGTTTCTGCACACGCTGTCAAATTTTAGTAAAATTTGAACGAGAATTGTCAAGTTATTTATTGCTGGAGAAAAGACTTACCTCGTGGAGCAAAGCAGACGCGAACTTGCTTGGCTTGCAAGATGAGGGGAAAAGGAAAATATGGTTCCCTTGGCACTAAAATTTAAATAAGCGTGTTCTCCAAGCCAAGAGATTTGGTGAGAGTTAATTTGCACGTATGCAATTCTTCCCAGATCACTGTACATAAAACCAAGCACGACCAAGTAGGGGGAGGGGGAATGCGTCGAAGCTGTGAATGTGTTATATACGGAAAACTGTTCGAATATTGTTGCAGCACAAAAAGTTTGTCGTCGGACCTTGTTGGAATATTTAAGATATAAGGTGTGCTGAATTCCACCACTTAAACTTGTAGACTCTGCGTGGGCAGGTGGATTACAGCCAGCCAATCAACACGCTCGAATACGTGGTTAGTTAACTATTCAATCGCCGATCTTGAAAGCCTCTCATTGCTGATATTCGACACACACACACACACACACACACACACACACACACACACACACATATATATATATATATATATATATATATATATATATATATATATATAAAATGGAGATTCGGTCTCTATTTATCTGTAACTGAAACTACATCACTGCTCATGTCACAATTCCCAAAATCGTCAATACTAGAAATAAAAAACAACCCTGTAATCAGTTTTCAAAAGTATTCTTTATTCTCGCTCTTTTTCAGTAACAAACGCGTTAACTAAAAAGTTTACCATAAATAAATACCTACGATTTGCGTGTAAAATATGTGTAAAATATTTCAAATAATTATTTAATTAATAATTAATAAATGCACACAAAATTTTATTTGAGGGGCACAGAACTAGTTCACCATTTCAAATTGGTTTTTTTTTTTGTTTTTTTTACTTTTTCAATAAATTTTGTGATTTTACTTTTATGATACAAATGCTTTAACATTAAATTTTAACTCCTACCTCAGGTAATATTTTTTATGAACTAACTTTTACACGCCCGGAGGGCGTTTTTTGATAATAATATATTTTTTGTATATATTCAATTGCATGGAAACTAATCTGCTACCATATTTTTATGTAACTTTGTGGTAATATATATATATATATATATATATATATATATAGATATATATATATATATATATAGATAGAGATAGATAGATAGATAGATAGATAGTGTCCAATTGCCGCTTTAACCTTTACAATGCAGTGGCATTAGTAATTTATTCAAGAGTGCTCAATGTATCATAAAAATCGAACTATAATAATAGTAAAACTAAAGTCGTCGGGGCGGCTTAATGTCGGTATCAGTCAGACAGTGAGGGAGTCTATCCCATTTTCAATAGTGCTAGACCAAGGAGATTATTTTAACATCTGAGATGGAGCGCCACACTTACCATCAGCTCATCACTTTACCGCACAGATCCCCGTGCTACACATACGCTGAGTTGGCGAAGGCCGGTATCGAACTAGGAACCTTATGGTTTCTAGCCGAACACTCTAACGACTGAGCTAATCTGGCCCTAATAGAAAATACTTATTGTTACATAATTCGTGGGTTGCCAACGAATTATGACTGCAAGTGTAATAAAATTTGAATAACGGTATGATAAATGGAAAGTTACCATTAACCGTTCTAGAAATGATTGACAACCAGTTTTCCTTTCGCTGACCTCGCCACTATTTATGATTGGCTGAAGGTAAGGTGTGAGAAAGGGAATGAGCTAGAATAGTTACATTTTGGCGGTTAGCTGAAGAAAGCAGACGCGAGTATTGTCTGTTCCCAAGTATGCGATCTTCTCACTGTGCGGTTAAAACCCATTTGGTCTTTGATTTTAAGGAAGACGTCTGAAAAAGAAATTGCATCATTATAAAGAAACAAAGATATGAGCTGAGACAACCGGAGTTCAGAATTTTAAAAAAGCCGTATTGACCAAAGAAGAACCCCCCCCCCAAAAAAAATGGCTATTCGGCGGAAATAGAACCTTCTTAGAACTCACTATCTTCTCCCCATTATATACCCGATATAAGGGCCAATTTAGCTCAATCGGAAGAGTGTTCGGCTGGAAGCCTCAAGGTTCCTGGTTTGATACCGGCCCTCGCCAACTCAGCGTATGAGTAGCATAGGGATCTGTGCGGTAAAGTGAGGAGATGATGGTAGGTGTGGCGATCCGTGTCAGACCCTAAAAAACAATTTCTTTGGTCTAGCGCTAGTGAAAAGGGGATATACTTCCTCGCTGTTTGGCGGATACCGACTTTAGGCCACCCCGACGACTTTACTTACTTACTTTATATGAGGTAAAATAAGGAATGAAAGAACAAAACTCAGACAAAAGTGTGTAGTATATTTCGCTGGAACGTTAAGTTCCGCTTCCTCAAGCATTCTACAACGGTTTCGATCTATATGATCACTTCAGGGCCCTTCGTTATATTGGACTAAGTTGAAGTCTTAGTTAAACCGAGTGCGCATCCTTTACTGTTATGTACGCTCCAAAATATTTTATTAGTATGTCACATTTAGATTAGTATGTCACAAAGTAAAAAATGGGAAGCATCTCGGTAAGTTTAGACGGTCCCATTATAGTACGTGGCCTACCTTTTGAATGTGGCCTACAAAATCATGTCTCTCTTATAGTATGTTGCTTACCATAACAAGCATATTATAAGGTTATAAGAATAAATGCTAAGCCTAACCCTAACCCTATTTCAGAATTTAAGAATATTTTAGAATTAAATAGATTTCTGATTCATGTAAATTATGGATAAATTATTTTTTTAATTATCCTTAATTACTATATGCAGCTTAAGACTGAATTGCATTTCTTGAAATTGAATATATGTAAAAAAAAAAAATTAGTTTCAATAAATTGCCTACTACTTATATCTATAAGTATACTCTTACTGGGGTAGGACACATTTAAACCGTGTAGGCCACATACTATAATGACACTGTAGCGTTAGTTCGGTGTTTGCCTGGGAGAGTTGTCTGCCCGGTTTAGTTTGCTTGCGCCCGCTAGAGGGCCATAGTATTTAATCGCCGGGTTCAAACCCTTTCGGTCTCTTTTCCGTGCTTGATACTATGAGACACCATGGGTTAGTTACGGTCTAACCCCGTCTCGTTGGGGCTTTTGGTCCCACTTACATTACTGTGAGTTCTTCACACAGCATGGACTATCCCTAGTCTCATGTCTGTACTTTTATATGTTATCTTGTACCATTCATGAATGTGTCTTCATCTTTATTTATGTACTCCTTGTTTATGTACCCTTTTACCTATGTACTTTGTATCTCATCATATCCATGTGCTGTATATATTAAATGTTTTGTCTGTTAACCTTCGTCGGAGTTTTGTATTCAAAGTATATATAATTTTGAATATTCCTTACAACACCGTTTAAACTAACTACAGTCGTATGGAAAGGAAGAATGTTCAATATTGTTCAAAACAAACCAGTAAATGTCTAACAAATCTCTTGATCCATTTTATTAAACTCAGCTTGAGTGGAGGTAGAGACCAAAAACAAATAAATAAAAACAAAAACAAAAACACAAAAAACAAGTATTCCTATTTTTCTCCCTGTGGGTTCAATTTAAGTCAACAATATTTATAGAATCAAGAATGGGCCATGAAGTTGTGTTTTTTTTTTCTTCTTCAGACCACTTCGTGCCTGACAATCTGTGACTGAATGTGAATTAGACGCTACAAATTTCTTCCAATAAACAGACAAATTATCAACTCTCCGACCATCTTGAGTTCATTTCATTTAAGAATTAAGGAGTGTCAGATTCCTTGCAACGGAATTTATTTATTCCTAAAGGAACTGCGACCAAAACATTCAATAATAAAACAAAACAACTACGAAAATGTTGAACAGAACTATTTTCGGCTTTCCCCTGGGATTATATGAATCAAATCCAACACTAGAGAAAATCCCCACGGGGATATTTCAATGGATTAACGCCGAATTATAACATATAAGCTATGGGGCCCAACAGGAATAGTTGCATCCGTTGATGCTCAACACTGAAAACGTATATATATACATATATATAATATATATATATATATATATATATTATATTTATAGTCATCCACAGACACGTGTTTCGACTTATCAAGTCTCTTCAGTGTGGCTAGACATTTGTAAGCTACCTACAGCCGGAATTGAAATCCGATCGGTTGGGTGTCCGTCCGACGCCTTAAACATTAGGCTGTCAAGGGGATTTGACTGTTTTAATACACACATCGCTTTGTGTGTAAAGGCCGTCATAGAGTGCTCCATCCCTCATACAGAGAGAGCGTTGCGTTTACGCTTAAGTTGGCGGCCCCTCAGCGAAAAATATCCCCTCTGTCGGGATTGGGAGCATATATAGAGTCATCCACTGACACGTGTTTCGACTTATCAAGTCTCTTCAGTGTGGCTAGACATTTGTAAGCTACCTATAATTGAAATCCGATCGGTTTGGTGTCAGTCCGACGCCTTAACCATTAGGCTGTCATCACTTACAGAATGCGAAGGGGATTTTAACTGTTTTAATACACACATCGCTTTGTGTGTAAAGGCCGTCATAGAGTGCACCATCCCTTATATAGAAGAGCGTTGCGTTTACACTTGAGTTGGCGGCCCTCAGCGAAAATCCCCTCCAGAGTGCTTAACCCTATGGGGATGGGGAGTATATATATATGTATATATATATATATATATATATATATATATATATATATATAGTTGAATGAAGTGACAAATAAAAGTTTTAGCTTTTATTCATTTGTTTGGGAACGATATTACTACCAATGGTTTCCTGATAAAAGCATTCATCAGGTAAACGAAATAGTTTTTTTTTAAATGACAGAAATGGTGTAAATGGTTAAATGTGTGCGTTTTTTAACTGTATTCTCGTGTTACATGTTTACGTGATGTCGAATGCTCTTTTTGTTTGTACGTGTGCGTAATTTTACGCACACACACACACGCACACACACACACACACACACACACACAATATATATATATATATATATATATATATATATATATATATATATCGTTTCGCAAAATTAATATTTAGAAGAGGATTCAACGTCTGTTGCAAATCTGTAAATGGGCGGTGCCAACGTCCTAACAGGTCAGGCGTATATTTCCCTAAGCGGCCTAGGATAATAGATTATTTAATAAACTTAATTTCATTTAACTCCCAGAATAAGACTATTATATAAGTTGTTTTTAAAAGATTTATATAATTTGAAATGTACTGGGTGTTTCAGAAAATATGATAACTTTTCGTAATCTAATAACTTGACTAATTCTTGTTCAAACAAATTCAAATTTCGGTACAAATGCAGAAGAGCGCGCATTAGAAACGCATTTTACGTATAAATCGCATAAGATTACGCAAACTCCCGCAGTAGCCTAAACACTAACCCTAACCCTTACCCTAACTGACTCTAACCCTAGCGTTTCAATGGTTTCGGGTATTTCTGTGAAATGTAATGTTTTTTTTATACATAATCTAAGGATATTATCTCTTACATTCAATTCTACATTAGTGCCCAAATTTCAACCAGATTACATTAATTAATTTCTCTGAATATTTTTAGATGAGGCTTGATAATTAGTATTATCTAGATTATTCAGACTATTTTCCTATCTTCATTGTTAACGTTTCGGCCGAAGTGCTCTCCGGCCTTCTTCATGTATTTCTTGTTCAATCCTCGTCAGGGGCAGCAGTAACATAGAAGAATAATTAACACAGCTTAACACCTGTACCCCAGCTATTGTTAACGAAATGAGAACAGGATACCCCCGTGGACTGAATAAAGGGTTAGGTTCAAAGTTCCGTGATGGCTCCCGCTTACAACAAGAAGTTTCCCGATTACGACAAGAAGGTTCCCGATTATAAAAAGAAGGTACCCAACTCCCAGAAAGTTCCCGAGTCCGACAAGAAATTCCTGAAGAAAACCAGATGGCACATCGGACGAAACGTTGTACAGATAACAATGAAGATGAGGACAATAGTCCGAATAATCCAAATAATACATTAATTAAATCCATACGTCCGTTGAAAATCTATCAATGGGCCGCGCCAACGTCCAAACAGGCCAGGCATGTATTTCATAAGTGACCCTAGGATAATATCTATAAATTAATACTGGTGTTCCAAAAAATTACGACCGTTATCATCTTGCAACACCCTCTGGTTAAAAATGAGACCGTCCAAATCGACCAAGATTAAATCCAAAAATGTAAATCATGATTATCTGGTGTTGCTTATCCACCGAATTCTTGTTTCTTGTGAGTGTCCCCAGCTCAGCTAAATAATGGACCATTCCGTTTTTATCATAAAGAAAGAAAAGGAACATTCTACACAGAAAAAATATAATAAAAAAGAAAGAGAGCAGGGGAAAGATAGACAATGGAGGTAAGCGCGCGGAAGTGATAACGCTAATCTAGTTTCAATGGAACATAATTAAAAGATAAAAAGTAAGAACAAAAAAGAGTGAGAGAAAGCTAAATCGAGATTATTATACTTTTTTACATATTGAAGTATTTTAGCAAGAGCCCTTAAGTAAACATATCAAATATTGTAAATATGAAATGGGGTAGATTGTTCTCATCCATTTTAACTATAAGGGCGTAAGTGTTAAACAATGTTAAGTGTTCTATGTTATTTTTCACCCGTAGTCAGGATTGAACCTGTAACCTATTAGCTCTTAAGTAAACATATCAAATATTGTAATTATCAAATGGGGTGGATTTTTCTCATCCATTTTAACTATAAGGGCGTAAGTGTTAAACTATGTTAAGTATTCTATGTTATTTTTCGCCCGTAGTCAGGATTGAACCTGTAACCTATAGATGATTGTCATTTAGAACTATATTAGCTCAACCCTATATCTGTTGCGCCAATCCATAGTGAAGTTTTGGAACTTATAAACCTAATTGTCTTTTTACATAGAATTTTTAGCATCTATTGTGAATAAAGCTTTGTAAAAAAACAACATTAACGCAAGTTTTACTCGTGGGATAAGACTATTATATAAGATATTGAAATAAAGTCGACGGGGTTGCCTAAAGTCGGTATCTGTCAGATAGCGAGGGTGTCTATCCCCTTTTCACTAGCGCTAGATCAAGGATATTATATTAGTGTCCGAGGTGAAACGCCACACCTACCATCATCTCACTTTACCGCACAGGTCCTTGTGCTACTCATACGCTGATTTGGCGAGGGTTGGTATCGAACCAAGAACCTTGTGATTCCGTGATATTAGAACAATGGCAGCATAAAGATAGTATTATTTAAAACACACATATTCTCTCTCTCTCTCTCTCTCTCTTCTCTCTCTCTCTCTCTCTCTCTCTCTCTGTGTCATTCTTTTCTCGTTTTTGTTCATATTTTCTCCCCACACTCCTCTGTCTCCAAAGTTTTCTTTCGGATACACATTCTTTCATTCTTCTCTTTGCTATCTTTACTCTCTCTCTCTCTCTCTCTCTCTCTCTCTCTTCTCCTCCTCCTCCCTCCTCCTCCTGCTCTCTTATTCTTTCTTCCTATTTTCCACACATCCCCTGTCTCCAAACTTTTTTTCACTTCTCTCTCTATATATATATCACCCTCCTCTCACTATCTGCCTTTTCTCTCCCTCTCTCTTTCATCTTTTCTCACTATTTTTCCACACTCCTCTCTCTTCAAACTTTTCTTTCTAGTTCTCTCTCTTCTCTCTCTCTCTCTCTCTCTCTCTCTCTCTCTCTCTCTCACACACACACACACACACACACACTCACTCACTCACTCGATATATATATACTTTTTCTTTCTCTTTCTCTTTCTCTTTCACTCTCGGTATCGAACCAGGAACCTTGGGTTTCCTAGCCAGGTGCTCTACCGACTGAGCTAAAGATATTGAAATAATATATTACAAATCTCTTCATTTTCAATTCAAGATGTTGTTTAGAACCTTTCATGGTTTTCATAGAAGAAATTTCTGTTTGCTTGAAATTATTTATGAAGAATATTTTGGGTCGAATTTCGGCCATTCTCAATATTTTAATAAAATAATTTTAAATCATAAGTCAAGCCTTTTTTTCTTCTTCTTCTTTCTTTCAAAGAGATACCGTACAAATATATTAGAAGATTCACGAAGAAGTAATGTATAGTTTAACGATGCTGTCATTTATAATGCTGTATTAAAAAGATATAATCATATCAATGTAACGCTGTCTGCAAATATTTAAAGACCATCATTATTAAGAAGACCTCATCCATCATAATTAATGTTGCTTATCTGTGTGTAACTAAAATTCTCATTATATATATATATATATATATATATATATATATATAGAGAGAGAGAGAGAGAGAGAGAGAGAGGAGGGAGGAGAGAGGGGGAGAGAGAGAGTATCACAGCGGTACATGAAAAAAATTAAATTAACATCATTAATGCTACGCTACACCACAAAGGACACATATGGTGCCATATTCGATTAAATCAACTCATCTTTAACTTAAAAGTGAAAAAAAATGTCACTGTAAAGTTCTATCAATTTACGGACAGCTTTCTACAGTATAACCCCCTGTCCTCATCAAATCTGTTATTAAGTGATGTGGGCAACAAAAAAAAATACACAACATCAAATAAAACAAAACAACTCATATGATGAGGTCAAAGACTCAAAGGATACCGGATATAAGAATAAAAATAGAAAATAAAATAAACATTGGCACGCTTTTTTCTACTTTTTTTACGTGATGATATTTTTTTATTTAACTTAACGAAACGTGTGAGAAAAGGAAGACATTATGAAATATTAAATTTAACGAAACGTGTCAGTTTTATATTTCATGTCTTCTTTTTCTCATTTGGTCGGATTTTATTTCAAACATTGCCCCACACGGATATATATATATATATATATATATAATTATATATATAGAGAGAGAGAGAGAGAGAGAGAGAGACAGAGAGACAGAGAGAGACAGAGAGACAGAGAGAGAGATAAATCTAATGAGTCAGACGAACCTACTAAAAGTTTCGCTTAATGCTCTTCAGGGCTAAGATCTGACTCTCTCTCTATATATATATATATATGAAATATAATATAAAGGACTGCTTTATTACCCTTAAAAAAAAGAGTCAGATCTTAGCCCTGAAGAGCATTAAGCGAAACTTTTAGTAGGTTCGTCTGACTCATTAGATTTATCTTTATTATTTGCTCTACTTAGGTATTGAGCACTTTTTACTTATTAGCTTTAGTCTCCTGGCGGTTTTGTATGAATATATATATATATATATAAAATATATATATATATATGCATATAAATTGTTTTTTCTTTTGGCCAAAATATTGTACTAATAGATTTTTTTTGTTGGTACGATTATCTTGGTCTTTTCTTTTTTCAAAAAATGTTTTTTTCTTGATGTTTGGTAGCATATTTTTACAATCAAACTATTTGCTGTTTTTTTTCTCACCGGGAGGATTTCCCAACAAGTTTGGTATATATATATATATTAAAATATAGTTTAAAAGCAAACGAAAAATCTGGGAAAAACCGCTAGTGTAATGGTTAGAATCCCTATCTGTCAGCCTGGCAGTTAGGGTTTGAATCACACACAAAGCGGCTTCCTGTCTATAACTCTGCTGATGAGGCATAATATGCTGAAATGTACATACAGAGATTGACTTTTTCTCGATTTGTTTACGGCTTACATTTGAACAGATATATTCGCCTAATTCATTAATTATCAACTGATTAATTTTCAAATTAGGTATGACTTCAATTAAGCTCATATTCTCCCAAAAATTGTCGCCTATCGCCATCTCAAAACAAACAGTTTGTGTACTCTTATATATATATATATATGTAAGAAAAGGTGGAATGAAAACATCACACAATAACAGCATTGTGTGATGTTTTCATTCCACCTTTTCTTACTCATATTGTCGGATTCATTTCCTTTCTTTACTTTATATATATATTATATATATTATATATATATATATATATATTATATATAGTTGTAGATAAAATATTTTGTCTACCACGGTTTCGGCGTTCAAGTAAACTATGGAGAGAGTTCTCCTGCGGAGGTGTACATTGAACATCAAAATCATGGTAGAGAGAAAAACTTTTTTCTAGAACTATAAATGTTCTATATTTTACGAAATATGTTGAGCCCTTTTGGGTTACCTACTAATGCTACTACAATGAAAACGTGGTAGCAACTTTTGACGAATATATATATATATATATATATATATGTGTGTGGTGTGTGTGTGTGTGTGTATTTAGGCAGCATTTTTTTCTTGTAAGCATATATTGTTAAATAAAGCTTTGATAATAGCACCAACGTTTCTAAAATGCCTATAATTAATATAAAATTATAATAATAGTAAAAGTAATAATAACACTAATAATAATAACAACAACAATAATAAACACAACCTATATAAATAGAAAAATGGAATAGCCCATTGTTGTACGGTTTCAAAATACCCACGATAGGGCGGAAAGTACTTGGTCTATGACATATGCCAAATACATCAGCCAATTCTCGCCAGATATTACAAAAATAATCTGGCAATACGAAAAAACAAAGGACAAAACTTGCAGACAAAAAATGGCTGCAATATTTAACAATATATACATATATACACACACACAACACACACACACATATATAATATATATATATATATATATTATATATACATATATATATATATATATATATATATATATATATATATGAGGAAGTAACAGATTGGATAAAATCCGACAAAATCAGATTAAAAGTTGAGAAACAAAGTGGATAAAACAACACAACCAATTCCAGTGAGATGGTGACACCTCTCCACCTTCCCTCCCACATGTCTCTAACTCAACCTCATACCCTCAGATGCATCTTCCCTTTCTTCCGCCTTTCTTTTCTTTCACCTTCCTGTCCACCTTTTCACTATATATATACACAACAGTTCTTGTTTCAAAATAAAAGATTTCTGATGATGCTTCGTAAATACATTGAGGCGAAATATTAGTTGATTGAAATTGTTTGTGTTGTTTTATCCACTTTTGTTCCTCAACTTTTAATCCCATATACTGATAGCGTAATGTTTATCGGCATACTGTAAATACATTTCAATATTTTCTTGGAAACGAATTACACTGTATGGGGTACAATGTAGGGGTTAGACGGCTTTTACTCGAGTGTATATAATTGGGTGAGAGAGACCGATAGGTAGATTAGATAGGGTAGATGATAGTGCTTACGTTTTACATTTCTGCTTCTGGTTCTTTTTTTGAATATCTAACCGCCATATGTATACAGCATAATTATTATCAAGTTACGTTTCGTTAATGGATAGATGGGTTCATGCCTTTTCCAAATGCATTAGGGCGATATGTATATATGTACCCATACACACAATTATTATTCAAAACACTTTTGTCCAGATACTTTTTGAAATTAGAATTTTTTTTATATTTTAGAATAAGTTAACCCTATGGGATCTGTGACTTTTTTAACACTATTCATAATCTTATCTTATTATAAGGAGATGTGTGTTTTCTGTCTGTAACGAAACACTATTCTCTACTCAAGTCACAATTCTCTTAGTTATTGACATCACATTCTCCATGATTTTATTTTTTATCTAAACCTCAATTATTAAATAAAATTGCTCTTACATTATTAATACTGTTAACTGATGTCTACATTACTGCAACATGCCAATTATATTTATATATACAACAAAATAGCGGTTTACAGTGTGAACGGAAGGCTAATTTGCATATTAATATTAAAAAATCGAATTTAATAAATATGTGCTTTAGTATTTGATTTCTAACTTTTGTTTTATTTTAATGAATATAAGCAAAACTCTCTTCAATGAATCTTAAATGAAATCCATTAACAAGATAAAATAACTGTCATTTTATTCTTTACTTCCTCTTATAACTAATACTTAAATTAGAAAAAATAACAATGAAAGACGAGAGTGATGGAAGAGTAAGTTTCAGTTGTTCCATTTTTCATTATATACTCCTCTGTTTCAAATCTTTTATTATACTCCCTCTGTTTCAAATCTTTTATCTGCATCTTATCTAGTTTTCATTAGCCTTCTAATTAATACAATATTTTATATACATTAAAACTTAAATACTTGCACCCAGAGGGTGCATTATATTTGCTAGTATATAGTAAAGCTTTGTATGATATGGGTTGAGACAAGCAGTTTTTTAAATAATAATTTGTGTTCCACAAAGCCTGCTACAAGAACAGTGGAAATAAATTTTGAGCCTTCTGCTCATGTTTGGTACTAAATGCATGATTTTGTGTAGAGGAACAGTTATGATAAAAAAGTATCAAGTATTTACCAAGCAGAAATGAACAATGAATGAAACATTAATTTTCTTCAAAATAGTCCCCTTGGCATTCCATTAGTTAATGCACCTGTAAGGTTTATAAGTGATATTATCTTGAAGATACAAACTCCGACAAAGGTTTGATAAACAAAACATTTAATACGTATACAGCACATGGATAAAAGGGTACATAATACATAAAAGGTAAAACAAAGGTACATGTAGAAGATAAACATAAAAGCCACAGACATGAGACTAGGAATAGTCCATTCTGTGTGAATAAACTTACAGTAATGTAAGGAGGGGCAAAGCCCCAACGAGAGGGGAATAGACCCGAATCTAACCCATGTGTCTCGTAGTTAGAGAAACAGGAAAAGAGGAAAGAGACGTTTGAACCAGACGCTTAAATACTATAGCCCCTGGTGAGAACAAGCGACAACTCAGTGGAAAGATAATCCATACACACCCTTTGAAACTTTTTGTTTGATTTGATGTGAGGCTGTACTGTGTTGTATTTATTTAATATCCTATTATATATCCTCAACTCTTAAACTTGAGATTAATTTTCAGCAAAGTCGTATGGACCTAAGTCTGGAGAGTGAGTATGGGGAGTGCTGCACTTGCACAATCCTGTGTTTGCCAAAACTGCTGATCAGAAAGTATCGAGAACTTTGTTTGGATTTGAACTTGTTTTCTATTGTTACATAATTCATAAGCAGCTTATAAACTATGAACGTACCTGTAGTGAGAAATTTGAATCAGGATCATTAGATTTAGAATGACGGGCTCCATGGAAAGTTACCCGACAGTTGTTGCAAGAAGTAACCTTTTGCTTGACGTTTTGAAAGCGCGCGATTGGACGCGTTTAGATTCGGAGAGATTTCAGAGCGAACGGACGTATAGGTTGACGATCTGAGCGATCATCTCCCGCGGCGAAATCAAATGGGCAAGGTTGCGAAATAAAGCTTAATCAAGAAAACGACCAAGTCTGTTTGTTAATTGAATATTAAAAACAATGACCAGCCCAGCACGAAGAAGAACCAACCCTTAAGAAGCTCAACCAGAGAAGATGGCGCCGATCTAGACG
>CM042138.1:26751404-26771159 GCA_023376005.1 Doryteuthis pealeii | reverse complement strand
TAGAAATTGGCCGAAATTCGACCAAATATATTCATAAATAATTTCAAGAACAGAAATTTCTTCTATGAAAACCATGAAAGTCTCTAAAACATCATTCTTGAATTGAAAGATGAGGAGATTTGTAATATATTATTCAATATCTTTAGCTCAGTCGCGTAGAGCACCTGGCTAGAAACATGTTCCTGGTTCGATACGGAGTGAAAGAGAAGAGAAAGAGAAAGAAAAAAGTAATATATATATCGAGTGAGTGAGTGAGTGAGTGCTGTGTGTGTGTGTGAGAGAGGTGAGAGAGATGAAGAGAGAGAGAGAAAAGTTTGAAGAAAGAGGAGTGTGGAAAAAATAATGAGAAAGATGAAAGAGAGAGGGAGAGAAAAGGCAGATAGTGAGAGAGGGGTATTATATTATAGAGAGAGAGAAGTGAAAAGAATTTTGGAGACGGGGGGGGTGGAAAATAGCGGGAAGAAAGAATAAGGAAAGCAGAAGTGAGGAGGGGAGAGGAGAGAGATAAGAAAAGTTTTTCGGAGAAAGGGAGTTGGAAAATTAGGAAGAAAGAATAGAGATCAGATATGAGAGAGAGAGAGAGAAGAGGAGAGAGAGACGAGAGCAGAGAGAGAGAGAGAAAGAGAGAGGAAAAGTTTTTGGAGAAAGGTGAGAGTGTGGAAAAAATAGTGAGAGTATGAGCAGAAGGAGAGAAGAGTAAGGATAGCAAGAGAAGAATGAAAGGTGTCAATCCGAAAGAAACTTTGGAAGACAAGGAAGAGTGTGGGAGATAATAAGAACAAAGAACGAGAGAGAGAGAGAGAGGGAGAGAGAGAGAGAGAGAGAAGAGAGACGAGAGAGAGAGAGAGGAGAGAGAGAGAGAGAGAGAGAGGAGAAGAGAGACGTGTGTTTAAATAATACTATCTTTATGCTGCATTGGTCTAATATCATGAATCACAAGGTCTTGGCTTCAATACCAACCCTCACCAACTCAGCGTATGAGTAGCACAAAGAACCTGTGCGGGTAAAGTGAGATGCATGGTAGGCTGTGGCGTTCCACCTCAGACGCTAATATAATCCTGATCCTAGCGCTAGCTGAAAAGGCGATACTCCTCGCTATCTGACAGATACTGACTTTAGGCCACCCCGAGACTTTATTTCATTATCTTACATAAAGTCTATCCCACGAGTAAAACTGCGTAATGTTGTTTTTTTACAAAGCTTTATTCACAAGATGCTAAAAATTCTATGTAAAAAAGACATATAGACCCAATTTAAGTTTTATAAGTTCCAAACTTCACTATAGATTGGCGCAACGGATATAGGGTGACTAATATTAGTTCTAAAAAAAGCAATCATCATAGTTACAGGTTCAATTCCTGCTACGGGCGAAAAATAACATAGAAATACTGTAACATAGTTTAACACTTACGCCCTTATAAAAGTTAAAATGGGAGAAAAATCCACCCCATTTGATAATTACAACATATTTGATATGTTTACTTAAGATGCTAATAGCGTTACAGGTTCAATCCTGACTACGGTGAAAAATACATAGAAAAACATTAACATGTTTAACATTTTACGCCCTTATTTAAAGGATGAGAAAATCTACCCCATTTCATATTTACTAATTATTTGATATGTTTACTTAAGGCTATTGCTAAAATACTTTTCAATATGTAAAAAAGTATACATAATCTCGATTTAGCTTTCTCTCAACTCTTTATAACATTGTTCTAACCTTCATCTTTTAATTATGTTCCATTGAACTACGATAGCGTTATCACTTCGCGCCTAACCTCCATTGTCTATCTTTCCAACTGAATTCTTGTTTCTTGTGAGTGTCCCCAGCCTCAGCTAAATAATGGACCATTCCGTTTTTATCATAAGAAAGAAAAGGAACATTCTACACAGAAAAATATAATAAAAAAGAAAGAGAGCAGGGAAGATAGACAATGGAGTAAGCGCGCGGAAGTGATAACGCTAAATCTAGTTTCAATGGAACATAATTAAAAGATGAAGAGTTAGAACAAAAAAGAGTGAGAGAAAGCTAAATCGAGATTATTATAACTTTTTACATATTGAAGTATTTTAGCAATAGCCCTTAAGTAAACATATCAAATATTGTAAATATGAAATGGGTAGATTGTTCTCATCCATTTAACTATAAGGGCGTAAATGTTAAACAATGTTAAGTGTTCTATGTTATTTTTCACCCGTAGTCAGGATTGAACCTGTAACCTATTAGCTCTTAAGTAAACATATCAAATATTGTAATTATCAAATGGGGTGGATTTTTCTCACCCATTTTAACTATAAGGGCGTAAGTGTTAAACTATGTTAAGTATTCTATGTTATTTTTCGCCCGTAGTCAGGATTGAACCTGTAACCTATAGATGATTGTCATTTAGAACTATATTAGCTCAACCCTATATCCGTTGCGCCAATCTATAGTGAAGTTTTGGAACTTATAAACCTAATTGTCTTTTTACATAGAATTTTTAGCATCTATTGTGAATAAAGCTTTGTAAAAAAACAACATTAACGCAAGTTTTACTCGTGGGATAGGACTATTATATAAGATAATGAAATAAAGTCGTCGGGGTGGCCTAAAGTCAGTATCTGTCAGATAGCGAGGGAGTATCCCCTTTTCACTAGCGCTAGATCAAGGATATTATATTAGCGTCTGAGGTGGAACGCCACACCTACCATCATCTCACTTTACCGCACAGGTCTTTGTGCTACTCATACGCTGAGTTGGTGAGGGTTGGTATTGAACCAAGAACCTTGTGATTCCATGATATTAGAACAATGCAGCATAAAGATAGTATTATTTAAAAACACACGTCTCTCTCTCTCTCTCTCTCTCCTCTCTCTCCCTCTCTCTCTCTCTCTCTCTCTCTCTCTCTCTCTCTCTCTCTCCCTCTCTCTCTCTCTCTCGTTCTTTGTTCTTATTCTCCCCACACTTCATTCTGTCTCCAAAGTTTTCTTTCGGATTGACACTCTTTCATTCTTCTCTTTGCTATCCTTACTCTCTCTCTCCCTTTCTCATACTTTCTCACTATTTTTCCACACTCTCCTTTCTCCAAAACTTTTCTCTCTCTCTCTCTCTCTCTCTCTCTCTCTCTCTCTCTCTCTCTCTCTTCTCTCTCTCTCTCATATCTGCTCTCTTATTCTTTCTTCCTATTTTTCCACACTCTCCTTTCTCCAAAACTTCTTTCCTCTCTCTCTCCCCCTCCTCCTTCTGCTTTCTTATTCTTTCTTCCTATTTTTCCACCCCCCCCGTCTCCAAAATTCTTTTCACTTCTCTCTCTCTATATATATCACCCTCCTCTCACTATCTGCCTTTTCTCTCCCTCTCTCTTTCATCTTTTCTCATTATTTTTCCACACTCCTCTTTCTTCAAACTTTTCTCTCTCTCTCTCTCTCTCTCTCCCTCTCTCACACACACACACACACTCACTCACTCACTCACTCGATATATATATACTTTTTCTTTCTCTTTCTCTTTCTCTTTCACTCTCGGTATCGAACCAGGAACCTTGGGTTTCCTAGCCAGGTGCTCTACCGACTGAGCTAAAGATATTGAAATAATATATTACAAATCTCTTCATTTTCAATTCAAGATGATGTTTTAGAGACTTTCATGGTTTTCATAGAAGAAATTTCTTTTCCTTGAAATTATTTATGAATAATATGGGTCGAATTCGGCCATTCTCAATTTTAATAAAATAATTTTAAATCATAAGTCAAGCCTTTTTTTCTTTTCCTTCTTCTTTATTTCTTTCAAAGAGATACCGTACAAATATATTAGAAGATTCACGAAGAAGTAATGTATAGTTTAACGATGCTGTCATTTATAATGCTGTATTAAAAAGATATAATCATATCAATGTAACGCTGTCTGCAAATATTTAAGACCATCATTATAAGAAGACCTCATCCATCATAATTAATGTTGCTTATCTGTGTGTAACTAAAATTCTCATTATATATATATATAATATATATATATATATATATATATATATAGAGAGAGAGAGAGAGGGGGAGAGAGAGAGTATCACAGCGGTACATGAAAAAAAATTAAATTAACATCATTAATGCTACGCTACACCACAAAGGACACATGTGGTGCCATATTCGATTAAATCAACTCATCTTTAACTTAAAAGTGAAAAAAATGTCACAGTAAAGTTCTATCAATTTACGGACAGCTTTCTACAGTATAACCCCCTGTCCTCATCAAATCTGTTATTAAGTGATGTGGGCAACAAAAAATATACACATCAAATAAAACAAAACAACTCATATGATGAGGTCAGAGACTCAACGGATACCGGATATAAGAATAAAAATAGAAAATAAAATAAACATTGGCACGCTTTTTTCTACTTTTTTTACGTGATGGTTTTTTGTTTTTTTTACGAAATAAAAATTTAACTCAACGAAATGTGTGAGAAAAGGAAGACATTATGAAATATTAAATTTAACGAAACGTGTCAGTTTTATATTTCATGTCTTCTTTTTCTCATTTGGTCGGATTTTATTTCAAACATTGCCCCACACGGATATATATATATATATATATATATATATATATATATATATTTAAAAAAAGTAAAGTCGACGGGGCGGCCTAAAGTCGGTATCATCGAGGGAGTCTATCCCCTTTTCAATAGCGCTAGACCAAGGAGATTTTTTTTAGCATCTGAGGTGGAGCGCCACACCTACCATCAGCTCCTTACTTTACCGCACAGATCCCTGTGCTACTCATACGCTGAGTTGGCGAGGACCGCTATCGAACTACGTACCTTGTGGTTTCTTGCCGAACGCTCTACCGACTGAGCTAACCCGGTATGAGAGTACACACAAAATTTGGTTGAGCACTTTAATTAGAAGGGATCTAATTGCAAAATTCACCGTATTCGGCGTACAGTTAAGCCTCGTTTTGTTTACATAAAGTTTGAGTCCTCTAGTGAATTCATTTCCGCTTAGAAATGTAGCGATTAAATAGTCTCCTATATTTGACAGCTGCCTGTGGCCGTACGGTAAGAGATTGGCGAACGAAAGTTCATTCGGGTCTCGAACCTGGCAGAGTAGCTGTTAAACGGTATAACCACGCTGATGAGAGGTGATACCTCGAAACACGTGTCTGTGGATTACTTTATATATATATATATATATATATATATATATATATAATATATATATACAGTTGTAGAAAAAATATTTCTCTCTACCACGGTTTCAGTGTTCAAGGTACACTATGGAGAGTGTTCTCCTGCGGAGGTGTACATTGAACATCAAAATCGTGGTAGAGAGAAAAACTTTTTTCTAGAACTATAAATGCTCTATATTTTACGAAATATATTGAGCCCTTTTGGGTTACCTACTAATGCTACTACAATGAAAATGTTTGACGAATATATATATATATATATATATATATAATATATATATATATATATATGAGGAAGTAACAGACTGAATAACTTCCGACAAAATGTGATTAAAAGTTGAGGACCAAAAGTGGATAAAACAACACAAACAATTTCAGTGAGATGGTGACACCTTTCCACCTTCCCACATGTCTCTACCGCAACCTCATACCCTCAGATGCATCTTCCCTTTCTTCCGCCTTTCTTTTCTTTCACCTTCCTGTCCACCTTTTCACTATATATATATACACAACAGTTCTTGTTTCAAAATAAAAGATTTCTGGTGATGCTTCGTAAATACATTGAGGCGAAATAGTTGATTGAAATTGTTTGTGTTGTTTTATCCACTTTTGTTCCTCAACATTTAATCCCATATACTGATAGCGTAATGTTTATCGGCATATTATTATATATATCCCCTTCACTGTATATAATTGGGTGAGAGAGACCGACAGGTAGATATATAGGGTAGATAGATAGGGTAGTTAATACGTTTTACATTTCTGCTTCTGGTTCTTCGTCTATGTCGGCTGCCATCTTCTCTGGTTGAGCTTCTCTTAAGGGTTGGTTCTTCTTCGTGCTGGGCTGGTCATTGTTTTTAATATTCAATTAACAAACAAGACTTGGTCGTTTTCTTGATTAAGCTTTATTTCGCAAACTTGCCCATTTGATTTCGCCGCGGGAGATGATCGGCTCAGATCGTCAACCTATACGTCCGTTCGCTCTGAAATCTCTCCCGAATCTAAACGCGTCCAATCGCGCGCTTTCAAAGCGTCAAGAAAAAGGTTACTTCTCGCCAACAACTGTCGGGTAAATTTCCATGGAGCCCGTCATTCTAAATCTAATTGATCCTGATTCAAATTTCTCACTACAGGTACGTTCATAGTTTATAAGCTGCTTATAAATTATGTAATAATAGAAAACAAGTTCAAATCCAAACAAAGTTCTCGATACTTTCTAATCAACAGTTTTGGCACAACACAGGATTGTGCAAGTGCAGCACTCCCCATACTCACTCTCCATACTCACCAGACTTAGGTCCATATGACTTTGCGAAAATTAATTTCAAGTTTAAGAGTTGAGGATATAGAGGATATTAAAATAAATACAACAGTACAGCCTCACATCAAATCAAACAAAAAGTTTCAAAAGGTGTGTATGGATTATCTTCCCGCTGTGATGTCGCTTGTTCTCACCAGGGGCTATAGTATTTAAGCGCCTGGTTCAAACGTCTCTTTCTCTCTTTTCCTGTTCCTCTAACTACGAGACACATGGGTTAGATTCGGGTCTATTCCCTTCTCGTTGGGGCTTTGCCCTCCCTTACATTACTGTAAGTTATTCACACAGCATGGACTATTCCTAGTCTCATGTCTGTGGCTTTTATGTTTATCTTTCTACATGTACCTTTGTTTTACCTATGTATTATGTACCCTTTTATCCATGTGCTGTATACGTATTAAATGTTTTGTTTATCAAACCTTTGTCGGAGTTTGTATCTTCAAGATAATATCACTTATAACCTTACAGGTGCATTAACTAATGGAATGCCAAGGGGACTATTTTGAAGAAAATTAATGTTTCATTCATTGTTCATTTCTGTCTTGGTAAATACTTGATACTTTTTATCATAACTGTTCCTCTACACAAAAGCATGCATTTAGTACCAAACATGACAGAAGGCTCAAAATTTATTTCCACTGTTTCTGTAGCAGGCTTTGTGGAACACAAATTATTATTTAAAAAACTGCTTGTCTCAACCCATATCATACAAAGCTTTTACTATATACTAGCAAATATATGCACCCTCTGGGTGCAAGTATTTAAGTTTTAATGTAATAAAATATTGTATTAAATTAGAAAGGCTAATGAAACTAGATAAGAATGCAGATAAAAAGATTTGAAACAGAGGGACTATAATAAAAGATTTGAAACAGAGGGAGTATGATAAAAATGGAACAACTGAAACTTACTCTTCCATCACTCTCGTCTTTCATTGTTATTTTTTCTAATTTAACTATTTAGTTATAAGAGGAAGTAAAGAATAAAATGACAGTTATTTTATCTTGTTAATGGATTTCATTTAAGATTCATTTAAGACAGTTTTGCTTATATTCATTAAAATAAAACCAACAGTTAGAAATCAATAATACTAAGCACATAATTAAATTCGATTTTTTAATATTAATATGCAATTAGCCTTCCCGTTCACACTGTAAACCGCTATTTTGTTGTATATATAAATATAATTGCATGTTGTCAGTATGTAGACATCGTTAACAGTATTAACAATGTAAGACAATTTTATTAATAATTGAGGTTTAGATAAAAATAAAATCATGGAGAATGTGATGTCAATAACTAAGAGAATTGTGACTTGAGTAGGAATATAGTTTCGGTTACAGACAGAAAAACACACAATCTCCATTATAATAAGATAAGATTATGAAAGTGTTAAAAAGTCACAGAATCCCATAGGGTTAACTTATTCTAAAATATAAAAAAAAATCCTAATTTCAAAAAGTATCTGGACAAAGTGTTTTGAATAAGAATTGTGTGTATGGGTACATATATACATATCGCCCTAATGCATTTGGAAAAGGCATGAACCCATCTATCCCATTAACGAAACGTAACTTGATAATAATTATGCTGTATACATATGGCGGTTAGATATTCAAAAAATATATTACAAATATCAGAATTGCGTGTTTTTTTTTTTTAGTTATTCGGCCAAAATGGAAAAATCAAAATGTTTTACATCGGTCTGAACACTTATTGATTACCAGGAATCACGTGAAGAATTCTGTTTGTGTTTGTAAACAGAAATGCGATCCCTACATTCGATTTGTCGAACAGCGAGACGTTTATTCGAGTTATTTAAAAGTAATGTCAAACTTGGGGGCCCAGCAGTGTCGACCCCCAGAATTTTATTTGGGCAAATATCTGACGGGGTTGTTTGCATCTGATAGGGTCGGTAATGATTTCTCTTCTGGTAATCAGAGAAGAAGAAGAAGAAAGAAGAAGAAGAAAAGAACAAGAAGAACAAGAAGAAGAAGAAAAGAAGAAGAATGAAAGAAGAAGAAGAAGAAGAAGAAGAAGAAGAAGAAGAAGAAGAAGAAGAAGGAGGGATGAAAAAGAATAAGAAGAGGAGTGAAAGAAGAATAAAAAGGAATGAAGAGAAGAAGAAGAAGAAGAAGAAGAAGAAGAAGAAGAAGAAGAAGAAGAAGAGAAAAGAAGAAGAAAGAAGAGAAAGAAGAAAGAAGAAGAAGAAGAAGAAGAAGAAGAAGAAGAAAGAAGAAGAAGAAGAAGAAGGAAGAAGGAAGAAGAAGAAGAAGAAGAAGAAGAAGAAGAAGAAGGAATGAAGAGAAGAAGAGAAGAAAGAAGAAGAAGAAGAAAAGAAGAAGAAGAAAAGAAGAGAGAAAGAAGAAGAAGAAGAAGAAGAAAGAAGAAGAAGAAGAAGAAGAAGAAGAAGAAGAAGAAGAAGAGAAGAAGGAGGAACAGAAGAAGAATTAAAAGAGGAATGAAGAAGAAGAGAACAACAACAACAACAACAAACAACAACAAAAGAAAAGAACGAAAGAAGAAGAAGGAGAAGAGAAAGAAGAAGAAGAAGAAGAGAAGAAGAAGAAGAAGAAGAAGAAGAAGAAGAAGAAGAAGGTCAGGAACTTCCATAACAAAAAAGGTTGATCATAGATAGCCCTTGTCGCAACCTTAGTGAATGCAATACGAATCAAAAAGACAAATAAAATCCGATTTCGTATCGTCGTTCTCCATTGTTCGAAACATTTGATCCTCTTCAGTGTAAACAAACTGAATCGTTGTGACTTCAAATCGGTTTTGTTTGCATCAGAATCAAACATCTTCCGAGTTAAAGATCAATGTTTTTACAAGACCATTGAACAACAAATACTTTCCATAGCAAGATATCAGGTAAGAACTTTCCTCATCTTTATTTCATAGGCTTTTATATATATATATATATATGCAAACATATATATATATATATATATATAAGATTTTTGGATGTTTGTTTATTTAGAAACGTTGCAGAATAAAGTATATATTAAATTTTTACTTGAAGGCACTTACAACGCATGTATCGCATAAAATTCGATACTTTTTCTTATAGAAAATGAACTTGACAATGTAATCCAGTAAAGGATGGCTCGATGTGCAGAATACCGTACAGACTGTTCGACTTTATTAAGTCTCATCAGCGGTATACTAACGACCTCCGAACAAATCGAAACCAGAGCAGTGAAACACTAGTGAAACATTTTATCGCCTCGGCCACAGTACACAGCTGACCATCCCATGAAATTAAGCTTGGCAAGCGATGCTACGCGCCTCTATCATAATAGGTAAGGGGGCGCTATTGAGAGAATAATAACAACAAACAGACTGAATGCCCTTCGGCGAAGTGAATAAGATTTTTGGATGTTTGTTTATTTAGAAACGTTGCAGAATAAAGTATATATTAAATTTTTACTTGAAGGCACTTACAACGCATGTATCGCATAAAATTCGATATACCGCTGATGAGACTTAATAAAGTCGAAACAGTCTGTACGGTATTCTACACATCGAGCCATCCTTTACTGGGATTACACTTGTCAAGTTCATTTTCTATAAGAAAAAGTATCGAATTTTATGCGATACATGCTTGTAAGTGCCTTCAAGTAAAATTTAATATATATATATATATATATATATATATATATATATATAGCTAAATCTAATGAGTCAGACGAACCTACTATTAGTTTCGCATAAAGCTCTTCAGGGCTAAAATCCGACTACAGAGACAAGGAGCAAGACGGAATAAATAGTACTAATCTGGTTCAGCTAATTTAAATGACTAACGTGGTTAGTACTATTTATTCCGTCTTGCTCCTTGTCTCTGTAGTTGGATTTTAGCCCTGAAGAGCTTTATGCGAAACTAATAGTAGGTTCGTCTGACTCATTAGATTTATCTTTATTATTGGCTCTACTTAGGTATCGAGCACTTTTTACTTATTAGCTTTCTCCTAGCGGTTATATGAATATATATATATATATCTTATATAGGTATATGTAAAAACAAAATTTTTTTTGCGATGAAACAAAGAAAATACAGTGCTCAATCACAGTTAGTAAGAGCTAATATTTATTTATTTTACAATGTTTTCATAGATCAATGTTCATTATCAGCGACCGCGGTTTCATGCCAAAGGCAATCATCAGGCTGAGGAGTAAGATCCTATGGTGTTTGTTGGAGTTCTTTACTCAATGTCACATATATATACATATAAATTGTTTTTTCTTTTGGCCAAATACTGTACCAATAGATTATTTTTTGTTGGTACGACTATCTTGGTCTTTTCTTTTTTTCAAAAATTTTTTTCTCCCTGGTTGATGTTTGGTAGTATATTTTTACAATCAAACTATTTGCTGTTTTTTTTTCTCACCGTAAGGATTTACCAACACGCTTGGTATATATATATATATATATATATATATATATATATATATATATATATATATATATATATGAGAGTAAGTAAATAAACAATGTGTTATTTGATATGGCTTTTTTTTTAGCCGACAACTTTTGGAGGATATGTGCTTAATTGAAGTCATACCTGATTTTGAAAATTAATTAGTTAATAATTAATAAATTTTAGGCGGGCATATATGTTCAAATGTAAGGCTAAACAAATATGAGTGTGTATGTGTGTGTGTGTGTGTGTGTGTGTGTGTGTGTGTGTGTGGAGAAAAATAGAAAAAAAACGAAGTGTTCCAAAAGATGTATTTATCCTTGATAGTAATGAAGACACTATAACGTTTCGATTTTTTCAACCTTCATCAGAACACGTGGTGGAATCATGTGTGGAAATGGTGCGGGACTTGTAGAATGAGAAGTGCATGTCGTACATACTATCGCAGTTAATTTCACATTTTGTTACCTATATTAAATGTTATTTTATTAATGTTTGTTGATATATATATATATATATATATATATATATATATATATATATGGGAAAATATGGAAATAAATCCGACAATATTAATAAATTTGAAAAAACAAGTGTTCCAAAAATTGGATGAATTTATTTATCGACGCTTAAACGTTTCGGTTTCTTTAAACCTTCATCAGGATGTATCATGGGGTGAAGAAATTGATGGATGTTTTATAGATGACAGGAGATAAAAAAAAAGTCTTTATAAATTTTTTTTGTGTAATGCTGAACAAATACAGTTACAAATTTTATAAAGTTTTTATCTCCTGTCATCTATAAAACATCCATCAATTGCTTCACCCCATAATACATCCTGATGAAGGTTTAAAGAAACCGAAACGTTTAAGCGTCCTATTTTTGGAACACGATATATATAATAAGGATATCTACTGAGTCAGACGAACCTACTGTTAGTTTCGCATAAAGCTCTTCAGGGCTAAAATCTGACTCTTTACAAATTAGCTTCTTATTATATACATATATATGCATATAAATTGTTTTTTCTTTTGGCCAAATACTATAATAGATTAATATCTTGGTCTTTTCTTTTTTATTTTTTTCTTCCTGGTTGATATATATTTTTATATATATATATATATATATATATATATATATATATATATATCATCATGTCGCGTCGTCAACACGGATATCCATGACAATCTCTCGCCAACCTTCCCTATCATTCATTGCTCCTGGGATTTCCTCTACGCGACATCCAGTATCTGCGCAGAGCTGGTCAATGTATGTCTTTGCCGGTCGGCCCATGTTATGGCTTCAACAGAAGAACGTCACTTACGAGCTCGTCTTTGCTTCTCCAGCAGTGTCCGACGTGTCTTGTCCGTCTTACACGGATGTTTTTTTACATGCCGTAAATACCAACCAACCGACCAACCAAACAGAGAAACATGAACACATATCCAGTAAGACGCGTGATTTCATTCTCACTCCGACTGAGTTTGAGTGTGTAAGAAGCTCTTTTCTACGGTACTAATCGTGGCTGTGTAACAAAATACCCAGTAAACAATAAACAAGTCTTTCTATGGCTGGACGTTGTGACATAACCAGACAAGCAAGGACTTTCAAGTGCTATCTTCATAAAGTCTACTCTGAGGAGAAAAACAAAAACAACAAACAAACAAAAACATTCCGTTTTTCTCTTTACTGCTTGACAACTTTTTAAGCACTCGACTACCGACTCAACTCGCCCATTGAGTATCTTAATAACACCAGAATCTCATCTTTCTCCTCCTCCCCACCTTCTTCCTCCTCCTCACACTCCACCTCTTCCTCCTCCTCTCCCTCCACTTCTTCCTCCTCCTCCTTGTTTCTTTAAACGGATAACATTTTTGTTTTTTTAGTCACTTGTTTCTTTTTCTTTTTAACGTTGCACTTTTGCTCCCTTCTCGCTCATACACCGGCGCACACCATACATGGTTTGGTTTGTTTGTGTTTGTTTTACGGCATATCAATCTCAATGGGTCATTTAATGCCGATAAAGTTTTGAAATAAAGTAAATCTTAATGGATAATTCAATTTTGTTTATAAACTCATGTTTTTCTATTTAACCCATAGATGGGACCCTAGCAGGTACTACCACTCCGGGTCAGAGTAGACCAGGGAGCAATGGTGATGATGGGGTGCTCTACATTCCCCAAACCTCCAAAACTGAAACCTTACTATCAGATAGAGTTTAACGTCATTTCCAGGACATGTAGACCCTCATCCGCCGCCTTCTAGCACCCATATGATAAAAAGGGTTGGGGCTTACCATAAGGGCAATAGGGTTGAGGCAATCATATAGGTGCTAGGGCTTGACATGATCAGCCGATTGACCGGAGGGGCCTCTCCGATCGTCCGTCTAGCCTAAGTAAGGGTCTAAGTGGAGTGTTGCAGGTCATGGACTGCTCATCCACCAAGACTCCGTCCCCAAGACAATTACATGTGCTTCAAGTTCTCTTATGTTGTCATGTAAACGAGAGAAAAGATTTTTTAAATGAACTAGCAAATATATGCACCCTCCGGGTGCCAGTATTTAAGTTTTAATATAATAAAATATATTAAATTAGAAAGGCTGATGAAACTGAATAAGAACGCAGACAAAAAGATTTTGAACAGAGGGGGTATGATTGAAAAATAGAACAACTTTGAAACTAACTCTTCCATCATTTTCCATTACTCCCGTCTGTCTTTGTTAAATTTTCCTTATTTAACTATTTAGTTAAGATAGGAAGTAAAGAATAATATTACAGTTATTTCTTCTTGTTAATGGATTTCTTTTAAGATTTATTCCTGAGATTATAGCTCATATTCAATAAGATAAAACCAAACAATTAGAAATCAATAATACTAAGCATATATTTATTAAAATCAAATTTTTAAGTTCAATATGCAAATTAGCCTTCCCATTCACTCTGTAAAACGCTATTTTGTTGTATATATAAATACAATTATATGTTATTAGTATGTAGATATGGTCAACAGTCTTAATGATGTAAAACAATTTTTATTAATAATTGGGTTTTAAATAAAAAATAAAATCATGGAGAATGTGATGTAAATAACAAAGGGAATTGTGATTTATATAGTAATATAGTTTCGGTTACAGACAGACAAACCCACAATCTCCATTATAATAAGATTTGTTTCAGGTTTGTGTTTTGTTGCGTTTGTCTATTTTATTTTATTTTTATTTTTAGGGGGGTAAATTTTTCATTTTCCAATAAAGTTCCGTGAAGAGTTTGAGAAGGTTTCCGAGTCGGACAAAAAATATCCAAAGAAAGTCTGAGGGCACATCAACTGAAACGTTGTGCATATAGCAATAAAGCTGAGGACAATAGTCCGAATAATCCAAATAATCCAATAAAAAGCTGATATATATATATATATATATATATATATATATATATATATATATATATATTTGGAGGATATGTGCTTAATTGAAGTCATACCTAATTTTGAAAATTAATTAGTTAATAATTAACGAATTTAGGTGGGCATATATGTTCAAATGTAAGGCTAAACATTTGAACATATATGCCCGCCTACATTCATTAATTATTAACTAATTAATTTGCAAAATTAGATATGACTTCAATTAAGCACATATCCTCCAAAAATTGTCGGCTTAAAGCCATATAAAAATAAACACATTTGTTTGTTTACATAACCTCATATATATATATATATATATATATATATATATATATATATATATATTTACCAACCCCTCCGCACGAGCAGGATGCGACATAAGGTCAAATTCTTAAGCGGAGTTTAATAGATTTGAAATAAGAGTTTTCCTTCTCCTATGCAGGTCACCTAATTGAGGTAAAAGAGTCCAGTCTGCCCTAATATTTACCGAGAGAAGGAGGGGAAATAATTGGATTCATACCTTTCCCAAGGGTATTAGTACTATATGAAATGGAAACATCCTCGTCCAGAATTCGAATTCGTCTCACCGTGTCCATTTCTTGCATTGGTAACCTATACACCACGCCAAGCTGCTATAACCTTTGTTAATATTGACAGCGTCCAGTGCAAACCGCCGGAGAAATATCTTGCTGACTATCCTAGAACATCGCTTCCTACAAAGAATGCCTTCTTTCCGTCAACCATTAAAGTAGCCGTTCTTCATTTCCGGCTATTATCCATTTCCCGCGCTTATCTATGACAGATCGGCGGCCAACCAGACGCCATGATTGTTTCTTTTTGGTTTTAATTCTTTACATTCTTATCCTGCCCTGTTATTTTTTCTCTCTTTCTTTTGTCTTTTTTTTTTTCCTTTTTTCTTTTTTTTTTTTCTTAGCAACCGTATACTTTTATCGAACTTCACACTCATTTCTAGCCATCTACCTGAATAGACATCATCAAGATTTTCGAATGATAGGAAAACAATTTATATGCATATATATATAATATATATATATATATATATATATATATATATATATATATATATAACATACACACACACACACACACACACATATATATATATATATATATATATATATATTGCCATTATCAGACGACGTTTCTCGATGTATCACCTCTCATATATATATATATATATATATATATATATATATATATATATATATATATATATTACGTCTCCTTTATATACATATACATATATATGTATCACGTTTCTTATATATATATGTGTGTGTGTTTGTGTATGTGTGTGTGTTTGTGTGTATGTGTTTGTATCGAATGATTCTTTTGTTTACTGTTTTGTTTTGTTTATCCTTTTATTCATTTAACGTCTATACACACACACACACACACACACACATACATATATATATATATATATACATATATATCGCGTATAAATATATGTATGTGTGTGTGTATGTGTGTGTGGGGGGATGATTCTTTTGTTCTTATTTTTGTTTTATTTGTCTTTTTATTTATTTAACAATTTATTTGCATCACCAAGAGAAACAAGAGATGAGATTGAAAATTAACCTCTTCGTCGTTTATCAGGAGTTTTCACTTAGCTTTCTTCAGGCGAGGCGAAGAAAGAACTTTAGGGAACGTCTTCTTTTTCTCCTTTTTCTCCTCATTGTTTCTTTCTTTTTCTTTTGTTTATTCTTTTTTCTTCGGCTTTTTTTATTTCCTTACTTTTCTTCGGCTTTCTCTCCTCTTTTTCTCTTTTTGTAGCTTTCTTTCTTTTTGTCTGTCTTTCTGTCTAAGACACTGAGAACTAAATTTCTCTATTGTTTTCTCTTTCTATATCTTTTTTCTTTCATTCTTTCTTTTTTTTTTCTTTCTTATTCTATATTTTTCTCTTTTTTCCTTCTTTCTTTTTTTTTTTTTTTGTTCATTCTTTTTTTTTTCGTTAATTTCTTTTCTTTTCTTACTCTTGCTTTCTTTCACTCTTTTTCTCTTTCTATAGCTTTTTGTTCTTTCTTTCTTATTCTATATTTCTTCACGTTTTTCCTTCTTTCCTTTCTTTTTCTTTGTTTTTACTCTTTCATTTTCTTTTATTCTTGATTTATCTTTTTCTGGCTTTCTTTCTCTCTTTCTTTCTAATAAGACACTGAGAACTAAATTTCTTTATTTTTCTCTTTCTCTATCTTTCTTTCTTCCTTTCTTTTTTTTTTCTTTCTTTCATATTCATCTTTCTTCCCTCCTCCTTCTTTCCCCAATTCCTTCTTCTTTTTCTTTTTCTTTCATTCCTTCTAATTATTTTACTCTTTCCTTCTTTTCTCTTCTCGTTCACTGGCTTTATATTTCCCTCATTTTTCTCTATTTTTACTTTTCTTTCATTCTATCTTTTTTTTTTACTTTTCTTTCATTCATCTTTTTTTTTTTACTTTCTTTCATTCTATCTTTTTTTTTCATAGTAATCCATTATTTCCCCACCTCCTTTGCCCCAATTCCTCCTTTCTTTTTCTTTTTCTTTTTCTTCCTTCCTTCTAATTCTTTTATTCTTTCTTTCTTTTTCTTCAAGTTCTCTGGCTTACTTTTCCTCTTCTTCTCTTTCTAGTACTTTCTTTCTTCTGTCTTTCTTATTTCTAACAAGACACCAAAGAACCATAACAAAAAGATAAGGCATGGAATGTTGAACAGTGACAGAAGGAATGTTATGTTTAGTTCACATAAGGAAAAAAATTGAGCAATATGTCAAACACCAATAGCTTATAGGAAATTTTAAAAGAACACAATAAAAAATAATGAAATAAATACAAAAAGTCTGCGTAGGATTGGAAGAAAACTGGAAAGCTTCTCCACCCCAAAATTTGCACTCTCTCTTCTCTCTCTCTCTCTCTCTCTCTCTCTATATATATATATATATATATATATATATATATATATATATATATATTGGCAGCATTTTCTTTTATACAAGTTTTGTTGAACTGTACAGACAATTCTTGTCGGACAAGTTTTTTCCTACAACCTCCCACTACCAATTGTTATTACCTCCCGCTTCTAATTCCTTGCTACTACTCGTTCTCGTTAAAAACGAGACACGAAACCATTCTATCGTTTTCAACCTGATGATGGCAAACTGTATAGCCGAAAGCGCTCGTTTTGAAACCTTTGGTGGACTGTTATACCAGTTACACCCCGATACCAAAAAGATGGCCCGAAAATTAGAAAGGATTAACCAAAAACTTGTCCGACAAGAATTGTCTGTACAGTTCAACAAAACTTGTATATATATATATATATATATATATATGTGTGTGTGTGTGTGTGTGTGTGTGTGTGTGTGTATAAGGTATCCAAATGACTGATAGTAAGGGATGATTCTATTTGGGATCTTCAAAATCTCACTGTATAACTATACTGTATACTCTTATAGGTGCAAACATATATTTATACAAGGATTTTTATGAATCCCAAAGAGAGCTCAATGTATAATAACCAATAAATTAGATTAATTATTGACCAATGTATAATAATCAATAAATTATATTAAATACAGAGCAATATTTCGAAATAAATTTCCTTATTTTCCAGACCTCAGGTGGTACTTCGTCGAGGCCCGCGGCGTTCCTATGTTTAAGCTTTCTCAGTACTTCATTAAGTTCTTCCATCGTAAAGTCCCCTAGCTTAATGTCTAGTTCGTTATTTGTTATATTTTGTATGTCATTTTCTATGGGATTGGGGGGGGGTCCCAGTAATTTCTGCAAGTGGCCTTTCCATTTTGAAGTCTATCTTTTGGACTGTTTGCCTTTAGCTTTGATCTAGTGGTACTTTTCTTGCCACTAATTTCGTTTACAGTTTGCCATGCTAAACGCGACTGTCTGTCTTCTACTGCCTGTCTGATTTTATTTATTTGTTCTTGTATATATTCTATCTGTTCTTTTTTTGTATATTTCAGTTAGTTCTACCTGTGCTTTTTTAAGATTTTCTTTGTTGGTGTTGGGTTATTTTTAATTTGTTGGGATGCTTTTTTAATATCTCTCTTCTTTAATCTAATTGCTTCGGTCTCCCAGGGGACAGCATGTTTGTTTTTTTGTTTGGTCGGTATGCATTCTGCTGCAGCTTCTAGGTGGGCATTGACAAATTTCGTATTCCTCATTTGGAGTGTATGTTGCTGAGGTCTCCTGGAGGATGTCAAATTTATTCCTAACTGTTACCGAGTAGCGATTGCGTATGTCGCTGTTGGCAAGTGAGGACCAGTCGTATCGTATCGATTTACTGGTTTGCCTTTTGTTTTAGCGTGGGCTTAGGCGTATTTTGGCTGTGACTATTCTGTGATCGGAGGATACTCCTTCGAAAGAGGAGTATGCTTTGCAGTTCATAGCACTGTTTGTCCATTTTCTATTTATTAGGATGTAGTCTAGTTTCGCTTTTGTGTTATTTGGATAGGTGTATGTCCATAATTTGCCTTTTCGCTTTTGGAATTTAGTTTTGACATACAAGCCGGTTCTCAAGTGAGAACTCAGCTAGGAGTTGCCATTCCTTTTGGGGTGTCGTGTAAGCAGAATTTATTGTTTTCGTTTCTGCCTATCTGCGCGTCCATGTCTCCCCAATGATAAGTACGTTATGTTTGGGAGTGTGTATACACAGGGAGGATAGTTCGTTGTAAAACGTTTCTATATCATTTTCAGTGCTTATGTTTGTGTTGCTGTAACACGAGACTACAATTAGGCATGGATTGCCATTAAACGTAGTACTCATAATTCTCGGTTGGTTTTTTTCTATGCTGTTCACTGATTTTAGTGCTCGAGGGCTGAGAAGTATTCCTACGCCCCTTATGGTGGCATTAACAGAGTTTTTTTCAGGTTGATGCCGAGACAAATGTCCAGCCATTACTAATTCATGGTATTTTACTTCTAGATCACTATGCTCAAATCTGTGTTCTTGTACGCATATGATGTCTATATTTTTTTTTCGGCTGCAGATGCAATTATCTCAGGTAGTTGGCTTATCGTTCTTAGCGTTCGAACTGTTATGGTTTGGTGATAGTCGCATTTGTTTTGCGCGGGAAGTACGAAAAGACAAGGAAAAATTGAACTGGAAAGAAACAATAGATAGCACTAGACAGAAATCTTAATATAACAAAAGTGTAACAAAAGACTTCCTCTGGACAAACGGGAGGGGCGTACCCGTTACTTATCGTACCATTCAACAGGGCCCCACGTGTGGCAGATAGCAGTTTTTTGTAGTCTCATCTTGACTTCCTCATTTAGTAGCCGCCAACGTCAAGTTCCATGCCGTGTACACGCATCACCGAGTTAGAAGCAGAAGCAAATAAAGCGTACCTTTTAAATATGATACAGCATGCCTTGGGATTTCATTGAGCAGTATACCAGCACCGTATACGATTCAGAGTAGCGAAGAAGTGCTATCCAACAGAA
>CM042138.1:26731404-26746404 GCA_023376005.1 Doryteuthis pealeii | reverse complement strand
GGCTAAATATCTGGGCAGACTGGATTCTTCAGCCTTGGTTAGATAACCTGTCTAATGAATTCAAACCTGTTAAACTCCGCTTAATAAATTGACCTAGTGTCGCATCCTACTCGTGCGGAGGGGTTGGCAAATATATATAAGGACACGCGAGCGCTCAAATGATTAAAAACATGAGAGTCAGAGGCTTGTCTTTAATTTCAAATCCATGTTGCTTTTTTAATTGATTATCGCATACGCATGGGCGTTGCAATGGTGTAATGGGCATAGCCGATTCCCCCGCCCGATGTAAGCGGCAAAGAATCGCCTGAGCTGTGCATGAAAGACTCGAACGGCACGAGGTACAATTTACATAACTGTAAGCAGGCAATTATCCACACTGGGGCAAAACGAACCAGGACGTGGAAGGAGTGACAGTTTTGACGACGGAGAAAATTGTGTTTACTGTTCGTTTATACAAGGATTTGAACCAGTGAGTTTAAGGGAGCATATGACATTTAGGCACCCCTTTTTGATCTCGATTAAGAAAGGACATGTTTTTCATTTCTACCAGCAATAAAATTGTTTTAACAGACGATTTTTAAATTTTTTAAATTATAAAACTAACCCCTAACCCTAAGCCCTAACCCTAACCCTAACCCTCTAACAAGCATCGGATATTTACGGTGGAAATGAAAAACATGCCCTTTCTTAATCGAGATCAAAAAGCGGTGCCTAAAGGTAATATGGTCTAGTTCGAGAATAGGAGAAAGAAACGGTGTTTACTGGAGTCTGTACCCTGTTAGAAGATTGACCCAAACTTTTTGTGCATTGGATTTTCTTCAAATGGATAGCAACAAAAATAAGATGAAGCAAAAACGATAAATAAATAAATTGGTAAATGATTAATTATAAATAAAATTGTGATCTTAAGTGTATACAAAGATGATTACTACACATTCTTTGTTCCTTTCCACTCCCTTTCTCTCTCCCCTTCTCTCTCTCATCTCTCTCTCTCTCTCTCTCTCTCTCTCTCTCTCTCTCTCTCTCTCTCTCTCTCTCTCTCTCTCTCTCCATCTCTCTCCATCTCTCTTCGGTTTACGGAATTACTTACGGAGTAATATCAAAGAGTTCAAGCGAATGAGACTGACAGAGAGAATATAGAATGGTGGGGGAAGAGGGTGAGAATCAAGTGTGATGGCCACCCACCAAGTAAGCAAAATATACCTATACCTGTTGCTATCAATATCCTCTTGAACCAAAAGAAACTACAACAATCTTAGTCAATTCACATTAACCCTTTTACAAAGTCATGATCAACCTTTTTTTTTTCTTTTTTTTTTACTTCCACATTTTATCCTTTTTTATCTCTTTCTTCATCATAGCACTTTTCCTCTGAAAATAACCACACTAGGAACCACACTAGTCTCACTATATACCTCACTAGTTTTCTCTTCCCCCCCACTCTCTCTCTCTCACTCTCACTCTCTATCTATCTCTTTTCTCTCTCTCTTTCTCACACACACACACACACACACACACAACACACACATATATATATATATATATATATATATATATATATATAATATATATATCACATTACATACACTGAACATCTTTCATCTTTTACTCATACAATCTATTTCAGGGAGCTTAGACCAAGTGTCTAACTCTCCCGATTCATCTGATGATGATTACTTATATATTTGCTCTGTGACTCTAACATTAAGAGCACACATTGAGCTCTCAAACGGCGACAGGTTTTTTTAAATAAAACTCTTGTGTCATAAGGAAGATTTCTTCTGTGGACTTTTGATTATATATATATATATATATATATATATATATATATATATATATATACATGTGGCTCCGCACATTCATATATGGATTATATATATATATATATATATATATATATATATATATATATATATATATATATAATCAAATGATCAGGTGAAGAAATATATGTATATTCAAAAGATCAGGTGAAGAAATCTTCCTTGCGACGTAGGAGTTTTTTTAATGTTGTAATTTGCACAGCTCAACGTGTGCTCTTATTGTCAGAGTCACAGAGCAAGATTTTGCATCTGATGAGGGGAACGGCTAGACAATTTCTCTAGTTTCACTGAAAGGTATTAACCCCTTAATACCCCCCAGATAAGAGTTGAATAGTACACTACTGTTCTTTTACAAGTATATTTTGTTATTAAATAACCCCCCCTTTCATATGCCATCAAAATCATTGGTGAAATTTGAATCTAATGCTTTTTTTTTTTTTTGTTTGTTTTGTAAATTACTACTAGTAGTAAAAAAAAAAATTCTTAATTTTTTAGAGAACTAAAAAGATCATAAAAATGGTGTTCCTTTGTAAAATACAATTTAAATTTTGGCCATCCCTATATAGAAAAAATGTATAATTTTCCTTACGCGAAATTTTTAACCAACCAATCAGGATACATGTTTAATTCTTAACTCAATTAAGCATTACATTTTTAGGGTTAAAATGAAAATGAATTAAACGAGTAGATTTTTATCGCCTCAAACCAATAAGCAATTAAGAACTGAATTTAAGTGTTTGTCATATGTACATTTTAGAGAAATAGAATTATGCTTCAAAACATTCACGAGTTTAGGGTTAGATTTTTTAAAATGATAATTTAAATGTAAATAAAAGAAAACAATTCCTAGAATAAACGAACATTGTAATACGCGAATTCGATGCAATCTTTTTAAAATTTGAAAAGTTTTTTTCATTCCTTGGTGTTCTAAAATCCTTTTAGTCCGGTCCTGCATGGTAATTTCCCTTATATATCTCGGGAAGTCCTCTACATAGCATCCAGTATCCACACAGTGCTGATATATGTACGTCTTTGCTGGCTGGCCCACACTATCGTGCCCATGTGCTGGCTTCCACAGGGGAACGTCATATTCATAATATGCCTAGACTACGTACTCTGAACATCATTAGATACCATAAAAGAAAAAGAGCAAAAATATATATATACTTCAATAAATGAACGAAAAAACTTTAAACAAGCCTCATTAAATAATTATTTCAACCGTATTACTACGGCATCTTCAGGTAATCACAAGAACATGACTCTTACTGAGAATTTCCCAAAGTAACATCGCTTTTAAATCGATCAATTTTTTGGGGGAGGGGGTGTCTTAGTTGAGATGGGCAGGATTAGTTTATTTCAATAAAGTGGGGAGGCCTATGCTATGGAGGGGGGTGTGGCTTAGATGGGGACATGATTTCTTGAGAAACAGTTGTAAAAATGTACATACAAAATGAGCAAAGTAAAAGACTAGAAATAAGGAATAAAAGAACACAAATAATAGTAAGTATAAAAAGATGAAATAACAAAAACCAATAAGAGGTGTGAGGTAAAATATAAATAATAAAAGATTAAAAAATACAAAATACAAAATAAACAATAAAAAATAAAAATAAAAATAAAAACTAAAAAGTCAAAAATAAAATAAAATATTAAAAATAAAGAAAAAAGATAGGAAATAAGAACTAATAATAATAATAATCTCTATTAATAATGGAAATTCGCTTCCTGTTTTTTTCTGTAACAAAAATTACGTCACATTACCCAAAATCGTCAGACCATAGAATAAATACACTCAAAATTTAAACATGCAACATTAGACAGTCGTCATTGTTTTGTAAAACAAGTTTTAATAATTACATGACTGGTATTATATATCTATATATAGTTTGTTTTATTTTAATACGTATTTCAAGAATACATTTCAAATTGTTTTATTTTTTAATCCTTTAATGAATTTGAGGATTTTACTTATTTAGGGTACAAACTCGGTGACATTGAATTTTTTACTCCCACCCCTCAGACAATATGTTTCAAAAATCTATTTTTACATCGCCCGGAGTGTGTTTTTTATTCTGTACTACTACTACTACTACTACTACTACTACTAATAATAATAATAATAATAATAATAATAATAATAATAATAATAATAATAAATAAAATCATAAAGTATAAAAATAGGATAAAATAAGATTAAATTAAAAATAAAATAAAACATATAGCAAATAATAATAATAAATAATATATATATATATATATATATATATATATATATATATATATATATATATATATATATATATATATATATAATAATTTATTATTATTATAATCGTTTGCAAACAAATGATTATTATCAAAAAGAAACAGTTACTTGTAATTATATATGTGTGTATAGAATATCAGTATTAGATATAAATACTCTAAATCATATAACTGTATGCAAATTATTTCTATTTGTCAGGGATACTGGATATTATATAGCTGTTTACCTGAAGGATAGGGTTCACACCCTGCACCTTGGATTATCAGAAAGCTTTGTAAAGCCCGCAAGACACAAGGATTTAAAAAAAAAAAACAGATGAGAAAATATTATATCATAGCTCATCTGATAAAGACGTTATTTTGTAATCACATTTTCTGGGAATAGAATATAATGACAGAAAAAATTTCAGCAATATTTATTAAACAAAACCTTTATCAACCGGCAGACACCTACACGAGCAATGACTTCGGTGACACAGAGAAATTTTCACCTGATACAACGGAAAAATGTCGGTGGTTCCGAATATTCCGACCCTGACGTCCAGAATGCCAACCATCGTCACAAAGAAGAAGACGAAATCGACAACGACTCGAAAGAGACTTGTCGAAAAAGACTAGGAATTTCAATTGGTTGGTTTAAAAGATAGAGAAGTAATCAAATACCAACAAAAAAAGACCAAGTCTCTACTGTATATTTAAAATTAATACCTTTTTTCTTCTTTAAAGAATTACTTATTTCTGTTAAAATATTTTAAACCAATTTAATCCCGAAAACCTATGAAAAAAAGGTGTTCACTACAAGAATAGGCTCAGTCCTAATTAGTGATCATCCTCCACACATTAATTATGTTTTGAGTTTTTTGTAAAAGAATGTGTGAAAATAAACATTTCTTTCTTTACTATTTCTCTGAATGTTTGAGATGAGGCTTGATTATTAGTATTATCTGCATTATTCGGACTATGGCTCCCGATTACGACAAGAAAGTTCCCGAGTTCAAAAGAAGGTTCCCGAGTTCGAAAAGAAGGTTCGCGAGTTCGAAAAGAAGTTCCCAAGTCCGACAAGAAATACTGAAGAAGGCCGGAGGGCATATCGGCCGAAACGTTGTACAAATAACAATGAAGATGGGGACAATAGTCCGAATAACGCAGATAATATTTCTTCCTTTCTTTAAAAAATAACTCTTAAGAAACAACTACCCAAAAAATGAAAATATAAACATACGTTTAAACATACATATAAATGTACGCGATTCTCTAAAATCTGGACAGAAAATAAAATGATATGATATGGCGTAGAAATCAATCAATCAATTAATCGTGTAATTTTTAAATATATATATCTAATCTCCTCCCCATCTTCTCTCTCTCTCTCTCTCTCTCTCTCTCTCTCTCTCTCTCTCTCTCTCTCTCTCTCTCTCTTTTGTTATCTATACAGACAGGTTTACTCTGTCTTCCTTTTTCGTATATATTCATCTGTTTATATAGTTATTTACTAAGCGTAGACGTGGCACAAGGCCAGGAGTATGAGGCACCCAATAAGAATCGAACTCACTAAACATGGTTTGCGAATCCAACTTGCTAATCATTGCACCATCTGAGGTGCCTTTTATCTGTTTTTATAGTATACTAGTAGGTGTACCCGCACTCCCCATCTAAATATTCATAAATGATTAAATACTGTTTAAATACCTTTGTTGTATACCCTTTCTTTTCTTACTTCTATTATTCTTCTGCTCATCTTTCGTATCTTACGTTCTTCTAGCGTCTGGACTTCTCTATGCTTCTATTTCTCTGTTCTTGCTGGTTGGTCGTTCTTGATTCATTTCTTCTTCTATGCCAGTCTTGTTGCCAAGACATTCATCAACCACAAAACCATATTATTTATGTAAGCTTTTATTTACTTAACTAAACATTTCATGTAACTAACATAACGCGCGTATGCAGTGAGTCCAGCTAAGGCCTTATCTGTCTGACGTCCAAGCTGAAACTGAGAGCCAACCTGGTCTCACGTGACTTCACGTATTTCGTGGGCTTTCTGTAATATTACATGGAAAGTCCTGCCCGTGATATGAAAAGGGACCATCCCTTCAGAAATACAGGGGGTTGACAATAATCTATGCATAGATTATGTAACACCTTTTTGTAATTTTTTAAGAAATTTACACACAACTTTGGCGAACTTTTTTCTTCCCTGCAAATTATGTTTCAAACGATAAAAGTTGGAAGCTCTGAGTCTATAGTACGATCAATCAGTTTACAAAAAACAAAAAACGCTCATTCGTAAGTAGTCACCCATTTAAATACTTACTGTGTTCGCGTATTGCAAACCCCCAACCCATTTTATCATATACGTGCTAGAAAGCAGTGGCTGAGGATTTTAGTGTCCTGGGTGTGACGCTAAACGGCATATATTGGTGAAGTTCTAATTCTGGAGTTCCGGAGAATGTTGAGTACCTCTTCATCACAATTACTCCCAGGTCCACTCTGATACAGAGTGGTAGCACCTGTTAAGGTCCCATCTAGTGGTGGAAAAGAAAAAAGTGTGATAAAAAATGTGTTAAAAAATTTAAATATCCATCAAAAATGAATAAAACGAAAACGTATTCGTCATAAAATAACCCAATGGGTTGACATGTCATAAAACCCAACCATCCGACCAACCAACCAACCAAACAAACAATGGATTATCTTTTGAAACATGAATAATTTTTTTTTCCTACAAATTCATTAATTGTTGACACATGAAAAAAATGTCCCTCCAAAATTTCGATTAAATTAAATAGAAGAAAAAATGAGTTAGAAAATTTGTTTGAAATGTTGAGTTTGAAAAAAGAAATGGTTGATATGTCATAAAATCCAACCAACCAACCAACCAACCAACCAACCACCTGACCGTGTTCGATGATGCTTAATTTCTGTTCTCAAATATGAACAAGCAATTTTAATGATATTCAGCCATAAGCCATTAAAAAGACAAAGCTAAAAGTAGGGAGAGGTGAGTTCATGACTGCAAGTGAAATAATGGCGATTAACTTGATAACTATCATGCCGCGTTCGGTAACTTTTTTGTTAGTTAGTTATTCACTTATGATTTAAAAAATCACAACTCCCAATCTATATAATAATACTCGTGTTCCTACTTTTGGATTATTTGTAGTATATAGTTAATCACTAAGCGTAGCTTAGATGCGGCACAAGGCCAGAAGTATGGAGCACCCAATGAGAATCGAACTCACTAACAATGGTCTGTTAATCTAGCTTGCTAACCATTACATCACATGAGGTACCCTTATTTGTAGTATATAGTTATTTACTTAGCTTAGCTTAGATGTGGCATATATATCTTTTATAACATATATATATCTATCTATATATATATATAAAGTTCCATGTATATATATATTATATATATATATATATATATGGGGGGGAGATTATGTGCTTAATTAAAGTCATACCTAATTTGTTAATTAATTAATTATAATTAAATAAATTTGGCGTGCATATCGGTTTAAATGTAAAGCGTAAACAAATCGAGAAAAAGTCGATCTCTGTATGTACATTTCAGCCTATTAGGCCTCATATAGACAGGGCAGTGCTTTGTGCGTGATTCGAACCTTACCTGTCAGGCTGACAGGCGGACACTCTAACTATTACACTAGCAGGCTTCCCCAGAATTTCTCGTTTATTTTAAACTGATATGTATTTCGTATTTTTTGAGTGACTTATAGCACGACAGTATGTTTGTTCCCTTCATATATATATATATATATATATATATATATATATATATATATATATATATATATAAGAAGTATATGTGGAAGTTATGCGTGTGAAAAAGATGACCTCGTATAAAACCTGCCATCACCAATTCTATTGTGACTGATTTTCTATCTCTCTTTCCTCCGTCAGAATGGTCCAACAGATTTGGCTTATTACCCCACCTCTCCCCCTCTCTCTCTCTCTCTCTCTCTCTCTCTCTATATATATATATATATATATATATATATATATATATATATATAAGTTATTCTTTCTTCCAAGATGTTGTTGCTTCCAACCCGAATTGCTGGCATTGTTTCCGTCCTTCGTTTTTCCATAGCCGTTAAGATCGAAATCATTGCCACAAGTTGTCGCATTCTCACAGACAATCGACATTACCGGAAATGATGTCCCTTGTTATCGTGTATCCTTATCGAAAATGGCGGATTCCTCACAATTGATCCAGAAGATGATAAAAAAGAAAGAAAATTAGGCACAACTGAGTGGAACGCGAGGGAGAATTGATGTTTCCTCAAATAAACTTTGAGGTCAGCACCTGCTACGACACAACTTTATTGAGTGGTTCCTCTTCTAATCAATTCAACAAGACCAAAACCCTAACATAAAAAAGAGACGAGAAAATCATTACACACACTCACACGCACGCGCGCACACACACACACACACACACACATACACACAAACATACACACACATACACATATATATATATATATAAGCTTAATATGATATGGGGTGAAATAGACCTATAACTGTTAATATGACTGATATTTTTTTTTCTTTACCAAATATATTGATCTGTATATAATTCCTGAATTATAGTACAATGAATTCTCGACTTGGACCAAACCAAATTTAACGTTTCGGTGTTAAAAAAGGCCCAGCTTAGAATCATTCGTAATACTAACTAACCTGATGATTTATCTATACACACACACACACACACACACACACACACACATATATATATAATATATATATATATATATATATATATATATAGTGAGAGAGAGAGAGAGAGAAGGGGAGTGAGAGAGAGGGAGTGAATAGGTGAGACAGCTTAACACACAGACACACAGACACACACATATATATATATATATATATATATATATATATATATATTATATATATATATATATTGATTGCTCACACCTTCATGTAAGTCGTACGACTATAAGTTTCATGTATTTGGGGAAAAAATACAATCTTTAGATGAAAAAATATCCGGCCATAGTGTCCATGCTTTAGAATTTGATGATAAATAATACCTAATAATAACCGTTTTTATTGTATGATATTCCACACACCCCCACACACATATATATATATATATATAAATTGGTTGCTCGCACCTTCATGTAAGTCGTGCGACTACAAGTTTCATGTATTTGGGGAAAAAATACAATCTTTAGATGAAAAAAATATCTGGCCATAGTCTCCAAGCTGTAGAATTTGATAATAAATAATACCTAATAATAACCGTTTTTATTGTATGATATTCCGTGGGAAATAATAAAAATCCTGGTGTCTTTGGTTGAGAGAAAAAAACATGCGGAGTTTTAATATCTTCGTGATCTGCTTCTTTATTATTATCCATCTTCCGTACTTATAGGTCGTAGAATTTACAAACGACCTAAGACTCTAATAAAGTAAAAGTAAAGTCGTCGGGGCGGCCTAATGTCGGTATCAGCCATGCAGCGAGAGAGTCTATCCCCTTTTCACTAGCGCTAGACCAAGGAGATTATTTTAGCGTCTGAGGTGTAGTGCCACGCCTACCATCAGCTCCTTACTTTACCCACAGATCCTTGTGCTACACATAAGCTGAGTTGGCGATGGCGGGTTTCGAACTAGGAACCATGTGGTTTCTAGCCGAACGCTCTAAATGATTAATCATGATTTCGTTTTAATTCTATTTTTTCAATTATTATTTTCGTCAGATATTTAAGTAAGTCCCAAGAAAGTTTATTTTTGGGTACAGGGACGTTGTAATTTTATTTTTGGTCTCATAGTTCCCATGCCGTAGAGTTTGATAATAAATAATATCTAATGATATCCGTTTTGAGTGAATGATATTACACGGGAAATAATAAAATACTAATATCTCTGGTTGGTAAAAAAACAAGTTTTCATTGAAGCAGTTTTAATATTTTCGTCGTCTGCTTCTTTATTTGTATCCATCATCCTTACTTAAAGGTCGTAGAATGTACAAACGACCTAAGACTCTAATGATGAAGCGCTATTAAAAGATTAATGATCACTTCGTTTTAATTCTATTCTTCAATTATTATTATTATTATTATTTTCGTCAGGTATTTAAGTAAGTCTCAAGAAAAATGCTTTGCAAATCTAAATTTCCGAGAAGAAATGCCGATTCTGAAGATTTAAAAAAAAAAAATTCTGCTTCAAGGCTTCGTTATTTATTTATATTCTTCCGTTGAAATTTTAACCTGAAGCCATACTGGAAGGGGAAAAATCAGAAGTGCCAAATATTTGTTTCTTTTTGCCTAAGGATGTTTAGACTGTTTTAAATTCAAAAAAGAAGAGGGAAAAAAAACAAAGAAAGATATACACGAAAAATTTTAATTCTACAGAGAAAAAAAAATTGTGTGAAGTTTAAAGAGCGGTAAACCAGCTGTATTTTAGTTTAAATCATCTTGGATATCTGCCGGGAAATAACAAAAGTGTGAAATATAGCTGCAGAGGTATAAAAAAAGGATATATATAAATATATATATATATATATATATATATATATATAATATATATATATATATATGCACCTACACACAAGCACACATATATATGTGTGCCTGTGCAAGCGCGAGTGTGTAAGTTTGTGAGTGTGTGTGTGTGTGTGTGTGTGTGTGTGTGTGTGTGTGTGGGTGATATTTTATATCATACTCACAGATTAGCATTGTTTCGCATCGTTTGTGATTTTGAAATCAACAGAATGAAACTATTAAAAACAAGAGCGGTGAATATCATATATATATATATATATATATATATATATATAGAGAGAGAGAGAGAGAGAGAGAGGGGTATATTTGAACAGCATTTTTTACAACAAATTTGGTTAAAAATAATGGAATCCTTATTGTTTTCAAGCTTTTTTTTCCTGTGCTTTTTTTAAAGATAAACCACCAGTGTTATTTAGCGTCAACTTAAGGACAAAAACAAAACAATAGTTTAGAAAAATAATTCACAGTTTTGATAAAATGATAGTTTAGACAAATAATAAACAACCTCGATAGTGGTTCAGTAAAGAACCAGAAGTACTTGGTTTACTAATAATATCTTATTCGTGTGTGTTATCTTATTATGTGTGTGTGATATTTTATATCATAGTCCGAGATTAGGATTGTTTCGCATCGTTTGTGATTTTGAAATCAACAGAATGAAACTATTAAAAACAAGAGCGGTGAATATCATATAATATATATATATATATATATATATATATATATATATATATATAGTGAGAGAGAGAGAGAGAGAGAGAGAGAGAGAGAGAGGGGGGTATATTTGAACAGCATTTTTTCATTCAAACAAATTTGGTTAAAAATAATGGAATCCTTATTGTTTCCAAGCTTTTTTCTTATGCTTTTTTTAAAACATAAACCACCAGTGTTATTTAGCGTCAACTTAACGACAAAAACAAAACAATAGTTTAGAAAAATAATTCACAGTTTTGATAATGATAGTTTAGACAAATAATAAACAGCCTCGATAGTGGTTCAGTACCAGAAGTACTTGGTTTACTAATTATAACTTATTCGGACAACTCATTCGCACGTTTCAAGATGATGACATCAAAAAATTGTTCAAAAACTTGAAAGAAAAAATTTAAGAACTTCAAAGCAATATGGATTACATTATTTTTAATTAAATTTGTTTGAATATATATATATATATATATATATATATATATATATATATATATATATATATATATATATGGCCAGGAATAGTTGTTGTGTCTAGCCACACTGAAGAGGCGGGGAAACGCCGAAACACGTGTCTGTGGATGACTTATTAATATATGCTCCCATAAATTTGGTATGAGCTCTCTAATTGGTGATTTAAAATTAACTTTCACCACAAAGCATATAAGCAATGATCGTTTGCTCGCAGACTAGATCTCTCTGTGATCGTAAAATATATAAACAAACCTATGTATTTATTAGTTTAATCACCAGCCCCGTTACAGCAGCTGTCAAAGTGGCCGAGAGGTTAAGAAATCTGAATGGCAAATACTCAGTTGGAGTTCGCTCCTCGCTAGTAATAGTTGTTGTGTCTATACACACTGAAGAAGTGTGAAACATCAAAAGACGTGTCTGTGGATGACTTATTTATATAATATATATATATATATATATATATATATATAATGCAACCTCGGCATTTTTATCTAAACTTGGACTTTCTCCACCAGACAAGAGGAAATATTTAAAAAAGATTCAGGAGAAGGCTCTGACCGCATCAGCGTGGTTATGGCAGTCCTATATTGTGACATCAAACTGACAAAGTCTGTTGGTATCGTGAGATACTTCTGGGGCACTCTGGGTTAGTGGTAATGATGTTTCGGCCCCGAAACCATGCCTGAACCCAGAGTCATCATCTGATGAAGGCTTTGTTGGTTGCAGTGCTGCTGTGTAAATGGCTGTCATTGTATGAAGATTATTAATTTATTCTATTTCTAAACTCCGACAGTATAAAAAAAAGTCCCGGCTTTATAGTTTGTAATTACACAACACAAACTTCTCCCTGGAGAAAAAATATATAGACCAAATCAACTGCACCTTCTGAAAATAATCAAATGGTACTATGAAAAAGGCCAAAAGAAAAAATAGTGTAAGAGCTGCCTAAGTTAGATATTGTAAAGTGCTCAATACAAGAAGTAGAGCTAACAAATAATAAAGTAAGCCTAATGAATCAGAGAATATCTAGGTTTGTTCTAACGGATCATCAGGATAATTCGGACAGTCAGAATTATCCTGATGATAAACCTAGGTAGATATTCTCCGTCTAATTAGGCTTACTTTATTATTTACATACACACACACACACACACACACACACACACACATATATATATATATATATATATGGGAGAAATATGAGGATGTTAATCCGACAATATGTAGAGAAAGGTAGACAAACACGGATGTTATGGAAACTGGATGTTTATTGTCGACGATGCAACGTTTCGGTCTATTAGACCTTCTTCAGGACTTGAATATAGATCTTGCTTCAATGCTTCATTTTGAGAATGTCCATCATTGAAGCAATAACTATATTCAAGATCTGAAGAAGGTCTAATAGACCGAAACGTTGCATCGTCGACAATAAACATCCAGTTTCCATAGCATCCCGTGTTTGTCTACCTTTCTCCATATATATATATATATATATATATATATATATATATATATATACCTGTGTGTGAGTGGTGAATGTACGTGTGTGTGATAATAAAGTTTTTTTCAGTTCCAAATTCATCGTATTTGTAATGATGCAATTAAAACATATCACCGCTACTTAAGTCTACTGCAAGAAAAACGTATTATTTGAAAATATACTCACTATATAGAATAAGATAAACATTTTGTGTGTAGGAGTGTATTTTAGAACTTTTATATATTCCTATTTTTGCTGATAAAGTTTCAGTGCTTCAGAATTAGCAATAAATAATACCTCTTTTGATTGTATAGTATTTTACAAGAAATAATACAATGTTGTTAACTTTAGTTTAGAGAAAATATGTTTTAAAAATAATTAAGCTTATTCCTATTTTGGGACGATAATCTATGTATACTAGCAGGACTTGTCGATATACAACATTATGATAACTTAATTATTACATTGCTTGATATGATTACTTAAAAGCTATTGCTAAATACTTCAATATGTAAAAAGTGTGATAATCTTGATTTAACTCTCTCATTCTTTTTTTCTTTCTTTCCTTCTTTTCATCTATTTATTATATTCGACTGAAACAGATTGGCGTTATCATTTCCGAAGTGTCCATTATTTAACTGAGGTAACAGCACTCATAACAAATACAAATTCGGTGCATAAGCAACACCAGACAATCAGGATTTAAATTATTGCATTTCATCTAGGACAATTTGGACGGTCTCATTTTTAACCAGACTGTGTTGCAAGATGATAATTGTCGTAAAATTAAGGAAAACGAGTATGAGTAATTCCATGTCAAATCAGTCGGAAAAAGTAAAATTGTCACCCACCCGCTTCATTTTTTCTGAAATTGTGTCCGTGAGTTGACTATGTTAAAGTAATACAATCCCCAAAATTTCAGCTTCCAATTCCAAAATTGCCCGAGTTATGTTGATTTTTATCCCTTCAAATTTAGGGAAGGGCATAAAAATGGCGACTTTTAAAAGTCTATTTTTGTCTGTAAAATGAGTTCTAGAACATCCCTACTCCTAAAATTGGTTTATAAACGCTTTCTGATCCAAGAAATTCAAAGATACTATCAAAACAGTTTTTAAATTAAAAAAAAAACCATTTTAAGTAATTAATGATTTCTGATTTTTTCATAGCAAGATTAATAGGTAGGGAAATCTCAATATGGCACTGCGTCAATAACAAAACATTTGATTACTATTATTTTTCATATATTGAACATTATCTCTACCAAAAAGATAGTTTGGTTTTTGCTCAGAACCGAAGCTACCGGAAGAAAAAAATAATTAAATTTTTAAAATCCTTAAATGTTTGAATTTTAAATGTAAAGAGATTTCTTTTAACGGAAACACGTATATTACCTGATATTTTTTAAAAGAAGACTATTCTGCACACTATTTTATTTTTGTTTTTTATATATATACTTTTTAAATATTTCGCGTTAATATTCATGTTAATGATACAACATCGTGTTTGACATTCAACTTTCAAAATGACGCAACAGCGTTCATTCACTACGTAAGTGTTTTCAACGGTCATAATTGCAATATTAACTTCGGCAATTAACTGTAATTGCTCAATATCTTGATTAATTCATTGGAATTAACCTTGAAGAGCCTTATGATGAAACTCGAGTAGATTGTTTCAATATACACTGTAATACTATATATGTTATTAGCATTATTAATGT
>CM042138.1:26676404-26726404 GCA_023376005.1 Doryteuthis pealeii | reverse complement strand
GTAAATTGTAGTTAAATTGGGAGATACGAAATCAAGTACATTGACTAACACAATCTGGAGAAGGGCTATCAATTACGGTCAAATGTTTTTGGGGGGGTAGGGCAGCTCCTGGTCATTACTGTATCAGCGTTGTTTGGTGAGATCGACCCTGAAATACTGCCACTCTTGTAGTTTCCTCATTCAGCTGACGAGAAAGGAGACATCTCTTGGCTGCCGTCCTCAAAACGTCGAGGCCTGTTGTCCTCTCGATCAAGAGGCGGGTAGGTATTCGACCCTTAGCAGTAGACCGTAGCGAGCGGGGAATTTGACTTGGGTGGTACGTATGTCATACGGCAACGCAGGTGTCCCAAGACAGCTCAGCGAGGACGGATAGCTTGCGATGAGCAAAGGGGCAAAAGGTTTGCTCGATCTCAATTTTCAGCCCGAATACAAATCGCGAAAGAGTAGCCCATCGATCCTAACCAAGTGGAAAGCTTCGCTCTGCCGAGAGAGGTCAGAAATGTTACGTTCTATGATTTATCCCCCTCTGATATATTCTTCTTTTCTTCTTCTTCTTTTTTTTCTTCTTCTTCTTCTTTTCTATTTATTGCATATCAAACTTTTATGTATGTATTTCTCCCTCTCTCTCTCTCTTTTCTTTTCTCTCTCTCTCTCTCTCTCTCTCTCTCTCTCTCCTTGGTATTTTCCTGTTTTTACTTATCTCCTTGTTTTCTTTTTTTCATTGCTAGATTTTCTCTTATTTTTTTTTCTCTCCCCCTCCCTCCTTCCTCTATCTGTCTCTCTGTCTGTCTCTCTACTCTCTCTACCCCCTCTCTCACTCTCTCTCTCTCTCTCTCTCTCTCTCTCTCTCCCTCTCCTCTCTCCTCTCTCATTTTTCCTGATTTTTTTCTTCCTAATATCCTATCTGTCTGTCTGCCTCTCTATTTATCTGCCTTTTACTTTCTTTAGATTTTTTCTTTACAGTCTGTCTGTCTGTCGGTCAATCCCCCCTTCTCTCTCTCTCTCTCTCTCTCTCTCTCATCTCTCTCTCCTCTCTCTCTCTTCTCCCTTTTATTTTTGCTCATATTTTTCTTTATAGTATTCTATCTGTCTGCTCCCTCTCTCTTCCTCCTCCCCCCTCTCTCTCTCCTCGTCTCTCTCTCTCTCTCTCTCTCTCTCTCTCTCTCTCTCTCTCTCTCTCTCATTTTCCCTTGATTCTTTCTTTACAGTCTATTATATATGTATTTACATACTTAGCTTCATTTTTTCCCTTTTCCTTTCTGTCCTTAATTTTGAAGATATAAACCATGTCCCTCCCTCCCTCCCCCTCTCTCTCTCTCTCTCTCACACACACACAATACACAACACACACACACACACACACACACACACGTACAACACACACACACACACACCGTTCTTTTCCTTTCTTATTCCTTTCCTATTCTTATTCTTATTCTTTTCTTTTGGGGAGGCACCATTTTTAATGACTGTAACTTGATCTGATCCCCTATATTCAGTTCAATGTCTGATAAAGCCTCAACGATTACCAAACTTCCTGGAAAATTGCACAAGACTTTTCTTTCTTTCTTTCTTTCTTTCTTTCTCTTCTTTCTTTCCTTAAACCATTTTCACTTCCCTTTTCTCAATTTCCCACTTTCTGTCTTCCCGATTTAATAAGATTTTTAATCATGTCTTTCTTTCTTTCTTTCTTTTTTTCTCTCTCTCTCTTCTTTCTTTAAACCTTTATTCTTTTTCTCTCTCTTTTTTAGAGTTCTCGTGTCAAATAAGCAAGAAAGCACAAGAAGAAGAATTTATTTTTCATTCTCCGTGTTTTTCTTTTGCTTTTTGTTTTCTTCCGTTGTATTTTCTATCATTCTCCTTTAAACTCAATTTTCTTTCACTTTATTTCCCTTTTCGTCTTTTCCTAACTTCCAACCGCCAATTTTCTTATTATTTGTCTTTTTTTTTCTTTTGAATTTAATTTAACTTTATCTATCTATTTATCTATCTATCTATTTTACATTGTTTATATGCATGTATGTATATATGTAATATAAGTATCTATTTATGTATCTCAGAGTGATCATACTATCTATCAATCTATATCAGAGTAATCACATCTATCTATCTATCCATCTATCTATCCGTCTGTCAGTCTATCTATCTATCTATGTCAGAGTGATCCTATGTATGTATGTATGTATGTATGTATCTATCTATCTATCTAAGAATGATTATATCTATCTGTCTATCTATTTATCTATCTATCTATCTTACATTGTTTTATGCATGTATGTATATATCTATCTATCTATGTATCTATTTATTTATCTCAGAGTGATCATATTATCAATCTATCAATCTATATCAGAGTAATCACATCTATCTATCTATCAATCTATCTATCTATCTATCTATCTATCCGTCCGTCAGTCTATCTATCTATCTATCTGTTTATCTATCTATGTCAGAGTGATCTTATGTATGTATGTATGTATGTATGTATGTATCTATCTATCTATCTATCTAAAAATGATTATATCTATCTGTCTATCTATTTATCTATTTATCTGTCTATCTATCTTACATTGTTTTATGCATGTATGTATATATCTATCTATCTATCTATGTATCTATTTATCTATCTCAGAGTGATTATACTATCTATCTATCAATCTATATCAGAGTGATCATATCTATCTTTATATCTATATATCCGTCTGTCAGTCTATCTATCTCTCCCTCTATCTATCTATGTCAAAGTGATCGTATGTATCTATCTATCTATCTATCTATCTATCTATCTATCTATCTAAGAATGATTATATCTATCTATCTATATATTTATCTATCTATCCGTCTATCTATCTTACATTGTTTTTAGGCATGTATGTATATATCTATCTATCTATGTATCTATTTATTTATCTATCCCATAGTGATCCTATCTATCTATCTATCTATCTAAGTGATCACATATATCTATCTATCTATCTATCTATCTATCTATCTATCTATCCGTCTGTCAGTCTATATGTCTCTCCCTCTATCTATCTATCTATCTATCTATCAGAGATATCCTATCTATCTATCTATCTATCTATCTATCTATCTATCTAAGAATGATATCTATCTGTCTATCTAAGAATGATATCTATCTATCTATCTATCTATCTATCTGTCTATCTATCTTACATTGTTTTTTATGCATGCATGCATATATGTATCTATCTATGTATATATTTATTTATCTATCTCAGAATGATCCTATCAATCTATCTATTCTATCTTAGATTGTTCATATGTATGTATGTATGTATGTATGTATCAATGTCAGACTGATCATATCTATCTATCTATCTATTTATTTATCCATATGTCTGTCTGTCTATCTATCTATCTATATGTCAGAATGATCCTATGTATGTATGTGTGTATGTACCTATATATATATATATATATATATATATATATATATATGTTTCTCAGAATAATCATATCTATCTATCTATCTATCTATCTATCATCTATCTTATTCTCTTTTTTTTTTCTTTTTTTTTTTTTTTTTTGTCTCTTCACTTGAAAAAGTCTTAAAAGAAAATTACAAGGAACGCATCAAAGTCCATAGTTCTTCGCCAAACACAGGAAGTGTTTAGAATAAAATAAATGCTGTTTTCTTTTTATGGCGTGTTTAATGTAAAGTGTGATTTTTAAGAAGTCATCTTTCCTTTCAGGCCGGTGGTTAATGTCACGGCTGTGTAAACGTTGTTGTTATTTATACGCCAGAATAGAATTATTATCGCTGGGATTTGAAACACAAACCTACCGCCCTCGATGAGGACGAGGCGGAGGAGCCTGTTTTTGTCGCTTTGTCAAAAAGCCAATGTTCAAATCTTTCAACAGTCTATCAGTCTGTTTATGTGTCAGTCTGAATGTTACAATTTACAGGTTTTATAAGATTACCAAACGAATCCACCAACCACTTGGTTTCCCATAGTAACAACGGTCCATAATGATGTTGATGCTTCTGTTTAGGTTCCAAGTGCACCAACTACAAATGGTACCACTTTCACCATCATATTCCAGTTTTATTTCAATTCTATCTTTTCGTTTTTTTTTTTTTTTTTTTTCATCTTCATCCTGTGATCCAATGGAATTGAAAAGTCTACCATTTGACAAGTTCTATTTTTCTTGTTACTCAATACTAGGTTTGGTCTTCTTGCTGGAATAAGGCGATCCGTCTTTATCTCAAAATCTCAGATATTTTTATGCTTTATTCTCAAGAACAGATTCTGGTTTATGCATATACCATTGTGTTGTATGGTCGAAATTTAGTTTTTATTTATATTACATTTTTTATAAGATTACAGACGACCCATTGTAACAACGGTCCATGATGATGTTTATGCTTCGGTTTAGGAAGGGTGAATTATTATTTAATATTTATCTACGTTATTTGCAAGATTAAAGAATAATGTTCAGCGTGTATGAAGATCACCTCAAAGAATGACTGGAAATTGTTCCATTCTTTCAGATGTTTTAGAATATTGCTCTTATAAAAATCACGCTACGATATGTTGTTTTGGTTAGGTTACGCTTAGATGTACTAGCAAAAACATGCACCTCCGGGCGTAAGTATTCAATCTTTAATGTATTCAAATATATCAAATTAGAAAGAGTAACGAAATTAAATAAGAACGCATATAAAAAGATTACACTGATTTTAATTATTTTAATTTGTTTCTATATAAAATGATTCATAGGATTTAGCCGAATCAGACAGAAGGCTAGAGGTGACAGTCCAAGGCCAACTGTGGTTATCTTCAACTAGTGACTGGAGTCTGGCAAGTTTCTGTAACCTTTTGCAGCTGCTGGTCGTCTCAAACTTTTAATGCCATGTGAGTGCAACTGAGCAAGTTAATATAATGCACAATATGGTCTGCACTAACCCTCCGGCACTTTAATCTTTTCTTTAAAAAGACAATAAGCAAGCCCCCTAACAACTAGAAAAATATACAGAGAGAAAGGAAAAGAAAAAAATTGTATGGCTATAATAGGAAAATAAGAATATGAATAACTACGTATATAAATATATAATTAAGTAGGAGCGTAAGTAATTGTAAATGTATAGTTATATTACCCTTTCTTTCTTTCCTTTCTTTCCTTTTTTTTTTCTTTCTTTTCTTTCTTTTTTTTTTTTGTTTTGTTTTGTTTCGTAGAACTCCCAGTGGTTCTCTTTATTTTCTTTCTCATACTTCCTTTCTTCTTTCTTTCTCTTTTTTTTATTGTTTTTTTTTTTTTTTCCGTAGGACTTCCAGTAGTTTTCTTCATTTTCTCTCTCATACTGTCTTTCTTTCTTTCTTTCTTTCTTTTTTCTTTGGTCACTTTACTTACTTTCTCTTTCTTTCTTTTCTTTCTTTCTTTCTTCAGTTCTTTTTCTTTCTTTCTTTTTCTTTTTTCTTTCTTTTTTCTTCATGGTGTTTATGGGATGGATTATTTAGATAGAGAAAAATTGTTGGATATGGATTTTGTCTGAATCTCAGAGATGAGGATTTATCTTGATTATTGTACCTACCTCGATTGTTATATAATCACAACGTTTTGGCTATTGTATGTTTTGGCTTCTTCAAGTGTATGTTATATTCGTTAACCTTCAAGAAATTTAAAACCAGGCTATTAATTTGTAATTTATTGTAACGGTTATGAAGTGGAATCAGCAACCAGAGGAGGAAACTGTGTTTCACTTCACATTAATACCATTGGGAAAGGTACGAATCTATCTATGGGTAAATAGCAGGGCAGACTGAGTTTTCTCGACTTGGTACTGCAACCTGTCTAAGAGAATACTTACCTGATGTGGTTGGGGATCAGAGTGTAGTATCTGTTCCAGTTACTATATTTTGAGACTTGCTTATTCCCCTCAGGGGGTCCAGTATGCTTCGGCCTCTGGGCCGGGTTCAAGTACAATTATTAGCGTCGATCCCAGAGGGCCATCCCTCCAGGCATTACCTGCCCTTTATGGACAGGGTTGGATTTATTGCCTAGCGCCTGAGGTGCCCCCTTTGAGGGAGAATGCCGAAGGGATCGATGCAATTTTTTTCGACTTGTGTGTGGGCCCACGTTAAAACGAGGCCTTGTGCCCAGTCTATACAAGTGGGGTATGAGACAAATATCCCTGTCTAAGAAAAGAAAAACTCTTAATTACACCAAACAGTACTCATCTTTAAAATTGACCTTGTGTCGCTTCGTCCTTTTAGAGGTGGGATTGATAAATACACACAGGAAGCATTGTCTGAAAGGTTTTTTCATCTTATTAACGACTGATTAGATTTTTTTCGCGCCAGAATTCAGACCGGACGTCGTCAATTGCAACAGTTGATATGCCTCAAAACCAACCAACCAACCAACCAACCAACCAACCAGCGATGAAAAATGGCTAGGTAGCATTATATTCGAGTGTAAAAAGTTTGTTTTTGTTTGTTTATTGATTTTAACGGCATATCAACCCGTCTGGGGTTATGTCATGCCTAACGCTTAGGAAGTGATACATATAGTGGCGGGTGCAAAAAAAATTGCGTTGATTCCATCGGCATTCCCCCTCAAGGGCGCCTCAAGCACTGGGTAATAAAACCAGCCCTGCCTCTTTAAATCAAGGGGGCAGGTGTTGCCTGGGGGGATGGCCCCCTGGATCAACGCTGTTAATTACATCAACGGTCCAAGACTGAGTTTGAACGTCGCTAGTTTCTCATCTTCTTAAAAACAAAAAAATATATATATAAATGTATTATACCCAGGATACCCCTTTATTCTTGGGGAAGTCTTATCTCTCTGTTGGGGGGAGGATAGAGCCAGCGTATTCTAAGCCTCGCCCACAGGGCGGTAAATTAAACAAAGCTTTGTAAACGACTCTAGATATCTTTTTCGTTTGCCTCGTTAATATCAATAACTAATTGCTCAAAAAAGTGAGGTGGGGGGTGGGGGAATGAGAACATTCTTTCTCGTCTTTTGAGAGAGCGGATCCTTTAAAAATCACTTGTCACTGCCTTACTGCGTATCTACGTTCTTTTAGGACTTTAAATAGACATCAGAATTGAGCAGCATTACTGAGTGCCAAGTGACTCCAACCGCAACACATTTACCGCCATTTCCCCTCTTTCAAACACTACAACCACCACTACCACTCCCTTGTGTTTCGCTTTTCCCTCAACTTCCCGCAGTTACCCTTACGGGAGAGCTTAATTCCGCCTCTTTAAAATGATCAGCATTCCACCTGATAGAGACGACAGCAGACAGGAGAATTCGGGGGTCGGTGGATTGAGGGGGTTCGGTGGATTGAAACTACCGAAGCCATTTGTCAGAGAACCTGTCAAGAGTCGATTTACCCCCTTAAAAAGAACGCTATCCCCGGCTAAGTCCTATTTTCAGTAACATCTTGATAGTACTCTTCTCTTACGGATCTTTTTGGGTGTTGTTTTTTTTTTTTTGTTTTTTTTTTTTTTTTTTTTCTAATTTCTTTAAAAAAATATTCCTACTCATTTTCTTACATTCCCTTTTTTTTTCCTCGCTGTGTTATTTGCCACTTCTATCGGACACGTCTGGGGTTTTCTCTCCTTCTCGTCGCTCCCTTGAAGAAGCCGCGACAGGTGAAGCGCCACCAACACATTTGGTCAGACCTTCACATCGCAGTTTCCTCTGAGTGATCCAACCCATCATTCAACGACGGTGATTTTTCACTAAACTTCACGAGTCCGTTGTACTTTATTTGATATCCTATCAAATAACAACGTTCTCTCACAACATTCAATTGCGATCTTATAACTTGAGACGTTTTTTAAACAAGAAACTTTTTTATGTGGTTTCTTTTTCCTTTTTTTTTTTACATATTGCATCCCAACTTGAGAAGTAATCATATGATTCAGCTTTAGTGTTATAGCAATGGTTGGTTGGTTGGTTGGTTGGTTTTTACGACATGTTTGATGAAAGTAGCTCTACTTGACACGGCGTATATATATATATATATATATATATATATATGTGTGTGTGTGTGTGTGTGTGTGTGTGTGTGTGTGTGTGTAACGCTATTGATCCAAAATATTACGACCAGCAAAATGTGTCAAGAAGAACAGCTATTTTCGTCAAACTTGCACTAAAATCCAACCAAACAACGAACCATTGCTATAAGACTATTGGCAGTACCTAGTATATATATATATATATATATATATATATATATATATATATATATATATATATATATATATATATATATATAAACTAAACACTGCCAATTTGTTGGCTCATTTTCATTTGAAAAAATTAAAATTAATTAGATCGATTATTTAAGGTCAAATTTTTGTCCAAGTCGAAAAGTAGTAACATAATGAGCATCAGTAAAAAAGCAAAATAATATTACGCATGGAAATCATTTTTAACACATTTGAAATTATTTTTTCGGTCAGTTTTTCCAGAATATATCGTAAACATGGCCGTAAATACAGCCAAAGATGACGTAAAATCTGTATTTTTCAAAAAGTTTTGAAATAAAAAAAAAAAATATTATAAACTTCATTCATTCATAAATCAGCATTGAAAATTTAATTAAAATCGGATTATTCCCTGATTTTTGGTAAAAAAAATTTCAATCGAGGGGAGAGTAAATTTATTTTGTAAAATACGCACATGACATGACTTTAGGCTGACCCTAATATATACGTAGCTATTTCAATAATTTTGTAACTTAATGATAAAGGAAAACATTTATTTTACTCAAATATTAATGTATTTTTATCATAATTTCCTTATCAATACACTTAACCCAATAGAATTGGTTGGTTGGTTGTTTTTACGTCATGTCAACCCTTGTTGGGTTATTTCATGCCGAATGAGTTTTATTTACTACTTCATGATGGCTATTCAATTTTTAAAACTATCTTTTCTATTGAACCCCTAGATGGTTCCCTAATAGGTACTACCATGCCGGGTCAGAATGGACCTGTAAGTATTCGTAATGAAGTATAGAAATGACGTAAAAAACAAAGAATATAAGGCAATATAACGTTATATATTTTGATTGATTTATTTTAGCGGAATGTCAACCCATATAGGGTTATTTTATGCCTAGAGGTTAAAGTCTGTTGTACTTCATTTGATATCCTATCAACTAATAACGTTCCCTCAGAACATTCAATTGCGATCTTAAAACATTTAAACTTTTTTTTTTAAACAAGAAACTTTTTTGTGTTTCCTTTTTTTATTACTAATACTAGAAAATAGGCGCCCCTGAGCGCGAATATTTAAGTTTTAATATAACAAAATTAGAAAGGCAAACGAAACTAAATAAGAACGAATGTAAAATATTACACTTATTTTAATGTTATTTTAATTCATTTAAATATAATATATATATATATATATATATATATATATATTATATATATATATATATATATATATATATATATATATATATGATGTGAGTTACTATAGTTTCGCTTAATGCTTTCAGGGCTTAGATCTGACTCTTGGTATATTAAATTGTATATAATTATATATACCAAACGCTGGTATATTAAATTATATATATATAATATATATATATATATATATATATATTAATATTTATATATATTATATTATATATAATATTTTCAAGAATGAATAAAACAAAACGTCTTTGGCATAAAATAACCAACAAGTTAACAGGCCGTAAAATCCAACCTGCTAACCAACAAACCTACCTTAGGAAACGCATGAATTTATTGTTTCTCTTCACAGTTATGGGTAAATATCTGGGCAGACTGGTTTCTTGAGCATTAATTAGGCAACCTCTCTTGAAAGACAACTCTGCATTCAAACCAGCTTTACTCCGCTTAATAGCATATAGCAATAACATTATCTTTACAGATCAGTGCCGTCCCTCACCATCCTATAACACCACCACCTGAACCTTTCCTCCCATGAGCCCTCAAATGACTCAGTTTGATGCAAATATGACATAGAAAGGACGTCCTTCCCGTTGTATCAGATGATAAAATGTGATGCTTATGCACCACCATGTATCTCTTAAGACCAGAAGCTGACTTACAGACTTTGTTACAGATTGCACAAGACACATTGTTTGTTCCTGGAGTTTGCATGAATTGTCCCTGGTGATATTTTCCTATGATTGACATATCCAGCCTTAGAAAGCAGAATTCGACCATATGTCTGAGATTTCCAACCCTCCATGTTCTCTCCAATATGACAGGTGTATCCCTTTCAAAGGTGACGCTTGAGGTTTTCATACTTAATTCTTTCACTCTCAAAACTTGTACAGCCATCATCCACATGAATTCTCCAGTCAGTTCTCTTCAATGCCAGCTTTTCCTATTTGTCAGGATTTATTTTTATTCTTACAAGGTTGTCTTTTAAGCAATCCTTATACCTCTTCCAAAGCTTATGCTGTGGCCTTTTGCCATCATGCAGCTGACCGTAAAGGAGTTGCTTTCGCACTTAATATTAACCTTGTATCACACCTGCTCATACGGGGGGATTTGGTAAATACATGTGGGATTGTCTTCCCTTTTGCTGGAAGAGTTATCCTCCCTCTTGTTTCTCGTTTTCACCTCCAGGGGTTTTGCTATTTAAGCAGGCAAGCGCCAGATTCGAATCCTCTTTCTTCTCCGGGACTTCACAACCATAGGTTAGACATTTATGTCTACACCCTTCTTGTGTGGGGGATTCAGCCCCCAACACAACGTTAGTAAGTGACATTCTTTATGGACTCTTCATTACTTCTATATGTACATTTAGGTACCTCTTGTATACTTCCTTATTGTATCTCTATTCATGAATGTGTTCTTTATTATATCCTCTTTGTATTTCTGTTATATGTATATTCTCATGTGCTTATATTAAAGTCCATTGTTACATTTCACACTCTTGGTAGGAGTTGTTTTGTTCAACCAACAATTATAATTGATGTTATAACTTTGAACCCAACATACATACTCGGCTTCAGATTTCAAGTAAACCTGGCATGAAACAGAAATGTTTTGTTTTTTGGGTTTTTTTTTTTTTTTATATGGGGTTATTTTAAGAGTTTCTCATAGAATACAATTTCTTTCTCTCTGGTTTCTCTTGAGTAGTGCATGCCACAGTGAATTGCGAATCCCTTGCTTGTCTGGCTTATAGAATCCATAAATGTGTCAGATAAAATTAATAAGTCAAATTCAACTCAGAAAAAGTTACCATTCCTTATAAAGGTTTGTATTACACTTTAAGAAGGTCGGAACATGTAACTGTCAAAACGTCATCTGAATTTTTAAAAAAACAAGAAGGTTTTGTTTTTAATTTTACGTAGAATTCTTTGAAAGTGTATTAAAGACACATCCATTACGATAGCAAGGGAAGAGCTTTTCCCCTTCAAGAAAGTTTGACTCGTCCAACGAATATCGTAGATGATACGGACTGCACAATCGAGTAGTGAAGTTCGAGTTGTAGCTAGTTTCCGCAGAGAATTAATTACTGTTGCGGCAACGCTGCTTGGACTCTACTATATATATATATATATATATATATATATATATATATATAATATATATAATATATTAATATTTTGAAGGCCAGTACAATGCGTATGAAAAATAATGCGTATGAAAAATAATGTTTTTATTTTTCATACGCATTGTACGGGCCTTCAAAATATTAATATATTATAACATACTTAACAATGCTTTAAGCAAATTACCAATTGCTTTTATATATATATATATATATATATACCTGCTTCTCCACACAAACACGTTAACAGGTTAATTTATTAAGCAGGTTCGAATTCGGAGTTTTCCTTCTCCTAGACTGATTACTTAGCCAAGGTTAAAGAACCCAGTCTGTCCTACAATTTACCTATAGCTGGAGGGAGAATAGTTGGTTTCATACCTTTCCCAAGGGTAGTAGCCCTATGTGAAATGCAAACAGCTTCGTCCAGGATTTGAACTCGGGTCTACGAGTCCATTTCCTACGACTCTAACCATTACACCACGCGCATCCGACAGATCTGGAGTATATAACGCAGGCGGAAGAACGTCTCCTATCCCACCAGCCGTGTCTCATTTGCAACTTTAGTACGGGCGTTGTCAAGCAGCAGACCTGAGCACTCCCCTCATTTTCAGCATGTGGCGCAGATAGGATTTACTTCTCGGGTAACACCAGTAGTGCCTGTATCGCTGTGTATTATCTTGTTTCTTGGAAGGGGATTTTTTTCTAATGTTATTTTTATACTAGAAAACAATGCAATTCTTTCAACTTCTACGTGGGAGACGTGGGAGCTGCGTCTAAGACATTTTATCGCCAAGTGGATTCACTTTAGATTTTCAATCCGTGTTTACAAAATAAATTTAACACTCGCGATTGAAAAAAAATTATCTGATTTTTATGAAATTTTCAGTATTGATTTATCAATGAATGAATTTTATGATGCATCAGTTATTAAATTTTAAAACTTTCTGATTTAATTAGGTATTTCTGCTATGATAAATTAAAATTCATTTTAAATATGAGCAGCATGATGATAAGTTTAAAATGTCATATTATTAGATTCTAAAACATTTTTTAATAACTACTTTACTTTAGTATCAATCACTCATATTTTTTGGTCTCAAACTGTATTGGAAATTTAGCGCCCCCCCCCTTTTAAACGGAACAAATATTGATGTATATTTGTTCTTTTATAAGATAATAGCCAATTAAATAATTATCGAAATGAGTAAAAAAAATCACCATTTTATTTTCCGATTTTCGGTACTTATTTACTACCAGAGCAGATTCCTTAATTCTTTTTCTTCTATTCACACCTTCGGTCTTTTGTCTTTTTATTTACGCAGAAAAGATTATAAATCACAAATGACCCCACCGATAATTTGCGCCTCCAAAATAAGGGGGAGTCAAAGTTAAGTGACCTGAAAAAAATCAGAAAGTTTTGAAATACAATAATGGATGTATTATGAAATTCATTCATTGATAAATCAACGGTTGTTTCCTATAAGTCTAACACAAACAAAGGGAAGCCACTCTTGACTGATAAATTATTTATTTATTTATTTATTTATTGATCTAGTATTAATTGTCTACCGGTCATTTCCTTATTTCCCTAGTTTTTCCATGAAATATAACTTTACAATATCAAGAAAAGCAACATACTAAACTGGATGTATTACTCAGGTCTAAACTTTTCGTTACCAGGAAGGTATTCCATCTTTTGGTTAATATTTCGAATTAGTTGTTGTTACAATTTTTGTGGCTATTTTTAAGCTGTGGAGATCATTTGTGTTCCTTAGTGTTTGATAGAAACCTTTGGTTGTTCCTTAGTAAAAAATCCTTGGTTGTTCCCCGGTGTTAGGTAGAATCCATTGGTGGTTCCTTTGTGGAAAACCCTTGTGTTAAATAGAGTCCTTGATTGTTCGTCGGTGTTAGGCAGAATTCTTTGGTTGTTCCTTTGTGAAAAATTCTTGTCTTAAGCAGAGTCTTTGGTTGTTAGGCAGTGTTAGGCAGAATCCTTTGGTTGTTCCTTGGTTACTGATCCGTTTGTCTGTGGCGAATACGTGCAAATAAACGGCTTTCAAGATCGGTGATTAGATAGTTAACTAAACATGTATTCGAGCGTGTTGATTGACTGGCTTTAATTCACGCGGCTACGCAGAATCTATAAGTTTAAGTGGTGGACTTCAGCACACCTTATAATACAAAATACTCCAACAGTCGTACGTGCTACGGTTGGCTCAATACGGCATACGGGTCACATTAAGGATACAACGCATTACAGCAATAATTATGTTCATGGTATGACGTTAAACTGCATCTAAATTGTATAAACACATTTTTAAACTAATTTTTCTCTATTTAACAGGTACTACCAATCCGGGTCAGAGTGTGCCTGGGAGTAATGATGATGAAACGGTACTCCACATTCCCTAGACCTCCAGAACTGAGACCTCACCATCAGATAGAGTTAACGTCATTTTCAGGACATGAATACCCTCAGCCACCGCCTTCTAGCACATATATGATAAAAAAAGGCTGGGGCTTGCCATAAGGGCAACAGACTTCGGACAAAAACAGAACCCAGCTCCGATCCACCTGAACAGTTGAACAGTGAGCAGATAAGTATATAGGGTCGGTTTAGCTCAGTCGATAGAGCGTTCGGCTAGGAATCACAAGGTTCCTGGTTCGATACCGGCCCTCGCCAACTCAGCGTATGAGCAGCACAGGGATCTGTGCAGTAAAGTGAGGAGCTCGTGGTTGGTCTGACGTTCCAACTCAGGCGCTAAAATAATCTCCTTGGTCTAACGCTAGTGAAAAAAAGATAGACTCCCTCTTTGTCTAGCTGATACCGACATTAGGCCGCCCCGACGACTTTACTTACTTAGTATTACAACCAAAACTACGATCACATCATACTCATGACAGACTTTCGGCGGGGGTCTTAAGCTTCCGCGGGGGATGCCTTGCCGACAATTGTAAAAGATCCAGTTAGGATTAATCTCACCCCATTTGTGACTGAGTCCTTTAAACTAAAGCGATACTGTAGAAGCTCCTGACAGAATAATACATATATATATATATATATATATATAATTATATATATATATATATATCGATGAAAGGTTATCATTTCACAGATTATAAACTAACATTTTGTGTAATTCCTTCTTTTAAGATCTAATAAACGGAAGAGAAGTCTATCCAAGAACAACATTATATTTCTTTCAAGTCATTTTCCTTTTCTCCGTTTGGCAATATTCACTTTTGGGAATTATAAGCCCGGAATTCTCAACTTGTACACAGCTGGTAAAAGAAGAGGCTTTTTGATCGTAAGAGTCACTTGACCTTTCTGTTTTCTCCAATTTTGACTCTTTTGCATTTGATTCAGATATGTCTTTTCCATGCGTGACACACATAGGCACAAAGCTTGAAATCATACATATATATATATAATATATATATATATTATATATATATATATATATATATATATATTTCCTCATGGAGAGCAAAATTATATCAGGGAAAATAGAAGATTTAGATTTTTTAGTATTATTTAGCTGTTATTTTTTCCTGAGCTCAGTCGGTAGAGCGTTTGGCTAGAATCCATGAGGTTCTTAGTTCGATACCGGCCCTCGCCAACTCAGCGTATGAGTAGCACAGGGATCTGTGCGGAAAAGTAAGGAACTGATGGTAGGTGTGGCGCTCCACCTCATATGCCAAAAACAATCTCCTTGGTATAGCGCTATTGAAAAGGGGAGGGACTCCCTCGCTGATCGGTTGATACCGACTTTAGGCCGCCCCGACGACTTTACTTACTTTTTACTTATTTTAAACATGCCTTTAAATTCTGTTTATCTCTCTTTCTCTCTCTCTCTCTCTCTCTCTCTCTCTCCTCTCTCTCTCTCTCTATCTATCTATCTATCTATGTCTATCTATCTCACACACACACACACACACACACTCTCCTCCCCATATGCACATACACACACACACTCTTTCTCTCCCACCACGTGCGCACACACATGCGGGTTCTCTCTCTCTCTCTCTCTATATATTATATATATATATATCCCTCACACGCGCGCACACACACACAGATTCTCTTTTCTCTCTCTCTCTCTCTCTCTCTCTATCTATCTATTCTCTGTCTCTCTCTCACACACACTATTCTCTCCCACACGTGCGCGCACACACACACAGGTTCTTTCTCTGTCTCTCTCGTGTCTCTGTCTGTCTGTCTGTCTCTCTCTCTCTCTCTCTCTCTATATTATATATATATATATATATATATCCCTCACACGCGCACCACACACATACACACTCATTCTCTCTCTCTCTCTCTCTCTCTCTCTCTCTCTCTCTCTCTCTCTCTCCTCTCCTCTCTCTCTCTGACTAATGAGAACAAAGAGAATACTCTACAATCCCCAGAACCTTAGAACTTGAATCTCACTACTAATTACAGTTTCGTGTCACACCAAGGAAACTAGAGGAATTAGTTTCATCGAATGTTACCATAGACGGACCAAACTTTAAAACTCATGTAAGTTCTACAGAGTTTCCCTATAGAATTTCAGTTTGTTAAAAATCGAAAATTCTTTTGTTGCATCTTAAAACTTTGGCCATAAAGAAGATCACAAGCTCAAGTTTGTCTGACACAAGGCCACAAAATTCGTGCATCCATAATGAACGCAATGGTACTATGGTCTGCGAGTGTAGTTTGTTAAGCAGCGCTAAACATAGGAACTACGTATATAAAGTCAGTTGAGTTCCCGGATGTGTAAGAAATAAATGTATTATGGGCGTATAAATAGTAAGTCATGTTGGTATGTGCGAACATATGCTGTAATTTGTCGCCTTTCTTACCGATGTTTTCCGCTTGCAAATGGATTGAAATGACTGGTTTCTCTCAAAGCTTAAAGACTCAACATCCTACGCTCCTTTTCTTTCCTCTCCAGTTTATCCAAACTTCACCCCCTCCTCTTACCTCTTTCTCTCTATTTCTCTCTCTCTCTCTCTCTATCTATCTATCTATCTATCTATCTCAATGTATCTGTCTCTCTCTGTCACTCTCTGTCTCTCTGTTTGTGTCTGTGCCTCTCCCCCTTCTCCCCTCCCCCCCCTCTCTCTCACTGTTTGCGTATGTCTCCACTCTTTTTTCTCTTTCCCCTCTCTCTCTCTCTCTCTCTCAGTATATCTGTCTGTCTGTCTGTCTGTCTGTCTCTCTCTCTCTCTCTTCTGTCTCTCTGTGTTATATGTGTCTCTCTGTCTGTGTCCCTCTGTCTGTGTTTCTGTCTGTCCTTCCTCTCTCCCTCCCCCTCTCTCTCTCCCCTCTCTCTCTCTCTCTCTCTCTCTCTCTCTCTCTCTCTCTCTGTTTTGTGTGTCTCACTCTCTCTCTCCTCTTTCTGTGTGTCTCTCTGTGTCTCTCTGTATGACCCTCTCTCTCTCTCTCTCTCTCTCTCTCTCTCTCTCTCTCTCTGTTTATGAGTGTCTCTCTGTCTCTCTCTTCTCTCTCTGTCTCTTTGTTTGTTTGCCCCTCTCTCTCTTCCTCACTCTCTCTCTACACTCTCTCTCTCTCTCTCTCTCTCTCTCTCTCTCTCTCTCTCTCTCTCTCTCTTCTGCCTGTCTCTCTGGCTCTCTCTGTGTTTTGTGTGTGCTCTGTTTGTGACTCTCTTTCTGCCTCTCCTTTTGTCTGTCTCTATCTCTGTCTCTGTCTGTCTCTCTCTCTCTCTCTCTCTCTCTCTCTGTATCTGTGTGTATGTATCTCTCTCCTCGTATCTGTGTGTGTGTGTGTCTCTCTCTCTCTCTCTCTCTCTCTCTCTCTCTCTTCTCTCTGTCTCCTCTCTCTTCCTCTCTCTCTATGTCTCTCTCTCTGATTCTCTCTCTCTCTCTCTCTCTCTCTATGTCTCTCTCTCTCTCTCTGTGTTCTCTCTGTCTCTGTCTCTGTCTCTGTCTCCCTCTCTCTCTTACCACAGGCCTGTCCCAATATTCTATATTATTTTCACATCCTACGAACTTATATATCTTTGCCAATATCAAGCAGGCAAGTAATCACTTGATATTATCTGAAATCTAAACTGCTAAACACAGCCACAAAGAATGTGAATTGAAGGGGATAAAAAAAAAGAAAAGAGGGGATTTAAATGGACGACTAGAATCGAAACATTAGAAAGAATCAACTTTAAGAAGAAAAACGGATTCGTATGAAGTAGAGAAAGACGGCTCAAAGTAAAGAGAACAATCCAAAACGATACCATTCAATTCTAAGATGAAGAGTTTAAAGAATTTAAAACTTAATTCTTCAGAGAACCTGAGTATTTAGAATATTCAGCAACTCAAGTCTGATCTCTCGCTCTTCTCTCTCTCACACACACACATACACACTTATATATATATTTATATATTAATATATTTATTTATTTATTTATGAATAAAAGGCTTTAAATACCATGGGTATGGGGGTTATGGACCATTTCCACTCGTGAGTATGCCCAGGAGTTTCTTCAGGCCACTGATATCAGTGGTCTGAAGAAGTTCGTGGGCATACTCACGAGTGGATATGGTCCATAACCACGATACTCATGGTATTTAAAGCCTTTTATTCATAAATAACTTTGCTTTGTTTACAATAATTAAACATTGAGCTCTCATACGGAACCTGAAACTCTACAACAAACTACTGGTAGAGAATTAGGACCAGCCTAGAATCACTTTGTACAAGAAACTTGTACCGCACCAAAGTATATTATATATATATATATATTATATATATATATACTTTGTTGGGGTACCAAGTTTATTGGTACAAGGTGATTCTAAGCTGGTCCTATTCTCTACCAGTAGTTTGTTATAGAGTTTAGGTTCCGTTTGAGAGCTCAATGCTTAATTTTTATAAACAGAGCAAAATTATTTGTGAATAAAAATACGATACCCCTGGTAATTAAGGCCTTTTAATTCACACACACATACACACACACACACACATATATATATATATATATATATATATATATATATATATAAAGAATTATAGCAACAAAAATTATTAGGTAACTAGCTTAAAAGCCGCTCTACCGAGTAATTTAGTATATATATGTATATATATATACATATATAGCAGAAGACTTTCTATTTCAGGAAGCTTAGCAAATAGGCTATAATGCAAAAAACCTACGTCTTCTTTTATATTTTTACTTATAGATTTGCTCTTTGACTCTAACAATAAAAGTACACATTGAGCTCTGCAAACTGCGACACGTTTTGAAAAACTCCTATGTCATAAGGAAGATCTCCTCTACGGATTTTTGAATTATATATATATATATATATATATATATATATATATATATATATATGACACCTTTTTTATTAGATGTCATTTTAAAAGACAGCCATTTATATTCTTTTTAACAGGGCAAAACGAAATATGGATTATTGGCTGGAACCTTGAAACTATCGTGCCACATTACGAGAATCTGTCTGTGGCGTTGCGAAACATCACAAAAATCGGGAGAAATTACTTTGCGAGTGACCCTCTAACTAGCACATCATGTAGGTTCTTGCCCATCACTGATGATCATTCATAGCCAATGGTATGAGGTATGAGCATTTTGTAGCTGAAAACTTTCTCTATTCAGCGGTGTTATAATACTTCCTTTATGTATTTACCTAACTACTTCGCTACGAATATAATTCGACCCACTGTCAATTGGTAAGCGGAGTACAGCTGATTTATATTTATTTTCCTTCTCCTAAATTGGTTGCTTTGGCAAGGCTAAAGAACCCAATATGTTCTACAAAATCACAAAAGATACAAAGATTTTAAGTAATGTAGACTAAAGTTGCATCTCACCCTCACCCATTAAGTATATTTGGGTGACTTTAGTTACTCTCTGTATCAAAAGGGTTAACTGAAAACTCTGGTCTTAGCGCAAAAATAATTTAATCAACAAAAGATATTCATAAGTCTCAAGTTAAAATCATTGACAACGTTTAAGTTTTTTGTTTAAATTGTTTGATATTAAATGTTCCTTACACTTTGGAGAAAAATAGGTAAAAAAATAATGTGTATAAGTTGAATATTAATTTTAATATATATATATATATATAATAATATATATATAATATATATAAATGGACTCTCCCGTCGATTTTCGACGTTTGAGGGTTCATACACACAATGAACTCCCACACAGGGATTTTTTATAGTGGTGAAGGCTTGTGTTGGACCATCCACACTTTTTTGGCACAGTCGATAGGAAGAATTGGTGCATCAAAGGTTGCCACAAAACCCAATCAACGACCGACCTCAGGAATTTTGAATTCAGAGTTATCCATCTCCTAGACTGGTTACCTACCCAAGGCTGAAGAGCCCAGTCTGCCCTACTATTTAACCCACAGCTGGAGAGAGAATATATGGATTCATACCTTTCCCAAGTGTATTAGCACTATGTTAAATGCCAACAGCTTTGTCTAGGAATTGAACTCGAATATATATATATATATATATATATATATATATATATAATAACAAAGAGTAGAATCTGTTTACCAAATAATGTTTTATTATAAAAGAGATAAAAACTATCAAAAACTCAGACTAATCAGTGACCTTAACTGAACTGAAAATAATGATAAAATTCAAATAAAAATAATTTCAATTTAACAAGAACAAAATATAAACTATTAATTTAACTTACTTTAGTAATTCCAAAATCGAAATGACAATGTCATTCACATAACAAAAACCAGAAGCCTGAAAGAAAAAAAAGTTGAATAGAAAACCTTTAATTATAAAAAGAAAAACATAATCCATTAAATATATTAATGGCACTTTACAACAATTCATTTTAATCAAATAAACTTGATGAGCAAAGGTTAAGCATACATCACATTTTTGTTTTATTGAACAAGGAATAATAAATGGCTAAAAATATTCATGACAGGCTGTTTATATTTTGGTTTGTTTTATTTTACGGCATATCAACCTCAGTGGGTCGTTTAATGTCGATAAAGTTTTAAAATGAATTAATTCTAATGGATAATCAAATTTTGTTTATGAACTCATGTTTTTCTATTTAACCCATAGATGGGACCCTAACAGGTATTACCACTCCGCGTCAGAGTGGACCAGGGAGCAATGGTGGTGAAGGGGTGCTCCACATTCCCCAAACCTCCAAAACTGGAAGCTCACCATCAGAAAATTTAACGTCATTCCCAGGACATTGTTTATATTTGTATGAGTATTTATAAAATAAGGTTTCATATGAATAACTAGGTTTCGAACTGTTGTCCTCGTCTTTATTGTGTATAAACACAAAAGGCAGTACACGTTGGCAAAATCTTGTCTTGGTCATTTGTAAAGTTATTGACACTTTGTGTAAAAAGAATATTGTTGCTATTTGAAGAATTGAGTAAATACAAGAATAATGTTGGGGGTAGATTCAAAAGTTGTCACTTGATCCTAAGAGATAATTTTTTTTTTCTATTCAATAATAATTTTATAATACTTCCTTTATGTATTTACTTAACCACTTCGCTACGAATATAATGCGACCGAATGTCAATTTGTAAGCGGGGTACAGCTGATTTACATTTATTTTCCTTCTCCTAAACTGGTTGCTTTGGCGAGGCCAAAGAACCCAATCTGTTCTACTGTTTACCCATAGGTGGGATTCAATCTTTTCCTAAGGGGATTAAGAGAAATACTTTTATTAAGAGAAATTTTATTTCCAGTATCTGTTGTAATTTTCGCGGAAATAAATTAGGGAAATTACTTTCGAATTTTCATTAGTCTATGATTACCATTCGTGGTGCGTGGTGTAATGGATAGAGTCTTAAGAAATGGACTCGTTGACCCGAGTTCAAATCCTGGATTAGGCTGTTTGCATTTCACAGAAATAAAAAAAATTTTCTATTCAATCTTTTCCTGAGGGAATTAAAAGAAATACAAATTTTATTTCTCGGAAATAAATTAGGGAAATTACTTTCGGATTTCCCCTAGTATATGGTTACCATTCGTGGTGCGTGGTGTAATGGCTTCAGTAAAAAGAAATCAAAATGGAAAACTTGCCTACTTTGAAAAACAAACGAATCTTCAAATCCTAGCCAGAAGAACAAATCTAAGGTTAACAAGAAAAGCATGATAAAGTGTTACACAAAGAGGATTCCTTAATTCAACAATGAGAAAGAAAAAGTGGTTTTCTTTTTGTAAGACAGAAGAAATTATTTGGTTAAAATGAAAAACATTAAAACCAAAATGTTGGATAAAGGTTAATTTTTCTGGCTGAGTTTACAAGTCAGGCAACGCTCACTTGATCTACTAAATGAATACGTTTATTAAAATTGTCAAAAATCCCAGATGTGACATTCTGAAGAAGAAAATCACATCAATCGACATCAAAATGTCAGAGGTCGGATTGGACGAGGGAGCTCAATGTAGTTTTAGATCCTCCCCTTAATGTTATACGAGAAGATACTGTCCAATTGAAATCGCTAGGTTTTCATTGGCTGGCCATTGGAACGCAATATGTGATGATTCGTAACTGGCCGAATACTTCGACGTGTTTAGGTCAAACATTTACTCCTATAAGATAGGAAATGGACTCGTTGACCCGAGTTCAAATCCTGGATTAGGCTGTTTGCATGTCACATCGCACTAATACCCTTGGAAAGGTATGAATTCAACTACTCTCCCTCCAGCTATGAGTAAATAGTAGGACAGTATTGGCTAGGTATCCAATAACCCTAGAAGGAAAACCCTGAATTCAAACCCGTTAAACTACGTTTAATATATTGACCTTGTGTCACATCCTGCTCCTTCGGCGGGGTTGGTAAATACATGTATGATTAGCGCTCAAAACGCTAAGGACACTTATAGATATGTTTGAATTTTAAAGGGATTTGGTTTGACTTTGTATCCACCGGAAATACCTATGGGATTTTAGTTGATATCGTTCGAATTATAATATCATGAAAGCAGAGGTAAGTAGAAGATTATTTGCTCAGAGAAATGTTGGATGAAACGAACAAGGGGAGCAAAATGGTGAGATTTTATATAAAAAATAAGAAAATAGAAAAATTACAAGTCTGATTGAAAATCAAAGGGAATTAATGAACGTTAGATGTGGTCTTTATTTAAAAGAGAATTCTTATTGACAAGGTGAAACACACACAGAGAGACGACCAAAGAGGAACAAGGGAGTCGGTTGTTTACTCACATATGGTTAGTGCAGATTAAGTAAGTAAAGTCGTCGGGGCGGCCTGATGTCGGTATCAGCCAGACAGCGAGGGAGTCTATCCCCTTTTCACTTGCGCTAGACCAAGGAGATTAATTTAGCGTCTGAGGTGGAGCGCCACACCTACCATCAGCTCATCACTTTACCGCACAGATCCCTGTGCTACTCATACGCTGAGTTGGCGAGGGTCGGTATCGAACTAGGAACCTTGTGGTTTCTAGCCGAACGCTCTACCGACTGAGCTAAGCCGGCCCTTAGTGCAAATTAAGTTGGACTTAAAACAGTACAGAAGAAAATGGGGAGTAAATGTATAAAAATGGAGGGAAGAGAGAGAGATAGAGAGAGAGAGAGAGAGAGAAAGAGAGAGAGAGAGAGAGAGGATTTAACGATAGCATGAAATATAGAAGTTGTCATGGAAAACAAACAAAAAAAAAAAAAACAAAGAAGAGGTATAATATTTGCCAAAAGCAGATCATATAAAAAATAAAAAAAAGATGAAAAGAAAGAAAGAAAGAAAGAAAGAAAGAAGAAAGAAAGAAAGAAAAAAGAAATAGTGATTGAAGCTTTGCTAAAAGCAGATCATATAAAAAAAAGATGAAAAAAGAAAGAAAAGAAAAGAAAGAAAGAAAGAAAAGAAATAGTGATTGAAGCTTTGCTAAAAGCAGATCATATGAAAAAAAAGATGAAAAGAAAGAAAGAAAGAAAGAAAGAAAGAAAGAAAGAAAGAAAGAAAGAAAGAAAGAAAAAGAAAATAGAGATTGAAGCTTTGCTAAAAGTAGATCAAATTTTTTAAAAAGATGAAAAGAAAGAAAGAAAGAAAGAAAAAGAAAATAATGATTGAAGCTTTGCTAAAAGCAGATCATATTAAAAAAAAACTAAATAAAAAGGAAAAATGAAAAGGAAGGAATGAAAGGAAGAAAGACTGGGGAAATTTACGAAAAGTATATATTAGATATAGGAAAGAAAGAAAGAAAGAATGAAAGAAAGAAAGAAAGAAAGAAAGAAAGGAAGGAGACGTAGAATATTTACCAAAGCATATCCTTGTTTTAAAAAAACGAGATGAAAAGAAAGAAAGACATAAAAAAAGAAAGAAGGGGATAAGGTAATTCTACAGAAATCGAAAGAAAAATTAAGAAAAGGCAAAGAAAGAAAAAAATGAAGGAATGAAGGAAATAGGAAAGAAAGGGAAGACGTAATGAAAAAGAAGCAAATAAACAGACTTTTGACTTGTGATAGAAATACTTAAAAGGGAATTATTGGACAGATTGAATACGATCGTAATAAAAGAAAAAGATTAAAATACACAAAAAAGCAACAAAAAAGCAAATACAAAAAAATGCAAAAAAAAAGTAAATGTATAATTGGTTGGTAAGACTCACTCCCAATTCTGATTGGATTAATAACTCCCGCCAAACAATCTAATTATCGATACTCGCTAGATTTGCTGTAAATCGACTTCAATTTTAGCAAAACAAATGAAGAAAAAGAAAAAAAATACAGACACAACAACAACAACAACACACAGGATGAAATGTGTCGAGGCGATTTTTTTGGACTTATATTTCTTGTCTCATCTTCACTGCATCGATGACTGAGACGTCTCTCCTCTCTCTCTCTCTCTCTCTCTCTCTCTCTCTCTCTTCTCTCTCTCTCTCTCTCTCTCTCTCTCTCTCTCTCTGTATTTTTCATCCGTTGAAACCTGATCATTTTTAGTCAAATTATATTTCTTGTTTTTCTTTTTGCATCGGCGATATTTATTTATTTTTTTATATCGACAGCTGTCAAAAGAAAGACATTGAACTGTTTTTATTAATTTCGGGGGGGGGGGAGGAGGGGGGTCTTTATTCCTACGGTTTCTCTCGACAAAAGCGTAGTATAAAAATTTAAAAAAAGATATGTAAAATCTAAATTTTGTTGGGACAAGTTAACTCCTTATTTGTGTTCCTGGTTTGGTTTGGTTTGGTTTGTTGGATTTTACGGCATGTCAACCCTTGTTGGGTTACTTTATTCGGAAGACGTATTGTTTTATTTATGCTTGATGGGTATTCAAAAAATATTTTTGACACAATATTTTAAACATTATTAAACTCATTTTGTCTATTTAACCCATAGATTGGACGCTAACAGGTACTACCACTCCGGGTCAGAGTGGACCTGGGAATAATGTTGATGAAGAGTTACTCCACATTCCCCAGAGCTTCAAAATTGGAACTTCGCCACAATATGCAGTTCAACGTCATACCCAGAACACTTGGGTTCCTACTTTCGTTTCATATATATATATATATCGTCCCGAGTTCAAATACTGGACGTGGTAATTGCATTTTCACTTAGCGCTTGGGAAAGGTGTGCATTAATGTGCTCTCCCTCCAGCTATGGGTAAATAGTAGGGAAAACTCGGTTAGGTGACTGGTCTAGGAGAAGTAAAACTCTGAATTCAAACCCGTTAAACTTCGCTTAATAAATTGACCTTGTGTCACGTCCTGCTCGTAAGGAGGGTTTTGGTAAATATATACTTTCATTAATGTTAGATTATTCTTGGAATGAGCACTAAACAACTTCCTGACTGAAATAAATACCCATCGATGTTGCATTCTGGGTAAAAGTAATCTTCTAATTACCATAAAAAATAACCCTGACTCTTTTGGGGCATGTAATTTGACGTTTTCTCCCCCCCCCACACACACACACACAAAAGACTAGCTTTCTGGATTTAATGTTTAACTGGATTGAAATAAATATTAATTGAGTCTGGACTTGATACCAATGATTTCTGTGATGACTGGAACTAAAATCATTTGCAAAAGTTTATTCTTTGGAGTCGTAGCTAATCCATATCAAGTGGAAGATATTGTCTGGGTTAAAGTTCCCCCGAACGGCCGATGTATCACTAGATTCGTCAAAGGACAAGTTGGACGAACAGTCAGTCCTCAGACCTTTCTAGTCAATGGTGTACTACGTCATTTAAAGGATTTTAACTGACATTACGGATCAACTGCTCTGAAAAAAGATGACGGAAGTGTTACGTCACCCGAGAGTGAATTGTGAACTCAGTTGTTTTTTTTAGAACAGGTTCAGGCAGTTCCCAAGCAACACTAGAAGAGACAATGGTGAAGTCAGGCGATGATGATTTCTTTATGATACACGGAATGATCCATTATTTAACTGGAGTGACGACGCATAAGAAACAAGAATTTGGTGGATACGCAACGCCTGATAATCAGGATTTACATTTTTGCATTTGATCTTGGACGATCTCATATTTAACCAGAGGGTGTTGCAATATGATAACAGCCGTACAATTATGGAACAAGAATATTAATGATTTAGGTGAGGTGTTGCCAAAATGGGCAAAAAAGAATACGTATATCTTTTCTTTGTTATAGAGAAAAATAGCTTGCCTCTCATGAAACTGGATTGGACAAAAAAGAGGTTCATGAAAGGAGACTAATCCATTTATATGGTTAGTTGCTCATGATGATTGATCTGACTAACAAATCAGAAACGAACCACGATAGTATATACGCAGTGTCGCCTGAGACAAGTATTGCAGTCTAGTGATAGTGACAAGCGGAAAGGGTTTAAATAATATCCAGGGGAAATTGTGTTGCCCCCTATAATTACCTTTTAATATGTTCACACTTTCTAATAGTTAACACATCGTTTTCGCCTATCTATTCCTGAACGTTCGCAAGAATCGAATACTGAAAAGTTATTTTCTTTGATTGATTGATTGATAAATTGATTTTAACGGCATATCAACCCGTCGAGGTTTATTTTATAGCTAGATCTTAGAGAATCTATACATTTTACATTTGTATTAACAATTTTTTGATAAGGCGGTTCATACCTTTCCCAAGAGTAATAGTCTGTAGGTGAACGTAATGACGCGACTGGAGTTTGAACTCGCTCATACAGTGCCGCAACCCATCAGGTTAGCCACTACACGGGAACTTCCCTTAGCGCGTTTTTCATATGATTCTATCGAATACGAATGATTTTTAAACCGAACTATTTTACCCATAAATGGGACCATAATAAGTACTACGATTCCGGTGAGGGTGGACCTGGGAGTAATGACAATGAGGAGTAGTCACTTCACTACCACAGATCTTTAGAACTGAAAGGGCACCACCAGATACAGTTTAGTGTCATACACAGGATATCCCTTTTTTGGCGAGAGGGTTCTTACCCGTCTGCTACATATACAATCAGTGTATTCTGATCCCTGCTAACAAGACAATGAAAAGATGTATTAAAAACATTAATAACATGAGGAAATCCAGATTTGCAATGTTAAAATGACTCAAAGTTACACAGAAACGTTTAAAAAGCAATGAACTTTCAGTTTCACGGAACTAGTGTCGATATTAAGCTTAATCTAGAATGGTACTAGGCCTAATGGGGAACCCAGCATCGAACCCATACCACTAGCATCAGTGCAAAAATACTTTACCATTTTAGATCCAAGCCAGGACATTTTACGTAACTAGTCTCGATAATTACGAAGCTTGGCTTACAATGGTACAAGGACATTGGAAAAAAGTGAAGGAGAGATGATTATGTTACCAGGACTTGAACACGCACGTCCAATACCAAAAAGAAATTTTAAAATACGGACAAATAATATATCATCTGGAACGCATGGGGATACAGCGGCCGAAACATTGTGTCTATACATACCACACTAAAGATGAGGACAACAGTCCGAAATATCAAAATTATTCACATCAAGACTCATTTTAAAAAATACAGACAAATAATTTATCCTCTGGAAACACCTGGGGAGAGTCGGAGGATACTGCAACTGAAACTTTGTATTTATACATACCACAGTCAAAATTATTCACATAAAGCCTCGTCCCAAAAATACAGACAAATACTGTATCCTCGCGAACACCTGAAGATGGCCGGACGATACAGCGGCTGAAACGCTTTGTTTATACATACCACAATAAAGATGATGACTACGCTCATAAAAATAAAAATCATTCACATAAAGCCTTATCTCAAAAATATAAATAAATAGCAGCGGCTACCCAGCATCACCTGGGTAGAGGATGATTTTTTTTAACTTAGTCCCGCAGATCAATTATGACTGAATCGTACATTGAATCCTCGTGGGGTGCCCCATTTAAATCCCTATGTAAAATAATAGACCTTGCATTAATCCAGCTACTCTGAAAAGAAATTTTAATGTCTACTATCTAAAATATTAAATGAAAAAAAAATCCATGCTGTTATCATTTTAAATTTTATTTTTTAATTATCTTCACGAATATAAAAAAAAATTATTTTTATTTTTGCTCAAAAACCAAGCCCTGGTGATATTTAATGTATATATATATATATATATATATATATATATATATATATATATATATATATTTACTTTGTCGTTAATTGTTTTATTTTCGAAGTTTCCTCCGGACATACACATACACACAACTGCCCTTTATATATGCATAGATAGATAACGATTCTAATTATTATTCTTAATCGAATTCTATCGACCGAAATGATTTTTTTTCTTTGGATGCAACGATCAATCTGTTGAAATCATTTTCAGTTTTGCATCTGGAAAATCCTCTTTATTTTTCTTTTCGTTTTTCTTTTCTTTTTGTAAACAGAATCTTTAAATTTGTGGCATTTCCTGTTTTGACAGGTTGGGCCATTACACAGAATTTCACGTGGATTTGCCGGACACCTGGATCTTTTTTAAGTATCGACTTTAATATTCAAGAATCAAACTTTTTTTTTTTTTAGGTAAGAGAAACCCAGGGTAAATCGTTTAACAGCTTCGCCACCTTCGGTCTCGGTAAAAGTTACGAGCATAAATATCGGTGGCGGCAATGCGTGGGATAGACATGTCATGTGTTGCCGTATAAAAGTGTTTCATTGTGCAACCGTATCAAATCAGTCATTTTTTTTAGGAACAAGATTAACGAAAAATTATCTCAGTCCCTAACAAAGTTAGTTTTTCTTTTAGCCATCTATCTATCCACACACACACACACACACACACACACACACTCACTCACGCACGCGCACGCACACACACGCACACACACACACACACACACATATATATATATATATATATATATATATATATATATAGGGAATGACTTACCGCTAAAAATATTGAATTGATCCCAATATTAATCTGAGAAGTCAGTATTATAACAAATATAAAGTGCTCAATACGTTAGTAGAGCGGATTGAGTATTACAGTGTGTATAGAAATAACCTACTCGAGTTTCACCATAAGGATCTTCAGGGTTAAATCCACTGAATTGATATTGATTAATTCAGTGGATTTAACCCTAAAGATCCTTATGGTGAAACTCGAGTAGGTTATTTCAAACAGACTGTAATACTATATTATATATATATATATGGTGCACGTGTATATATATATATATATATATATATATATATATGTGTGTGTGTGTGTGTGTGTGTATGTGTGTGTGTGTGTGTGCGTGTGTGTGCGTGTACATACAGGAACACGAGTATTGATATATAGATTTGGTCTGCATCGATCTATATTTAAAATTGATACAGAATATGCGACGACATTATTCACTATACCTGATTATATAAACTATAAATGGAACCTTAAAGTCTAATACAACTTTGATGGTGATAATTATTACTCAAATACGCTTAATATATATTTCAGATTCTTGGAAATAAAATCTTGTTATCTCAAGCCGAAAAGTTATTCAAAATTAAATGAAAATTCCTTGGTGTAAAGATAGAAGCAAATGTTTCCTTTATATACTGGGAAAATTAGTTTAACGAACGTAAAGGAAGAAAACACACGATCTATTCTCATTTTTGATTTGTCTAATTCAAATAAAATCCGCGATTCTTGTAAGATATAAAGATATCTTCGTTGTGAGTTGTAGGTAGTTTTCCCAAGGCGAAAAAGATGACTTTTAATTTGTAAAAAAAGGGTGGGGAAAAAAACCGGCCAAATGATTGGCTATAGACTCCTGAATATTATACTTTTTTTTCACAAGCGTAAATGTTGTTTTTCTTTAAGTTTTCCGTTTTTTAACAGAAGTCTGTATTTATGGTTCTTTTATTTAAAATCTTTGCCATTGAGACTTATAAAAATCTTCTGATATAATTATCTTGACTCTTATCTTTATTGAAAAAAAGTAAAAATAGTTTTTGCCGGTTCATTTTTTCATATTACATAAAATAATATAGGGGGGAGTAGACCTCATAAAAAAATATTTCCCCTAATATATTTTAGAAAAAAACTATTTCAGACATACATTCATCCAAAGGTAAGTAATTATGGAAATTTTCGTGAAAATTGGACCATTAATTTATTTTTCATAGAATTAAAAAATACCTTAGTTATTAAATAATAATCAGATAAATTTCATATCAATGAACTTTAGAATTTTTCGTCCAGTAAGACACATGGCACAATTGATATAAGGATTAATACAGTTCTAAGTGATAATTATCTCTAGGTTTCAGGTGAAACACAGCTTAACATTTGTGCGGGATCATGATTAAAGGAATGAGAACATTCTATCCCTGTGGATTGAATAAAGGGTTCGGTTCGAAATTTTGTGAATGCCCCGATCACAACATGAAGACCACAGAGTTTGACAAGAGGGTTCCCGAGTTCGAAGAGAAGGTTCTTGGGTTCGACAAGAAACACATGAAGAAGGCCGGAGGGCACATCGATCGAAAAGATGAGGAAAATAGTCCGAATAATATAAATAATACTGTTAGGGAGAGTTATCTCCCCTAACGATTCTGGACACCGGATATACTCACTGACAAGCAAAGAGTCAGCAAGATCACAAGAATGTAGCTGCTATGATGAACACATCACATGATACATAGCTGAACTCTAATCCAAAGTCATCCTACTGTACGTCGGTGAGAATGGATAAAACAAATATTGTTATATGTTAAACATATTTCACTGTTTTTTGTTATCTTTTGTTATTCCTACATCTTGGGATATAGCAAATACAAATAAATTTCACTGAAGTTGAGGTTTTGTCATCACCAATAGCGAAAGAAATGACGTACCTTGGATCTTAAAGCGGACGCGAACGTGTCCTGCGTGCAAAATGAGTGAATGGCTCGAAAGAAAAGAAAATATGGTTGCTTTAGCACTGTAATTTAAGCAAACGAGATCTTGGAACCAGGAGAAATGGTGGGAATGTATTTGTTCATATGCAGTTTTTTTTTTCGAGATCAAGCTGTGCATAAAACACCAGGTACGACAGGGAAACACGTGAGACGCTTAGAAACATGTTATTGAGTTTACGTTGGAGACTGCTCGGTTATTGTTACAAGCGATACGGGATCACTTTACAAATATCAAAATAATTATTTAATTTTAAACACCAAAATTTTAAGTCAAAGCGTTGGGGTTTTTGTTGTTTGTTTTGTTCTTTTTTTTTTCTTTTTTTATACAAATCTACACTTTTATTGCATTACACCGGTATTGGAGGCTAGTCTTATACAAGTCATCTTTAAATCTGTTTTCTTTGTTGGTTTTCATTAGGGCTTTATGATTTATTTTAAAACGAGGAAATGAATGTCAGATTTCGCCCACAACTTACCTCTCGCTAAAAATGAAAAAATAAATGAATTTTAAATAAATAAACAGAATTGCCAGTGATATTTCGCTGTTGAAGACATTTCCAGTTGCGAGCGAACTGGGATTGCGTACAGATTGGTGCCTGTTACATACACACTACCGTACCGTATTTGTGCTGGCGCATCTGTGTGTGCATGTATGCAAGTGTACACGTGCAAGTATGATTATATACGTACATGTTTTGGACACGTGTGGGCATTTAGTGTATCTTTGTTCGAGTAGTAGGTAAGAACAAAAAATACGTTTTATCTTCGGCTGAAATTTCGACAGCCGAAATTTAAAACACAAAGTAAAAATGTAAAAGTGTCACATTCTTGGTTGGTTGGTTGGTTGGTTGGTTGGTTGGTTTTTACAGTATCTCAACCCTTGTTGGGTTATTTTATGCCGAATATGTTTTGTTTTATCTGTTCTTGATGGGTATCCAATTTTTTCAACACTTTATTCTATCTAACCCAGTGGTTCTCAACCGGGGTCCATATGGACCCCCGAGGACCATATAACATTTTTTGGGGACCCAGACAAGTAAAAATGTTGACTCATCTTCTTGGCACATCTCCAATTTCATCCTCGAGCACTTGACGCGTTCTAGCTTCTGGAAAGGTGTGAGCATCTGGCAGATACATTTTGCAAATGCAAATGGCCATGAATGATAGTTTCCACAAACCCGGTACTAATCTTGACCTCATTGGCTATCTAGCGAATAGCGTCGATCTTCCAAAATGGCAGCCTCACCTTGACGGACAGATACCTCCTCAATGGCAGAAGGGGAGCGACCAGATCTGGGAGCTGTTTCCACAGAGTTCCGACCATGTTTGAATTCACGATGCCAGCGTTTTACAAGGTCATACGATGGGGCATCATCACCCTAAGTTACTTTAATTTCATCAAAAGTCTCCCGTGGTGTGCGTCCTTTCAAATACAAAAACCGGATCACTGCTCGACACCCCACAGGTCCCATTTCACATTGACTCAGTTCAAACACCGGTAAATCAGAAACCACAATTAGTTCAGAGATGTAATTGGCCGCATAATCTATGGAGATAAACATAATTGTTCATGCAAAATTTCAGCTAGATCAAACAACTGGAAGTGGGTCAGGAGCATTACTTATTGAACGCCCCTCGTAATATGCAATTGTATTTATATATACAACAAAATAGTGGCTTACAGTGTAAACGGGAAGGATAATTTGCATATTGATATTAACAATTTTATTTTGATAAATATGTGCTTAATATTCTTGATTTCCAATTGTTTGGTTTTATCTTAATGAATATAAACAAAAATCTCTTCAATAAATCTTAAAATAAATTCATTAACAAGAAAAAATAACTGTCATTTTATTCTTTACTTCCTAATTTACCAAAACAGTTAAATCAGGAAAATTTAGCAATGAAAGACAAAAGTAATGGAAAATGATGGAAGCGTTTGTTTCAAAGTTATATTTTTCGATAATACTTCCTCTGTTTCAAATTATTTTTCTGCATTCTTATTTAGTTTCATTAGCCTTTCTAATTTAATATAATTTTTTATTACATTAAAAGTTAAATACTTGCGCCGGAGGGTGCACATGTTGGCTAGTAAGAATAATTTTCAAAGATATAATTGACCCATAGATGGGAACCTAATCTAGTATTTCCACTACGGGCCAGAATGAACATGATGGTGACTCGCACTCCCCAGATCTCCAAAAGTAGTTTAGTGTAATACTTATTACACTCGTTTAATTGTTGCTGCCCTGTCGGCAGGAGCTTTAGAATAATCCGACTGCACCTCTGCATAGGGGTAAGACCCCTCCCCAATGGAGCCACTTGTTGGACTTAGATGGCGACCCGTGATGCATAAGGATGGAACCCGGATAGCTGAGCAGTCCATAATATGCAACACTCCACTTTCCCCCTTACTTAGGCTAGACGGGTAGTCTAGCCTAAGTAAGCCCCCGCCGATCAATCGACAGTTCACATCAAGCCCTAGTACCTATATGATTGTCCCGACCCTATTGGCCTAATGACAAACACCCAACTCTTTTTAACATATATAGGCGGTAGCTGAGGGTCTTAATGTCCTGGTTATGACGTTAAACTCTATCTGATGGTGAAGTTTCAATTATGCGGCTATGGGGAATGTGGAGTACCCCTTCATCACCATTACCCTCAGGTCCACTCTGGTCCGAAGTGTTAGTACCTGTTAGGTTCCCATATATTGGTTGAATAGAAAGAAATGTGTTAAAAAATGTGTTAAAAAATTAAGTTTTGAAAAATTTAATTATCCATCAAGAATGAATAAAAAGAAAACGTCTTCGGCATAAAATAACCCAATGGGTTTTCATGCCGCAAAAACCCAACTAACCTACAAATGAATTATCTTTTGAAACATGTATAAATTATTTCCTACAAATTCATTAATTGTTGACACATGAAAAGAAATGTTCCCTCCAAAATTTCGAGTAGAAATTTCCTTCAAAAAAAAAAAAAAATGAAAAAAAAAAAAAAAAAAAAAAAAAAAAATGAAAAAAAAAAAAATTATTTTATTAATTAAGTCCTAGATTTTTTTTATTGAAATCCGCTGATTAGCCCATTTCTCGTGATTTTATTTAAATCAGCGCTTTTTAAGTGTCTACGAAAGTGTGCGTTTTTTTAAAAATTAATATCAAACGTATATGTGGTTAGGCGCATCAGTCCATAACATCTATGCATATTGAACTTATTAAATTATTTTCAACAAATTATATACATTCAAGGATACATAACCTTCTCCGTATTAAAATTATGATGTTAACACATTCTATAATTACAGATATAATAATACTTGGGTGTCAATAAAACTTTCTGACGACTGAAAATCGTTTTCTTTCCATGATTTTGAATGCATTTAGTTGGTAAAATTATTTAAAATATATTTCTATAATAAATGTTTACTAGCAGGACCTGTGGATATACCACATTAGGATAAGTTAATTATCACAACGTTTGATATGTTTATTTAAGAGCTATTGCTAAATAGTTCAATATGTAAAAACTATAATACTCTTGATTTAACTCTCACCAACTCTATCATTTCTATCATTCTTTTTCATCTTTTCATTATGTTCGATTGAAACAGATTATCGTTATCACTTCTGCACGCTCAACACTCTATCTTTATCATACTCTCTTTTTTTTTCTTTCTTTCTTGATAATGAAAACAAAACAAAAAACACCAGATAATCCGGATTTACATTTTTTTCATTTTATCTTGTATGATTTGGGCAGTCTTATTTTTAACCAGAGGGTGTTGCAAGATGATTACGGTTGTACAATTAAGAAACAAGAGTATTAATATATAGATATGCGAGTATGGTTCCCTTAAAAAAAAGGATATGATTATGTACGTACAGTTCAGTACATCGGTCTCGAATCAAAGTGTAGTATCGGTAGAAACCTGGGTTTTTTTTCATCTGTATATTTCCTCTTGCCAGTGAGACTTAGAATACATTGAATGTAATACCACAAACTTTTTAAAAAATCCTGGATATAACACTAAGTTACATCCAATTCTGAATATCTGGGTAGTGTTGAGCACCTTTTTATTGTGATCACTCCCAGGTCCAATATGACCCGTAGTGATAGTACTGTTGTATTATGTTTATTAGGTAGCCTATTAATCATGTACAGTAAGTATAACGTAGATTTAAACATAACGGTGAAATAAGTAATTGAAAGTTAGGGTTTAGGGTTAGGGTTAGGGTTAGGATTTAGGGTTAGTTTAATGGGAAAATAATGGGTAGATTGATTAGCAGATAAAATTCATTTGAAGTGGTTCCCCTTTTTTAGGTTGGAGTTATAGGAAATAACCCTTACGTTTCGGCACTCCCAGGCTTTACTGACTGTATTTTTATCTAATACTAATAATTTTCCAAAAGATATATTTGAGAAAATAATGTTGCATGCTTTACATTATATATTGCGTATATAGTATACATGTATACCCATGGCTGCACACAGGTATACTTATCATAACCCTAACCCTAACTCTAACCCCGTCTTCTTTTTTCCTAGTAGATCAATAAATAAATAATTCATAAAATTCATTAAGAGTTGTTCCCCTTTTTTAGGTTGGAGTTATAGGAAATAACCAACGTAAGTTTAGCTAAATCACTTTTGGTTTATTTTGATGAAAAGACTAACTAACTTTTATTATCAAAAAACAAAGATAGTGTATGAAATTTAAAAGTAACGCTAACATATCCTTTGACTTTTGAGCTAATATATTTCAAAACTTTTCTATCAAAATTAATCCAACATACAGTGGGGACTATAAGAATTTCATCCCCTGATAATTTTCTCAGTTTTCTACATTACAAAAATAAGAAGAATTTTTAGATTAGGTCCGTCTTGAAAGTGAGAGATAGAATATTTTTTTAAAAATTAGAAAATCACTTTATATCAATTTTTGAACATTCATTTGTATTTTATTGAAAAAATAACTATTTCACCCTATAACAAAATATAACTCAGTACTTGGTGAAGAAACCCTTGTTGGCAAGAACAGCAGCCAGGCATTTCCCATAATTGGTAACCAAGTTTTTACAAATTCTAGAGGGATTTTGGCCCACTTGTCTTTTTATAAGGTGGCAAACTCAGAAATACTTATTTCCCCACTGTATAACGTTCGCTGCCATAACCTACGGGGGGGGGGGGTAGAAAAGTAATATTATGTGCTTAAACCACTAGAATCGACTGAAGCAAGTCAGTAAAGCATGGGAGAGCCGAAAACGTAAGTTTAGTCAAATCACTTTTGGTTTATTTTGTTGAGATGTATTAGATATGAATACTTAATATAGTATAACTCTGTGCAAAATACTTTTAAGAAACAATTATCAAAACATATGAATAAAAGCGTATAATGTACGCACTTCTCTAACCCCCGGGCTATATAACCCTTGACAGATTGACATGCCGTTAATATCAATCGTTAAAATCAATAAATGAAATTAAAATCAATCGTAAAATCAATCAATCAAATTAATGGAATTTCTAATTATGGTAGACATTTTTTAATTTACTGTCACGGCAGATTTTTTAGTGATATATTTTTGGAAAAAAATTGCATTATCAGATAGGGTCACAATGTTGAACTGCAAAATAAATTAATGCTATACGTTTCACACTCACACACCAAACACACATACACACACACACACACACACACACACACACATACATATATATATATATATATATACATATATATATATATATATACATACACATATATATATATATATATATATATGTAGTATAATTTTTAAAAATTGAAAAGACACAGGTTTAAACGAGTTAAGTGGTGAGTTTTATTAGCCGATGCTGCAGTGTTTCGATCTATTGATTAGATCATCTTCAGGGCTTTTGTTGGTATGTGGAAGGTGATAAAAAATTTTTATCTCAGAATAAGGAGAAAGGCGAGTAATAGTCCTTGTTTATCGGTCTGTTTAAAAAAAAAATTTTCTTCTCAGACTTAAAATTTTAAACAGACCGATAAACAAGGACTATTACTCGCCTTTCTCCTTATTCTGAGATAAAAAAATTTTATCACCTTCAACATACCAACAAAAGCCCTGAAGATGATCTAATTAATAAATCGAAACACTGCAGCGTCGGCCAATAAAGCTCACCACTTAACTCATTGAAACCAGTGTTTTTTCAAATTTTTTTTATTATACTACATACCGTCGGATTCACTTCCTTTTATTCATACATATATATATATATATATATATATATATATATATATATATATATATATATATATATATATGTGGGAGGAGGATTGGAGCAAATCCGACATAATGTGGTAGAGATATGAGGAACACAAGGACAAAACTCAGACAACCGTATAGTTATTGATTATTAAGGCACCATACAAGTGTTTTATAAAAGGGAAAGTAGAAAACACTTGTATTATGCATTAATAATCAATAAAGCGACTGATGATGCTGAGCTTAAGGCTTAGCAAAATATATCTCCTACATACGGTTGTCTGAGTTTTGTCCTTGTGTTCCTCATATCTCTACCCTATATATATATATATATATTATATATATATATATATATGTGTGTGTGTGTGTGTGTGTGTGTGTGTGTGTGTGTGTGTGTGTGTCATCCTATAAATATATACATAGCGAGATAGATGTGTCTGTAGACATATATATAGATGTGTGTGTGTGTGTGTGTGTGTGTGTGTGTGTGTGTGTGTGTGTGTGTGTGTGTGTGTGTGTGCCTATAGATAGATACATAGGTAGATACATAGAGAGATAGATAGGTCTGTATACATATATATATATATATATATGTGTGAAAAGAAAAATGGACGTGAATCCGTCGGTATGTAATATAGGGAAAAATTTGAAAAAACACAGGTTCAAATAAAATGAGTGATATTTATTCAGCCAACGCTGCAGTGTTTCAATCTGTCTAGTAGATCTTCTTCAGGGCTTTATTGATATAAGGAAAAGGAAAATTTATTACAGAATAATAAGGAGACAGTGATAGTTTTTTGTTGATCAGTTTGTTTAAAAATGTTTTGAGTGGAAAATTAGCGCTCTTAGAATAGTTCGAAATTTATGAAACGCTGGGATAAACGATTTTGAAAGATGACATCGAACATTCTCTTACGTTATGTGTGTGTATAAGTGAGAAAGAGAGAGAGAGAGAGAGAGAGAGAGAGAGAAAGGGGGTGAGGGAGCGTGTATGGAAATGTGAGTGGATTAATCGTTTTCATTTGAGTGTCTGTGTGACCGTGTGTGTAAGTGAGAGTGTGTGTGTGTGTATGTGTGTATGTTTATTTATTTGTTTATATATTTATTATATATATATATGCATGTGTGTGTGTGTGTGTGTCTATAGGTAGATACATAAAGAGCTAGATATGTCTGTAGACACATATTATATCTACTAGCAAATATATGCACCCTCCGGGTGCAAGTATTTTAGTTAAATTTTATAATAAAATATGATATTAAATTAGAAAGGCTAATGAAACTGAATAAGAATGTAGATAAAAAAATTTTGAACAGAGAGGGTATGATTGAAAAATAGAACAACTTGGAAACTAACTCTTCCATCATTTTCCGTTACTCCCGTCTTTCAATGGTAAATTTTCATAATTAAACTGTTTAGTTAAAATAGGAAGTAAAGAATATTACAGTTATTTCTTCTTGTTAAGGGATTTCTTTTAAGATTTATTGAAGAGATTTTTGCTCATATTCATTAAGATAAACCCAAACAATTAGAAATCAATAATACTAAGCATATATTTATTAAAATCAATTTTTCAAGATAAATATGCAAATTAGCCTTCCCATTCATACTGTAAACCTCTATTTTGTTGTATATATAAATACAATTGCATGTTATTAGTATGTAGATATGGTCAACAGTGTAAGTAATGTAAAACAATCTTATTAATAATTGAGGTTTAAATAAAAATAAAATCATGGAGAATATGATGTAAATAACTAAAGGAATTGTGACTTGTATAGTAATATAGTTTCGGTTACAGACAGACAAACCCACAATCTCCATTATAATAAGATATATATATATATATATATATATATATATATATATAATATATGTGTGGGTGTGTGTGTGTGCGTGTGTGTGTGATGGCATAGAGAGAAATGCAGATTGATAGATAGATTGAGAGATATGTCTGTTAACAGACAGAGAAACAGATAGATATGTCTGTAGATAGATAAGAAAGAGCAAGACAAATAGGTATTTGTATTCACACATACATGACTGGCTTGTTTACTTATCTTGCATTGCAATATTATTAAGAGAAATTATTTTTTTCAGATTGACGAAAAATGGTCGGGTGATGTAAAAAAAAAAAACACAAGAAAGGAAAATTTGTTAGCATCAATTCTGTTCTTTTTCCTTTTTCTTTTTTTTTTTTTTTTTTTTTTTTGTCTTTTGATTCTTTTAGCAAAGAGTTAATTAATCAATGCAAAATCGACGTAGAACTCTGCGGGATATTCCTTGGTTTTCGACTCTGGAGATTCTAGAGAAATGCAAAACTTGATTATCAAAGAGAATGGTTCTATTGCACATTCCAGTATCGCCAGACAGCGGGGGGGGGGGGGAAACAAAAGCAAAAATAAAAAATAAAAAATAAAAATAAAATAAAATAAAAAAATATCTTGCTTTTCTCTGTCCACAGAGACAACGACTATCGTTCATATTAGGGGTGAAATAATCACTTAACAGAGATAAATACTTTGTCTAACCACATTTTATCTTACTGAACTTCCCCAACAAAATTAACACGAAAACGAACGAAGACAACACAACAACAACAATAATAATAATAATAATAATAATAAGAGACGCAGAAATGGCATGGTTATTGACATGATTACTCTTGCATATATATATATAATATATATATATATATATATATATATATATATATATATATATAGTAAGAATGGAAAGGGAACTGAATCCGACAATATGAGGAAAAATGAGTAAAGAAAAGAAATGTAGATGAATAAAAATGAATTTAATCGATATCACTTTAATCGATATCACTTACACATGTGTTTCGGTCAGTTTATCAAAATGTATACTGATTACGCTATTATTATTATTAAAATAATCAGATGAAATTGAAATAATGATGATAATAATAATAATAGGAAAAATGTAAAAATATTCCGTACACAGAGAGATCTTCTTTTTTTTTACGACTTTCATCAGGGTGATTTTTTTTTACGACCTTCATCAGAGTGAATTTTTATTTAAAAATAAAAATAAAAATTCACTCTGATGAAGGTCGTAAAAAATCTCACTGTGTACGGAATAGTTTTACATTTTCGTGGAGCTTTCGGCTAGAAACCACAAGGTTCCTAGTTCGATACCGGTCCTCGCCAACTCAGCGGATGAGTAGCACAGGGATCTGTGCGGTAAAGTGAGGAGCTGACGGTAAGTGTGGCGCTCCACCTCAGATGCTAAAATAATCTCCTTGGTCTAGCGCTAGTGAAAAGGGGATAGACTCCCTCGCTGTATGGCTGATACTGACTTTAGGCCGCCTGGTGGACTTTACTTTTCTTTTTTTTTACTCTTATGCAATATTTTCAGAGTAGTACCGGCTCTAGATTTGATCCCCGACAATTTCAAAATACCATATACTGATTTGAAACCTGACATTAATAGATTCCTTCATACATAAGGACAACAACACCGGAATAACAAAATAAAAAAGGCCGCCCCGTCGACGAAAAAGAACGTCATAATTCCTTTGAGATCGAACCCCGCAACGCTAAACTCGGAACCGATTTGTTACAGACGAGGAAAAAGGCAAAATCTTTCTGAGGTATCAATAGAATTTGATCAACTGCTGAGCAATCGAATTGATCGAATGCTGAAAGCGGCAAATATGACCAGTTTGAATCAGAGTCAGATAATCGTATCTTGATACAAAACTTCAAAGTGAGCGGCCATTTATAATTTATTTCAAATCTTTGCCTGCCCCTTTTTTTATTTATCGATGGAGATCTGAACGTTCTTATTGATTATGGAAGAAATATCAATGGATTGATCTTGTGATATTTCCCTAATAAAAAAACAGTTACAAGAAAATAGTCGGTGACGACGAAAGAACAAAGTGGGTTTATTAAAAAATAAAGTCATAACTTTTAGATTTATGTTGAATTCGATGTTGACAGGGAGAAAACAAAATTGAGTCGTGAAAATTTAATGAGACAACAAAAAGGTCGATCGGTTATCAGAACAAGAATTCCGAACAAAGGAGTTTCTTGTTCGCTATCAAAAATATACATCAACGGTTATTGCACATTCACTGCATCTTTAAAGCAAACACTGAGAAAATCACTTTTGAATTTCCACGATGACCTCAATTTCCGGCGGGAAACGGGGTCAATTTCTTTTCTTGGTTTTTGTTCAATGCTTCTACTAGATTAACTATTACATCAAACCTTTTTTTTTTTCAAATGAAACCTACATTCGCCATAGCACAGGGGTTAGTGCAACTACTATTGTTACATATTATGTGGTGCCATGGGTTGTTGACAAGACCCTGTAGTAAGTTTGAAATAGGTTCGTTGGAGTTGGGAGCGTAGGCAGGTAGATTTCCGTTGGAAAACTACCAGGACGGTTATAACCCCAACTGACTCCAAAGGCGTGAATCTCGCACGTCACGCGATTTAGTTAGTTTAGATTTTAGTTTCAACCTGACGTCGAGCAGAGAGGATGCCTATCTCTCTGCGCGGTGCATAAGAATGGACAGAAATAAATCTTGATCAAAGAGATAAAAGTCTTGTGAGTTGATTAATTAGCAGGACTAAAAAATAGCCCGAAAGAAGCCCTTAGAAAAAGAAGACGATAAGATGACGACCATAGCAAGAACATAGCCGAAGCAGTAAAGCCGAAATGAAGAACAAGTATGTCTCAATCTCTGTCTGTCTGTCTGTCTGTCTGTCTGTCTCTGTCTCTGTCTCTCTCGCCGAGTTCCTCTCTCTATTATATACCCGACAACAATGGAGTATGTAACACTATCAAGGGAGTTCTCGTGGCATAGAGGATAACGTACACCGTAGTAAACCAATTCGAATTCCAGTCACGATATTACGTTTACTTTCGGACTAACCTGATTCTTTGGAAACCTGTGTCGAGTGGCTCTGGTCTCTGGACCGTTTAAGTAATTAACGGTGCAGATCATAGGGGACCATCCCCCACCCCACCCCAGGCAATACCTACCCCCTTGATTTAAAGTGACAGGGTTGAGTTCATTGCCCAGTGCTTGAGGCGACACCTTGAGGGGAATACCGACGGGATCTACGGATTTTTGCTTCGGTTTGTGGGTAGACCCACATTAAAAATAACTTGTGTTACACCCGCACATGTGTGATGCGAGTTAATAAACTACTTTCGGATTAGTACCCTTAGGAAATGTACCATCCAAAAGTAGATAATTTGGACGGGTGCTATTGTGTAATGTCCCCAATCTACCGCATGTGTGGAACATTTTGTAGGAGTGATTGGCACGTAGGGGGTCACGGTTCAAATCTCCAACCGTTTGAAGCTACGAATGTCTTGTGGACGTGCGAATTAAATGAAAAGTGACATTACTCTCGTAGAGATAGAAATCTTCTTCCATCTATTAACAAGTTTACAAATCACTTTCGCTCCACTAATGAATTTATAAATTTTAGTACTACAAGAACATTGTTAGAACATTTAAGGCAAAACTTATCATATAGAAGCAATTTTCCTTTTTTCTTTCTTTATTTCTTTCTTTTTTTGCGGTCAGGTTAAAAATCCCCCTTCCACGAACTAAGGGCAAATAGTAGAGCAAATTAGGCTATTTAGCCTTTGGTAGACAACCAATATAGGAGAAGGAAAACTCTGAATTCAAACCAACTGGATTCTGCTTACATAGTAGGTCAGAATAGGCTCTTTATCCTTGGTTAAGCGACCAGTCTAGGAGAATTCAAATCAGTTGTATTCCCCTTAAAAATTGACCTTGTGCTGCCTTCCGACCGTGGTGGAAGTGATGGTATATATATATATATATATATATATATATATATATATATATATATGAAGAGGACAAATAATCTGTTTGAGATGGCGATAGCCGACACTTTTTGGGAGATTATGTGCTTAATTGAAGTCATACCTAATTTGAAAATTAATTAGTTATAATTGAATGAACTAGGTGTGCATATCAGTTTAGACTGATATGCACGCCTAATTCATTTAATTGTAACTAATTAATTTTCAAATTAGGTATGACTTCAATTAAGCACATAATCTCCCAATATATATATATATATATATATATATATATATATATATATATATATATATATATATAGTATCACTCATAAATTACCAAATCTTCTAGTACTAATCTTTTAAACCAAAAATTTTCATCAGACTTCTATAATCTTAAATTTTCCATAAAGTAAAAAAACAAAAAATACATCCTGTCTCTATATATTTACCAACCCCTCCGCTACGACGAGGATGCAACACAAGGTCAATTTTTTAAGCGGAGTTTCCATCTGTTAGTGACAAATTTTCTAAACACCTTGTTGAGTGAGGAACCTTACCAATGAATTTATAAAACTTAGTTGTACAACAGGGGGAAGGGCAACATTTAGGTACCGGATATGTATGCCGAAAATGTGGAGGGTCCCTCAAGGGAAAATTGTGATATTGTAAAAAGTACTCTATACCTATTACTTAAGCATAACATTCATCATCTAGATAATATATATATATAATATATATATTATATATATATAATTCATTTTTATATCTATTAATAATGGAGAATCGCTTCCGGTTTTTTTATGTAACAAAAACTACGTCCTGCTTACGTAACTATATCCGAAATCGTCATAACATAGAATAAATACACTCAAAATTTGAGCATGCAACATTAGACAGTCCTCATTGTTTTTTTTTAAACAAGTTTTAATAGATACATCCCCAGTATCATATATTTATATATAGTTTGTTTTATTTTAATAGATATTCAAAGTTAATAGAACTTAGTTTCGATTCCAAATTGTTTTATTTTTTTCCTCCTTTAATAAATTTGATGATTTCATGATTTATGGTTCAAACTCTCCAACATTTGATTTTTAATTTCCTCCTCCTCAAGCAATATCTTTCGAAAATTTATTTTTACATCGCCCGGAGGGTATTTTTTATTTTGCTAGTCTTCATAATAAATTTTAAAAAAGTTTCGTTTAAATGCAACTCATCATGTCATTTTTCTATCAAATTTAATTTTTAACTTAACTATTTAAGACATTTTATTATTTGATAATGATATACAGTTCATTCCAAGGGGTAATATGGAAATCTAATATATTGCAATTTTTTTCTGAATTTTTTAGATGAGTCTGGATAATTAGTATTATTTGAATAATTCAGACTAGTAAAATACTCATCTTTATTGTTATCTATACCCTGAGACCGGGTTAGCTCAGTCGGTAGAGCGTTCGGCTAGAAACCAACAGGTTCCTAGTTCGAGACCGGTCCTCGCCAACTCAGCGTATGAGTAGCTCAGGGATCGTGCGGTAAAGTAAGGAGCTGATGGTAGATGTGGCGCTCCACCTTAGATGCTAAAAACAAATCTCCTCGGTCTAGCGCTATTGAAAAGGGGATATACTCCCTCGCTGACTGGCTGATACCGACTTTAGGCCGCCCCGACGACTTTACTTTTATACCCTGAGACAGGATCGAGTTATGTTAATTATTACATGCCAGGAAAGTGTTCATATTGAAACCTTACACCACAGTTTTAACTAAATCTTTATACGGACACCTACAGATTAGATGAAAGATGAGGACAATAGTCCCAATAATCCAAATAATACTAATAGATTGCAGTTATCAGAATAATTAATTAGAATAATTTTATTTATTTTGTTATCGTCTAATACTACAACGGTTAAATTACAAAAATACTAATAACATCGGGTACTCGCTTGGTTGTCTCATTTCAGTAATGACCCCCACCCCCCCTTAGAGGTACCGGGTACTTTTTATAATATCACAATTTTTCCTAAAGGAGACCCCACTTTTGGGCAAACATGTTCCATATGGAAATCCGATCTCACTGACAAGTTAAAACGGAAATTCTTCCAAGTCGTAATTGTATCAATGCTACTGTACGGCTGCACTACTTGAACCCTAACGAAAAGCCTGGAGAATAAGCTAGATGGGAGCTACAAAAGAATGCTGCGTGCAATCTTAAACAAGACGTGGAAATAAACACCCCACGGGAAAACAGCTGCACGGCCACCTGTCCCATATCACACAAACCACCTGTGTGAGGCGAACAAGACTTGCTGGAGAAGCAAGGATGAACTCATAAGTGACGTTCTTCTGTGGAAGCCATCACATGGCACGGCAGAGTAGGTTGTCCAGCAAAGACGTACATAGACCAACTCTGCGCGGATACTGGATGCTGCGCAGATGATCTCTCAGGTGTAATGAATGATAGGGACCGTTGGCGAGAGATTGTCATGGATATCCGTGCTACTAGCGCGACATGATGATGATGATGATGATGATGATGATGATGTCCCGGTACCAAATTTTCCCCCCCCCCCTGTGTACAAGGCTTGTTAGAAGATTCCGGGAAAGTCTATTCATATCGATACAATATTACTTCTTTTAATTTTTTAAATTTTATTAATTTTTTAAATTTATCTATTTATTCTTATTTTTGCGTTCAGGTCAAACAGCAGATGTGGTGCAAGCAAAATGTCTATAAATGTTTCACATTAATCGAGATGTGTACAATTTAAAGATGAAATTTGATGAGCGCTTGTGTATACAGAACTACAACGTCACACAAGGTCAGACAATGCACTGACAAAGACAGGCTCTTATGCTTTCACACACTGCATACACACACACACACACACACACATTCACATTCACATTCACACCAGCGCATACGCACACACAAGCACACATATTTTGGTTGGTTGGCTGGTTGGTTAGATTTTCCGTCATGTCAACCCTTGTCGGGTTATTTTATTTATTGCCGAAGACATTTCTTTTATTCATTTTTTATAGGTATTCAACATGTTCAAAACCATTTTTAAGCTTATTTTTTTCTATTTAATCCATAAGTGGTACACATATTTTAGAACTGTATTTAGAACTATATTTCTATATTATATATACTAGCAAATATATGCACCCTCCGGGTGCAAGTATTTAATTTTTAATATAATAATATATCATATTAAATTAGAAAGACCAATGAAACTGAATAAGAATGCAGATAAAAAATTTGGAACAGAGGGGGTATGATTGAAAAATAGAACAACTTTGAAAGTAACTCTTCCATCATTTTCCATTACTCCCCTCTTTCATTGGTAAATTTTCCTAATTTAACTATTTAGTTAAAATAGGAAGTAAATAATAATATTACAGTTATTTCTTCTTGTTAGTGGATTTCTTTTAAGATTTATCCCTGAGATATTTGCATATGATTTGATTTTTTTCATATTCAAAAAGATAGAACCAAACAATTAGAAATCAATACTAAGCATATATTTATTAAAATCAAATTTTTAATATCAATATGCAAATTAGCCTTCCAATTCACACTATAATCCGCTATTTTGTTGTATATATAAATACAATTGCATGTTCTGTGTATGTAGATACGGTCAACAATCTTAATGATGTAAAACAATTTTATCAGTAATTGAGGTTAAATAAAGATAAAATCATGGAGAATGTGATGTAAATAACGAAGGGAATTGTGATTTGTATAGTAATATAGTTTCGGTTACAGACAGACAAATACACAATCTCCATTATAATAAGATTTCTATATTATATATATATATATATTAGAACTGTATTCTACGTCTAGGCTTCTTACTTAAAAAAAAAACAAACAACTCTTTTTGTTGTGGTTTGCAAACAAAATCTTCTGATATTGATCCACGCCGTCTTTAGCAAAGTTCATAGTCTCAATGGCCTGTTGACTATTAGCAATCAAATATCTAAATCGGCAAATTGTAATATAGATATGGGGTGTACATTCCCGCTCATCTAAATCGCTATAATTTATTACAAAAGATAACTATTAAAGGCTACTTATAGAGTTGGTTGGTTGGGTTTAATGGCATGTTGACCCATTGGATTATTTTCTGCCAAAGATGTTTTTATTTTATTCATTCTTGATGGGTACTCATTTTTTAAAACTCAATTTTTTAAACACATTTTTAATACTCATTTTCTATTTGACTCAGTGATGGTATCCTAACAGGTACTACCATTCTTGATCAGAGTGGACCTGGGAGTAATGGTGATGAAGGGGTACTCCACATTCCCTAGGCTTCCAGAATCGGGACTTCACCATCAGACAGAGTTTAACTGCAAACCCAGGACAATAAGACCCTCAGCCACCGCCTTCTAGTACATATATGATAAAAAAGGGTTGGGGAATTTAGTTGGGATAAGGTTGGATGATCGTATAGGTGCTAGAGCTTATCGTGGCCAGTCGATGGATCGAAGGGGGCCCCTCCGACCTCCTATCTAACCCAAGTAAGGGCTAAAGTTGCATGTAATGCACTGCTCCATTACTAGGGTTCCTTCCTCAAGCATCACGGGTCACCACCTACCGCCAACAGGTAGCCCCACTGGGGTTCCTACCCCTCTGCAGAGGTGCAGTTTGTGTATTCTAAAACCCCAGCCGACGAGGCTAATTTCAGATATTTAAGACTTTTAAGACATTGTGTTGTATACCCTTTCTTTACTTCTATTATTCTTCTGCTCATCTTTGGTATCTTACGTTCTTCTTCTGTCTGGACTTCGTCTTTCTCTGTTCCCTCTTGTTGGTCGTCCTTGATTCATTTCTTCTTCTATGTCAGTCTTGTTGCCAAGACATTCATCAACCACAAAACCATATTATTTATTTAAACCTTTATTTACTTAACTAAACATTTTCCCCTAACTAATCACAGCGCACGTGTGCAGTGAGTCCCAGCTAAAACAGATACATCTTCTCTGCCTGACGTCCAAGCTGAAACTGAGAGCCAACCAGGTCCCACGTGACTTCACGTATTTCGCGGGCTTTCTGTAATATTCCATGGAAAGTCCCGCCCGTGATATGAAAAGGGGCCATCCCTTCAGAAATACAGGGTGTTGACAATAATCTATGCATAGTAACAGTTGTATTGGTCGTAGGGTAATGATTAAATCAGTGGGGATGTGGACATTACTTCAAACACCACGTGAAATGATGAGCAGCCCATGACATGCATCACACCACTTAGACACTTACTTAGGCTAGACGGGCGGTCGGAGAGGCCCCCTCCGATCAATCGGTTGGTCATGTCAAATCCTAGCACCTATATAATTGTCCCAACCCTATTTCCCTTATGGCAAGCACCAACCCCTTTTATCTTATGAATGCTAGAAGGCGGTGGCTGAGGGTCTTCATGTCCTGGGAATGACGTTAAACTATCGGATGGTGAGGTTCCAGTTCTTGAGGTTTAAGGAATGTGAAGCACACCTTCATCACCATTGCGCCCTGGTCCTCTCTGACCCGGGGTGGTAGTAACTGTTAGGGTCCCATCTATGGGTTAAATAGAAAAATGTGTTTATAAAAAAGTTGAGTATCCATTAAGAATGAATATCCATTAAGAATGAATGTATTTCAAAACATTATCGGCATTAAATGACCCACTGAGGTTGATATGCCGTAAAACAAAACAAACCGAACGAAAACCACGTGAAATGAAGCTCATGTGTTTTGCTTTTATTAAATGTATAGCACGTATTGGTTGAGCAATTATTTTTGTATCCGTCTCAACTTAAAGCAAACTCACTTGTTGGTAGTGGCATCATCCGAATTAATTAGTTGTATGAAATGCAAACTGAGGGGTAATTAGACAGAGGTGGTGGGTGGTGGCGGTGGGGTCACACCAAATGAGGAGCACAGTAAAGATTGGGGTGGGAGGAGAGGCGGAACAGTATACAGACGGAATTGTCATTAATTATCTTGGACCAATTCATTAAATACAACCAGGTTTTTTAATTAAGCGAGAAGGTGTTGTATTTATGGATGATACGCAAGAACGTAAAGAGAGTGACCTTTGCTATTAAGTACAAATCGATATTAATTCTTTATTTTTCTAGACTTTCATTTTCTGTTGCTTGCTCTTCTACCCCTCCCCCGTACCTTCCGAATATACTTGTAAAATACATTTGAAGAACATAATAATAAACAAATGTGCCAATACTAATTAGCAAGTGAATTACACACACACACACACACACATATATATATATATAATATATATATATATATATATATATACGGTTATTTCCTATAACTCCAACATAAAAAGGGGAACCACTCTTGATTGACTGAAAAATTATTTATTTATTTTCCCATTAAACTAATCCTAAACCCTAACCCTAACCCGGTCTTCTTTTTTCCTAGTAGATCAATAAATACATAAATAAATAATTTATCAGTCAATTCAGAGTGGTTCCCCTTTTTTATGTTGGAGTTATAGGAAACACCATACAAACATAATATATATATATATATATATATATATATATATATATAGCTCTGCTGATGAGGCCTAATAAGGCCGAAATGTACATACAGAGATTGATTTTCTTCGATTTGTTTAGCCTTAAATTTAAATAGGTAATCCCGCCTAATTAATTAATTATTAATTAATTAACTTTCATAAATTAGGTTCGACTTAATTTAAAACACATATTCTCCCTATATATATATATAATATATATATATATATATATATATATATATGTGTGTGTGTGTGTGTGTGTGTGTGTGTGTGATTTATGAAAAATTTAAAAAACACGTTTTCATTGACGAGTGATGTTCAATAAGCCGACACTGCAGGTTTCGGCTTGTTTAATAACTTTTCGTCCCCAGGAACCCTCGTTTGTTTCAAAGAAAATGAAATTATTCGTGAACAAAAGTTGCGAGCCATGTTTTGTATTTGGCTGCTTTGTTAATATTCAAATATGTGAAAAAGATAAACTAAGAAAACGCTGAGTAATGTTGGTGAATATCTCCTCCTT
>CM042138.1:26667450-26676304 GCA_023376005.1 Doryteuthis pealeii | reverse complement strand
GAGGAGTATAAATACAGCCCGAGGAAGCATTGGTCTGAAGGTTTTTTCATCTTATTGAACGACTGATTAGATTTTGTTTCGGCTGGCCAGAAAGTTCAGGACTGGGACGTCGTCAATGTGCGAACAGTTGAATAGTGGCCTCAAAAGCCAACCAGACCAAGGCCAAGCGCAAGCCAGCCGATGAAAAAGAAAATGGCTAGGTAGTCAATTATAGTAATGCGAGTGTAAATAAGGTTGTGGTTTTTTTGTTTTTGTTTATTGATTTTTAACGGCATAGTCAAAACCCGTCTGGTGGTGTATGGTCATGCCTAGCGCCTTAGGAGTGTAAGATAGTAGGTGGGCGTGGTTGGCAAAAAAAAATTGCGTTGTGATTCCCATCGGCATTCCCGGCCATCAAGGGGCGGTGCTCCAAGCACTGGGTAATAATAAAGCCAGCCCCTTGGCGCTCTTTAAATCAAGGGGGCAGGTGTGTGCCTGGGGGGATGACTCGCCCCTGGGGATCAACGCCTTGGTTATTGACATGCAACGGTCGCAAAGACTGGAGTTGGAAACGTTCCGCTTAGTTTTTTCTCATCGTTCCTTAAAAACAAAAAAATATGGATATATAAATGTTATTAAATACCGCAGGAATACCCTTAATTCTGTGGGAAGGTCTGTAACCTCTCTGTTTTTGGGGGGGATAGAGACAGCGTTATTCTAGGGCCTCGCCGCAGGGGCGGGTAAAGTTAAATCAAAGCTTTTGTAAACGTCGCCTTCTAGATTTATCTTGTTTCCGGTTTGCCACTCGTTAATAATCAGAGTAACTAATAATTTGTGCGTCAAGAAAAGTGAGGTGGGGGGTGGGGGAATGAGAACATTCTTTCTTCTGCTTTTGAGAAGAGCGGATGCCTTTAAAAGATCACGTGGTCACTGCCTTACTGGCGTTATCTAGGCGTTCTTTAGGACTTTAAATAGAGCAGTGCAGAATTGAGCAGCTATGGTACTGGAAGTGCCAAGGTGACTCCAACCGCAACACATGTTACCGCCATTTCCCGGACCTCTTTCCAAACGACTAAATCCACACTACCGAGCTCCGGCTTGTGTTTCGCTTTTCCGCTCAACTTCGGCCGGCAGTTACCCTTAGGGAGAGCTTAAATTCCGTCCTCTTTAAAATGTGCAGCATTCCACCTGAATTTAGAGACGACAGCAGACAGGAGAATTGCGGGGGTCGGTGGATTGAGGGGGTTCGGTGGAATTGGAAACTCCGAAGGCGCATTTGTCAGGAACGCTGGTCAAGAGTCGATTTTTACCCCCTTTAAAAAGAACGCTATCCGGCTCGGCTAAGTCCTATTTTTCCAGTAACATCTTGAAATAGTACTGCTCTCTAGCGGAGTCTTTTTGGGTGTTTATTTTTTGTTTTTTGTTTTTTTTTCTTTGCTGTTTAAAAATTTTCTTTAAAAAGAATAGTTACGCTACTCATTTTCCTTACATTCGCTTTTTTTTTTCGCTCGCTGTGTGTATTTGCCAGCTTCTTCGGAACGTCTTGGGGTGTTTCTCTTCCTTGCTCGTCGCTTGCCCTTGAAGGAAGCGCGCAGGTGAAGGCTCCACCGAACACATTGGTAGGACGGTTGCACATCGGCAAGTGTTCTTCTTAGTGATCCCAATCCCAGTGCAGTTCACGACGTGATTTTTTCACTAAAGCTTCACAGAGTCCGTTGTACTTTTATTTGATAATCCTTCAAATAGACACGTTCTCTCACAACAGTTCAATTGGGGCGATCTATAACTTGAAAAGACCGTTTTTTTAAAACAAGAAACTTTTTTTTATGTGGTTTGCTTTTTTACTTTTTTTTTTTTACAATAGTTTGGCGATCCGCAACTTGAGTAAGTAATGGCATATGAATTCAGCGTTTTTAGTGTTATAGCAATGGTTGGTTGGTGTGGTTGGGTTTTGGTTGGTTTTTACGACATGTGTTTGATGAAAAGTAGCCTGGTATCTTGGACACGGCGTTATATATAGTATATATATTATATATATATATATATATATATATATATAATATATATATGTGTGTGTGTGTGTGTTGTTGTGTGTGTGGTGTGTGTGTATGTAACGCTCATTGATCAGAAATAATTACGTACGCAGCAAAATGTGTGCGAAGAAGAACTGCTATTTCGTCAAACTTGCAGCTAAAATCGCAACCATGAACAACGGAACCATTGGCTATAAGACTATGTGGCTAGTACGCGGTAGTAATTAATATAAATATATATATATAATATATATATATATATAATATATATATATATATATTATAAACTAAGCACTGGCGCAATTGGTGTTGGGCTCATTTTCATGTTGAAAAACGAAATTAAAATTATTTAGATGGCGTTATTTTTCGTAAGTGTCAAAGTTTTTGTCGCAAGTCGAAATAGTAAGTATAGCAAATGAGAACAGGCATGGCAGTAAAAAAAAGAAGCAAAAATAATATACAGCGATGGAAATGCATTTGAGTAAATACAGTGATGTTTAACATTGATTTTTCGGTCCAGTTTTTGCCAAAGAATTATATCGGTGAACATGTTCGTAAATACAGGCGCAAAGATGAGCGTAAAAATCTGGTATTTTTTCAAAAAAGTTTTGAAATAAAAAAATAAATATTATAACTTCATTCATGTCATTAAATGCAGGCATTGAAATTTCAATTATAAATCTGGATTATTGCCGTGATTTGGGTAAAAAAGAATATTTTTCAATCTGAGGTGGGAAGAGTAAATTTATTTTTGTAAAGAGATAGCGCATATGGACATGACTGTTAGGGCGTGACCCTAATATATACGTAGCTATTTCAGATAATTTTGTGAATTGCTTAATGATAAAGGAAACATTTATGTTTACTGCAATATTATGTATTGTTTATAGTAATTTCCTTATCATACACTTAACCATTGTAGAATTGGTTGGTTGGTTGGTTGGTTGGTTTGGGTTGGTTTGGTTGGTTTTTTTTACGGCATGTCCCCTTGTTGGGTTATTTCATGGCGCGATATTGAGTTTTATTTAGGTTGACTTCATTGATGGCTATGTGCTAATTTTTAAAAAGAATCTTTTCTAATTGAACGCCCTAGATGGTTCCTAATAGGTACGTGACGCATGGCCGGCTGAAGTGGACGCTGTGGAGTATCGAATGAAGTATATGAAATTGAGGTATAAAAGAAGACTAAAGTAATATGAGGCAATATAACGTTATATTTTTGATTGATTATTTTAGCGAATGGTGCAATGCATATAGGGGTTAGTGTTTATGCCTAGAGGCTGAAAGTATGTGTGTACTGTTATTTGATATCACTATGTCAACATAATAACGGTTCATGCAGTAACATGTCAATTGTGCGATCTTATAGACTTAATGATTTGTTTTAAAGCAAGAACGTTCTAGTGTTTTCTTTTTTTTATTACTAATAGCTAGGCAATAATAGGTCGCCCTTGTAGCGCGAATATTTAAGCTTTTGAATATAACGAAAAATATTTCAAGAGGTTAGAAATATCAAATGAAAACTAAATTAAGAACGAATGTAAGAATATGTTAGCAGGCTTTTTGTAATGGTATTTTTTAATTTCATTTTTAAAAATATAAGATTATATATATATATAATATATATATATATATATATATTATTATATATAAGTATATATATAGTATTATGTGTGTGTGTGTGTGTGTGTTGTGTGTGTGTGTGTGTGTGATTGCTTTTAATGACGTTTGAGAATATATATGATACTATTAGAAATCAGTGACAGCAAATAAGTATTTATTAAACCCAGTTTTGTTAAAAATCCTCATGTAAATTATTCCCTTCATATACCTGTTTAAGTCATATATATGGGTTAAATAGATTGTTTAAAAAGAGCATTTAAAGATCGGTTTAAAAAAATTGAGTTAGATTAAAAAAATGAATTATTTACAAGAATGAATAAAACAAACGTCTTCGGCATAAAATAACCGGCAAGGGTTAACAGGCCGTAGAATCCGACCTGCTAAACCAACAAACCTACTTAGGGAAACGCGTGAATTTATTGTTTCTTCTCACAGTTATGGGTAAATTATCTGGGCAGACTGGTTTCTTGAGCATTAATTAGGTGCAACCTCTCTTGAAGAGGACAACTCTGAATTCAAACCAGCTTTACTCCACTTAATAGCATATAGGCAATAACATAATCTTTACAGATCATTGCCGGTTCCTCACAATCCTATAATCCCATCGGCGACCTTTCCTCTCATGAGCCCTCAAATGACTCAGTTTGATGCAAATATGACATAGAAAGGACGTCCTTTCCGTTGTATCATATGGATCAGATGATAATTTTTGATGCTTATGCACCACCATATGTCTCTTAAGACCAGAAGCCGACTTACAGACTTTGTTACAGATTGCACAAGACACATTGTTTGTTCCTGGAGTTTGCATGAATTGTCCCTGATGATATTTTCCTATGATTGACATATCCAGCCTAAGAAAGCAGAATTCGACCACATATGTCTGACATTTCCAACCCTCCATGTTATCTCCAATATGACAGGTGTATCACTTTCAAAGTTGACGCTTGAGGTTTTCATACTTAATTCTTCCACTCTCAAAACTTGTACAGCCATCATCCACATGAATTTTTCAGTCAGTTCTCTTCAATGCCAGCTTTTCCTAGTTGTCAGGAGTTATTTTTATTCTTACAAGGTTGTCTTTTTAACAATCCTTATACCTCTTCCAAGGCTTATGCTGTAGCTTTTTGTCATCATGCAGCAGACCGTAAAGGAGTTGCTTAGGCTCTTAATATTAACCTTGTATCACACCTGCTCATGCGGAGGGGTTTGGTAAATACATGTGGGATTGTCTTCCCTTTGGCTGGAAGAGTTATCTTCCCTCTTTTTTCTCGTTTTCACCTCCAGGGGTTTTGCTATTTAAGCAGGCAAGCGCCAGATTCGAATCCTCTTTCTTCTCCGGGACTTCACAACCATGGGTTAGACATTTATGTCTACACCCTTCTTGTGTGGGGGCTTCAGCCCCCGACACAACGTTAGTAAGTGACATTGCTTTATGGACTCTTCATTACTTCTATATGTACATTTAGGTATCTCTTGTATACTTCCTTATTGTATCTCTATCATGAATGTGTTTTTTTATTATATCTTCTTTTGTATTTCTGTTATATGTATATTCTCCATGTGCTAAATATTAAAGTCCATTGTTACATTTACACTCTTGGTAGGAGTTGTTTTGTTCAACCAACAATTATAATTGATGTTATAACTTTGAACGCCAACATACATACTCGCTTCAGATTTCAAGTAAACCTGCATGAAACAGAAATGTTTGTGTTTTTTTGGGGTTTTTTTTTTTTAGATGGGTTTATTTTAAGAGTTTCTCATAGAATACAATTTCTTTGTCTCTGGTTTCTCTTGAGTAGTGCATGCCAAGTGAATTGCGAAATCCTTGCTTTTGTCTGGCTTATAGAATCCATAAATGTGTCAGATAAAATTAATAAGTCAAATTCAACTCAGAAAAAGTTACCATTCTTATAAAGGTTTGTATTACACTTTAAGAAGGTCGGAACATGTAACTGTCAAAACGTCATCTGAATTTTAAAAAAACAAGAAGGTTTTGTTTTTAATTTTACGTAGAATTCTTTGAAAGTGTATTAAAGACACATCCATTACGATAGCAAGGGAAGACCTTTTCCCCTTCAAGAAAGTTTGACTCGTCCGACGATGATACGGACTGCACAATCGAGTAGTGAAGTTCGAGTTGTAGCTAGTTTCCGCAGAGAATTAATTACTGTTGCGGCAACACTCTGTGCTTGGACTCTACTATATATATATATATATATATATATATATATATATATATATATATATATATATATATATTGATATTTTGAAGGCCAGTAACAATGCGTATGAAAAAATAATGCGTATGAAAAATAATGTTTTATTTTTCATACGCATTGTACTGGCCTTCAAATATTAATATATTATAACATACTTAACAATGCCTCAAGCAAATTACATTGCTTTTTATATATAATATATAATATATATATATATATATACTATATAATATATATATATATATATACCTGTCCTCCACACAAACACGATGCGTCACAAGGTTAATTTATTAGGCAGGTTCGAATTCGAGTTTTCCTTCTCCTAGACTGATTACTTAGCCAAGGTTAAAGAATCCAGTCTGCCTTACAATTTACCCTATAGCTGGAGGGAGAATAGTTGGTTTCATACCTTTCCAAGGGTAGTAGCCCTATGTGAAATGCAAACAGCTTCGTCCGGGGATTTGAACTCGGGGTCTACGAGTCCATTTCCTACGACTCTAAACCATTACACCACGCGCATCCGACAGATCTGGAGTATATAACGCAGGGCGGAAGAACGTCTCCTATCCCACCGCGCGTGTCTCATTTGCAACTTTAGTACGGGCGTTGTCAAGCAGCAGACCTGAGCACTCCCTCATTTTCAGCATGTGGCGCAGATAGGATTTACTTCTCGGGTACACCAGTAGTGTGCCTGTATCGCTGTGTATTATCTTGTTTTCTTGGAAGGGGATTTTTTTTTTCTAGTGTTATTTTTATACTAGAAAACAATGCAATTCTTTCAACTTCTACGTGGGAGACGTGGGAGCTGCGTCTAAGAATTTTACCCGCAAGTTGATTCACTTTAGATTTTCAATCCGCGTTTACAAAATAAATTTAACACTCGCGCTTGAAAAAAAAATTCCCAGAAATCAGGGAATTATCTGATTTTAATGAAATTTTCAGTCCTGATTTATCAATGAATGAATTTTATAATTCTTCAGTTATCATATTTCAAAACCTTCTGATCTAATTGGGTATTTCTGCTATGATAAATTAAAATTCATTTTAAATATGAGCAGCATGAGGTTAAGTTTAAAATGTCATATTATTAGATTCTAAAACATTTTTTAATAACTACTTTACTTTAGTATCAATTACTCATATTTTTTTGGTCTCAAACTGTATTGGAAATTTAGCGCCCCCCCCCCCCTTTTAAACGGAACAAATATTGATGTATATTTGTTCTTTTATAAGATAATAGCCAATTAAATAATTATCGAAATGAGTAAAAAAAAAATCAGCATTTTATTTTCCGATTTTCGGTACTTATTTACTACTAGAGCAGATTCCTTAATTCTTTTTTTCTATTAACACCTTCGATCTTTTGTCCTTTTATTTATGCAGAAAAGATTATAAATCACAAATAACCCCACCGATAATTTGCGCCTCCAAAATAAGGGGGAGTCAAAGTTAAGTGACCTGAAAAAAATCAGAAAGTTTTGAAATAAAATAATGGATGCATTATAAAATTTATTCATTGATAAATCAGTGGTTGTTTCCTATAAGTCTAACATAAACCAAGGGAAGCCACTCTTGACTGATAAATTATTTATTTATTTATTTATTTATTGACCTAGTATTAAATGTTTAACGGTCATTTCCTTATTTCCCTAGTTTTTCCATGAAATATAACTTTACAATATCAAGAAAAGCAACATACTAAACTGGATGTATTACTCAGGTCTAAACTTTTCGTTACCAGGAAGGTATTCCATCTTTTGGTTAATATTTCGAATTAGATGTTGTTACAATTTTTGTGGCTATTCTTAAGCTGCAGGCGAGAGCACATTACTGTGGAGATCATTTGTGTTCCTTAGTGTTAGATAGAAACCTTTGGTTGTTCCTTAGTAAAAAAAATCCTTGGTTGTTCCCCGGTGTTAGGTAGAATCCATTGGTGGTTCCTTTGTGGAAAACCCTTGTGTTAAATAGAGTCCTTGATTGTTCGTCGGTGTTAGGCAGAATTCATTGGTTGTTCCTTTGTGAAAGATTCTTGTCTTAAGCAGAGTCTTTGGTTGTTAGGCAGTGTTAGGCAGAATCCTTTGGTTGTTCCTTGGTTACTGATCCGTTTGTCTGTGGCGAATACGTGCAAATGAACGGCTTTCAAGATCGGTGATTAGATAGTTAACTAACCATGTATTCGAGCGTGTTGATTGACTGGCTTTAATCCACGCGGCTACGCAGAATCTATAAGTTTAAGTGGTGGACTTCAGCACACCTTATAATACAAAATACTCCAACAGTCGTACGTGCTACGGTTGGCTCAATACGGCATACGGTCACATTAAGGATACAACGCATTACAGCAATAATTATGTTCATGGTATGGCGTTAAACTGCATCTAAATTGTATAAACACATTTTTAAACTAATTTTTCTCTATTTAACAGGTACTACCAATCCGGGTCAGAGTGTGCCTGGGAGTAATGATGATGAAACGGTACTCCACATTCCCTAGACCTCCAGAACTGAGACCTCACCATCAGATAGAGTTAACGTCATTTTCAGGACATGAATACCTCAGCCACCGCCTTCTAGCACATATATGATAAAAAAAGGCTGGGGCTTGCCATAAGGGCAACAGACTTCGGACAAAACAGAACCCAGCTCCGATCCACCTGAACAGTTGAACAGTGAGCAGATAATATATAGGGTCGGTTTAGCTCAGTCGATAGAGCGTTCGGCTAGGAATCACAAGGTTCCTGGTTCGATACCGGCCTCGCCAACTCAGCGTATGAGCAGCACAGGGATCTGTGCAGTAAGTGAGGAGCTCGTGGTTGGTCTGACGTTCCAACTCAGGCGCTAAAATAATCTCCTTGGTCTAACGCTAGTGAAAAAAAGATAGACTCCTCTTTGTCTAGCTGATACGGACATTAGGCCGCCCCGACGACTTTACTTACTTAGTATTACAACCAAAACTACGATCACATCATACTCATGACAGACTTTCGGCGGGGG
>CM042138.1:26659950-26662450 GCA_023376005.1 Doryteuthis pealeii | reverse complement strand
AATTTGCTCTGTGACTTTAACAATAAGAGTGCACATTGAGCTCTTCAAACTGCGACACGTTTTAAAAAAACTCCTATGTCATAAGGAAGATTTCATCTACGGATTTTTTAATTAATATATATAATATATATATATATATATATATATATATATATATATATATATCTTTGACACCTTTTTTATTAGATGTCATTTTAAAAGACAGCCATCCATATTCTTTTTAACAGGGCAAAACGAAATATGGATAATTGGCTGGAACCTTGAAACTATCGTGCCACATTACGAGAATCTGTCTGTGGCGTTGCGAAACAACACAAAAATCAGGAGAAATTACTTTGCGAGTGACCCTCTAACTAGCACATCATGTAGGTTCTTGCCCATCACTGGTGATCATTCATAGCCAATGGTATGAGGTATGATAATTTTGTAGCTGAAAACTTTCTCTATTCAGCGGTGTTTTAATACTTCCTTTATGTATTTACCTAACCACTTCGCTACGAATATAATGCGACCCAATGTCAATTTGTAAGCGGAGTACAGCTGATTTACATTTATTTTCCTTCTCCTAAATTGGTTGCTTTGGCAAGGCTAAAGAACCCAATATGTTCTACAAAAATCACAAAAGATACAAAAATTTTAAGTAATGTAGACTAAAGTTGCATCTCACCCTCACCCATTAAGTATATTTGGGTGACTTTAGTTACTCTCTGTATCAAAAGGGTTAACTGAAAACTTTCAAGAAAAGCATGATATAGTGTTACACAATGAGGATTCCTTAATTCATCAATGAGAAAGAAAAAGTCATTTTCTTTTTGTGAGACAGAAGAAATCATTTGGTTAAAATGAAAAACATTAAAACTAAACGGTTGGATAAAGGTTAATTTTTCTGGCTGAGTTTACAAGTCAGGCAACGCTCATTTGATCTACTATATGAATAAGTTTATTAAAACTGTCAAAAATCTCAGGTGTGACATTCCGAAGAAGAAAATCACATCAATCGACATCAAAATGTCAGAGGCCGGATTGGACGAGGGAGCTCAATGTAGTTTTAAATCCTCCCCATAATGTTATACGAGAATATACTGTCCAATTGAAATCGCTAGGTTTTCATTGGCTGGCCATTGGAACGCAATATGACATGATTCGTAACTGGCCGAATACTCCGACGTGTTTAGGTCAAAAATTTACTCCTATAAGATAGGAAATGGACTCGTTGACCCGAGTTCAAATCCTGGATTAGGCTGTTTGCATTTCACGCCGTCCTAATACCCTTGGAAGGGTATGAATTCAACTAGTCTCCCTCCAGCTATGAGTAAATAGTAGGACAGTATTGGCTACGTATCCAATAACCCTAGAAGGAAAATCCTGAATTCAAACCCGTTAAACTACGTTTAATATGTTGACCTTGTGTCACATACTGCTCGTTCGGCGGCGTTGGTAAATATATATGTATGATTAGCTGCTCAAAACGCTAAGGACACTTATAGATATGTTTGAATTCTAAAGGGATTTGGTTTGACTTTGTATCCACCGGAAATACCTATGGGCTTTTAGTTGATATCGTTCGAATTATAATATCATGAAAGCAGAGGTAAGTAGAAGATTATTTGCTCAGAGAAATGCTTGATGAAACGGACAAGGGAAGCAAAATGATGAGATTTTATAAAAAAATAAGAAAATAGAAAAATAACAAGTCTTATTGAAAATCAAAAGGAATTAATGAACGTTAGATGTGGTCTTCATTAAAAAGAGAATTCTTATTGACAAGGTGAAACACAGAGAGAGAGAGACGACCAAAAAGGAACAAGGAAGTCGGTTGTTTACTCACACATGGTCGGTGCAGATTAAGTAAGTAAAGTCGTCGGGGCGGCCTGATGTCGGTATCAGCCAGACAGCGAGGGAGTCTATCCCCTTTTCAATAGCGCAAGACCAAGGAGATTGTTTTAGCGTCTGAGGTGGAGCGCCACACCTACCATCAGCTCCTCACTTTACCGCACAGATCCCTGTGCTACTCATACGCTGAGTTGGCGAGGACCGGTATCAAACTAGGAACCTTGTGATTCCTAGCCGAACGCTCTACCGACTGAGCTAAGCCAGCCCTTAGTGCAAATTAAGTTGGACTTAAAACAGTACAGAAGAAAAGGGGGAGTAAATGTATAAAAATGGAAGGAAGAGAGAGAGAGAGAGAGAGAGAGAGAGAGAGAGAGAGAGAGAGAGTGAGAGAGAGGGGTAGAAAGATTTAATGAAGTATGAGATATAGAAACTGTCATGGAAAACAAACAAAAAACAACAAAGAAGAGGTAAATATTTGCCAAAAGCAGATCATAAAAAAGATGAAAAGAACGAAGAAAAAGAGAAAAAAAAGAAAGAAGTGATTGAAGCTTTTGCTAAAAGCAGATCATATAAAAAGAAGATGAAAAGAAAAAGAAAGAAAGAAAGACAGAAAGAAAGAAAGAAAGAAAAGGAAAGAAAGAAAAAGAAAATAGGGATTGAAGCTTGC
>CM042138.1:26619950-26657450 GCA_023376005.1 Doryteuthis pealeii | reverse complement strand
TACATTTATATCAACAATTTTTTGATAAGGCGGTTCATACCTTTCCCAAGAGTAATAGTCCGTAGGTGAACGTAATAACTCGACTGGAGTTCGAACTCACTCATTACAGTGCCGCAGCCCATCACGTTAGCCTCTACACGGGAACTTTCCCTAGAGGGTTTTTCGTATGATTCTATCGAATACGAATGATTTTTAAACCGAACTATTTTACCCATAAATGGGACCATAACAAGTACTACCATTCCAGTTAGGGTGGACCTGGGAGTAATGGCAATGAGGGGTAGTTACTTTACTACCACAGATATCTAGAACTGAAAGGGCACCACCAGATACAGTTTAGTTTCATACACAGGATATCCCTTTTTTGGCGAAGGGGTTCTTACCCGTCTGCTGCGTAATACAATCAGTGTATTCTGATCCCTGCTAACAAGACAATGAAAAGATGTATTAAAAACATTAACAACATGAGGAAATCCAGATTTGCAATGCTAAAATGACTCAAAGTTACCCAGAAACGTTTGAAAAGCAATAAACGTTCAGTTTCACGGAACTAGTGTCGATATTAAGCTTAGTCTAGAAGGGTACAAGGCCGAATGCGGGGCCCAAAATCGAACTCCTACCACTAGCATCAGTGCAAAAATACTTTACCATTTCAGATCCAAGCCAGGACATTTTATGTAACTAGTCTCGATAATTACGAAGCTTGGCTTACAATGGTACAAGGACATTGGAAGAAATGATTGGAGAGATGATTGTGTTACCAGGACTTGAACACGCACGTCCAATACCAAAAAGAATTTTAAAAATACGGACAAATAATATATCATATGGGAATACCCGAGGAAGTAGCCTGGGGATACAGCGGCCGAAATATTGTGTCTATACATACCATACTAAAGATGAGGACAACAGTCCGAAATATCAAAATTATTCACATCAAGACTCATTTTAAAAAATACAGACAAATAATTTATCCTCTAGAAACACCTGGGGAGAGTCGGAGGATACTGCAACTGAAACTTTGTATTTATACATACCACAGTCAAAATTATTCACATAAAGCCTCGTCCCAAAAATACAGACAAATACTGTATCCTCGCGAACACCTGAAGATGGCCGGAGGATACAGCGGCTGAAACGCTTTGTTTATACATACCACAATAAAGATGATGACTACGCTCATAAAAATAAAAATCATTCACATAAAGCCTTATCTCAAAAATATAAATAAATAGCAGCGGCTACCCAGCATCACTTGGGTAGAGGATGATTTTTTTAAACTTAGTCCCGCAGATCCATTATGACTGAATCGTAAATTGAATCCTCGTGGGATGCCCCATTTAAATCCCTATGTAAAAAAATACTTGCATTTATCCAGCTACTCAAGAAATGTTAATGTCTACTATCTAAAATATTAAATGAAAAAAAAAATCCATCCTGTTATCATTTAAATTTCATTTTTTTTTATCTTCACGAATATAAAAAAAATATTTGTTATTTTTGCTCAAAAACCAAGCCCAGTGATATTTATTATAATATATATATATATAATATATATATATATATATATATATATATACTTTGTGGTTAATTGTTTTTTTCGAAGTTTCCTCCGGACATACACATACCCACAACTGCCCTTTATATATGTTAATAGATAACGATTTCTGATTATTATTCTTAATCGAATTCTATCGACCGAAATGATTTTTGCTTTGGATGCAACGATCAATCTGTTGAAATGATTTTCAGTTTTGCATCTGGAAAATCCTCTTATTTTTCTTTTCGGTTTTCTTTTCTTTTTGTAAACAGAATCTTTAAATTTGTGGCATTTCCTGTTTGACAGGTTGGGCCATTACACAGAATTTCACGTGGATTTGCCGGACACCTGGATCTTTTTTAAGTATCGACTTTAAATATTCAAGGATCAAACTTTTTTTTTTTTTTTTTCGGTAAGAGAAACCCAGGGTAAATCGTTTAACAGCTTCGCCACTTCGGCCCTGGTAAGAGTTACGAGCATAAATATCGGTGGCGGCAATGCGTGGGATAGACATGTCATGTGTTGCCGTATAAAAGTGTTACATTGTGCAACCGTATGAAATCACTGTCGTTTTTTTCAGGAACAAGAATAACGAAAAATAATCTGAGTTCCTAACAAAGTTAGTTTTTTTTAGCCATCTACACACACACACACACACACACACACACTATATATATATATATATATATATATATATATATATATATATATATATATATAGGGAATGACTTACCGCTAAAAATATTGAATTGATCCCAATATTAATCGGATAAGTCAGTGTTATAACAAATATAAAGTGCTCAATACGTTAGTAGAGCGGATTTAATATTACAGTGTGTATAGAAATAACCTACTCGAGTTTCACCATAAGGATCTTCAGGGTTAAATCCACTGAATTAATCAAGATATTGATTAATTCATTGGATTTAACCCTGAGGATCCTTATGGTGAAACTCGAGTAGGTTATTTCAAACACAGTGTAATACTATATATATATATATATGGTGCACGTGTATATATATATATATATATGTGTGTGTGTGTGTGTGTGTGTGTGTGTGTGCGTGTACATACAGGAACTCGAGTATTGATATATAGATTTGGTCTGCATCGATCTATATTTAAAATTGATACAGAATATGCGACGACATTATTCACTATACCTGATTATATAAACTATAAATGGAACCTTAAAGTCTAATACAACTTTGATGGTGATAATTATTACTCAAATACGATTTAATATATATTTCAGATTCATGGAAATAAAATCTTGTTATCTTAAGCCGAAAAGTTATTCAAAATTAAATGAAAATTCCTTGGTGTAAAGATAGAAGCAAATGTTTCCTTTATATACTGGGGAAATTAGTTTAACGAACGTAAAGGAAGAAAACACACGATCTATTCTCATTTCTGATTGGTCTAATTCAAATAAAATCCGCGATTCTTGTAAGATATAAAGATATCTTCGTTGTGAGTTGTAGGTAGGTTTCCCAAGGCGAAAAAGATAACTTTTAATTTGTAAAAAAAGGGTGGGGAAAAAAAGCGGCCAAATGATTGGCTATAGACTCCTGAATATCATACTTTTTTTTCACAAGTGTAAATGTTGTCTATATTGAAGTTTTCCGTTTTTTAACAGAAGTCTGTATTTGTGGTTCTTTTATTAAAAAATCTTTGCCATTAAGACTTATAAAAATCTTCTGATATAATTATCTAGACTCTTATCTTTATTGAAAAAAAGTAAAAATAGTTTTTGCCGGTTCATTTTTTCATATTACATAAAATAATATAGGGGGGAGTAGACCTCATAAAAAAATATTTCCCCTAATATATTTTAGAAAAAAAAAAACTATTTCAGACATATATTCATCCAAAGGTAAGTAATAATGGAAATTTTCGTGAAAATTGGACTATTAATTTATTTTTCATAGAATTAAAAAAAACTTAGTTATTATATAATAATCAGATAAATTTCATATCAATGAACTTTAGAATTTTTCGTCCAGTTGGACACATGGCACAATTTATATAAGGATTAATACAGTTCTAAGTGATAATTATCTCTAGGTTTCAGGGGAAACACAGCTTCGAAATTTCGTGAATGCCCCCGATCACAACATGAAGACCACAGAGTTCGACAAGAGGGTTTCCGAGTTCGAAGAGAAGGTTCTTGGGTTCGACAAGAAACACATGAAAAAGGCCGGAGGGCACATCGATCGAAAAGATGAGGAAAATAGTCCGAATAATATAAATAATACTGTTAGGGAGAGTTATCTCCCCTAACGATTCTGGACACCGGATATACTCACTGACAAGCAAAGAGTCAGCAAGATCACAAGAACGTAGCTGCTGTGATGAACACATCACATGATACATAACTGAACTCTAATCCAAAGTCATCCTACTGTATGTCGGTGAGAATGAATAAAACAAATATTGTTGCATAGCGCCTTCTTTACCGGCACTAAATAGATATATGTTACATACTGATCTTTTCACGATACCAAATCTATATAGCGTTGTATACCTTTCTTTACTTCTTTACTCTAGTCGTCTTCTCTTCTGGCCGGCTTTGGTTCTATCTTCTAACATCTTGGTCTGGTATATTTTCTAAGGTCTGGTCTTCTATTGAGGATTCCGGGTCTGGTTTCTGTTAGGGATCACTTCTTATCAGAAGCCCTGTGTCATTGTTAGTTTTTAGGTAATAAACACAAGACTTCGATTTACGTTGATGTTACTTTATTTATAAATCCCCAACCCAGACAATCTGCGCAGATGAGGCTTACATGTTGCTAGCTCGGCTTCTATCTTCTAATTGACTTAAACTTGGTTACTATTACTTAAACCGGAACAGGGTTTCCCATGGCTTCCGGTTCTCACGATCCATCCACGCAAGGCAAGGTGAGAGGGAGGTCAAGCGCTGTCACTCACTCTCAAGGCCATCAGCTGTACTAATCGCCATAATGATTTCTACAATACCTTAAAAATGTATTAGGGATCCAATAATTATGTAACAATATGTTAAACATATTTCACTGTTTTTTGTTATCTTTTGTTATTCCTACACCTTGGGATATAACAAATACAAATAGATTTCACTGAAGTTGAGGTTTTGTTATCACCAATAGCGAAAGAAATGACGTACCTCGGAGCTTAAAGCGGACGCGAACGTGTCCTACGTGCAAAATGAGTGAATGGCTCGAAAGAAAATAAAATAGTGTTGCTTTAGCACTGTAATTTAAGGAAACGAGATCTTGGAAACAGGAAAAATGGTGGGAATGTATTTGCACATATGCTATTTTTTTCGAGATCAAGCTGTGCATAAAACACCAGGTACGACAAGGAAACACGTGAGACGCTTAGAAACATGTTATTGAGTTTACGTTGGAGACTGCTGGGTTATTGTTGCAAGCGATACGGGATCACTTTACAAATATCAAAATAAGTAATTAATTTTAAACACCAAAATTTCAAGTCGAAGCGTTGGGGTTTTTGTTGTTTGTTTTGTTCATTTTTTGTTTTTGTTTTTTAATACAAATCTACATTTTTATTGCATTACACTGGTATTGGAGGCTAGTTTTATACAAGTCATCTTTAAATCTGTTTTCTTTGTTGGTTTTCATTAAGGGTTTATGATTTATTTTAAAACGAGGAAATGAATGTCAGATTTCGCCCACAACTTACCTCTCGCTAAAAATGAAAAAATAAATGAATTTTAAATAAATAAACAGAATTGCCAGTGATATTTCGCTGTTGAAGACATTTCCAGTTGCGAGCGAACTGGGATTGCGTGCACATTGGTGCCTGTTACATACACACTACCGTACCGTATTTGTGCTGGCGCATCTGTGTGTGGCATGTATGCAATGTAGCACGTGCAAGTATGATTATATTACGTACATGTTTTGGACACGTGTTGGGCATTTTAGTGTATCTTTGTTCGAGTAGTAGGTAAGAACAAAAAGACGTTTTATCTTCGGCTGAAATTTCGACAGCCGAAATTTAAAAACACAAAGTAAAAATGTAAAAGTGTCCAATTCTTGGTTGGCTGGTTGGTTGGTTGGTTTTTACAGTATCTCAACCCTTGTTGGGTATTTTAGTGCCGATATTGTTTTGTTTTATCTGTTCTTGATGGGTACTCAATTTTTTCAACATTTTTTTCTGTCTAACCCAATGGTTCTCAACCAGGGTCCATATGGACCCCCGGGTACCATATAACATTTTTGGGGGACCCAGGCAAGTTAAATGTATTTAACTATAGAAATACAATGGGGTTTTTAAACAACGAGTGGCTATGGTGGATCCAACAGAGTTAAATAGGATTAAAATGGGGTCAATAGGTAAAAAATCGTTGAGAACCATTGATCTAACCTATGGATAGGACCCTAACACTTACTACCACTCCGGGTCAGAGTGGACCTGGAAGTAATAGTGCTGGAGGGGTACACCACATTCTCCAGAATTGGAAACTTTCATCTAGATGCAGTTTAACCATATACCAGGAACATACAACCTTCTTAAGTTCTTTTTTTGAACGTGGGGTTTTTTTTTGTTTTTGATTTTTGGCGGGGGGATTTTTTTTGGGGGGGGGTCTTTTCGGGATTTTTTTCTTCTTCATTAAAAAAAAATACGACTTTTCATCTTATCTTACCCCTAAAGTACCTTGTTAATTGTCTATTTTCTGTATTTTGTTTACTTACTGATTCAGTCATCTCTCTCTCTCTCTCTCTCTCTCTCTCTCTCGTCTCTCTCTCTCTCTCTCCTCTCTCTCTAGAAAGATAAACAATCTTCAAAATCTTTTCTAGCAAGACCAGTGGATATACCTCAGTATGATAACTGAATTAATACAACATTTTGTCCCGACCCTATTGGCCTAATGACAAACACCCAACTCTTTTTATCATATATAGGCGGTAGCTGAGGGTCTTAATGTCCTGGTTATGACGTTAAACTCTATCTGATGCCGAGGTTCCAATTATGGAGCTTTGGGGAATGTGGAGTACGCCTTAATCACCATTACCCTCAGGTCCACTCTGGTCCGAAGTGGTAGTACCTGTTAGATTCCCATCTATTGGTTGAATAGAAAGCAATGTGTTAAAAAATGTGTTAAAAAATAAAGTTTTGAAAAATTTAAGTATCCATCAAGAATGAATAAAAAGAAAACATCTTCGGCATAAAATAACCCAATGGGTTTTCATGCCGCAAAAACCCAACTAACCTACAAATGAATTATCTTTTTGAAACATGTATAAATTATTTTCCTACAAATTCATTAATTGTTGACACATGAAAAGAAATGTTCCCTCCAAAATTTCGAGTAGAAATTTCCTTCAAAAAAAAAAAATGAAAAAAAAAAAAAAATGAAAAAAAAAAATTATTTTATTAATTAAGTCCTAGATTTTTTATTGAAATCCGCTGATTAGCCATTTCTCGTGATTTTATTTAAATCAGCGCTTTTTAAGTGTCTACGAAAGTGTGCGTTTTTTTTAAAAATTAATATCAACGTATATGTGGTTAGGCGCATCAGTCCATAACATCTATGCATATTGAACTTATTAAATTATTTTCAACAAATTATATACATTCAAGGATACATAACCTTCTCCGTATTAAAATTATGATGTTAACACATTCTATAATTACAGATATAATAATACTTGGGTGTCAATAAAACTTTCTGACGACTGAAAATGGTTTTCTTTCCATGATTTTGAATGCATTTAGTTGGTAAAATTAGTTAAAATATATTTCTATAATAAATGTTTACTAGCAGGACCTGCGGATATACCACATTAGGATGAGTTAATTATCACAACGTTTGATATGTTTATTTAAGAGCTATTGCTAAATAGTTCAATATGTAAAAACTATAATACTCTTGATTTAACTTTCACCAACTATTATTTTTTTTGTTTCTATCATTCTTTTCATCTTTTCATTATGCTCGATTGAAACAGATTAGCGTTATCACTTCTGCCCGCTCACCCCTCTCTCTATCTTTATCATACTCTCTTTTTTCTTGATAATGAAAACAAAATAAAAAACACCAGATAATCCGGATTTACATTTTTTCCATTTTATCTTGTATGATTTGGGCAGTCTTATTTTTTAACCAGAGGGTGTTGCAAGATGATTACGGTCGTACAATTAAGAAACAAGAGTATTAATATATAGATATGGGAGTATGGTTCCCTAAAAAAGGATATCATTATGTACGTACAGTTCAGTACATCGGTCTCGAATCAAAGTGTAGTATCGGTAGAAACCTGGGTTTTTTTTTTCAAATCTGTATATTTCCTCTTGCCAGTGAGACTTAGAATACATTGAATGTAATACCACAAACTTTTAAAAAATGCTGGATATGACACTAAGTTACATCCAATTCTGAATATCTGGGTAGTGTTGAGCACCTTTTTATTGCGATCACTCCCAGGTCCAATATGACCCGTAGTGATAGTACTGTTGTATTATGTTTATTAGGTAGCCTATTAATCATGTACAGTAAGTATAACGTAGATTTAAAAATAACGGTGAAATAAGTAATTGAGAGTTAGGGTTATGGTTAGGGTTAGGGTTTAGGGTTAGGGTTAGGGTTAGCGGAGATTTTGGATATTTTGTTCAGTCAAAACAATTTCTAAACGAACTTCACGATTTTTTACTGGCGAACCGGAAGAGTGGGTTAAACACCAGTCAAAACCCGTCCATCATCCCTATAGACTTAACACCGATAGACTTTAGAGAGGTTTATTTTACTTAGAATAATTGTCTCACATACTGAGAGATTATATAGTCCTAGTATTCACTAGAGAGTTCTCCAAAGGAGAGGTAATCATAAAATACGCTAACATATCCTTTGACTTTTAAGCTAATATATTTCAAAACTTTTCTATCAAAATTAATCCAACATACAGTGGGGACTATAAGAATTTCATCCCCTGATAATTTTCTCAGTTTTCTACATTACAAAAATAAGAATGGCGTAGAATTTTTAGATTAGGTCCGTCTTGAAAGTGAGAGATATAATATTTTTTTTTAAATTAGAAAATCACTTTATATCAATTTTTAAACATTCATTTGTATTTTATTGAAAAAATAACTATTTCACCCTATAACAAAATATAACTCAGTACTTTGTGAAGAAACCCTTGTTGGCAAGCACAGCGGCCAGGCATTTCCCATAATTGGTAACCAAGTTTTTACAAATTCTAGAGGGATTTGGGCCCACTTGTCTTTTTATAAGGTGGCAAACTCAGAAATACTTATTTTCCCCACTGTATAACGTTCGCTGCCATAACCTACGGTGGGGGGGGGGGTTAGAAAAGTAATATTATGTGCTTAAACCACTAGAATCGACTGAAGTAAGTCAGTAAAGCATGGGAGAGCCGAAAACGTTAATTTAAGTCAAATCACTTTTGGTTTATTTTGTTGAAATGTATTAAATATGAATACTTAATATAGTATAACTGTGCAAAATACTTTTAAGAAACAATTACACCAAAAATATGAATATAAGCGTACAATGTACGCACTTCCCTAACCCCCGGGCTATATATCCCTTGACAGATTGACATGCCGTTAAAATTAATCGTTAAAATCAATAAATGAAATTAAAATCAATCGTAAAATCAATCAATCAAATTAATGTAATTTCTAATTATTGTAGACATTTTTTAATTTACTGTCAAGGCAGATTTTTTAAAGAAATTGAGTGATATATTTTTTGAAAAAAATTGTATTATCAGATAGGGTCACAATGTTGAACTGCAAAATAAATTAATGCTATACGTTTCATCCCTCCACATATATATATATATTAATTAAAGAAATGGATACAATAGAAACCTACTCGTGTTTCACCATAAGGATCTTCAGGGTTAAATCCGCTGAATTAATCGAGGTACCGATTAATTGCAGCCGATTACACGTGTGTTCATTGAATAAGATGTTACGTTATAAAAGAATGCTTGAAAAAACAAGCGTTCCTTTATACGTAACATCTTATTCAATGAACAAACGTGTAATCGGCTGCAATTAATCGGTACCTCGATTAATTCAGAGGTTTTACCCTGAAGATCCTTATGGTGAAACACGAGTAGGTTTCTATTGTATCCATTTCTTTAACAAATTTACTCTACTTTGTATTGAGCACTTTGTATTTATTTTATCGCTGACTTAACCCCTGGATTTTGTGACACCTCCAACGATCGTGCCTATATTCACCGGTAAGCCACCTTTTATCTATATAAATGCAATATATATATATACACACACACACACGTATATATATATATATATATATATATATATATATATATATATGAGGGAGGAGGATTGGAGTAAATCCGACAGAATGTGGTAGAGATATGAGGAACACAAGGACAAAACTCAGACAACCGTATGTAGGAGATATATTTCGCTAAGCCTTAAGCTCAGCATCATCAGTCGCTTTATTGATTATTAAGGCATCATACAAGTGTTTTATAAAAGGGAAAGTATAAAAAACTTGTATGATGCATCAATAATCAATAACGCGACTGATGAAGCTGAGCTTAAGGCTTAGCGAAATATATCTCCTACATACGGTTGTCTGAGTTTTGTCCTTGTGTTCCTCATCTCTCTACCATATATATATATATATATATATATATATAATGAATAGAGAATGAATGAGAAAAGTATTGGCATGAAAAGGTGCTCAATGCTAAAAAGCAGAACTGATTCATAATCAGTTTAATAGTATGGGTTTGGACTCATAACTTAAAGTTTCATGGTTATGCAATCATCAGATGAGTCAAATGGTTGAGATCTTAAAAACCAGTAGTCAAATGGTTGAGATTTTTTTTTAAATCTCACCATTTGATCACTGGTTTTTTAAGATCTCAACCATTTGACTCATCTGATGATTGCATAACCATGAAACTTTAAGTTATGAGTCCAAATCCATAATATTACAATTGATTATATATATATTAATATATATATAATATATATATATATATGCGTGTGTGTCATCCTATAAATATATACATAGCGAGATAGATCTATCTGTAGACATATATACAGATGTGTGTGTGTATGTGTGTGCGTGTGTGCCTGTAGGTAAATGCATAGAGTGATAGATATGTATGTAGACATATATATATGTGGAAAGAAAAATGGATGTGAATCCGTCGGTATGTAATATAGTGAAAAATTTGAAAAAACACAGGTTCAAATAAAATGAGTGATATTTATTCAGCCAACGCTGCAGTGTTTCAATCTGTTAAGTAGATCTTCTTCAGGGCTTTTGTTGATATAAGGAAAAGGAAAATTTATCACAGAATAATAAGGAGACTGTGATAGTTTTTTGTTGATCAGTTTGTTTAAAAATGTTTTGAATGGAAAATTAGCACGCTTAGAATAGTTCGAAATTTATGAAATGCTGGGATAAACGTTTTTGAAAGATGACATCGAACATTCTCTTACGTTATATGTGTGTATAATTGAGAAAGAGAGAGAGAGAGAGAGAGAGAGAGGGGGTGAGAGAGCGTGTATGGAAATGTGAATAGATTAATCGTTTTCATTTGGGTGTCTGTGTGACCGTGTGTGTAAGTGAGAGTGTGTGTGTGTGTATGTGTGTATGTTTATTTATTTGTTTATATATTTATTATATATATATGTGCATGTGTGTGTGTGCGTGTGTCTATAGGTAGATACATAAAGAGCTAGATATGTCTGTAGACACATATTATATCTACTAGCAAATATATGCACCCTCCGGGTGCAAGTATTTTAGTTAAATTTTATAATAAAATATGATATTAAATTAGAAAGGCTAATGAAACTGAATAAGAATGTAGATAAAAGATTTTGAACAGAGGGGGTATGATTGAAAATAGAACAACTTTGAAACTACTCTTCCATCATTTTCCGTTACTCCCGTCTTTCATTGGTAAATTTTCCTAATTAAACTGTTTAGTTAAAATAGGAAGTAAAGAATATTACAGTTATTTCTCTTGTTAAGGGATTTCTTTTAAGATTTATTGAAGAGATTTTTGCTCATATTTCATTAAGATAACCCAAACAATTAGAAATCAATAATACTAAGCATATATTTATTAAAATCAATTTTTTCAAGATAAATATGCAAATTAGCCTTCCATTCATACTGTAAACCTCTATTTTGTTGTATATATAAATACAATTGCATGTATTAGTATGTAGATATGGTGAACAGTGTAAGTAATGTAAAACAATTTATTAATAATTGAGGTTTAAATAAAAATAAAATCATGGAGAATATGATGTAAATAACTAAATGAATTGTGACTTGTATAGTAATATAGTTTCGGTTACAGACAGACAACCCACAATCTCCATTATAATAAGATATATATATATATATATATATATATAATAAAATATAAATTCGAAGGCATATAATATATATATATATATATATATATATATATGTGTGTGTGTGTGTGTGTGCGTGTGTGTGTGATGGCATACAGAGAAATGCAGATTGATAGATAAATTGAGAGATATGTCTGTTAACAGACAGAGAAACAGATAGATATGTCTGTAGATAGATAAGAAAGAGCAAGACAAATAGGTATTTGTATTCACACATACATGACTGGCTTGTTTACTTATCTTGCATTGCAATATTATTAAGAGAAATTATTTTTTTTCAGATTGACGAAAAATGGTCGGGTGATGTAAAAAAAAACATAAGAAAGGAAAATTTGTTAGCATCAATTCTCTGGTTTTTTTTTTTTTTGTCTTTTGATTCTTTTAGCAAAGAGTTAATTAATCAATGCAAAATCGACGTAGAACCTGCGGGATATTCCTTGGTTTTCGACTCTGGAGATTCTAGAGAAATGCAAAACTTGATTATCAAAGAGAATGGTTCTATTGCACATTCCAGTATCGCCAGACAGCGGGGGAAAAAAACAAAAGCAAAAACAAAAAAAAAATAAAAAAATGAAATAAAAATAAAATCAAAAAAATATCTTGCTTTTCTCTGTCCACAGAGACAACGACTATCGTTTCATATTAGGGGTGAAATAATCACTTAACAGAGATAAATACTTTGTCTAACCACATTTTATCTTACTGAACTTCCCCAACAAAATTAACACGAAAACGAACGAAGACAACAACAACAACAACAACAACAATAATAATAATAATAATAATAATAATAATAATGGAGGCAGAAATGGCATGGTTATTGACATGATTACTCTTGCATATATATATATATATATATATATATATATATATATATATATATATATATATATATATAAGAATGGAAAGGGAACTGAATCCGACAATATGAGGAAAAATGAGTAAAGAAAAGAAATGTAGATGAATAAAAATGAATTTAATCGATATCACTTTAATCGATATCACTTACACATGTGTTTCGGTCAGTTTATCAAAATGTATACTGATTACGCTATTATTATTATTAAAATAATCAGATGAAATTGAAATAATGATGATAATAATAATAATAGGAAAAATGTAAAAATATTCCGTACACAGAGAGATCTTCTTTTTTTTTACGACTTTCATCAGGGTGATTTTTTTTTACGACCTTCATCAGAGTGAATTTTTATTTAAAAATAAAAATAAAAATAAAAATTAACTCTGATGAAGGTCGTAAAAAATCTCACTGTGTACGGAATATTTTTACATTTTCGTGGAGCTTTCGGCTAGAAACCACAAGGTTCCTAGTTCCATACCGGTCCCCGCCAACTCAGCGGATGAGTAGCACAGGGATCTGTGCGATAAAGTAAGGAGCTGATGGTAAGTGTGGCGCTCCACCTCAGATGCTAAAATAATCTCCGTGGTCTAGCGCTAGTTAAAAGGGGATAGACTCCCTCGCTGTATGGCTGATACTGACTTTAGGCCACCTGGTGGACTTTACTTTTTTTTTTTTTTTACTCTAATGCATATTTTCAGAGTAGTACCGGCTCTAGATTTGATCCCCGACAATTTCAAAATACCATATACTGATTTGAAACCTGACATTAATAGATTCCTTCATACATAAGGACAACAACACCGGAATAACAAAATAAAAAAAGGCCGCCCCGTCGACGAACAAGAACGTCATAATTCCTTTTAGATCGAACCCCGCAACGCTAAACTCGGAACCGATTTGTTACAGACGAGGAAAAAGGCAAAATCTTTCTGAAGTATCAATAGAATTTGATCAACTGCTGAGCAATCGAATTGATCGAATGCTGAAAGCGGCAAATATGACCAGTTTGAATCAGAGTCAGATAATCGTATCTTGATACAAAACTTCAAAGTGAGCGGCCATTTATAATTTATTTCAAATCTTTGCCTGCCCCTTTTTTTATTTATCGATGGAGATCTGAACGTTCTTATTGATTATGGAAGAAATATCAATGGATTGATCTTGTGATATTTCCCTAATAAAAAAAACAGTCACATGAAAATAGTCGGTGACGACGAAAGAACAAAGTGGGTTTATTAAAAAAATAAAGTCATAACTTTTAGATTTATGTTGAATTCGATGTTGACAGGGAGAAAACAAAATTGAGTCGTGAAAATTTAATGAGACAACAAAAAGGTCGATCGGTTATCAGAACAAGAATTCCGAACAAAGGAGTTTCTTGTTCGCTATCAAAAATATACATCAACGGTTATTGCACATTCACTGCATCTTTAAAGCAAACACTGAGAAAATCACTTTTGAATTTCCACGATGACCTCAATTTCCGGCGGGAAACGGGGTCAATTTCTTTTCTTGATTTTTGTTCAATGCTTCTACTAGATTAACTAATACATCAAACTTTTTTTTTCAAATGAAACCTACATTCGCCATAGCACAGGAGTTAGTGCAACTACTATTGTTACATATTATGTGATGCCATGGGTTGTTGACAAGACATTGTAGTAAGTTTGAAATAGGTTCGTTGGAGTTGGGAGCGTAGGCGGGTAGATTTATGTTGGAAAACTACCAGGACGGTTATAATCCCAACTGACCCCAAAGGCGTGAATCTCACACGTCACGCGATTTAGTTAGTTTAGATTTTAGTTTCAACCTGACATCGAGCAGAGAGGATGCCTATCTCTCTGCTGGGGTTATTAACTCCTGCGCGGTGAATAAGAATGGGCAGAAATAAATCTTGATCAAAAAGATAAAAGTCTTGTAAGTTGATTAATTTGCAGGACTAAAGAAATAGCCCGAAAGAAGCCCTTAGAAAAAGAAGACGACAAGATGACGACCATAACAAGAACATAGCCGAAGCAGTAAAACCGAAATGAAGAATAAGTAAGTCTCAATCTCTGTCTGTCTGTCTGTCTGTCTGTCTCTCTCACAGAGTTCCTCTCTCTATTATATACCCGACAACAATGGGGTATGTAACACTATCAAGGGAGTTCTCGTGGCATAGAGGATAACGTACACCGTAGTAAACCAATTCGAATTCCAGTCACGATATTACGTTTACTTTCGGACTAACCTGATTCTTTGGAAACCTGCGTCGAGTGGCTCTGGTCTCTGGACCGTATAAGTAATTAACGGTGCAGATCACAGGGGACCCCTCCCCCAGGCAACACCTACCCCCTTGATTTAAAGTGAGAAGGGGCTGATTTTATTGCCCAGTGCTTGAGGCGACACCTTGAGGGGAATACCGATGGGATCTACGGATTTTTTGCTTCGGTTCGTGGATAGACCCACATTAAAAAGAACTTGTGTTACACCCGCACACGTGTGATGCGAGTTAAATAACTACTTTCGGATTAATACCCTAATGTACCATCCAAAAGAAGATAATTTGGACGAGTATTATTGTGTAATGTCTCCAATCTACCGCATGTGTGGAACATTTGGTAGGAGTGATTGGCATGTAGGGGTCATGGTTCAAATCTCCAACCGTGTGAAGCTACGAATGTCTTGTGGACGTGCGAATTAAAAAGTGAATGAAAAGTGACTTTACTCTCGTAGAGATAGAAATCTTCTTCCATCTATTAACAAGTTTACAAACCACTTTCGCTCTACTAATGAATTTATAAATTTTAGTACTACAAGGCTTGTTAGAACATTTAAGGTAAAACTTATCATATAGATACAAATTTCCCTTTTTTTCTTTATTTCTTTTTTGTTTTCGGTCAGGTTTAAAATCTCCCTTCCACGAACTAAGGGCAAATAGTAGAACAAATTAGGCTAATTAGCCTTTGTTAGACAACCTATATAGGAGAAAGAAAACTCTGAATTCAAACCAACTGGATTCTGCTTACGTAGTAGGTCAGAATGGGCTCTTTATCCTTGGTTAAGCGACCAGTCTAGGAGAAAGAAAACTCTGAATTCAAACCAGTTGTATTCCCTTTAAAAATCGACCTTGTGCTGCCTTCCGGCCGTGGTGGAAGGGATGGTACACACACACACACACACACATATATATATATATATATATATATATATATATGAAGAGGACAAATAATTTGTTTGAGATGGCGATAGCCGACACTTTTGGGGAGATTATGTGCCTAATTGAAGTCATACCTAATTTGAAAATTAATTAGTTATAATTACATGAATTAGGCGTGCATATCAGTTTAAACTGATATGCACGCCTAATTCATTTAATCATAACTAATTAATTTTCAAATTAGGTATGACTTCAATGAAGCACATACTCTCCCAATATATATATATATATATATATATATATATATATATATATATATATATATATATATATAGTATCACTCATAAATTACCAAATCTTCTAGTACTAATCTTCTAAACCAAAAATTTTCGTCAGACTTCTATAATTTTAAATTTTTCATAGAATAAAAAAACAAAAAAATATATTCTGTCACTATATATTTACCGACCCCTCCGCTACGACCAGGATGCAACACAAGGTCAATTTTTTAAGCGGAGTTTCCATCTGTTAGCGACAAATTTTCTAAACACCGTGTTGGGTGAGGCACCTTACCAATGAATTTATAAAACTTAGTTGTACAACAGGGAGATGACAAAGTTTAGGTACCGGATATGTATGCCGAAAATGTGGAGGGTCCCTCAAGGGGAAAATGTGATATTGTAAAAAGTACCCTATACCTATTACTTAAGCATAACATTTATCATCTAAATGTAAATATAATATATATATAATTCATTTTCATATCTATCAATAATGGAGATTCGCTTCCGGTTTTGTCTGTAACGAAAACTACGTCACTGCTTACGTCATTATATCCGAAATCATCATAACATAGAATAAATACACTCAAAATTTGAGCATGCAACATTAGACAGTCCTCATTGTTTTTTTTTAAACAAGTTTTAATAGATACATCCCCAGTATCATATATTTATATATAGTGTGTTTTATTTTAATAGATATTCAAAGTTAATAGAACTTGGTTTCGATTTCAAATTGTTTTATTTTTTTACTCCTTTAATAAATTTGATGATTTCATGATTTATGGTTCAAACTCTCCAACATTTGATTTTTAATTTCCTCCTCCTCAAGCAATATCTTTCGAAAATTTATTTTTACATCGCCCGGAGGGTATTTTTTATTTTGCTAGTCTTCATAATAAATTTTAAAAAAGTTTCGTTTAAATGCAACTCATCATGTCATTTTTCTATCAAATTTAATTTTTAACTTAACTATTTAAGACATTTTATTATTTGATAATGATATACAGTTCATTCCAAGGGGTAATATGGAAATCTAATATATTGCAATTTTTTTCTGAATTTTTTAGATGAGTCTGGATAATTAGTATTATTTGAATAATTCAGACTAGTAAAATACTCATCTTTATTGTTATCTATACCCTGAGACCGGGTTAGCTCAGTCGGTAGAGCGTTCGGCTAGAAACCACCAGGTTCCTAGTTCGAGACCGGTCCTCGCCAACTCAGCGTATGAGTAGCTCAGGGATCTGTGCGGTAAAGTAAGGAGCTGATGGTAGATGTGGCGCTCCACCTTAGATGCTAAAACAATCTCCTCGGTCTAGCGCTATTGAAAAGGGGATATACTCCCTTGCTGACTGGCTGATACCGACTTTAGGCCGCCCCGACGACTTTACTTTTATACCCTGAGACAGGATCGAGTTATGTTAATTATTACATGCCAGGAAAGTGTTCATATTGAAACCTTACACCACAGTTTTAACTAAATCTTTATACGGACACCTACAGATTAGATGAAAGATGAGGACAATAGTCCCAATAATCCAAATAATACTAATAGATTGCAGTTATCAGAATAATTAATTAGAATAATTTTATTTATTTTGTTATCGTCTAATACTACAACGGTTAAATTACAAAAATACTAATAGTATCGGGTACTCGCTTGGTTGTCTCATTTCAGTAATGACCCCCACCCCCCTTAGAGGTACCGGGTACTTTTTATAATATCACAATTTTTCCTAAAGGAGACCCCACTTTTGGGCAAACATGTTCCATATGGAAATCCGATCTCACTGACAAGTTAAAACGGAAATTCTTCCAAGTCGTAATTGTATCAATGCTACTGTACGGCTGCACTACTTGAACCCTAACGAAGCGCCTGGAGAATAAGCTAGATGGGAGCTACAAAAGAATGCTGCGTGCAATCTTAAACAAGACGTGGAAATAAACACCCCACGGGAAAACAGCTGCACGGCCACCTGTCTCATATCACACAAACCACCTGTGTGAGACGAACAAGACTTGCTGGAGAAGCAAGGATGAACTCATAAGTGACGTTCTTCTGTGGAAGCCATCACATGGCACGGCAGAGTAGGTTGTCCAGCAAAGACGTACATAGACCAACTCTGCGCGGATACTGGATGCTGCGCAGATGATCTCTCAGGTGTAATGAATGATAGGGACCGTTGGCGAGAGATTGTCATGGATATCCGTGCTACTAGCGCGACATGATGATGATGATGATGATGATGATGTCCGGTACCAAAATTTTGTCCCCCCCCCCTGTGTACAAGGCTTGTTAGAAGTTTCCGGGAAAGTCTATTCATATCGATACAATATTACTTCTTTTTAATTTTTTAAATTTTATTTAATTTTTTAAATTTTATCTATTTATTCTTATTTTTGCGTTCAGGTCAAACAGCAGATGTGGTGCAAGCAAAATGTCTATAAATGTTTCACATTAATCGAGATGTGTACAATTTAAAGATGAAATTTGATGAGCGCTTGTGTATACAGAACTACAACGTCACACAAGGTCAGACAATGCACTGACAAAGACAGGCTCTTATGCTTTCACACACTGCATACACACACACCACACAACCACACATTCACATTCACATTCACACCAGCGCATACGCACACAACCACACATATTTTGGTTGGTTGGCTGGTTGGTTAGATTTTCCGTCATGTCAACCCTTGTCGGGTTATTTATTTTATTGCCGAAGACATTTCTTTTATTCATTTTTTATAGGTATTCAACATGTTCAAAACCATTTTTAAGCTTATTTTTTCTATTTAATCCATAAGTGGTACATATATTTAGAACTGTATTTAGAACTATATTTCTATATTTATATATACTAGCAAATATATGCACCCTCCGGGTGCAAGTATTTAATTTTTAATATAATAATATATCATATTAAATTAGAAAGACCAATGAAACTGAATAAGAATGCAGATAAAAAATTTGGAACAGAGGGGGTATGATTGAAAAATAGGACAACTTTGAAAGTAACTCTTCCATCATTTTCCATTACTCCCCTCTTTCATTGGTAAATTTTCCTAATTTAACTATTTAGTTAAAATAGGAAGTAAATAATAATATTACAGTTATTTCTTCTTGTTAGTGGATTTCTTTTAAGATTTATCCCTGAGATATTTGCATATGATTTGATTTTTTTCATATTCAAAAAGATAGAACCAAACAATTAGAAATCAATACTAAGCATATATTTATTAAAATCAAATTTTTAATATCAATATGCAAATTAGCCTTCCAATTCACACTATAATCCGCTATTTTGTTGTATATATAAATACAATTGCATGTTCTGTGTATGTAGATATGGTCAACAATCTTAATGATGTAAAACAATTTTATCAGTAATTGAGGTTAAATAAAGATAAAATCATGGAGAATGTGATGTAAATAACGAAGGGAATTGTGATTTGTATAGTAATATAGTTTCGGTTACAGACAGACAAATACACAATCTCCATTATAATAAGATTTCTATATTATATATATATATATATATATATTAGAACTGTATTCTACGTCTAGGCTTCTTACTTAAAAAAAAAACAAACAACTCTTTTTGTTGTGGTTTGCAAACAAAATGTTCTGATATTGATTCACACCGTCTTTAGCAAAGTTTATAGTCTCAATGGCCTGTTGACTATTAGCAATCAAATATCTAAACCTGCAAATTGTAATATAGCTATGGGGTGTACATTCCCGCTCATCTAAATCACTATAATTTTTCACAAAAGATAACTATTAAAGACTACTTATAGAGTTGGTTGGTTGGGTTTAATGGCATGTTGACCCATTGGATTATTTTCTGCCAAAGATGTTTTTGTTTTATTCATTCTTGATGGGTACTCAGTTTTTAAAACTCAATTTTTAAACACATTTTTAATACTCATTTTCTATTTGACCCATTGATGGTATCCTAACAGGTACTACCATTCTTGATCAGAGTGGACCTGGGAGTAATGGTGATGAAGGGGTACTCCACATTCCCTAGGCTTCCAGAATCGGGACATCACCATCAGACAGAGTTTAACTGCAAACCCAGGACAATAAGACCCTCAGCCACCGCCTTCTAGTACATATATGATAAAAAGGGCTGGGGAATTTAGTTGGGATAAGGTTGGATAATCGTATAGGTGCTAGGGCTTATCGTGGCCAGTCGATACATCGGAGGGGGCCCTCCGACCTCCCGTCTAGCCCAAGTAAGGGCTAAAGTTGCATGTAATGCACTGCTCCATTACTAGGGTTCCTTCCTCAAGCAGCACGGGTCACCACCTACCGCCAACAGGTAGCCCCACTGGGGTTCCTACCCCTCTGCAGAGGTGCAGTTTGTGTATTCTAAAACCCCAGCCGACGAGGCTAATTTCAGATATTCAAGACATTTAAGACATTGTGTTGTATACCCTTTCTTTACTTCTATTATTCTTCTGCTCATCTTTGGTATCTTACATTCTTCTTCTAGCGTCTGGACTTTGTCTTTCTCTGTTCTTGCTGGTTGGTCGTCCTTGATTCATTTCCTCTTCTATGTCAGTCTTGTTGCCAAGACATTCATCAACCACAAAACCATATTATTTATTTAAACCTTTATTTACTTAACTAAACATTTTCCTCTAACTAATCACAGCGCGCGTGTGCAGTGAGTCCCAGCTAAAACAGATACATCTTATCTGCCTGACGTCCAAGCTGAAACTGAGAGCCAACCAGGTCCCACGTGACTTCACGTATTTCGCGGGCTTTCTGTAATATTCCATGGAAAGTCCCGCCCGTGATATGAAAAGGGGCCATCCCTTCAGAAATACAGGGTGTTGACAATAATCTATGCATAGTAACAGTTGTATTGGTCGTAGGGTAATGATTAAATCAGTGGGGATGTGGACATTACTCCAAACACCACGTGAAATGATGAGCAGCCCATGACATGCATCACACCACTTAGACACTTACTTAGGCTAGACGGGCGGTCGGAGAGGCCCCCTCCGATCAATCGGTTGGTTATGTCAAACCCTAGCACCTATATGATTGTCCCAACCCTATTTCCCTTATGGCAAGCACCAACCATTTTTATCTTATGAATGCTAGAAGGCGATGGCTGAGGGTCTTCATGTCCTGGGAATGACGTTAAACTCTATCTGATGGTGAGGTTCCAGTTCTGAAGGTTTAAGGAATGTGAAGCACACCTTCATCACCATTGCGCCCTTGTCCTCTCTGACCCGGTGTGGTAGTACCTGTTAGGGTCCCATCTATGGGTTGAATAGAAAAATGTGTTTATAAAAAAGTTGAGTATCCATTAAGAATGAATATCCATTAAGAATGAATGTATTTCAAAACTTTGTCGGCATTAAATGACCCACTGAGGTTGATATGCCGTAAAACAAAACAAACCGAACGAAAACCACGTGAAATGAAGCTCATGTGTTTTGCTTTTATTAAATGTATAGCACGTATTGGTTGAGCAATTATTTTGTATCCGTCTCAACTTAAAGCAACTCACTTGTTGGTAGTGGCATCATCCGAATTAATTAGTTGTATGAAATGCAAACTGAGGGGGTAATTAGACAGAGGGGTGGTGGCGGTGGCGGTGAGGGTCACAGAAAATGAGAGGCACAGTAAAGATGGTGGGGTGGGAGAGAGGCGGAACAGTATACAGACGGAATTGTCATTAATTATCTTGGACCAATTCATTAAATACAACCAGGTTTTTTAATTAAGCGAGAAGGTGTGTATTTATGGATGATACGCAAGAACGTAAAGAGAGTGACCTTTGCTATTAAGTACAAATCGATATTAATTCTTTATTTTTCTAGACTTTCATTTTCTGTTGCTTGCTCTTCTACCCCTCCCCCGTACCTTCCGAATATACTTGTAAAATACATTTGAAGAACATAATAATAAACAAATGTGCCAATACTAATTAGCAAGTGAATTACACACACACACACACCACACACACACAACACACACACACATATATATATATATATATATATACGGTTATTTCCTATAACTCCAACATAAAAAAGGGGAACCACTCTGATTGACTGAAAAATTATTTATTTATTTTCCCATTAAACTAATCCTAAACCCTAACCCTAACCCTAACCCGGTCTTCTTTTTTCCTAGTAGATCAATAAATACATAAATAAATAATTTATCAGTCAATCAGAGTGGTTCCCCTTTTTATGTAGGAGTTATAGGAAATAACCATACAAACATATATACATATATATATATATATATGTGTGTGTGTGTGTGTGTGTGTGTGTGATTTTATGAAAAATTAAAAAACACAAGTTTCATTGACGAGTGATGTTTAATAAGCCGACAATGCAGCATATCGGCTTGTTTAATAAACTTTCGTCAGGGCCTTCGTTTGTTTCAAGAAAATGAAATTATTCGTGAACAAAAGTCTGCGAGCCATTGTTTTTGGTATATAGCTGCTTTTGTTAATATTCAAATATGTGAAAATGATAAACTTTAAAAACGCCGAGTAATGTTGGTGTTCCCATTTAAACTGCGTGGGCTATTTTTCCCCCAAAAATTGTTAGAAATAATTTTTCCGTTCATTATATATATATATATATATATATATATATATATATATATATATATATATATATATAATCAGTAATATATTATATTATGGATATTAATATCTCGTTACTATTAGTTTCATACTTACTGCAATTTCAGACGAGAGTCAAAAGTTGAGATTTTTTTAAAAACGGTGGTTTGTTTAGCGTTTTATATATGTGAAGCGTGTTCACGCGATGGAATGTTATAGCGCTAAAGTTGTATTTAAAAAAAAAATACTTTTATCTTAATGCACGCGGTGTCCAGATGATTTTTTTAAATAAAAATTAAGGGATTAATCAGGATCAGGTGGTAAGTGGCACAATAGAAATTTGTTCAAATGTCTGCAAATTTTTATTGTGCCACTTACAACTGATCCTAATTAATCCCTTAATTTTTGCCCTCCTTTTATTTAAGAAACAAAAATCATCTGGACACCGCAAGCATTAAGACCAAAGCATATTTGTTAATTTATTTTTTTAATACAACTTTAGCGCTATAACCTAAAGTGTCAGAGACTATCTACCAATGGATCATCAGGATAATTCTGACTGCTTTGAGTCAAAATTATGTTGACTTTTTGTTTTATTCAGCGAAGGAGTCTGCGCTAGACCAAGGAGATTGTGAAGTGTTCATGTCCCTGTACTATTCATTGAGTTGGCGATATCGAACTTTGTGGTTTCTAGCCGAACGCTATGGGTGCGCTCTACCTTGTGCGCTATTGCTGACGTGTCAACCCTTGTTGGGTTATTATACGTCGAAGACTTTTTGTTTTATTCATTCTTCATGGGTGCTATGTTCTTTTTATACACATTTTAAAACTCATTTTTTCTATTTAAACTATAGATTGGACCCTAACACTACCACTCCGGGTCAGAGTGGACCTGTGAGTAATGATCATCGTGATGAAGGGGTACTCCATATACCCCACAGCGCCAGATTTGGAAATTCACCATCAGTGTTTATTGTCATACGCAGCACACTAAGATCCTCGGTTACCGCCTCCTAGCATATATGATAAAAAGAGTTGGGGGTTGCTATAAGGGCAATAGGGTTGGGACAATCATATAGGTGCTAGAATTTGACGTGACCAGCCGATTAGTCAGAGAGGGCATCTCTGACCGCCCGACTAGCCTAAGTAAAGGCCAAAGAAAGTGGAGTGTTACATGTCATAGACAGCTCCGCCACCAGGGTTACATCCTTAAGCACCACGGGTCGCCACTCACAGCCAACAAGTGGCCTCATTCGGGGTGGGGAAAGTTACTCCTTTGCAGAGGTGCAGTCGGCGTATTCTAAAGCCCCCAGCCGACAGGACTGTGGTGGGCCAAGCGTTAGCTTTTAAGACCAATGTTTGCTTAATGTATGATATTTACTGGCACCCACCATGCCGGTTTGACACAAGTATCATTAACGTGTAGGGAGGGTACGCACAAACCGAAGCTTATGCATGGCAAGTGTAAAAATTGCGTGGATGCCTTTGGCATCTATTGAGACGCCTCAGGCACTGGAAATAAACCCTGCTGCGTCCCTTTCAATCTAAGGGGCAGGTGTTGCCTGGTAGGATGGCCCACGCTGTTATCTAAGTCATTACGGGTCCAATGTCCGAAGCCAATGGACACAGGCACCGAATGGCGGGTAAGTGGGTTGCTTAATGTACTGGATACTTCCTAGATTGCTTTTAGTGTTTTTCGACTTTGTACCAGACTAATTTAGAGCCAGTGATTAACCCATATTTTAACCTATATTTGATGTGATTAAGTAATATGAAACTTTTTCAAATATTTCTAATTTAAACAAATGTATTTCTGTTCTTGAGTTAATTCCCAGTTGTCGAGAGAAAAAAGTTTTCATTAGTTGTGGCTTGTTAACAATAAATCACAATGCCTCACAAAACTCGAGACTCGAGATGAAATTAGAATCAAATTCTCTTAGTTTTATACCAGTAATCAAACATAGAATTTATTAAATAAGATTGTTTAGCACGAATTATTTTCGTAATTAGAAACGTGTGTAAATGAACTGTTTTTTACATTAGAATTCATCTAATGCTAATAAAAATCGGTATCCAAATGTGCACAGTGTACGCCTTAATATCAATCCACCTAAAAGACGTACGACACACGGATTCAGAAAATTTGAACAAAGAGCACAACACACTCTGGTGCCGTGACAGCAAACAAACAGTGATGCTTGCAGGAGTTGCTGATGTCTCTCCTTCATTCTGGTTCTCTATTCTGTGGCGGCTTTTTTCCTCTCTTTTTTCACTTCTTTTCATCCCTTGTTTGACAAGGAGGTGCCAGGCCACTCGTCTTTCTGGATCAACCTCCCATGGGTTGGTGTTGATGTGGCATGTCTTCGTGTCCTTCTTGCAGACGTCAGCGTAGATGGGGTTTCCCTACCGATCATGAGCCTCCTACTAATTTGCCTCGGGATGCAGCCTTACTGTAATTGATATATATATATATATATATATATATATATATATATATATATATGCCATTTGTTATGTCCCGGAACGTAATCGAAATTTTTTAGAATATCTTAATATATTTTTAAATGCATACACTTTTTAAAGCCATCATTAAATTCTTAAATATATATATATATATATATATATATATATATATATATATATATATTATTATTATTATTATTATTATTATTATTTATATTTTGCTTGAAGGCAATTACAATGCGTATATCGCATAAAATTAACCTGTCACTGATAATGATACGCCTCTACCATATGAGGTACGGGAACGTTGAGTGAACAATAACAAACCAGGCCTATGCTTTACGGCAAAGGAAATAACATTTTTGGATGATTGTTTTTTTAGAAGCATTGTTGAATAAAGTATATATTATTATTTATATTTTGTTTGAAGGCAATTACAATGCGTATATCGCATAAAATTCAATAATTACAGAAAATAATCATGACAAGTGAACTTCGACAAAGAATTGTACGATGTGTAGAATATCGTACAGACTGTTTCGACTTTATTAAGTGCGTGTGTGTGTAATATTGTTAAAAAATTGAAGTTTCATAAACGAATAATGTGTTTTTCATTTGTTTACAATATTACATACTGTTGGATTCACTTCTATTTTTCTTCACACACACACACACACACACACACACACTCATATATATATATATATATTATATATATATATATATTACATGTGTGTGGGGGGTGGATATATGAGGAAGACAAGAACAAAACTCAGACAAAAGTGTGTAGGATATATTTTGATAGAGCGTTGAGCTCGGCATCATCAGTCGACTGATGTCTGAGTTTTGTTCTTATCTTCCTCACATCTCCACCACATTCTGTCGGATTCATTCCAATCTTCTTTCCACACACACACACGACTTCAATTAAGCACATATTCTCCCAAAAATTGTCGGCTAAAAAAGCCATATCAAACACATTGTTTGTTTGTTTACTTCTCATACTCTCGTGTAGTAAAGTCACCATTAGTCGAAAATAACCTACTTCAAAACTAACGAAAAATCTGGTAAAAACAGCTGTGTAATGGTTAGAGTCTCCGCCTGTCAGCTTGACAGTCGGGGTTCGAATCACACACAAAGCGGTCTTCCTGTCTATAGCTGCTGATGAGGCCTAATAGGCTGAACTATATATATTTATATATATATATATATAATATTTGTGTGTGTGTGTGTGTGTGTGTGTGGTGCGTGTGTGTGTATTTGTGTGTAAGTCTGTGTGTGTGCATGCTAAGCTGTATAAGTTTTGGATGAATATAAAGAAACTTTTTTTTTAAAGGAGATTAAAAATGTCTTTTCTGAGATAAATACCATTCTACAGAGAGCTTATTCCAAAAAGGTTACTTTGAACAAGAAACACTTTCAAAATCATTTTCTCCGTTCAAAAAAGAAAAAAAAAAAAAAGGAACAAAAAAAAACAAAACAAAAAAAAAAACAAAACAAAAAAAGAATACACGACTTTTAGTTTAAATCTTTCAGTATATGTCAAGCGGAAATCGGAAGGTCGTTTCAGCATTTCCATAACCTTGTTTGATTTCTTTACGTATTTTCTGTTTATATAAAAGAACACCCACCAGGATTTTGTGTTTTTTATCATCCCACTTGTGCTTTCACTCCACTTGAGCTCTCTTCTCTCTCTCTCTCTCTCTCTCTCTCTCTCTCTCTCTCTCTCTCTCTCTCTCTCTCAAGTAATTCTCGACTTAAAGGAGGCGGGGTACCACACGGGAGCGACGTCGCTACCGTTACCGTACGTTCTCTGCTCTCTGTTTGGCGGCTGACAAATATTTCTCGTTGACGTCGACCAGTCATCGCTATTCACACCGTACAATAAACACTTGGACAATGACAAATTGGATCCGTCGTCAGAGCTGTATCGGCGGACACAGCGCAAGGGTCGTCGTCGTCGAAAAGAGCAAAGCCACATCAACTACGCACTGTTAATGATAACACAGTTCAGCGATGTTTTCAAAGTCAAATATATAATAGCTGATTTTAAGGCAGTTTTGTTTTCTCGCTAAATCCAAAAATCATGCTCATTTTTTCTAATCAGATCAATTTCTTAAGATACAGTTCTTACTTGAAATGTATAGAACAGTGACAAGTAGTCAGGAGTATTATTATAATGTACAACTTATTGTGAAGTATCGCAAAAACCAGACCTGACTAAACACAATAAATGGTATTTTTGAATTCAGCATAAAATGGCGATCATATATAATTTCGTCGTCGAAAAGAGAAAAGCCCATCAACTACGCACTGTTAATGATAACATTGTTCAGCGATGTTTTCGAGGTCAAATATATAGGGTTTCCCAGAAATCGCGCACTAGATATTTTTTTTTTTTTTTTTTTCAGATTTTATTGGATATGGGTGAGAAATTAACAATACAAGAAAGAGTTAAATTGGTTTTTTTATGTTTGGAAAAGATGGGGCTACATACGCACTCTTGATGATTTGAAAGATGCGATAATAAGTGAATGTCAAAAAATCACCACTGAAACCCTCAACAGAGTAAAATACAGTTTTATAAAGAAAATTGATGTATGTATCAATGGAGAGGGTGAACAATTTGAGCATCTATTATGATTATGATGAATAAAATTGATATTCATATGTCTTTTTATACAGTTTTTTTTTCTCGCTGAATCCAAAAATCATACTCATTTTTTCTAATCAGATCAATTTCTTAAGATACACGTTCTTACTTGAAATGTATAGAACAGTGACAAGTAGTCAGGAGTGTTATTATAATGTACAACTTATTGTGAAGTATCGCAAAGACCAGACCTGACTAAACACAATAAATGGTATTTTTGAATTCAGCATAAAATGGCGATCATATATAACTTGATAAACCTTTGACCTTTGGAAAACATTTTTTTAACGTGTAAATTTACCCACTTATTTGCACCAATAAGCGAAAGTGTGTAAATTTACACGTTTACTCTCTGGTTATCTTTATTTATTTAGTGTTTATTCGCTCATCTTCTCGCATTTTCCTATTTAATAATAATAATAATTTGCACACAGTTATATGGTTTCAAGTAACTATTTCTATCTAATAATTAATAATAATAATAATAATAATAATAATAATAATATTTGCACGGTTATATGGTTTCAAGTAACTATTCCTATTTGATAATAATAATAATTTTTGTGCAGTAATACGGTTTCGCGTATTCTTATGCAAATCAACTAATTTTTAAAAAGGGCTATTTCTCATAAATGGAGCCTTAACAGCTACTACCACTCCGGGCCAAAGGGAGCATGGAAATAATGCAATGGAGGGGTGCTCTATACTCTCCACAGCTCGAGAATTGGTACTCTGTCAAAAATTGACCTTGTGACACATTAGCTTGTGGTGGGTGGGTTGAGTAAGTATTGAAAATATTCTGTAGCATGGCCAATTGTCGGCAAGAGCCAAATAGTGAGGGAGTCTGTCCCCTTTTCGCTAGCACGATTATTATTCTTGTCTTGATAAACACAGCCTTTTATAAACACCATCAGATGCAGCTTTGCATTATAACTTTTGGCAATAAAAAGCACAACAGTTAAAATTGTAATTCATTACAAAATGTGAATGCTGTTGTGTGGAATATGAAGGGAAAAACGTTGAGATGAAATAGAATTATTGAATATCCAGAATGAATTAGCAGAGAGAGAGAGAGCGAGAGGAGGGGAGAGAAAGGAGAGAGAGAGAGAGGGAGAGAGGGGAGAGAGAGAGATGCTTCAGGGTGGATGGGAAAAGTTGTGTTGTAGTCAATGTCGAAAGGTAAACTTTATTAAACAAAAAAATGAACATTTCTCTTTTAGAATAGCATCGGTGTTCCTAACGAACGAGGAATTGTCGAAGGAAGGATATTGGTGTGCAATAATGAAATAACTGTTTTTTGAAGATTTCTTTCTTTTTTGGTGATTTTTTTTGCGCCTTCTTTGTCTCTTGTCTTTACATATCTTTTTAACGTTTCATTTCTTGTCTTTGCAATAAGAAACTCAAGTATGACAGAACCCCACGAGACAAACGAAAACGAGACATCAATAGTCAACAAGGGACAACAAAAAAAAGCAAGAATATATATATATATATATATATATATATATATATATATATGTGTGTGTGTGTGTGTGTGTGGTTATGTAGATATTTATGTTATATGTTATGTGTATTATATGTATATGTATATATGTATATATATGTATGCCATATATATGTATATATGTATGTAGATGTATATATAATATATTGTATGTATATGTATATATATATGTAGATGTATATATATATGTTATATGTATATATGCATGTATAATGTATAATATATTTATATATATATGAAATGTATATGTTATATATGTATATTTGTATGTATACGTATGTATAATATGTATATGTATATGTATATATATATATATATATATATATAATGTGTATGTGGAAGAAGGTATACAAACACACATATATGTAGTCATATTATTTTATATGTAACTTATCTTCCAACCTAACATCTTTCTCCCCCCCTCTCTCTCTCTCTCTCTCTCTCTCTCTCTCTCTCTCTTCTCTCTCTCTCTCCTCTCTCTCCTCCTTCTCTCCGCCCCAGTAAAATCTTATAGATTAGTACATACCAAAAATATATATAATATAAGATAGTTTTATACTATAAAATTACAACGCCTTAGTTAAGGGGTAGGTCTCGATGAAGTCATTTGGATTGAAGCCATGGTAAACCCTTAACGTTTTCCTCTACTAGTATAACTTACATTGTCAATACCATTACTGGTCTATGTTTTTAATATATTGAGCACTTTTTGATTATTTACTGATGCCACTGCAACAGAAAGGTTTAAACGGTTAATTGGATACTGTATATATAAGTAAAGTCGTCGGGGTGGCCTAATGTCGTTATCAGACAGCATGGGAGTCTATCCCTTTTTCACTAGTGCAAGACAAGGAGATTTTGTTTTGGCTTCTAAGATGGAGCGTCACACCTTTACTTTACCGTATATATATATATATATATATATATATATATATATATATATAGTGAAGTCGTCGGGGCGGCCTAAAGTCGGTATCCGCCAATCAGCGAGGAAGTCTATCCCCTTTTCACTTGCGCTAGACCAAGGAGATTATTCTAGCGTCTGAGTTGGAGCGCCACACCTACCATCAGCTCCTTACTTTACCGCACAGATTCCTGTGCAACTCATACGCTGAGTTGGCAAGGACCGGTATCAAACTAAGAACCTTGTGGTTTCTAGCCGAACTGAGCTAACCGACTGAGCTAACCCGGCTCCTTATATTATATATATATATATATATATAATAAGTCAGACGAACCTACTATTAGTTTCGCTTAATGCTCTTCAGGGCTAAGATATGACTACAGAGACAAGGAACAAGACGAATTAAATAGTACTAACCACAGTAGTCATTTAAATTAGCTGAACCAGACGGACCAATAAAAACAAAAAAAAAACACAGAACACTATAAGTCTATTGTTTAATAAATATTATTTTATATTGTTTTATAAATATTAATTTAATATATATATATATGTGTGTGTGTGTGTGTGTGTGTGTTATTTCCTAGTTAAGTAACATGAGTGACCCAGGAAAAACAGAATCCCTGTGCTACGCATACGCTGAGTTTGCGAGGGGCCGGTATCGAACCCGGAACCTTGCGCTTCCTAGGCGGACGCTCGAGCAACTGAGATAAACCGACCCTGTATTCACCTATGTAGAAATAAAAAAAAACCTTGTATGATTATCTTTCTACTGTCGTATACGCAGGAATCGATATGTGAGCATGTATAACCATGTATGCAAACTACGTTTTTTTTCTCCTTTGCTGGAGAAAAAAACAAGAAGTTCATGAAATACTGTTTTCTTTTTTTCTTTTTTTCCCTGCTAAAAGTGAAAGTGATTAATTGAACGTTTAACGATTAGCTATGTGACAAATGCAATGGGGAATATTTTGACTTCTTTATTGCAGCACATGAGCAACAACAACAAAATTAAAAAAATTAAAAAACAAAAAACGGAAGTACCAAACTGCTTCTGGTCGGAAACATATGTAAGAGAAATACTGGGCAATATTTAGCGAGACGATGAACGAATCGAAACTGTGTAAATGTCTGCATAGTAGAAATATGCGGGTGGGTGGGGGTAGGGGATCTGTAAGACTAACAAGAATAAAGAAATGAAAAAATGAAGAACTAAAAACATGGACGAGTTGGAATTAACTTTCATCTACTAATAGCAACCTAAAAAAGGCAGGGAACCCCAGAGAACCGCCAATGTTTCTAATACAGCGTTTCTAAGCCGGCTGTTATTCTCCACTTAGAACATTGTGCCACGCCAATACTTCTCTATTGATCTTACTCTTTTTAAGAAGACTATGATTCTACATATATATATATATATATATATATATATATATATATATATATATATATAATTAAAGAATAACAGAGAACTTAGAGATTTAGCATTATAGTCTATTCGCATCTGATGAGTCGGGAGAGTTAGACATTTTGTCTAAGCTCCCTGAAATAGACTATAAATCTCTAAGTCTTTTGTTATTTCTTTACTTATATATTTGTTCTGTGACTCTAACATTAAGAGCACACATTGAACTCTCAAACTGCGACAGGTTTTTTTTTCAAATAAAACTATATATATATAATATATATATATTATATATATATATAATATATGTATGTATAGGTTATTTCCTTGTTAAGTAACATGAGTGATCCAGAAAAAACAGAACCCAAATTATTTATGTATTTTCCCATTAAAACTAACCCTAAACCCTAACCCTGACCCTAACCCTAACCCCTATTCTAACTCTTGTTGGACTTAAACTTTTTAAAAAAATCAAAATTAAAATTAACAGTTTTATTACAAAATTTGTGGGTTCAGGTTTTTTCTGGGTCACCCTGTAATATTATGTTACTCAATTAAGGGGGTTAGGGTTAGGGTTAGGGCTAGGGCTAGGGATAGGGTTAGTTTAATGGGAAAATAAATAATTTGGGTTCTGTTTTTTCTGGGTCACCCTGTAATATCATGTTACTCAACTAGGAATAACCTATATATATAATATATATATATATATATATATATATATATAATATATATGGAGAATATGTGGCTTAATTGAAGTCGTACCTAATTTTGAAAATTAATTAATTAATAATTAACGAATTAGGCAGGCATACCTATTCAAATGTAAGGCTAAAGAATATTTGTTTAGCCTTATATTTGAATAGGTATGCCCGCCCAATTCATTAATTATTAATTGATTAATTTTCAAAATTAGGTACGACTTCAATTAAGCACATATTCTCCAAAAAATTGTCGGCTAAAAAAGCCATATCAAAAACACTTTGTTTGTTTGTTTACTTCTCAATATATATATATATATATATATATATATATATATATATATAATATATATTATATATACGGTTGTTTCTATATCTTCCATCCGTTATCACCATACAACATCCTCAAGTTAAAAATGATACCGTCCAAATTGTCCGAGATGCAATGCAAAAATGGGAATACAGTTTATCTGGTGTCACGTAATCACAGATTTCTTATTTGTCCATTTTAAAAAAACATTCTAAATCGTCTTGCATCGTTTAAATGCCCAACGTAAAATTAAAATTAATTAAAAAAAAGAAGTTACATGTTTTATTTGTAATATTGATATTGACAATTACGGACTATATTGTGATAATTTTGGTCTTATGTTGTAACGGCCACATTCCTTAATTTCAATGTTTTAGCGAGATAGCGTCAGGCCTAACATTATTAATAATGTTGGCCTTTTCTACATACTAATAACATGCAATTGTATTTATATTCAACAAAATAGAACGGAAGGCTAATTTGCATATTAATATTAAAAATTTGATTTTAACAAATATGTGATTGGTATTATTGATTTCTAATTGTGTGGTTTTATCTTAACGAATATGCGCAGAAATCTCGGATAAATCTTAAAAGAAATCCATTAACCAGAAGAAATAACTGTAATACTATTCTATACTTCCTATTTTAACTAAATAGTTAAAAAGGAAAATTTAGCAATGAAAGACGGAAGTGATGGAAGAGTAAGTTTCAGTTGTTCTATTTTTGTGTTATACCCCCTCTGTTTCAAATCATTCTATCTGCATTATTATTTAGTTTCATTAGCTTTTCTAATGTGATATAATATTCTATTACATTAAAATGTAAATACTTTCACCCGGAGGGAGCATATATTTACTAGTATATATATAAATGATATCCCACAATATTAGTTATACACTAGATAAACACATTGACTTCGTGCTGTAAGAGAGATTCATTTTAATATTCATGCTTCTATTTAGGAAGAGATTAATTGATTGATTGATTGATTTCAATGATATATCAAAATGTCTGGGGTTAGGGAATCGCATACAGTATTCATTTATATCTATAGTTTTTTGGTGTTTGTGGGTACACATTTTGAGAATATCAACTGTAAGCGGATTAATCCTTAACAAGAATTGTTTGTTTTCACCTAAGTCGCATCAGAGGATTACCACAGGAAGAATAACTACGATAGAGAACGCAAGAATGTCATAATGAGTTGGGTACAAAAATATTGCGATTAATGTTCCTAGGTTATCACAAAACTTTTTACACCTCCCCTCATAATGACTTTCTTGTTTTCTCTATCGTAGTTCGTCTTCCTGTGGTAATTCTCTGCCTATATATATATATATATATATATATATATATATATATATATATATATATATATATATATATATATGTATATATGAATTCAAAATTCCCCTCCAGCTATGGGTTAAATAGTAGGGCAGACTGGGCCCTTCAGCCTTGGGTAGGTAACCAGTCTAGGAGAGAGATAACTCTGAATTCAAAATTCCCTCCAGCTATGGGTTAAATAGTGGGCAGACTGGGCCCTTCAGCCTTGGGTAGGTAACCAGTCTAGGAGAGGGATAACTCTGAATTTAAAATTCCTGAGGTCGGTCGTTGATTGGGTTTGTGGCAACCCTTGATGCACCAATTCTTTCCTATCGACTGTGCCAAAAAGTGTGGATGGTCCAACACAAGCCTTCACCACTATAAACAAATCATTGTGTGGGTGTTCATTGTATGTATGAACCCTCATGCGTCGAAAATCGACGGGAGAGTCCATAATATATATATATATATATATATATATATATATAATCTTATTATAATGGAGATTGTGTGTTTTTTCTGTCTGTAACCGAAACTACATTACTCTCAAGTTACGATTCCTTTTGATATTTACGTCACTTTCTCCATGATTTTATTTTAGTTTAGTTTATATACCCTCAATTATTAATAAAATTGTTTTACATTATTAATACTGTTAACCTTATCTACATACTAGCACATGCAATTATATTATATATACAACAAAATAGCGGTTTACAATGTGAATGGGAAGGCTAATTTGCATATTGATATTAAAAATGTGATTTTAAATAAATATGTGATTAGTATTATTGATTTCTAACTGTTTGGTTTTATTTAATGAATATAAGCAATAATCTCTTCAATGAATCTTAAATGAAATCCATTAACAAGAACAAATAACTGTCATTTTATTTTTTACTTCCTCTTTTAACTAAATACTTAAATTAGAAAAAATAACAATGAAAGACGAGAGTGATGGAAGAGTAAGTTTCAGTTGTTCTATTTTTCGATTATACTCCCTCTGTTTCAAAACTTTTTATCTGCATTCTTATTTAGTTTCATTAGTCTTTCTAATTTAATACAATATTTTATTGCATTAAAACTTAAATACTTGCACCCGGAGGGTGCATATATTTGCTAGTATATTGTAATGAAAATTGTGTATTTTTCTGTTTGTAACCGAAACTATATTACTACTCATGTGCTCATTACTTTACGACCTGAAACAGATGATATGTATATAAAAGCATTTGGAATAAAGTTTAATTGCTGTAGAAAGCTGAGATCACAGTTACAAACTCTCCAAGAAATAGTTTGAAAGGGAAAACTAGTAGTTTGTAGTTTGGGTTTGAAATAGATCATTTGTGACACCAGTCCTGGAACCTTTCTGACATACCTTGTATGTAATGGTTGTAAGTATATTATATATCAATGGTAGTAAATATATTATTGTTGTGGGGTTTTAAGGGTAAAAATAAGACAAACGACTGGTAACAATGTATACAAATGTATTGAACAAAAGGAGTATGCATTTACAGCAAAGGAAGTGGAGTTTGCGTCCGACCAATACAGTTTCGTGTCAAGCCACAATTGTTCCTATTACTTATAGTAGCCGTCGGCGCATTCCATTTATGTCCATAGGTTATATCACCTATAACAATTATATATTCTAATAGTTAGTGTATATTATATATCAATGGTAGTGAATATATTGTATATCATAATATAGTAGTATATATTATATAGATGACAATATACATAATATATATTATAATAGGTAAATTGGTCGTATGTATTATACATTATTAATTGATGTGTGCGTAAGATTTTAAGCATTTTGATAAAAGTGCAATTGTTTTCCTTTGCCACAAGCAAAGATTCTTAAGAAATATAAAAGAAAATGATTAATTTGCAAACGAAATCGTTTAATTTTCTGCAATAAGCATGAATGAATCTATCATTTTTTTCATGCACTGCTGATTAAGTGATAAAAGTACACATGTGTGTGTGTGTGTGTGTGTGTGTGTGTGTGTGGTGTGTGTGTGTGTGTTTAAATTTTCCTATCTCTAATTAATTAGGCGAATGTTCTTACCCACAAGCATCTGTTGTTGGCTTGTATGCCAAAGAAATAAAGTGCATCCGCAAAATAGAAAAAAACTTATATATAAAATTTATGAAGGCATGTATGAGTGTACTCATTTTAATTTAATGTCATGTCGGCGAGGTTTAGAATACACTGTCTGCGTTCCCTGCGGAGGGATAACAAAACCCACCTCCAAATAAAAGGAGTATCTGAGACTTCATACTAAACTGCATCTGATGGTAAACCTCCAGTTCTGGTGATCTTCGGAGTATGGTGTACTCCTTCACTGCAATGTACTCCCACGTCCACGTCCGCTCTGTCATGGCGTTGTATTACCTGTTAGCATCCCATCTCAAATAGATCTTTCATATTCGATAGAACCCTTAAAAAGAAAACTTAAGAAACAATTACACATAAAATGTAAATATAAACGTACAATTAACACTATTTCCTAACATATAGGCATAAAATAACCCTAGAAGGGGTGACATACCGTTAAAATAATATATATATATATATATATATATAAATTCATAGTCACCAATACATTTAAAAGTCCATTTTACCAATGGTTTCGGAACATCACTTTTCAAAAGTGAACGTTTCTGATGACGGATAATCACCTAAAAGTGATGTTCTGCAACCGTTGGTAAGACGAACGTTTAAATGTATTGGTGACTATAAATAAATAAATACAGCTCTTACAGAAGTAATTGAGCACTTTATAATCATTTCTCCAATAATAATAACAAAGAATTAACTATATATATATATATATATATAACAAATAACGGAAAAAACTCACACGTGCAAACAGTAAGAGAGGGCACCAGGAGCCGACGAACTCTTGACCTACATCTAGATAAGCAGATCAATGAAAGCGCATGAAGACAGGGATTTACATGATTGGAGGAATACGTACTAAAACAATAACGTCAAGATTCATACACGACTTTAACAAAACAAACAAAAAAGCAAGATATTAAGAAAATACTACAAACAGGAGATACGTGCAGATATAAATGTTCCCTGTGGCGCGTTTCTTGATGTAGGGTAGCTAACATGCTGCATGGAAACCAATGGTAACAATGGCGCCTTAAATGTATTGTACACCATATGAATAAATAAATACAGCTCTTACATACGTAATCGAGCACTTTATTTCAATCTCCAATACTAACAAAGAACTACCAATACTAAGTGTATATATATATATATATATATATATATATATATATATATATATATATATATATAAGAGAGTTTCATAATTTGCTTGAAGCATTGTGTATGTATTGGTAGGAGGTTGATTTAGAAGGCTATCACAATGCAGTTTGGAATAAA
>CM042138.1:26602450-26609950 GCA_023376005.1 Doryteuthis pealeii | reverse complement strand
CATGACACGAGGAGTGTCCTTTGGACTGTATGCAAGTCATCTGTTATTCTGCGTGTTGTGCTTTTGATTTTTGCAAAAGTTTTTCTCATCGCAAAAGAACGAGATTGTTTGTAGTTCAGCAGGATATTTCACTTTGCTCAGAAGTTTCTTAGCCTTTGTCAGACGATTTTCACGGACCTTTTCTGGGAGCTTGACCTCTGCTACGCTTGTATGAGTAGTAGCGAAGGTCTTCATTGAATGCATGTTTCATGGTAGAGGCTGAAACATTCAATTCACGGAACAAAGCCCGAGTTCCAATGCCAGAGTTCCCCAATACTTTTTTCTGCAGATTTTCGAGGAATTCTGCAGTAGGAAAGTAATCAGATCGAATGTTGCTTTCTTCTGGCCACATCCTCGTAGCCTCCATTGCAATTCTCTGTTCATGCCTGATTGTTTTTACAGTGTTCAGGGAGCATTGGGTAGCAACCATAATCTCATTATTTTGATGGCCGGTGCAGATCATCATGATACAAGTTATTCTCTTCCATGATTCAGGTGGGTTCCAATTATCCATTTTATCTGTCATCACGTATATGAATGAAGAAGTGTCAAAGCTTTTAAATGATGCGTAGTGTGCGTCAATACCCCCAACCTACGGAGAAAAATAACCAAATATAAGTATGTCAAATTTATCCCGAACACCCTATATATATATATATATATATATATATATATATATATATATATATTACAACCTCTCCGCACGAGCAGGATGCGACACAAGGTCAATTTCTTAAGCGGAGTTTAACAGGTTTGAAATCAGAGTTTTCTTCTCCTACACTGGTTACCTATTCATGGTTAAAGAGCCCAGTCTGCCCTGCTATTTACCCATAGCTGGAGGTAGAATTAGATTCATACCTTTCCCAATGGTATTAGCGGCATGTGAAATGCCAACAGCTTCGTCCAGGAAATGGAATCTAACCATTAGACCACGCGCAATCCTTATCTTATATGTGTTTGAAGACGGTGGTTGAAGGGTTTATTGTCCTGAGTATGACGTTAAATTCTATCTGATGGTTAAATTCCCGCCGGAATTGCTCGGGAAATGTGGAGTACCCCTTTATTACCATTACTCCCAGGTCCACTCTGACCCGAAAAGATAGTAACTGTTAAAGTTCAATTTAAAGGTTGAATAGAAAAAATGACTTTAAAAAAATGAGTAACCATCAAGAACGAATCAAACACAACGTCTTTCGTATAAAATAACCCACAAGGGTTGACATGCCATAAAATCCAACCATCCAATCAATCCATCCAATTTCCAGTAGATTTCAACTTTCCTGGAATTAATTGCTATGATCATTGTTTTACTTATCGGATAAATAAAAGAAATAAACCAAACCTTAATCACTGCACCCCCGGGGGGACATTCTGTGGTAAAATCATTAAACATTTTGTATTACAAACAGATGGACAAAGTCGACAAATAGTTTTAACATCCGGTATTACAAATGATTGCAGCAGCCATTTTGGCACTTTCTTTTGTTCACTTCCGGTTGTCACGGTCACGGTTCTGTAAGGCATCTTGGGACAGACAAAACGAATTTCTTAAACATTCATAAAGAAACAGTGAGCTTTAATATATATATATATATATATATATATATATATATATATATATATATATTTACCATTGAGCACTTTTGTATGCAAACAATTTTCATATTTGCTATTCTTCATTTTATTATGTGTATACACACTTACACACACACACACACATACACACATATATATATATATATATATATATAGTCAATGGTGAAATTATTCGTACACCCAGCAATTTGAATATTTTTATGCATTTCTCAGAATCTGATGTTTTTTAATATGAAATAATATATATATCAAAAAAGAATATAAAACTCAATTTTCAAAACAGGGGTTAAATGTAACAAATTTAGCTAGCGAAAATAGGAAAAGACAAAATTATTTGCATACTATGAAAGATTAAAAAATTGAACATTTTTGACAATTAGCTCAGTAGAGCGTTTGGCTAGAAACTACAAGGTTACTAGTTCGATACCACCCCTCGCCAACTCAACGTATGTGTAGCACAGGGATCTATGCGGTAATGTAAGGAGCTGATGGTAGGTGTGGTGCTCCATCAGACGCAAAAACAATCTCCTTGGTCTAGCGCTATTGAAAAGGGGATAGACTCCCTCGCTGACTGGCTGATACCGACTTTAGGTCACCCCGACGACTTTACTTTACTTTACTTACAATGGACTCCCATCTTTATAAACTGCTGCAATCGTTTCCTAAAGTTTTTTAATGACATTTAAACAAATGTTCTTTCTGTGATTTTCTTGCATTCTTCAAAATTGATTCGGGTACGAGTAATTTCAGGGTTGACAGTATATATATATATATATATATATATATATATATATATATATATATATAGGGAAGCATTCTTTAATTTATGCATGTTGAATTAAACAAAAGACACATCTGTTTTATTTGTGATTTTTTCTGGCCAACTTTTTAATATTTGGGTGGACTTCTTGGTTTAGTCCACCAAAGTTCATGTCTCGAGTACTTTCACCCCTAATGATGGCACTTCGAAGTCCCGAAAGTACTCGGGACATGAACTTTGGTGGACTAATCCACGAATTACACCCAAATATTAAAAAGTTGACCAGAAAACTTGAAAAAATGACAAATAGAATTGTTAAACAGGAGATGTGTCTTTTGTTTAATTCAACATATATATAATATATATAATATATATATATATATATATATATGTGTGGTGTGTGTGTGTTGTGTGTGTGTGTGTGTGTGTGCCCTGGATATGACACTAAACTACATTCGTGGTAACACTTCCAGTTGTTAGTACTCTAGGAGTATGGTGTACCCCTTCATTTCCATTACTTCCAGGACCACACTGATCCATAGTGACTATCTCTGGTTAGAGTACCTGTGTTGTTTGAATAATTAATAATTGTGTGTTGACAAATTATTATTGACAGGTTTTTGTTTAGATAAAAATGAACAATTTAACAAGAATGATGGCAACGCAAAATTGAAAATATAAATAGTTATGATTATAATTAAACATTTACCAATAAATCAAATTTAGGCATTAAATAACCAACAAGGAGTTGATATGCCGTTAAACCAATAAACCAAACAAAACCTACTCCGGCCTTCATCATTCAATGACTTATTAAAAAGTATGTATTTACCCAACCCCTCCACCATAAGCAGGATGTGACAAAAGGTCAGTTATTAAGCAGAGTTTAACAGGTTTGAATTAAGAGTTTATCTTTCTCCTAGACAAGTTCCCATACCAAGTTAAAAGTTTTGACATTTAAATTTTGTGCGATTAATCACGTCTTGCAGCAACATGGTCTCCTGTTGAATATTTTTTATTCGTTCAAGACAACTTTTTGGTAATTGCTCTACTTTCCGCAGGAGGAAAATAATTCTTTAACGTTTAACCCTTTCGTAGGTTACAATAAGTACGTATTTACCCAACCTCAACACAGGAGCAGGATGTGACACAAGGTATATCTTAAGCTTTGAGTTTAACAGGTTTTAATCCAGAGTTTTACTTTTCTTAGACCGGTTGTCATGCCAAGGTTAAAGAGCATAGTCCGCTCTACCATTTACCTATAACTGAAGAAGAATAGTTCGATTCACACCTTTCCCAAGGGTATTAGTGGTATGGAAAATTCAAACCGCCTCGTCCAGGATTTGAACTCAGGTTACCGAGTCCATTTCATACGAAAATTACTCCTGAGCATAACCACTTACGAAAAAGAAAACGAAAACTTTGTAAAACTTGAAGGATGGTTTTTGAAAGCTGATTCTATGACAAGGGAATTATTATATTTTTTTCAATTTACGATACACACCTTTTTTGTTGTATACTCGTTTGACATTTATTGCTTCTGAGAATTTATTAAGGAGTAACAGCCTTATTTTTTAGAATGAAATTAATAAGCAAAGAATTATTCGAGGAGTGACCGAATCTTGAAGATAACATTAAAGAAATAGCTGTACTCAAAGCGGATGTAAAAGCTTTAAAAGATAAAAATGATGTGTCAGGGAAAGTTAAAAGTGCAATATAAAAAGTGCTATAAAAAAGTTCAATATAAAAAGTTCAATATAAAAAGTGCTAAAATAATGCCATAAGGACAAACTACATCAAAGCGAAAATTGATAGGACCCAACAAAACAGTAAATGCAGACTTTGCGGTAATAGAGATGAGACTGTAAACCATATACTCTGTGAATGTAGCAAACTAGCACAACGAGAATACAAAACTAGACACGACTGGGTTGGGAAGGTAATCCACTGGGAATTATGCAAAAAATTAAATTTTGACCACACAACAAAATGGTATATGCATAAACCAGAATCTGTTCTTGAGAACGAAACGCATTTAATTCTCTGGGACTTTGAAATAAAAACGGATCACCTTATCCCAGCAAGAAGACCAGGCCTAGTGTTGATAAACAAAAAAGAAAGAACTTGTCAACTGGTGGATTTCGCAGTGCCAGCAGATCACAGGGTGAAGCTAAAGGAAAATGAAAAATGAAAAAAATGGACAAATATCTGGACCTTGCCAGAGAACTGAAAAAGTTATGGAATATGAAAGTGAAAGTGATACCAATTGTAGTTGGTGCACTTGGAACAGTCCCAAAATGATTGGAAAAGGGTCTGGAAAGTTTGGAAATCAGAGGAAGGGTTGAAACCATTCAGAACACTGCACTGCTGCAATCTGCCAGAATACTCAGAAGAGTCCTGGAGACCTGAGGAGACTTGCTGTCACTCAGACTCCAGTGAAAGATCATCAGCTAACACTGATGTAAAAACTCAAAAGGAGGAAATAATAATAATAATAATAATAATAATAATAATAATAATAATCGATCCGTTTGTTTCGACAGTCAGGGATCAGAAATACATGTAGTCAGGTCAGAATAGACAGGTCTTCTTCACTACCTGCTACATGGCCTATTTGGCGACGACTAAACCGACATCCTCATCAGGCACAGTCACTTGTCAAGTGAGTTGTGTTTGTGAACACCCGGCATCACCAAAAAACAAGAAATGTAAAAATAGCTTCTCATTCCGCCGTCGAAATTGACTGTGACTAATCCAAAGTGAAATCCTAAAACAGCCTCCTATTGTCTTTTTCACCGCTATTAAAACCGGAAACAGGGATTGAACTCACCAGCTCCAGCCTGTTAGGATATATAACTTAACGTCTCAACCCTCTCGGCTATGCCTTCAGGTGCAGAACTCAGAATTAATTTTTGAGACTCTATTGTCTGTCTGATGTACTTTTAGATCTTTTCATTTCTATAGGGGCATCTTTTCTCTGCTTCCGAATTACTGGTTAAGGTTGGTTGGTTGGTTGGGTTTTACGGCATGTCAACCCTTGTTGGGTTATTTTCTACCGTTTTACTCATTCTACATGGATACTCATTTTTTTTCTTTTTTAGACTCGTTTTTTTACATTTTCTTTAAACTGTTTTTTCTATTTAACGCATAGATTGGACCCTAATAGGTACAACCACTCCGGGTCAGAGGACCTAGGAGTAATGGCGATGGAGGGTTCCTCATATTCCCCAGAGCTTCGGAACTGAATCTTCACCATCAGATAGTTTACCGTCATGCCCTGGAAACTAAGATCTTGGCGTGACTAGCCTCAGGACTGTATGTCATGGTCTGCTAAGCCACCAGGGCCACATCCTTAAGCATCACGGGTCACCACCCATGAGCAACAGCTAGTTCCAGTCGGGGGTATTTTATCCCTCTGCAGAGGTGCAGTCGATGTATCCTAAAGCCCCACCCGACAGGGCTGCGAATTACTGTTTGCCAGATTGCATTGATCTCTATACTGGACCAGCTCTAGAATTCGTAATGGCCTAACATGTGTTTTCAAATACCGAAAATCAAAATTAAAAAAAAAAGTGTTATTATATAATTGTGTCGTTTTGTTTGCATTTGTAGAATGAACAATATCCATAACGTTAACCTCTCGACAATGCATATCAACTTCTAAATCCTCACAAATACATTTATTATTATCAGATTAAAATCATGTTGGTGTCTGGAAAGTAATAATAATCATCCAGGAACAAACACCTGAAAACATCCTGGCAACCAAATTACTAAAATCAGATCAACAGGAACTGTCATCATTTTAAGCAATGTCAAAAGTTATCTGTGGTTTAAAACTGGGCAACTCAATTTTCACCGATTGGATCTGATACTTGTTTTGATTATTTTTTTTTACCTCTTAATCCAAAAAATGGCCTCAGTTTTTCTATATCACATCAACTTTTTGAGCTACATGATACCCCGATTTTTCTCAAAAACCATAAACATACCACCTCTAACAAAATTGTGTTTATTTTATGAAATATTTTAGAAATATCTTATTATAATGGAGATTGTGTGTTTTTCTGTCTGTAACCGAAACTATATCACTACTCAAGTCACAGTTCCCCCATTTACATCACATTCTCAATGATTTTATTTTTTATTCAAACCTCGATTATTAATAAAATTGTTTTTATACTGTTACTTATTGTATATAATAAAATGCAATTTATTTATATATACAACAAAATAGCGGTTTACAGTGTGAACAGGAAGGCTAATTTGCATATTGATATAAAAAATTGATTTTAATAAATATATGCTTAGTATTATGATTTTAATGTTTGGTTTTATTTAATGAATATGAGCAAAAATCTATTCAATAAATCTTAAAAGAAATCATTAACAAGAAAAATAACTGCATTTATTCTTTACTTCCTCTTTTAACTAAATAGTTAAATTAGAAAAATAAATGAAAGATGGAGTGATGGAAGAGTAAGTTTCAGTTGTTCTATTTTTTGATTATACTCCCTCTGTTTCAAATCTTTTTATCTGCATTCTTATTCAGTTTCATTAGCCTTTCTAATTTAATATGATATTTTATTATATTAAAACTTAAATACTTGCGCCCGGAGGGTGCATATATTTGCTAGTATATAATGGATAATGAAGTTTTTAATTTTTTGTAATCAAAAAATATGGAATTCTCATTGACACTGTTAATAGCTGATGCTAGTTGATAGGTTAGATTTTCCGGCATGTCAACACTTGTTGGGTTATCTTATACCGAAGACATTGGAGGCGCGTGGTCTAATGGTTAGAGTCGTAGGAAATGGACTTGTCAACGCGAGTTCAATTCCTGGACGAAGCTGTTGGCATTTCACATAGCGCTAATACCCTTGGGAAAGGTTCCAATTCTCCCTCCAGCTATGGATAAATTGTAGGGCAGACTGGGCTCTTCAACCTTGGTTAGGCAACCAGTCTAGGAGAAGGAAAACTCTGAATTCAAACCTGTTAAACTCCGCTTAAGAAATTGACCTTGTGTCGCATCCTGCTCGTGCGGAGGGGTTGGTAAATATATATACCGAAGACATTTTGTTTTATTCATTCTTGATGGATAG
>CM042138.1:26579950-26597450 GCA_023376005.1 Doryteuthis pealeii | reverse complement strand
GGACATGGTTAAGAAAGGGAAACCTCAAAAGAGAAACAGAATCACTTATAATTGCTGCACAAAATAATGTCATAAGGACAAACTACATCAAAGCGAAAATTGATAAGATCCAACAAAATAGTAAATGTAGACTTTGCGGTAATAGAGATGAGACTGTTAACCATATACTCTGCGAATGTAGCAAACTAGCACAACGAGAATACAAAACTAGACACGACTGGGTTGGGAAGGTGATCCACTGGGAATTATGCAAAACATTAAATTTTGACCACACAACAAAATGGTATATGCATAAACCAGAATCTGTTCTTGAGAACGAAACGCATAAAATTCTCTGGGACTTTGAAATAAAAACAGATCGCCTTATCCCAGTAAGAAGACCAGACCTAATGTTGATAAACAAAAAAGAAAGAACTTGTCAACTGGTGGATTTTGCAGTGCCAGCAGATCACAGGGTGAAGCTAAAGGAAAATGAAAAAATGGACAAATATCTGGACCTTGCCAGAGAACTGAAAAAGTTGTGGAATATGAAAGTGAAAGTGATACCAATTGTAGTTGGTGCACTTGGAACAATCCCAAAAGGATTGGAAAAGGGTCTTGAAAGTTTGGATATCAGAGGAAGGGTTGAAACCATTCAGAACACTGTACTGCTGCAATCTGCCAGAATACTCAGAAGAGTCCTGGAGACCTGAGGAGACTTGCTGTCACTCAGACTCCAGTGAAAGACCATCAGCTAACACTGATGTGAAAACTCAAAAGGAGTAAATAATAATAGAATCTGAAGGTCGTACCAATTGTAATTGGTGCCCTTGGAACAGTAACCCAAAGGTCTGGAAAAGAATTTGGGTGAAGTGGAAATCAGAAAGAAAATCGAGACCATCCTAACTACAGCATTGTTAAGGTCGGCTAGAATACTCAGAAGAGTCCTGGAGACCTGAGAAGGCTTGCTGTCACTCAGCCTCCGGTGAACCACGGGCTACGGCAGGTGTGAAAACCCCAATAATAATAATAATAATAATAATAATAATAATAATAATGGAGACCTGAGGAGACTTGCTGTCACTCAGACTCCAGTGAAAGAACACCAGCTAAAGCTTGTGTGAAAAACTGATAATAACAACAACAACAACAACAATTGTGCAATTGATAATACTCAAGAGAATAGCAAGTGTATGCTTTTGTGGTGAGAGTGACGACACAGTTAATCCCATAATAAGTGAATGCAGCAAAAGAACACAAAAGGAATACAAGAACAGAGATGAATGGGTGGGGAAGGTGATCCACTGGGAATTGTGCAAGAAACCATTTTGACAAATGGCATATGCACAAACAAGATGTCTATTCTTCAAAACGAAACTCATAAAATCCTCTGGGACTTTAAGATACAAACAGATCATCCAATCCCGACTAGATCCAGTTTTAATTAACAAGGAAAAAAGAAATTATCATCTGATGGATTTTACCGTGCCAGCAAACTAAAGAATAAAAGTGAAGGAAGGCGAAAGGCTGTAAAATACCTGGAGCTTGCTAGAGAACTGAAAAAGTTGTGGAATATGAAATTGACAGGGATACCAATCGTAGTTGGGCCATTGGAAAAAGACATCAGTTAGAGATGGTTTTAAAAACTCAGGGGATGTATAATAATAATAATAATAATAATAATAATAATAATAATAATAATAATAATAATAATAATAATGTCAACTGGTGGATTTTGCAGTGCCAGCAGATCACAGGGTGAAGCTAAAGGAAAATGAAAAAATGGACAAATATCTGGACCTTGCCAGAGAACTGAAAAAGTTATGGAATATGAATATGAATATGAAAGTGAAAGTGATACCAATTGTAGTTGGTGCACTTGGAACAGTCCCAAAAGTATTAGAAAGGGGTTTTGAAAGTCTGGATATCAGAGGAAGGATTGAAACCATTCAGAACACTGCACTGCTGCAATCTGCCATAATACTCAGAAGAGTCCTGGAGACCTGAGGATACTTGCTGTCACTCAGACTCCAGTGAAAGACCATCAGCTAATGCTGGTGTGAAAACTCAAAAGGAGCAAATAATAATAATAATAATAATAATAATAATAATAATAATAATAATAATAATATAATAATAATAATCTCAGCCAGAAGACCAGACCTAGTATTGATTAAGGAGAAAAAGAGAACTTGTGTCATATGAGGATGAAAGTGATACCAATTGTAGTTAGAGCACTTGGAACTTTCAAAAAAAAATTAGAAAAAACACTAGAATAACTGGCAATCAAAAGAATAATTGAGACCACCCAGAAAACAGCTAGAATATTGAGAAGAGTCTGGAGACTTGCTGTTCTTGGAATTATTAGTGGATATAAGCCGTGCTGCGGTCCACCACTTACATTTGTAGACTAAGCGAGGTCACGTGGTTTAAACCTCAGCCAATTAACAACCCAAATACGTGGTTGGTTAACTACTTAATCGCTGATATTAACAAACGTCCATTGGCAATTATTGACGAAGGACCTGCAAGACCGAGGAGCACCAAGGAACACCCAAAGATTCTTCACTGAGGATCGCGCTCTGCTTACACAAAGGATCTCCGCTGGACAGCGCTTTTGCTTGAAGCCAAAAGGATGACCACAAAAATCGAAACAGCTGTCACTCAGACTCCAGGGAAAGACCATCAGCTTATGCTGGTGTGAAAAACTCAGAAATAGTGAAATAATAATAATAATAATAATAATAATAATAATAATAATAATAATAATAAGAAGAAGAAGAAGAAGAAGAAGAAGAAGAAGAAGAATACAGACGGATCACGTAATCCCGACTTGGAGACCAGACCTAGTGTTAATTAGCAAGAAAATGAGATCATGTCATCTCATTGATTTTGCCGTCCCCGGCGACCACTGATTGAAAGTGAAGGAGTGTGAAAAGATAAACAAATACTTGGACCTTGCTAAAGAACTGAGAAAACTGTGGAACATGAAGGTGAAGATCGTGCCAATTGAAATTGGTGCCCTTGGGCAAGGGTCTCAAAAGGAGTCTCAGTGAACTGGAAATTCAGTAAGAATCGAGGACCATCCAAACTACAGCATTGTTAACTTCGGCTAGAATACCAGAAGAGGCCTGGAGACCTTAGGATACTTGCTGTCACCAAGCCTCCAGCAAACCACCGGCTAAGGCGTGTGTAAAAGCTCGAATGGAGTGAAATAATAATAATAATAATAATAATAATAATTGTTGGAAAAAAGACTGGAGATCTGGAAATCAGAGGAAGAATTGAGACCATCCAGTCTACCGCACTGCTGCAATCGGCTAGAATACTCAGAAGAGTCCTGAAGACCTGAGGAGACTTGTTGTCACTCAGCCTCCTGGGAAATACCATCAGTAAACGCTGATGTGAAAAACTACAACTACTACTACTGCTACTACTACTACTAATAATAATAATAATAATAATAAATAATAACCAATTGTAACTGGTGCCCTTGGAACGGCCCCGAAGTCTGGAAAATAATTTGGGTGAACTGGAAATCAGAGGAAGAATCGAGACCATACAAACTACAGTACCGTTATGATCCTCTAGAATATTTAAAAGAGTCCTGGTGACCTGAGGAGACTTGTTGTCACTCAGCCTCCAGTGAACCACCGGCTACGGCAGGCGTGAATGCCTTATAATAATAATAATAATAATAATAATAATAATAATAATAATAATCCGTTGCAAATGAATAGATAAGAGTGACAAGGACTATGACACAAAAGAGAAAGAGAGAGTGGGAGGGGTCGATGAGGAAGCATCTTTTCATAAAGGTGATGAGGATGGAGAATCCTGGAAGAAACAACTCACAGAAAAAAAACAGACTATTTACCGCCCGTAAGAGAGAAAAAAAAATCTCTAATTTGATTTCCTGTTCTTGTCAATTTTCCACTTTCACGTTTCCTCCTCCTACTACTCCTCCTCAATTCCTCCTCCTCCTCTACATCATCATTATCATCATCATCATTATCAAAACCAACATCCTTATCACCTCGCTGAATATCACCAACATTTCACCACCATTCCTCCCCCTCCACCCCACCCCAACGTCGTCCACAACACGACTGTACACGCACACTAATTCAAAAACAGTTCTTGCCTATCGACTCATTTCGTCGAGCGTTTTGGAAAATATAACTTCAGATGTGTTGGTTTGCACTCGCAATAAATTGTTACCTAGCCAGTAAAATAATTAGGCTGAATTTCGTGATAAATTTAACATGAGAATTCTGGGGGAAAAAATTATTAAATTTTCAGCGACTGGCATCAATATTTAATATAGGTTTCTTAACACCCAGACACCGGCGGGGTGGAGGGGAGGATAAAAAAGACGAGGGGGAAGGAGGTTCGTCGAGTTGGATCCAGCGAATAAACTAAGGCAGGACTTTGGCAAGGATGCTGCCTGGGGAGGACGTGGAGGGGGGGCGATGAATGTTTGGATTAGAGGATTAGTGACAGAACGTAGAGTTTCTGAGATTAATCCTGACGTTTTGGATTAAAAGAAAATGCATTAGACCAGTGATTCCCAACGTGGGGCCTACGCGGAGCAATTCAATAATAATAAGTGGGCAATATGAAAAATATAGTAATATCAACATTTTTTTAATTATTTTACCCTATATGGGTAAAGATTATAAATTCATAGGGTAAAATTGTAATTACCTTGCAGTAGAATAAAATAACCTAGCTGATCACAACAGCTCGTGCAATCTAGTCAAGTGTTAACCCACTAATGTTGTGCATCTGACACCAGCTATATGCGTGGCTTCTGACTTGTTTAACTTTGTAGTTTTTTATCTGTTGCCCTACCCCGCAATCATACACATTATAAAAATGGATTTTATTTGATTAAATTTGAAGTTAAACCCTTTAGTTTTATTTGAAAGATACATTTTTTTATGTTATACTTCTTCAAAACTGATATTGTTATATCGTAGTAAACAATTAACGGGTGGGGTCATTTTAGGGTATCCAAATGACTAGTAGGAAGGGATGATTCCACCTGGGATCCTCAAAATCTCACTGTATAACCATACTGTATGCTCCTGTAGGTGCAAACATATATTCATACAAGGATTTTTATGAATCCCTAAAGAGAGCTTAATGTATAATAATCAATAAATTAGATTAAATACAGAGCAATATTTAATTTTCAAAGAAAGAAAAAACTTAACAAACCATCATTCCGTAATAAATTTATTTCGACCAAAAGCCCAAAAGGCTTTTAAAAATTTTGTAAAATTTTTTTTTTAATCCTTAAGAGAGTGGCCTCATCGGACGGAGGATACAAAATTTGTATTCTCCGTCCGATGATGCCACTCTCCTAAGGATTTTTAAAAAATTTAAAAGCCTTTTTGAGCTTTTGGTCGAAATAAATTTATTACGGAATGACGGTTTGTTAAATTTTTCTTTCGAATAGGAAAGGCGTGGTTGGCCACAAACAAATTATCAGTCATATGGAAATCCGATCTCCCGACAAGCTAAAGAGACGATTCTTCCAGGCTGTAGTTGTCGGTACTGCTGTATGGCTGTACCACCTGGACCCTAACGAAGTGCCTAGAGAATAAGCTAGATGGGAGCTGCACAAGAATGCTGCGGGCGGTCCTGAATAAGTCGTGGAAGCAGCACCCCACAAAAAGCAACTGTATGGCCACCTGCCCTCATCTCACAAACCATACGAGTAAGACAGGCTAGACATGCAGGACACTGCTAGAGAAGCAAGGACGAGCTCGTAAGCGACGTACTACTGTGGAAGCCAGCACATGGACACGCTAATGTGGGCCGCCCAGCCAGGACCTACATTGACCAACTATGTAGGGATACTGGCTGCTGCGCGGAGGAGCTCCCAGAGTCGATGAATGATAGGGAAGGCTGGCGAGAGATCGTCATGGATATCCGTACAAATTGCGCGACATGATGATGATGATGATGATATATATATATATTTATCATCATCATCATCATCATCATGTCGTGCAGGCAGCACGGATATCCATGACAGTCTCTCGCCAACCTTCGCTATTATTCATCTCCCCTGGGAGTTCTTCCGCGCTGCAGCCAGCATCTTCACACAGTTGGTCAATGTAGGTCCTTGCTGGGCGGGCCCCACATTAGCATGTCCATGTGTTGGCTTCCACAGGAGAATGTCTCTTATGAGCTCTCCAGCAGTGTCCTGCATATATTGTGTTATGGTAGATATTATTTATTATTTGTTGTTCTATTACAAGTTATATTATTGTTATATATATATGATATAATGTTGATTGTATGCATTTTATAGAGTTGGCATTAGATAACCCACAGGGTTGATATACCATTAAACCAAACCCAACGTTTATGATTACTGTTTTTCTTGATATGAAGACATTGATATTATCTTAATTGTGGTTTACAATGATTTTATAAAAAATCTTTCAAAGATTATTATTATTATTATTATTATTATTATTCAACCTGGAATTTTTAGCGTTTCATTTAAATTTTTTCAGTTGATTCTTTCCACAACAAACAAAGGTGGCACCGACGAATGAAGTCAGCCTTGTTATTTGGTTGATGGAAACTAACAATAAAATAAGAAATAAAAAATAAAAATTAATGATTATTCTTTTTTATTTATTTATTTTTTTTTTTTTTAGATCTGCTTATTTTATTTCGTTTTTCGACTAAGTGTCAGTTTCGACTATTTTCTTTTTTCTCCTGCGGTGTTTTTCTTTCTTTATTTTTATTTTATTTTATTTATTTATTTATTTTTTTCTTATTTATTTTTTTTTCCATTTCTCTCTCCAGTTCATCTGAATCTGTTATTTGGCCCGAGGTGATGTGACATTCGATATTTTGTCAACCACGCCTAATACTTTCGCTTCAATTGCCTCGGGCCAGACTTTCTATTCATATTTAATATTCTCCCTTGATTCATTTCTTTGAAGAAGACGAAAAAATTCTAATTTCAAACTTAATAGAGGAATCTTTTATTCCTAATCGTTTCTCTTTATTGATGTGTTGCGTCTAGATGAGAAAAGAAAAAAACAATTACAATATAATAGCAATGGATGAAATAATAACGATCTGAATAATAACTTGATAATATATATCATCATCATCATCATCATCATCATCATGTCGCGCAATTAGCACGGATATCCATGACAATCTCTCACCAACCTTCCCTATCATTCATTACGCCAGAGAGGTCCTCTGCGCAGCATCCAGTATCCTTGCATATTCGGTCAATGTAGGTCCTTGGTGGCTGACCCACACTAGCATGTCCATGTGTTGGTTTCCACAGGAGAACGTCGCTTATGAGTTCATCCTTTCTTCTCAAGCAATGTCCAGCATGCCTTGTCCGTCTCACTCGGATGGTTTGTGAGATGGAGGGCAGGTGGCCATACAGCTGCTTCCTTGTGGGGTGTTGTTTTCACGATTTGTTCAAGACTGCTACCATGAATGGTGCGCGTTTCGCTAAGGTTTGAGCTTTGGCTCAGCGCTCGAAAAATAAGCTACAGAGCCCAACCAACAACAACATCACACCCCGAAAACCCACTACTCGCAGCACAGCCAAACATGATACACACACCAACGAAGCCATAGCTCCAAACACAATATCTGAAAATACAGCCAGAGAACGCAAACCCAATATGAACCTACTCAGATTTTTAAAAATGTTAATATATATATATGTGTGTGTGTGTGTGTGTGTGTGTGTGTGTGTGTGTGTGTGAGTGTGTATATAAAATGGTAATATATATATATTATATATATATATATATATATATATATATAATTATCAAGTTATTATATAACTCAGACAGAGAGAGTTTGGAAGGCAAGAGACTGAACAAATCGACAGCCACTAGCAACAACTTCAGTTCTGGAGATCTTCTGTAGAAGAGATTTTTATCTCGAAATATTAAGAATAAATCACAGGTTAACAAGCAACACCATAGTTACCTTATTTTTCTTTACACTTGCATTGTGATAGCCTTCAAAACCAACTAACAAACAAATATAAACACAATGCTTCAAGCAAATTATGAAACCCTTTTATATATATATATATATATGTATATATATATGAGAAGTAAACAAACAAACAATGTGTTTTCATATGGCTTTTTTAGCCGACAATTTTGGGGAGAATATGTGCTTAATTGAAGTCGTACCTAATTTTGAAAATTAATTAATTGATGAGTAATTAATTAGGCGGGCATACCTATTCAAATGTAAGGCTAAACAAATCGAGAAAAATCAATCTCTGTATGTACATTTCAGCCTATTATGCCTCATCAGCAGAGCTATAGACAGGAAGACTGCTTTGTGTGTGATTCAAACCCTGACTGTCAAGCTGACAGGCGTGGACTCTAACCATTACACCAGCTGGTTTATCCAGACTTTTCGTTTGTTTTGAAGTCAGTTATATTTCACTTATGGTGACTTTGCTACACGACAGTATGAGAAATAAACAAACAAACAATTTGTTTGATATGGCTTTTTTAGCCGACAATTTTTGGGAGAATATGTGCTTAATTGAAGTCGTACCTAATTTTGAAAATTAATTAATTGATAATTAATGAATCAGGCAGGCATACCTATTCAAGTGTAAAGCTAATCAAATCGAGAAAAATCAATCTATGTATGTACATTTCAGCCTATTAGGCCTCATCAGCAGAGCTATAGACATATATATATATATGTGTGTGTGATTGTGTGTGTGTGTGTGTGTGTGTGTGTGTGTCTAGATGATAGTAACAATAGTAATAGTATATAATGGGGAGAGACATAGACAGACAGACATACTGATAGAGTAGGAGAGATGGAGATGATGGTTCTTACTTGTTTACTCGATGCTTTCTGCTTCTAACTCAGTCGCCATTTTCTCTGGGCTGACTTCTCTTCATGGATTTCTGTTAAGGGTTGGTTTTACTTCTATTGGTTCTTCTTCGTGTTGGGCTGGTCATTTCTGTTTTTAATAATCAATTAACAAGACTTCTTTGTTTTCTGATAAAGCATTTATATCACAACCCAGCCCACAGGAGAGTTGCGAACCCCGAGAGACATCCTCTCTCATAGGGTGCCAGGTAGCACCTGACTAACTAATCTCACGCCTAATCGCGCGTTTTTTTCAAGGGGTCAAGTAAAAAGGTTACTACCCGTCAATAACCGGCGAGTAACTTTCCACTGGACCCCGTCATTCTGAATCTAACAGACCCTATTTCAAATATTTTAACTACAGGTATGTACACAATTCATAAGCTGCTTATGAATTATGTAACACAAACTCACCAGTTACACATAGAGGAACTGAAGGCTTTCTTGTCAGACGTCATTTTGTCAGTTGCTATCAAGCTTTTGCAAAGCAATAACAATATGTGTTATTGTCGGGAATCTTTTACCTCTACTAACATCCCACCAACATTGACTTTTAATGCTGCAGCACAACGTTATAAAAAAAAAGTATTATTTTGGTAGAGCTCTTTAGGAGCGACTGTAATAAACTCTCACCGCAAGCATATCGCAATGATAATCTGTTCGATCTCTGTGGTGATCGTAAAGTATATATACAGATATATGTATTTAAAACAGATATGTTATTTAAAACAGTTAAAACACTGCTCCTTAACGGCAGCTGACGAAGGCCTAGAGGTAAACGGATTGAGCAGAGTCGGGTTTCGCTCCTGGTCGGAGTTAATTGCTGTGTCTAGCCACACTGATGAGACGTGAAACGTCAAAACACGGTGTCTGTGGATGACTTTATATATGTATATATATATATATATATATATATATATATATATATATACCGGTAGAGCTCTTTAGGAGCGACTTTAATAAACTTTCACCACAAGCATAACGAAATGATCATCTGTTTACAGATTTGATCTCTCTGGTGATCGTAAAGTATATACACAGATGTAAGTATCTAAAACAGTTAAAACGCTGCTCTTTGACAGCAGCTGGCGATGGCCTAGAGGTTAACGGATGGGGCAGACGTAAAGTCAGTCGGGTTTCGCTTCTGGCCGGAGTTAGTTGCTGTGTCTAGCCAAACTGATGAAACGTAAAACGTCAAAACACGGTGTCTGTGGATGACTTTATATATATATATATATATATATATATATATATATATATATATATATATATATATATATATATATATATATATATATATATATATATATATATATATATATATATATATATATATATATATATATATATATATATATATATACCTCGGAGGTGTGTGTGTAATGGTTAAAATCATACGAAATGGAATCATCCTTGCGAGTTCAAAACCTAAGCAAGCCAGTTTGTATTTCACATAGTGCTAATACCTTCGATAAAAGGTATAAATCAATGAAACCTCCCTCAAGCTATGGGTAAATAATAGCGTATATTGGGCTCTTTTTATCTTGGTTGGAAAACCAATCTAGCAGAAGGAAAACTTTGAACTCAAAGCCTGTTAAATTCCGCTTAAAAATTGACCTTGTGTCACATTCTACTCGTGCGGAGGGCTTGGTATATATATATATATATATATATATATATATATATATATACTGTAGTGTGAGATGGTCACTATTTCAGCTTTTGCTGGAATGGTGTACCAAAGGCAGTATTAATTGGTAGAGTGCTCAATATAAAATAGAGCTGTTATATAATATAATAAGATAAATATATAAGTTTTACATATCTATTTATTGGGTGACAAAGGAACATTCACAACCATATTGGTTTCATGCGATGCATTATTCACCTGATGAATGCATCGCATGAAACCAATATGGTTGTGAATGTTCCTTTGTCACCCAATAAATAGATATGTAAAACCTATATATTTATCTTATTATATTATATATATATATATATTTATTTATATATATATAAACCCCAACGTACCAGCACGATGTGATACAAGGTCAATTTTTAATGGGAGTTTAACAGGTTTTGAATTCAGAGTTGTTATTCTCCTAGACCGGTTAACATACCAAATCTCAATAGCCCTATCTGCCCTACTATTTATCAATAGATGGAAGGGGAATACTTGGATGTATACCTTTCTAAAGCGTATGGGTGCAAAATGAAATGCAAACAGTCTCGTCCAGAATTTGAGTTGCCATGTGTATTTCCGACGATGATAACGACAACACCACGGGAAGCACCCTGTATCCGTTGTAATTTCCCTGGAAATAAACAGGAGGCATTACTTTCGGTGCGTCATACATTTCCACACCATTAGCGTCAAATGTAATGATTAAAACCAAATGTTTAGCCCCCCAAAAAAGGGAAGAAAAAAAAGTACCATTAAGTTAGGTAATAGCAGTCCTCCTGTGAAGAGAGTAGCCATTTAAATCCACGGATCACTGAAGGCCATGGATCAGCAAAGAGCTGGCAGAAATCCTGGGAAAAGCTGGAGTCAAGAATTGGTAACGTATTAGTCGAGAAACTAGTGATAGGTCAATCATGTTTCGTAGCCAGCTTCCAGATGGGATTTAATTTGACTGAATTTCAAAAGCTTTAACAATAGTTTTGCGACTTGCAGTGTTAATTAGCCGCGTCGAGGTTCACTACCTTGCATGATTCTAGCCATTTGAGACCCTTGATTTAATGTCTTCTTTTCATGTCAAAAGTTGGCGACAAAATTAATTATAATTAATTAAACGAATAAATGAAAACATGAATAAATAAATGAACAAGTAACCGTGTCTTGGCAAAAAGAAAAGAAAATTCTCTGTTTTTTTCGTTACAAGCGTTTTACATTTCGGGTTGTAGCGAAATATGTAAGCTACTTTGTTGGTGAGGTATGCGTCCGCGCTTTGCTTACGTTTTCGGCCGGGTATGATACATGATATATAGCCATATATATATATATATATATATATATATATATAATTAATGTTGATATTATGATTTCACACTCATAACTTAAAGTTTCTTGGTAGTCCAATCATCAGATGAGAAGTGGTTGAGATGTCAAAAACCAGTCGTGAAATGAGTATTTGAAGTGAGCACACTCGTGCACTCACTCCAAACAAACTTTTTATTTATTTAGTCGTGAAATTGTAAAAATCAAATTGTTTAGCGTTTATATGCAGCGTTTTTCACGCGATGGGAAATGCAAAGCTAAAAATTGTTTTTTTAAACTGTGGCTTGTTTAACGTTTATGTGACATGGATTGTATTCACGTGATGTAATGTCATGACGTTAAATTTTTATTTAAAGAACATTATAATCAAACAAACTTGCATTGGTGTTAATGCACGCGGTGTTCAGATGAATTTTTTTTTTTTAAATAAATAAATAAAAGGAGAGCGAAAATTCAGGGATCAATTAGGGTCAGTTGGTAAGTGACACAGTAAACATTTGTTTAAATGCCTACATTTCGAAACGAGTTCACTTCTCTTATTTAACAAGTTATTGCTTGCATTTTGTAATATGCACAACTTTTCTTCTAAGCAAAGATCGCAATATATATATATATATATGAAAGGTAAAATGGATATGAATCCGACAATATGTGTAGAAAGTTTTGTAGAAAAAACAACAAGATGTTTAAAGTTTTGCTGACAGAAATCTGTTTCGACCATATGAGGTCTTTATCAAAGCAACATTGTAAACGGAAAGACGAAATTTCGTCTTTCCGTTTACAATGTTGCTTTGATAAAAACCTCATATGGTCGAAACAGATTTATATATATATATATATATATATATATATATATATATATATATATAAGGTGTGTCAAAAAAGTATCGAGATTTTTTGTACTTTTTGACACACCTTGTATTCTGAAAAAATAACCTTACATTCATTAATTTTTTTTTTCAGAATACAAGGTGTGTCAAAAACCTACTAAGTTTAAAGCTGCATTTACCAAGATAGAAATGGAGAATGAATGGAACGTTATTCTTTTTCAGAATACAAGGTGTGTCATAAAGTACAAAAAATCTTGATACTTTTTTGACACACCTTGTATATCGCTATCAATGAACAAAAATGATAAAATAATCAGAAATATTTATTTTATGTTATTTATTTTTTAATTGTTCTCAATTAGTTTCGACCATTGGTCATCGTCAGAAGAAAAAAGTTTTTGTGAATAAAATGTTTTTAGAAAACGTTTAGTTTTTAAAAAGTTTTCAAAGTATTTGATAAGTCACAAGGGTGACAGAAAATGTGCTGGTGATGGGCATATCCATTTGTTGAATGAAAACCACATTTTGGTTAAATTCTATTGGATTGCTTTTTTTATATACGGGGAAGCTTCGATAAACTGACAGTTACCAAAAACTGTTGATTTTATGTCTACGCTATCCTGAATTATATATACTAGCAATTATATGCACCCTCCGGGTGCAAGTATTTAAGTTTTAATATAATAAAATATCATATGAAATTAGAAAGGCTAATGAAACTGAATGAAAATGCAGATAAAAAGATTAGTAACAGAGGGGGTATGATTGAAAAATAGAACAACTTTGAAACTAACTCTTCCATCATTTTCCGTTACTCCCTTCTTTCATTGGTAAATTTTACCAGTTATAATAGTTAAATTAGGAAATAAAGAATAAAATTGTAGTTATTTCTTCTTGTTAATGGATTTCTTTTAAGATTTATCTCCGAGACTTTTGCTCATATTCAATAAGGTAAAACCAAATAATTAGAAATCAATAATACTAAGCATATATTTATTAAAAGCAAATTTTTAATATCAATATGCAAATTAGCCTTCCCATTCACACTGTAAACGGCTATTTTGTTGTATATATAAATACAATTGCATGTTATTAGTATGTAGATATGGTGAACAGTCTTAATGATGTAAAACAATTTTATTAATAATTGAGGTTTAAATAAAAATAAAGTCATGGAGAATGTGATGTTAATAACTAAAGGGAATTGTGACTTGTATAGTAATATAGTTTCGGTTACATACAGAAAAACCCACAATCTCCATTATAATAAGATATATATATATATATATATATATATATATATATATACGAGGTATTTCAGAAAGTTCTCGGTTGATCGCATTCTTCGTTATGAGGGGCATCATCCACTGTGAGTGTTTGCCACGGGGCCAGAAGATCAACCAAGATGTCTACAAAGACATACTGCGGCGTTTCCTTCGTTCAGTGTGCGAGAAGAAGTGAGAGATGTGGCAGAACAACTCGTGGATGCTTCACCATGACAACGCACCTGTTCACACTGTCCTGAGTTCCTGGCCCAGAACATCACTGTGCTGGAGCAACCCCCTACACGCCCGACCTGACTCCATGTGATTTTTACCCCTTCCCGAAGCTCAAGTGGGTCATCAAGTGAACCTATTTTGAGGATGTGCACGACATCAAAAAGGCCATCACGACAGAGCTACGGAGAATCCCGGAAGAACTCTTCCAGTAGTGCATACAAGCGTGGCAGAGAGGAATGGGAAAGTGCATTAGACTCCAGAGAGATTACTTTGGAGGAGATAACTTGCTATTTGTAGTTTTTATTTGAAATATCTTTATATATATATATATATATAATATATATATATATATATATATATATATATTATGGAAAAGATGACTTACCGGTGAATACGGTCACGGTGGTTGATGTGAAGTTCATAAAGGTAAGGCAGTGATATAAGAAATAAAAAAGTGCTCAATACGTTAGCAGAGCAAATTTATTTTAATATAGGTTCAAGTGATAACCTACTCGAGTTTCACCATGAGGATCTTCAGGGTTAACTCCACTGTGTAAATCAAGATGTTGGTTGATTGTAGATATTTATACATATAATTGTCTACAATCAACCAACATCTTGATTTACACATTGGAGTTAACCCTGATCCTCATGGCGAAACTCGAGTAGGTTATCACTTGGATCTATATTAATATATATATATATATATATATATATATATAACCGTCATCCACCAACAATGGCACATCATAATGAGATGAAGGTTATGGCTTAGGGTCTTGGTGTCCTGAGTATGACATTCTATCTGATGGTAAAATTCCTGTTCTGGAGCTCTGGGGAGTGTGGAGTATCTCTTCATTACCATTAATTCTAGATCTACTGTGACCCGCAGTGGTAGTACCTGTTAGGGTTTAAACTATGAATAGAAATATGAGTTTAAATGTTTTTAAAATTTGAGTACCCATCAAGAATGAATCAAACAAAATGACTTCGGCATAAAATAACCCAATAAGGGTTGACATGCTGAAAAATCCAAGCAAACAAACCAATCAACCAACAACCATACTAAGATTAGCATTATAGCATTATTAACATATGCAGAAGTTCACACGTTTATTAAAGCGAATAATTTCAAATTGAAATTTTCCCGATTTAAAAAAAAAATACAAAAAAAAATAGATAAAAAAAAAGAATCTGACGTCGAATTAGTTGTCACATTCTAATGAAATCAAGCGACGTCTTTTGTTCTGACAAATGATTGTGTTTGTTAATTCAAACTTAACGAATTCTTTTCTTCATATCTGAAACGTCTCAAAATATTTATTGCTTCATTACAATAGTTTCAATTTCTTTACTGTCGTTAGCTTTTCGCAGTCTCGCGCTCTTTTTTTATCCCCCGCCCCCTACCCAACGTCCTTAGCTTACCGTTTTAATAGCTACGACGAGATAACGTACGCTATTCATTTAGCCTTATCTGCAGTTTTTAAAAAAGGAGAAATTGAAATTTTAAGCGTATCGCTTTTTTCAGAGTGGAAATTATGAAAAACGGAATTAAGAAGTGTTTCGGATAAGTTTGGTGTGGTTGACGTTGTCGTTCCTATCTGAAAATCGTTGTTTTATTTAATAATTGTTATCATCATTCCACGTGAAATAAAATCACCGCCATCTTGTTTTTGCTTTTTTGTTGTTTTTTTTTTTTGTTAATTTTTTTATATATTTTATTCAATCTGATTTTGTTCTTTTTTTTTTCTTCTAACCTCTTCTCTCATCTTCGCTAACTAGATTCGCTTAAATCACTTTTTTATTATTCTTATTCCATTATCATATTTATTATCATTATTATTTTGAGGTTTTTACACCGGCAGTAGCTGGTGGTTCACTGGAGGCTGAGTGACAGCAAGTCTCCTCAGGTCTTCAGAACTCTTCTGAGTATTGTAGCCGATCCCAACAGTGCTGTAGTTTGGATGGTCTCGATTCTTCCTTTGATTTCCAATTTCCCCAAATTATTTTCCAGACCTTTGGGGGCCGTTCCAAGAGCGCCAATTACAATTGGTACGACATTTACCTTCATGTTCCACGGTTTCCTCAGTTCTCTGGCAAGTATTATTATTATTATTATTATTATTATTATTTGGCTCTATTCGAGTTTTTCAATCCCGCTTTAGCCGGTGGTTCACTGGAGGCTGAGTTACAGCAAGTCTCCATGGGTCTTTTCTGAGTATTTTAGCCGATCGTAACAATGTTTTAGTTTGGATAGTCCTGATTCTACTTCTGATTTCAAATTCACCTGGACTTTTTCAAGAATCTCTGAGATAGGTCCAATGGCACCAATTACAATTGGCACGGCCTTCGCCTTCATGTTCCACAGTCTTCTCAGTTTTCTGGCAAGGTCCAGGTATTTATTTATCTTGTTACATTTTTTTTCTTTTTACTCGGTTTCGACCGGGACGGCAAAATTCACGAAATGACAGGTTTTCTTCTTCTTGTTAATCAATACTAGGTCTCGTCTCCTAGGCGGGATGAGGTGATCCGTCTGCATCTCAAAGTCCCAGAGAATTTTATACGTCTCATTTTCCAGGACAGATTCAGGCTTGTGTATATACCATTTAGTTTTATGGGGAAAATTGAATTTCTTGCACAATTCCCCGTGGATCACATTCCCACTCAGTCGTGCCTAGTCTTGCACTCTCTTTTTGTTAGTTTTCTGCATTCGATTATTATTATTATTATTATTATTATTATTATTATTATTATTATTATTCCTTGTGAGTTTTTCAAATTAGCGATACCTGATGTTTTTTCACTAGAAAGTGAGTCAGTGGTTATAATTATTATTGTGAGTTTTTAACAACGTTACCTGGAGTCTGAGTGATAGCAAGTCTTCTCAGGTTTCCAGGACGGGTATGAGTATTCTAGCCGTATCATCATTATTTCACTCTATTCAAGTTTTTGTCGCCCGTTTTAGCCGGTGGTCCACTAGAGGCTAAGTGGCAGCAAGTCTCCTCAGATCTCCAAGACTCTTCTGAGTATTCTTGCTGATCTTAACAATGCTGTTGTTTCAATGGGGTTTCCAATTCCTCCTGGCTCTTTATCTAAACCTTTGAGGACCGTTCCAATGGTCCCAATTACAATTGGCACGACTTTACCATAATATTGCACAGTTTTGTCTGTTCTCTGGCCTGGTTCAAGTTTTTTCTATCTTTTAGTTTTACTTCCCCTTCACTCGGCAAAATCCACGGGATGACAAGTTTTTTTATTGTTCTTTTCAAATGTATGTTCACAAG
>CM042138.1:26567450-26574950 GCA_023376005.1 Doryteuthis pealeii | reverse complement strand
CTCATCTGCATTGCTATAGAATCACACACAAATCAGTCTTCCTGTCTATTGCTCTGCTGATGAGGCCTAATAGGCTGAAATGTCCATACAGAGATTGATTTTTGATTTGTTAGCCTTACATTTGAATAGGTATGCCCGCCTAATTCATTAATTATCAATTAATTAATTTTCAAAAATTAGTTCGACTTCAATTAAGCACATATTCTCCCCCCCAAATATGTATGTATATATATATATGTGTGTGTGTGTGTGTGTGTGTGTGTGTGTTTGTGAGTGTGTGTGTGTGTGTGTGTTTGTGTATGTGTGTGTGTGTGTGTAATTCTTACATTTCCTAGCACAACAATTTGTTCCTTATAAGAAAAAATACAACTTAAATAAGAAACTAATTGGGCATTACTTGTCCGTGGTATTCAACTCTATGTGTATTAAATAAAGATTGATACTCAAATAGACATTGTATACATATATGTTATGTGTGTGTGTGTGTGTCTGTATGTGTGTGTGTGTGTGCGCGCGCGTGTGTGTGTGTGAGTTTATGTCTGTCTGTGTGATTTTGTGTATATGCTTTTACGTGAGTGTGCGTGCGTGCGTGTGTTCACTATTTTATATATCTCAATATATCAATGCAGATGGAGGATTTTGGCAATATTAATTTGTCTGTATATAGTCAGTTATGTGTATACTTCTATGCGTCACTTTACATATATACATACATATATATATATATATGTGAGTGTGTGTGTGTGTATGTGTGTGTGTATGTGTGTGTGCGTGTGTTTGTTTGTGTGTATGTGGGTGTGTGTGTATGTGTGTATGTATGTATATATGTATGTGTGTGTGTGTGTGTGTGTGTGTGTGTGTGTGTGTGTGTGATTCTAGGTGACTTCTCTTAAATGTTTGCATCATAATTAATTCTTATTAAAAATCATAGCTTAAAATTCGTGGCGACCACAGCCGGAGGGGGACTACGTTTCAGCCCTAATGACGTGCAACTGATACACTGTTAATATTAGGAGAAAGAAAGAAAGAAAGATTGAAAGAAAGAAAGAAAGAAAGAAAGAAAGAAAGAAAGAAAGATTAAAAGAAGCTGACTAAAATTAATAAATACCACACTACGTCTCCAACGATTTGCGTGAATAGAAGGTTAAAATGTAAGCAAGACGCTGCGGGGATACCGCGAAAGGTCAACGTAAAATTAATTCCGACCTTAACGAATTATATCAAATAAAGATGGAAGTCAAGACAGCCTATAAGAAATAATTGTTGCATATAATGTAAAAAGTATTTGCGCAGATGAAGCGAGTCAAACGAAAAATTGAAAATCACTGTTAATGGGAAAAATTGGGCTGTTTTCAGTTAAAACGCATTTACAGTAAGAATTATGGGATCTTAAAATGACTCGCAGGATTATGATAACGAAAAAAATCGCGGTTACTTGAATCTTTAAGATTTTTATTTATTTATTCGTAATTATTTCTACTAGCTGAAAATTCGCCCCATGGACAATGATTTAGTTGGTTGGTTCAATTTTACGACATATCAACACTTGTTGGGTCATTTTAATGCTGAAGACGTTTTTTTGTTTATTCGTTATTATTTTTACTAGCTGAAAACTTACCCCATGGACAATAATTTCGGTAGTTGGTTGAATTTTACGGCATCTGAACCTTGTTGGGTCATTTTAATGCTGAAGACGTTTTTTGTTTATTCGTTATTATTTTTACTAGCTGAAAACTTACCCCATGGACAATAATTTCGCGGCCTTAAGTTGTTTTTTTGTTTATTCGTTATTATTTTACTAGCTGAAACTTGCCCCATGGACAATGATTTAGTTATGTGGTAGGATTTTATGGTATGTTAACCCTTGTTGGTTATTGTATGTGTAGACGTTTTTGGTTTATTCATTTTTGATGGGTACTCAATCTTTTTTTAACTCAATATTTAAAGACAGTTTTTATCTCATTTTTTCTATTTAACTCATAGATTGGACCCTAACAGTACTACCACTCCGGGTCTGAGTGGATCTGAGAGTAACGGTAATGAGGGGCTACTCTACATTCTCCAGAGATCTAGAACTAGAAACTTACCATCAGCTGCAATTTAATGTCATACCCAGATCATTAAGACCCTCAGCCAAAGCCTTCTAGCACATATATTATACAAAGGGTTAGGGTTTTTTTCCATAAGGTCAATAGGTTTGGGACAATCGTATAGATACCAGGGCTTGAACAAACTATATATAGATACATAATACCAGTCATGTATTTATTAAAACTTGTTTTAAAAAAACAATGAGAACTGTCTAATGTTACATGTTCAAATTTTGAGTGTATTTATTCTATGTTATGACGATTTTGGGTAATGTGACGTAAGAATTGACGTAATTTTTGTTACAGACAAAAACCGGAAGCAAATCTCCATTATTAATAGATATATGGTCTAGCACCGATATTGAGCACTTTTTAAATTAATATAGCAAACTAAATTATATATATATATATATATATATATATATATATATATATAGTTGAATGAAGTGACAAATAAAAGTTTTAGCTTTTATTCATTTATTTGGGAACGATATTACTACCAATGGTTTCCTGCTAAAAGCATTCATCAGGTAAACGAAATAGTTTTTTTTAAAACGACAGAAATGGTGTAAAAAATAAATAAATAAATAAATATATGTATATATATATATATATATATATATATATATATATATATATATATGTGTGTGTGTGTGTGTGTGTGTGTGTGTGTGTGTGTGTGTGTGTGTAAATAAACTTGGTGGAGTGACCTATTGTCGGTATCAGGCGGACAGCGAGGAAGTTTATCCCCTTTTAGCTAGCGCTAGACCAGGAATATTGTTTTTGGTGGGATAGAGCACCACACCTACCGTCAGCTCCCCACTTTACCGCAGAGATCAGATCGCCCACTATTTGCTTCTCATGCGTTGAGTTGGCGGGGAGCGGCATTGAAACGGTTATCTTGCCAATCCTTAACGGGTGCTCTACCGACTGAGCTAAACAGAAATTATAGTGGATGATTTCTTTTAAAACAATGTCATTCTACTCAAAAAGACAGAAGTGGGAGTCTTTTTGACCAAAGTTTTGACGGCGGGGGAGGGGGGCAAAGTTTGGTTACCGGACATGTAGACCGAAAAGGGGATCCCTTTACAAAAAATTGGGATATCGTAAAAATTACCTGGTACCTAATACTTAAGCAGAATATCTATCTATACATATATAAAGTGCAGTTGGGGTGTATATATGTCTGGATTAAACTACAAAAATAAAGCAATTAAGAACAAAGTAAATATATGTATTTATATATATATTCTTATCTATTAATAATGGAGATTCGCTTCCGGTTTTTGTCTGTAACAAAAACGTCGTCACTGCTTACGTCATACTACCTAAAACTTCATAACGAAGAATAAATGCACTCAAAATTTGACCATGCAATGTTAGACAGTCTTCATTGTTTTTTTAAACAAGTTTTAATAAATACATACCTGGTATTATCTATCTAATATATATTTAAAGATATCAGAACTAAGTTTCCATTTAAATATTTTTTATATTTTTAACTACTTTAATAAATTTATTTTATTTTTTAATCCTTTAATAAATGTGATGATTTTACTTTACTTATGATACAAACTCTCTGATATTAAATTTTCAACTCCTGTCCCATCAGGCAATATTTATTTTACGTCGCCCAGAGGGCGTTTTTTTATTTTACTAGTTATTATAATGGAGATTGTGTGTTTTCATGTCTGTAAACAAAACTATATTTCTACTCAAGTCACAATTCCCTTAGTTATTTAACGTCACATTCTCCATTATTTATTTTCATTTAAACCTCAATTATCAATAAAATTGTCTTACATTATTGTTACTGTTGACCTATCTACATACTAATAACATGCAATTTATTTATGTATACAAAATAGCGGTTTACAGTGTGAACGGAAAAGGCTAATTTGCACAATGATATCAAAAATTTGATTGTAATAAATATGTCCTCAGTAGTATTGGTTTCTAATTGATTGGTTTTATCTTAATGAATATGAGCAAAAATCTCGGGGATAAAACGTAACAGAAATCCATTAACAAGAAGAAATAACTGTAATTTATTCTTCACTTCCTATTTTAACTAAATAATTAATTAGAAAATTTAGCAATGAAAGACAGGGGGGGTGTCTTCCACCACCCCCTGTCTTTCATTGCTAAATTTTCTAATACAAATTTCCGTGTTTCTATTGTTCGATTATACCCCACTCTGTTTCAACTCCTTTTATCTGCATTCTTATTTAGCTTCATTAGCCTTTCTAATTTAATATGATATTTTATTACATTAAAACTTAAATACTTGCACCCGGCGGAGGGTGCATATATTTGCTAGTACATATTTTTTTGTGGAAAAACTATGAAGATTTGATTTATATTCGAAGACATTTAGAAATTAAAATAAACATAGAAATAGAAATAGCATTACAATTCTTCTTCTTGGTGGATGAGCAGTCCATGACATGCAACACTCCACTTAGAACCTTACTTAGGCTAGACGGGCGATCGGAGAGGCCCCTCCGATCAACCAGCTGGCCACGTCAAGTCCTAGCACCTATATGATTTTCCCAACCCTATTGCCCTTATGACAAGCCCCAACCCCTTTTTATCATATGGGTGCTAGAAGGCGATGGCTGCGGGTCTACATGTCCTGGGAATGACGTTAAACTATATCTGATGGTGAGCTTCCAATACTGGAGGTTTGGGAATGTGGAGCACCCCTTCATCACCATTGCTCCCTGGTCCACTCTGACCCGGAGTGGTAGTGCCTGTTAGGGTCCCATCTATGGGTTAAATAGAAAAACATGAGTTGATAAACAAAATTATATTATCCATTAAGAATTGATTTATCTCAAAACTTTATCGGCATTAAATGACCCACTTAGGTTGATAAAACAAAACAAAACAAAAAACAAAATTCTCCTTAAAAATATCCAGCATTTGTAAATCTCAAAAGTAAACAAATTAATACACTAGAGATTTTGCCCCCTTTCTACCCAGTTGACGCTGGGTAGCCGATTCTAGTTATATATATATATACAATCCAAAACTCCAGAGAAGAAATCTTCCTTACGACACAAGAGTTTTATTTTAAAAACCTGTCGCAGTTTGAGAGCTCAATGTGTGCTCCTAATGTTAGAGTCACAGAGCAAATATATTCGCATCTGATGAGTTGGGAGATTTAGGCACTTTGTCAAAGCTCCCTGAAATAGACTATAAAGCTAAATCTCTAAGACTTTTGTTATTTAGCTCAGTCTGTAGAGTGTTCTTTTATTATATATATATATAAAATAATATATATATATATATATATATATATATATATATATATATATATATTGTAAATGAGAGGAGAAAAAAGTAAAGATATATTTGTAACTTTAGGGCCCAGAATCGGAAGTTATGAATTTTTTCTATGATATTTTTTTTCTTTCACCAGAAAATGAAGACAGAAAATTTCGTGGTCAGTATTCATTTCTTGAACGAGCAGGTGGGGAACATAAACATTAACATCATAGAGACACCCCTGTCAAATATGGCTGCGCCGAGAGTAGCAACTTTTTTTTAATGTTAAGGGTGTACATATTTATGGGCGGTACGATATGTAAAACCTTGATCACACATTTCATTATAGCCTTTCCAAACAGAGAACTCTATCAGGGAGTTTATCTAGTGCTACAGAGTATTGTTACACACACACACACACACACACACACACACACACACACATACATATATATATATATATATATATATATATATATATATACATATATAATCCAAAAGTCCGAGAAGAAATCTTCCTTACGATATAGGAGCTTTTTTTTTTAAAACCTGTCGCAGTTTGCAGAGCTCAATGTGTGCTCTTATTGTTAGAATCACAGAGCAAATTTATAAGTAAAAATATAACAAAAGACTTAGAATTTTTGCGTTATAGTCTATTTTAGGAAGCTTAGAAAAGGTGCCTAACTCTCCCAATTCGCATCTGATGATTTGGGAGAGTTAGACACTTTGTCTAAGCTTCCTGAAATAACTATAATGCAAAAATTCTTTGTCTTTTGTTATATTTTTACTTATATATATATATATATATAATATATATATTAAAGGCAACGCTTTCCTATAAAATTGATGGAGCACTCTCTGCCAGCCTTTATATATATACAGATGTGTCTATTTATCAGTTAAAATCCTCCTCCCGGTTTGTAGGTAATGGGTGATTAAGTAGCCTGGCTGATGGGGAATCGACCGGGTTACCATCTCGGCAGGAGGTAGCCTGCAAATATCTAGCCACACTGAAGAGACGAGATACGTCGAAATACAGTGTCTGTTGATGACTGTATATGCTAGTGAGTTGAGCACATTGGAGGGGATTTCGCTCTCCTATAAAATAGATGGAGCACTCTCTTGTGGCCTTTGTATATATATATATATATATATATATATATATATATATATATACAGATTCGTGTGTTTATCAGTTAAAATCCTTCTCCCAGTTCGTAGGTGATGGTGGTTGAGTGGTTAAGAAGCCTGACTGATAATGTTGCATGTTCAAATTTTGAGTGTATTTATTCTATATTATGACGATTTTGGGTAATGTGACGTAAACAGTGACGTAGTTTTTGTTACAGAAAAAAAACTGAAGCGAATCCCCATTATTAATAAGATGTGTTATATATCTCTAACAAATGAAGATTTACATATTATATGGTGGAAATAATTTGCATAATGATTTTAACAAAACTAGGTTTAATAAATAATTATTCGCTGTAACTGATTTCTAATACTATTATTTTCTTCTCAAACGTATTAAAAGCAATCCTATATATATATTTACCAACCCCTCCGCACGAGCCCATCAAGGACCTACATTGACCAACTAAGCAAAGATGCAGGTTGCTGCACAGGGGACCTCCCAGTGGCAATGAATGATAGGAAAGGTTGGCGAGAGATTGTCATGGATATCCGTGCAAACTGCGCGACATGATGATGATAACTTAAATACGTAAACCCGAAGGGGGTATATATTTGCTAGTGATAATATTAATCCTTAGTATATATTTATACCTTCAAGTAACTATTCTTGATTTAAATAATTAATACAGTTAAATGGTTACAATCATTCTTATTTAACATTATCATAATTCAATTTATTAGTGACTATTTAATTGTATCTATTTATATGGATTTATGTATTTTTATTCAATATTTAGTGTTGAGTTTCAAACAGATCTATTTGACCCATATATGGGACCCTAAGAGGTACTACCACCCCGGGTCGAGATAAACTTGAGAGTACCGCTTTATGTTTTCCTGGTTTTAAGAATGGTATAGAGAAAGATAGACCACCAATAGTATAGCAATTGATTGATTTAACCGCCTGGCTTTATTTTAAGTTTAGAGGGTAGAGAATTACGTACAT
>CM042138.1:26539950-26559950 GCA_023376005.1 Doryteuthis pealeii | reverse complement strand
GATGACAGATAGATTTACAAATTACATTTGCCAGGTAAGCCTATGGAAAACTAATCTTTAATTTCAAAGGGAAATAGTCTAAATGTAAAAACTAAAGTTCTTATAAATTAAGACAGAGAGAGAAATAAGAATAATTCTAAACTAGACAAGTATATATAAAATGTAGCTAGCTATGATTTTTTGATTCTCCTGAGGAAGGCGTACCTTTAACACCGAAACCGTAGTAGAGAGAAAAACTTTTTTTACAACTATAAATGCATATATATATATATATATATATATATATATATATATATATATATAATGGATAAAAGTAAGCTACTCGAGTTTCATCGTCTGATTCGTCAGGGTTACATCCGTTGAATTAATCGAGTTTTCGATTAATCTCAGTTGGTACAATACATGCCCGTTGGAGTGGAACTTTTCTTTTATAGACGAAAAGATAAGTCCCATTCCAACGGGCATGTATTCTACCAACTGAGATTAATCGAAAACTCGATTAATTCAACGGATGTAACCCTGACGAATCAGACGATGAAACTCGAGTAGGTTACTTTTATCCATTATATAAATAAATTTTGCTCTACATTGTATTGAGCACTTTGTCTTTGTTTTTTCTCAGTCTTAACCCTGGATACTGTGCGCTTCCAACGATCGTACTCGTACCACCGGTAAGCTGTTGGCGTTGCAATGGGTGGCGTGTTGGAGTTTGATCGTCTCCAACGGGGTCTGGCTTGCTGAGGGGGGTATTATGTTGGAAGACCCGAAACCCCCCTATGAAGTCAATAACATAACTGACGACGCTACCTTGCGCTGTGTAGTCTGGCGTATTTTGAACATATATATATATAATATATATATATATATATATATTTCTTTCTAACTGTCTGGCCATCTTTTTAATATCTGGGGGAACTGGTGTAGTAATCCACCAAGGTTCTTTCACGAGCGCTTTCTGCACGTCTTTGTGCCATCCTCAGGTAGGAAACTGGTGGAATGTTCCGTTGTCTAGCTTTTAAAACGAGCAGTAGCAGTAGGAATTAGTAGTAGAATGGGTTCACGATTTCCGTTTAAACGAACAGTTACAGTAGAAATTTGTAGGAGGGGAGGGGGCTCACAAGTTTGTAAGAATGTATGGGGAATGGTGGAAGACGCGCAGAAAGCGTTCGTGAAAGAACCTTTGGTGGATTGCTACCCAGATATTAAAAAGATGACCAGACAGTTAGAAAGGATCGAACAAAAAACTCGTCCGACAAGAATTGTCAGTAGAGTTTAACAAAACACACACACACACACACACACACACACACACACACACACACACATATATATATATATATATATATATATATATATATATATTATATATATGTGTGTGTAATTTAATATACCCAACTTGTTGGTAAATCCTCGCGGGGAGAAAAACCCAGCAAATAGTTTGATTGTAAAAATATACTACCAAACATCACCCGGGGAGAAAAAAAAATTTGGAAAATAGAAAAGAACAAGATAATTGTACCAACCAAAAATAATCTATTGGTACAATATTTGGCCAAAAGAAAAAACAATTTATATATATATATATATAATATATATATATATATATATATTCATACAAAACCGCCATATATATATATTTAATATTTTTTTATCTTTTATATTTTTTTTCATCCTTGTCTTTTGTTCATGACCAAGCTTATATCTATTTGTTAAGAAGTTTTCCATTTTTACAATTCTCCTTAACTCCCCGCCTATTTTTTCTTGTGTTTGTGTGTGTGTGTGTGTGTGTGTGTGTGTGTGTTGGTGTGTTTGTTTAATTTACTTCAGCTCCCATTCCTACATTTCTTTTCACCAATCACCACAAATATATATTTCAAAATTCTGCCTTTTAATAGGATTTTCTTTTTCCTTTCCTTTTTTTTCCATTGTTACTCTAGACAATTCTTTTTTGTATTAATAACATATCAACGAATATGTTTATGTGTTGTTTGAAGTCCTTTCCCATCGAAAATAAACAATTTTGACTTCATCTAAACTATTACAAAACTTTTGAAGGAATGAAATATTAAAGACAATTTTTTTATATCCTCTGATATTTCTCAACATATATTTTTTAAATATTTCTCTTAATTTTTGAGATGAGGCTTTATAATTTGTATTATTCGGATTATTCGGACCATTGTTCGCATCTTTATTGTTATATATACAACGTTTCGGTCGATATGCACTCCGGCCTTCTTTAGGTGTTTCTTGTCGAACTCCGGAACTTCTATTTGAACTCGGAGGCCTTCTTGTCGAAGTTCTGTGGAGTCACCCGATTATGACAAGAAGGTTCCCGAGTTCGAAAAGAAGGCTCCCGAGTCCGAGAAGGTTCTCAAGAAACACATTAAGAAGGCCGGAGAGCATATCGGGCGAAACGTTGTGTAGATAACAATAAAGATGAGGACAAAAGGCTGAATAATCGAAATAATACACATTTTGAAATGTTCAGTGATAGCGTGGCGTTGTCATCCAAATCAATTTTTGTTGCGTAGTCACCGGGTCTAAATGAATATGTCTGTCGCACGTCCAATGGTGACTGCTATGTCACTGAGGCTATTTGTCAGTTGGGGTGGGGCATATAAAAACAAGACTCGACTTTTAGTGTTAGGACAGTGGCTTCCAACGGGGGACGTACGCCCCACAGAGGGGCAATTTGATGTTTAAGGTGGGTGATTGAAACTAACCAATTCTGTACTCAAATTTTCGATTTTCTTTTTTATTATTTTCTGTCTTTTGTTTATTTCATTTTTACTTTTACTTGTACAAAATAAAAAACACCCTCCGGACGATGTAAAATAGATTTTTGAAACATTGCCTGAGGGTGGGAGCAAAAAATTCAATGTCAGCGAGTTTGTACCCTAAGTAAGTAAAATCATCAAATTCATTAAAGTATTAAAAATAAAACAATTTGAAATTTAAAACTTTAAATATGTATTAAAATAAAACAAACTATATATAGATATATATTAACAGTCATGTATTTATTAAAACTTGTTTTAAAAAACAATGAGGACTATCTAATGTTGCATGTTCAAATTTTGAGTGTATTTATTGAATAAATACACTCAAAATAATCGTCATAACATAGAATAAATTTTATTCTATGTTATGACAATTTTGGGTAATGTGACGTAAGCAGTGACGTAGTTGTTGTTACAGACAAAAACCGGAAGCGAATCTCTATTATTAATAGATATGGCTTATTTTAGTATGTGAATTTAATTAGCTATTTGATCTATTATCCTTTACATGAAGTCTTTCTGGTAAATTCAATCTTAGGATTTTGGTCTTTTTTCTTGCCCAAGGATAATTTCACTATTGCATGTGTTTATGCCATTCGCTCGCCGTTAGTTTTCAAACAATTTTGCTGTAAACATGCACTTAATGGCGGTGTTTCTTTATAACTATAACTATTTACTAACGTGTGATTAGTGTAAAATCTTATTAAAACTCGATTCGATCCGACCATTTAGAATATATTTTTATCAGAAGGCTCCCGAATTTAACAAGACGGTTTTCGAGTTCGAACAGAAGGTTCTCGAGTTCGAGAAGAAAAACCTGAAGAACGACAGAGAGTACATCGGCTGAAAGTTTGTGTAGATAACAATAACCATTGGGACAATATTCCGAATAATTCAAATAATCCAAATCCTCATCTAAAACAACCAGAGACATAGGACTTTATGATTATACTTAAATGTGCAGATATTTACTCCAGGAATATCAAGTGGTGTAATGGTTAAAGTCATAGGAAATGGACTCGTCGCCCCGAGTTAAAATCCTGGACTTGGTAATTGCATTTCACTTAGCGCTAATACCCTTGGGAAAGGTATGAAACCTACTCTACTCTCCAGCTATGGATAAATAGTAGGGTAGACTGGGCTCTTTAACCTTGGTTAGGCAACCGGTCTAGGAGAAGGAAAACTCTGAATTCAAAACCTGTTGAACTCTTCTTAAGAAATTGACTTTGTGACACATCCTGCTCGTGCGGAGGGGTTGGTAAATATATATATATATATATATAAAGAAAATTTGAAAAAACAAGTATTCCGAAATTGGGATGAATTTAATAATCGATGTTTAAAACATTTCGGTTACATTGAACCTTCATCAGGATGTCTCTTGGGGTGAAGAAAATGATGGATGTTTTTATATGTGACAGGAGATGAAAATCTTTTTAGTTATGTAACTGTATTTGATCAGCGTTTTAATTTTGAAAGGCAAGTCGCGATCTACTCACGATCAGAAATTTGGTTTGCCCATGGGATCCCCTCTCAGTGGGGTTCTCGCATGTCTTTATCTTGAGTTTCTAGAATCTGGCCCTTTTCGTTATATAATTCCAAAGAATTCTAGTTATTTTCGTTACATCGATGATATTTTACTCATCTACCCACAAGAACTTGACATAAACAAGATTACAGATAGCCTAAATAAAATTGAACACACCATAAAATTTACGCATGAATTAGAATCCAATAACTCTTTACCTTTTTTGGATATTTTACTCATAAAAAATAAAGACAAATTAGAATTCAAAGTCCACCATAAATCCACCTGTAAAAATGATCACATACACTTTTACTCACACACAAATACCAGCATTAAAAAAGGAATTATTATTGGCTTCTATCTTAGAGCCCTCCGTATCTGCACTCCTAAATACCTAGACGATGAGTTCAATTATATAGAAAATTCCTTTATAAATCTTCTTTACCCTAAATCTTTCATACAATCTGCTAAATCCAAAGCTCTCAAAATCCATAAAGGAAAACAGTCAAAAACCCCCACTAATACATCTTCCAATATAACAAAACTTCCCCATAGATACATAGTTTTACCTAATAACCCTTCCACTAACTCTATAGAAAACAATTTACACCACCTTGGTATCAAAATCGTTACTATTTCATCCAAATCAATTAGAAGCTTACTCAATGTGGGGTCTCACCATCCTATAAAATCCGAGGCTGGTGTTTACGCAATTCCATGTAAAGATTGTGACAAAAAATACATTGGGGAAACAGCAAGAACTCTCAAGAAGCGTCTATATGAGCACATACGCGATATTAAATTGGGCAATTTTCAGAACACCCTCCTCCAACATATGTCTGAAACTAATCATAACTTCAATTTCAATGATGCCACAATATTAGCCCATATTCACAACAAAAGACTACGACAGATTTTTGAAGCCTGTGCAATTTCGCATTTACCCTCTCTTAATAATCGACATGGTTTTTTCAATATATCTCCGTTTTTAGCTAAAATAGTGTTAAACAATTACAAAATACCAGGCTTCATTTAATTATTTATTTAGTTATCATTCCCACTTTGTTCCCTTAATAACGACATGTATTATTTATTATATCTCCGTTTCTAGTTAAATAGTGTTAAATAATTACTAAATACCAGGCTTCATTTAATTATTTATTTAGTTATCATTCCCACTTTGTTTCCCTATGTTCTCTTAAAAATAATCAGTCCATTAATACTTTTTCTCGTCTTTTGCATTTCTTTCGAGTGGCGTCACGCGTCATGACACCTTCGCGTGAGTAGATCGCGACTTGCCTTTCAAAATTAAAACGCTGATCAAATACAGTTACATAACTAAAAAGATTTTCATCTCCTGTCACATATAAAAACATCCATCATTTTCTTCACCCCAAGAGACATCCTGATGAAGGTTCAATGTAACCGAAATGTTTTAAACATCGATTATTAAATTCATCCCAATTTCGGAATACTTGTTTTTTCAAATTTTCTTTATATTGTCGGATTTAATTTCCATATTTACTCCCATATATATATATATATATATATATATATATATATATATATATACTCCGGGAATAATGAAACTGCTGCCTGTAACTGAACTAGACAGTGTGCTCTAAATATGATAGAATGACAGTATCCAAATTCACATAAGATGGCTTGTTCTTTTGAAGCTTGTTTAAACCAAGGTACTGGCATTTTAAGCCCGACTATTTAAAAACCAGGGCCGGTTTAGCTCAGTCGGTAGAGCGTTCGGCTAGAAACCACGAGGTTCCTAGTTCGATACCCGCCCTCGCCAACTCAGCGTATGAGTAGCACAGGGATCAGTGCGGTAAAGTAAGGAGCTAATGGCAGGTGTGGCGCTCCACCTCAGACCCTAAAAATAATATCCTTGGTCTAGCGCTAGTGGAAAATGGATAGACTCCCTCGCTGCATGGCTGATACCGACTTTAGGCCGCCCCGACGACTTTACTTTACTTTTTTTTATTTAAAAGCCAGAATTTTCAATGCTTCTTTTTCAAAGTGGACGGGCTTTGGAAGATTGGCGCATCATAATCTTACCAGTAGTTTTCCTTTTTTAAAAAAACAAACACGTGAGCTTGTGCCGTACTAAGCAATATTGAAGCTGAGATGGAATTGGATGACGTAGCATTTTGTCTGTCCAGCAAACAACACTCATCTTTATCTATCCCCTTCATCATTTGATTTCTTTTTCACTGCCTAGGGCGACGGGGAACGACACCATCCCAACATTAGCTTATTCGTTTATTTTTCTTCTTCTTTTTATTTATTTTATTTATTTATTTTTGCACCAACCGGCATTTTATCATTTGCTCTTTTTTAGTTTGTTATCCTCCACGTTCTTGAAAAAAAAAATGAAAAAATAAAAAAAAGAATTAAAAAAATGACGAGTAACGACAAGAAACATGGACCTTGTCACGTGGTCCCAAGGGATTTTCGGAGACTTTTAACCCGATTTCGAGCTCCTTGAAACAATGGAAGAGTAGACTCTAAAAATAAATTGATAAGAACGAAAAAAAAAATGTGTCGGGTATGGGGACATAATTATTGTTTTTACCGTTGTTCAAATTACTTCTCAACATTTTACTTTTTTTTTATTAGGGGACAAGTAGTGGCTCATCCCATAAAGATGACAGATGTTTCAGCCTGGAACTTGCTTGTAATTATTTTCTAAATCTTCGTTCTATCATCGACTATCAAGTCCCTGGCAATAATACATTCGAAAAACTGACTTTTCATTCTTTTAAGATGTCTGAAATATCCATCTTTATTTCCTGATGTTATAGAACCAAAATCAGACAATTCCTCGTCGCCAAAATTTTGGACTGAATTAATTAATTAACTACATTAAAATATAAAAAAAGGTTATTTCTTTTTTGTTCAGAAATATATAAATAATAGTCAACGCGCAGATCTCCAACAGTATAACTAGCTACTCGATTAGTAGTGACTCGACTGCTAATACTACTACGTTACTCGACTACGAACAACATCGCGTATTCGTATCTTTATATGCGTTTCGTTGGACGAGTCCAACCATCTTGTAGTGGAAATTTCTTCGCTTACAACATATTCAACCTTTCCTTTTCTTGACAGCCTATTTCGAAACATTATAATGAGGTTGTTTTTATTCACTATATATTCAATATATATATAAATATATATATATTCAATATATATATAAATGTTATAAAAGAATTATCTATTTTTAATTTTTATTTAAAATATTTTCATTTCCGTTGATAATGGGGATTCGGTCTTTATTTGTCTGTAACCGAAACTACGTCACTGCTTACGCCACATCACCCAAAAGCATCATCAATACATAGAAAAAAGAACAACCTTGTATCATATACACTCTAAATTTGAGAATGCATCCTTACACGGTCCTCGTTGTTTTTTAATAGAAGCTTTAATAAATACATCTCGGTTTAGCTCAGTCGGTAAAGCGTTCGGCTAGAAACCGCAAGGTTCTTAGTTCGATACCACCCATCGCCAACTCAGCGTATGAGTAGCACAGGGATTTGTGCAGTAAAGTAAGGAGCTGATGGTAGGTGTGTCGCTACACCTCAGATGCAAAAACAATCTCCTTAGTCTAGCGCTAGTAAAAAGGGGATAGACTCCTTCGCTGATTGGCTGATACCGACATGAGTCTGCCCCGACGACTTTACTTTACTTTACTTACTTATATAGTATATTTTATTATTATATGTATTTAAAGTTATACCAAAGTTTCCATTTCAAACAGCTTTATTTTTGCTTTTTTACTCCTTTAATAAATTTGATGATTTTACTTACTGATGGCACAAACTCTCTGGCATTAAATCTTTAACTCACACCCACTCTTGCAATATCTTTCAAAAATAATTTTACACCGCCTGGAAGGCATTTTTTTTTTGCTAGTTATTATTATTATTATTGCTATTTTTACTCTATTTTATTAATTTTACTTTTCAGATTAACCTTTTTTACAGTTAACATTTTATAACTAATTTATTACAACCTCTATTTCATTTTTTGTTTTTAGTTTTATTGCATCTTTTTTATCATTAGCTTTACTTCATCTATTTACTTGTATTTTTTAAATTAGTTTTTCTTCATCCTTTTATTGCAATAAAGTATTTTCATCATAATTTAATAATGATTTTTTTTTACTGCTGTTTATGTAACGCATCTACACAATTATTATTTTGCAAGATGAATTCCATTGAGGCCCCCTCCGATCAATCAGCTGGTCACGTCAAGACCTAGCACCTATAGGATTGTCTCTATCCTTTTCTCCTTATGGCAAGCCTTAACCTTTTTTATCATATGGGTGCTAGAAGGTGGTGGCTGAGGGTCTTCATGTCCTGGGAATGATGTACAATAATAACAAGTATGATGGTAATGATGAATAAACGACATTTGACAGATTTCATAAACAGTAAAAGAAATTATTTACCCAACCTATTCGCCAAGGGTAAGGATGTGACAAAAAGCTACAAGTATGGGAACCGAGGATCGAACTCATTATTCACCGGTAATGGATCTGCGAGACTAGCTTGCTAACCATTACTCAACGATGGGACGCCCTCATGAGCGGTTAAAGACAGAAAGACACTTCTATGATTTCCCTAATATTTCGAAAATATATTTGTAATGACAAACGATAACACCGATAGACTTTCGAAAGCTTTATTCTACTCAGAATAATTGGTAAACTTATTAAGAGTTTATATAGTCTAGTATTCCCTAGAGAGTTCTTCAAAGGAGAGGGAATCGTAAAGTAAGGGTGGTAACTCTCAATTACTTATTATGTTACTTTGAACTTAATACTAGACTCAACAGGTTGAACGTTTTCTCTAAAGTTATTTTGTATTTTACAAAGCACGTTATTTGACTCAATAACCAGAAATATCCAACACACACACCCATCCCTACAACGTCTGAGTGAAGCCCGCCATCGTTTATAAACAATCATAAGTTCGGTTTTTCCGTCCAGGTTGCTGGTGGGTCGGCAATGGGTTAATTATCTTTTGTTTCTCGTTATCAACTTCCGCTCTAAGTGATTTCATTGACTTCCCAATAAACAGAAAAATCCTGTAAAAATAATAATGTGTAATTATCTCGTATTATAATCAGCCTCGTTTAAAAAAAAAAGAATTAGCGTTGTAAATCGTTTCCCCTTGTTTTGCTCGGCACGAAAAGGATTAAGAAGCGTGTCCTTTATTCGCATTTGGGACTTTTGGATTTTTGTTTAGTTTTCATAAGCGAAATGTAAAGAAGGAAGACTTGGTAAAAACAATAAATAACAAGCACTGAAAATGAACGGGAAACAGGCCAAGACAAGTAGAGATATTCAAAGCATTTGAAATATGTTTTTCTTTTTCTTCCTCTCTCTTTATAAAGGACATATTTTCTTTGTTAATATCCGGTTATTTTATAGCATTCATTTGGTGTTTATAGAATATCACATTTCCCATCTTGACGCTAATTCAAAAAGTGTGAACTTATAATAACAATACGAGAATTAAATAGTAACTCTGGCTGAACTTGAGGAAATTCTAGGATTTAATTAGAAACAATAACCAAGGATTAACGATTAATAGGAAATTTATATTGTTTTATTTATGAGTTACACTTGCACACACACACACACACACACACACACACACACACACACATATATATATATATATATATATATATATATATATATATATATATATGAAATTTAACATTTTGAAAAAACAATTGATGCTTTTATGTATTGCTAACAGAAATCTGTTTCGACCAAATCGATAAACTGGTCTTCATCACAAACAACATAGACGGGAAAAGAAAGATATCTGTTAAAAGACTGTTTACAAAAACGAACGCTATATTCAACCGCTTACAATTTTAAAAAATGCGTGTTCTGTTTTAAAAATAAAATTAATTTTATTTTTAATTTTAAAAAATCAGAAGCATTATAGTTTATAGTAAAAACTCAAAAGAGTTTGTTGTAAAGTTATATAAAAAGTGTACAGTGGGTATCAAAATTGTTTAGGATATATTTCAGCTGTTAAAATAATATAACAAGTCCACAGCGTATTTGAAGAAAGATGTTAAAGTTCCAAAATTACTTGTGGTGTTGATAAGTCCGTAGAGTTTTAAATGAAAACACACTCTCTTTTCCGAGAGTCTAAATTGCCACACGTTCGTTTTTTGTTTTTTGTTTGTTTTTTTTTTGTTTTGTTTTTTTTCGATTTTTTTCCGTGGCGTCATTCTCTCTCTCTCCAAAAGATATATATCAAATTTATAGTTTTATAAAAAAAAAACTTCACATGAATTAAAGAAAATGGCATTACATTTTGACTCACCTTCTTATATATAATTAGTTTAAAGTAAGGCTTAGCAGAAAGCAAACCGAGAAGGTGGTTCCATAAATTTCGTCGGCATTTTTTCTAGAGACACCCCAAGCACCGGTCAATAAACTCAGCCCTTACCCTTTTAAACTAGATGGCCCCCTATATATATATATATGTATATATATATATATATATATATATATATGAGAAGAAAATATTTTTTAAATATAACAAACACAGGATGTTATGATCAAGGGAAACAATTTTATGTGTCAATACTTAAGCATTCCGGTATATTGTACCATATTCAGGACACTGTTAAGTAATGTTTATGTGAGGGACAAAATGAAAGATGTTAAGTGTATAGTGAATGTGTGAATATGATGTTATTAACTGTTAATTTTTATATGCGCGTTTGTTTATGAAAGCCAATGACGTGATCATTGCATGTGCAAAAATGGAAGGTGAAGATCATAGGATGACGCATGCATGAACGTGCAATTTTTGCACATGCAATGATGCTTGACCCGTGTGTTCACCCGTGGGTAACTGAAACCCTACGTATCTCAGATACCCACGGGTGGAAATGGACCATAATCGCTGAATACACCATCTTTACGCCTTTTTCTTTACAAATTACACACCACACACATACACACACAAACACACACACACACACACACACACCACCACATCTCGGTAAGTTCGTGTAGAGGTCACTTAAGAGGAATGTAAATACCTACTCCTTAACAAAACGAAGAAATCTGCTAAGTCCGTTTGGGTGGTGTAAAGACGCTTGACAGTCAGCTTGACAATCAGGGTTCGAATCGCACACGGGGCGGTCTTTGTATCTATAGCTCTGCTGATGAGGCCTAATAGGCCGAAATGTACATACAGAGATTGATTTTTCTCGATTTGTTTAGCCTTAAATTTAATAGGTAATCCCGCCTAATTAATTAATTAATTAATTAATTAACTTTCATAAAATTAGGTTCGACTTAATTTAAAAAAAAAAAAACACATATTCTCCCATATATATATATATATTATATATATATGCAGAGTCCTTTAATCTAACCTTGTGTCCCATCTGAACACCATAATGACTTGGTTAATAGCACTTTTAAAGATTCATATGTGTTGGCCACCCATTGCTTTGTAGATGCTCATTAACAATACGATAGCTACCCACTCAAAATGAACGTGAGACCCCACAAGTCGTGTCGTTGCGGAAATGCTCTGATTTAATTTTTTTTCTTCTTGCAATAACTGACCCACTATATGGTTAAAGTCATGGAAATGGACTCGTCGCTCGAATTCAAATCCTGGACGTGGTAATTGCATTTCACTTAGCGCTAATACCCTTGGGAAAGGTATGATTCTATTTTCCCTCCAGCTATGGATAAATAGTAGGCAGACTGGGCTCTTTAACCATGGTTAGGCAACCGGTTAGGAGAAAGAAACTCTGAATTCAAACCTGTTAACCTCCGCTTAAGAAAATTGACCTTGTGTCGCATCCTGCTCGTGCGGAGGGTGGTAAATATATATATATATATCCCTAAAAAGCGCAATATTTTTGACGAATATTGCTGATTTTCTTTTCAACATTTCGCTGACCATAATATATATATATATATATATATATATATATATATATATATATATATTATATATATATATATATATATATCGACAACGTTATATATACGTTTGATTTACTATTTCTCTGAATTTTCTTAGATGAGTCTTGATAATTAGTATTATTGGATTATTCGGACTATTGTCCTCATCTTTATGTTATCTGTACAATGTTTCGGCTGATGTGCCCTCCACCCTTCTACAGGTATTTCTTGTCGGATTCGGGAACTTTTTCGGACTCGGAAACCTTCTTTTCGGACTCGGGAACTTTAACAGTAAGGATCGAACTCACTGCGCCATTAACTGGCTCACGATATTAGCTTTCTGGCGAAAACATTGCTTAATCTGGCACTAGGCCACGAAATGGCGTTACCTAGTGGGAATAAATCCTTACACAAGCGAAATCAGCCTGCGAGCGGTTTTGCTAACCATGTGCTACAATGAAATTACTATATCTCTGAATTTTTGAGATGAGGCTTGATGATTAAGTATTATTTGGATTATTCGGACTATAGTCCTCATCTTTATTGTTATCTGTACAATGTTTTGGCTGATGTGCCCTCCGGCCTTCTTCAGGTATTTCTTGTCTTATATCGTGAAAAGTTCAGCTGTAAGGATTCACACACACACACACCACACACACACACACACACACACACATATATATATATATATATATATATATATATATATATAATGAGTGTGTGTGTGTGTGTGTGTGTGTGTGTGTGTGTGTGTGTGTGTATTCAAGCATCAAGAATTTAATCTTCTGGAGATTTTAAGTATTCCATACATATTTTTTATAGAATTTAGACATTGGAAGATAAACTTCGTTGTTTGAATCCATATAAAGAATGGTCTGAACTGTATTTGTTACATATTTGTTTTAAACGAAGTTAGCGTTCACCTTTAAAAGGTGGTATATACAACGAACAGACAGACAGACACACACACACACACACACACATACACACGCGCGCGCGCACACACACACACACACATATATATAGAGAGAGAGGGAGAGAGACATACAGACAGAGAGAGACAGAGACAGAGACAGAGAGACAGAGATAGATAGATAGATAGATAGATAGATATAATCAAACGTATTTGGTTAAAAATAACAGAATCCTTATTGTTTTTATGGTTTTTCTAGCAATTCTTTTGATATCATCTTGAAAGGAGTTAATCAGTTGTCCGAAAGTGTTATTATTAATAAACCAATTATCAAGGCTATTTATTATTTGCTAAACTATCATTTTCAAGACTGTTTATTATTTGACTAAACTATTGTTTCATTTCAAATTTATTTCAAAGAGATGCTGTCTGTCTGTCTCATATATATATATATATATATATATATATATATATATTGGTTAGGAGGTTGATTTAGAAGGCCATCACAATGCAGTTTGGAATAAATAAAAAATAATAATACGGTAACAATGGTGGTGTGTGTTGACCTGTATTTTTTTAATTATTTCTTGAATTTTCGAGGTAATACCTCTTTATCAAAAGAATTGAACTGAAGCAGTACAGCTATGGCATTTCTTCATATGGAAGAAATGCCATAGCTGTACTGCTTCAGTTCAATTGTTTTGATAAAGAGGTATTACCTCGAAAATTCAAGAAATAATAAAAAAATACAGGTCAACACACACCACCATGTGTACCGTATTATTATTTTTTATTATTCCAAACTGCATTGTGATGGCCTTCTAAATCAACCTCCTAACCAATACATACACAATGCTTCAAGCAAATTATGAAACTTCTCTCATATATATATATATATATATATATATATATATATAATATATATATATGAGACAGACAGACAGACATAGACTGAAATATACAGAGAGAGAGACAGAGAGAAGAAGGGACTAAGTGAGATGGTTTGAGAGTTATTGAGGAAAATCAGTTAAGCTTATGATGATAGAAAAGCACTATTTCTAGAAGAAAGTATTTAATCGCATACACAAGAAAAGACACGTATACACACATATAGACATACATACACACATACATACATACATACATAATTACATACATATATACATACATACATAAATACATACATATTGAAACAGATATGCCTTGATATCTATATTCGCATTTAGACCTTTCACTGACTATGCAGTTTTACTGGTTTCGTAATACGCAATAATTCAATTTAACGATAGGAGATAAAATAAAAAATATAAAATAAAGAATAAGTCAAATGAACAGCTTGTATAAAAACTTAAAAATATCACCTGAATGTTGTTTTTTTTTTTATATAGAATTATTAAATAACAAATTTAAAAAAGTTTCCAAAAAAGTAATGAAAGAAAAAAAGGTGTGGGGGGGGGGGAATAAAACAAATGTCTTTCCAACTTTTGACATTTTAACTCATTTCAGGGGTGGAGGAAAGTTTTGGGTGGAAGGAAATCGGGATCATTTTACTTCCATCATTTGACTTTTTTTCTTACTATGTACATCAATTATTTAAGCAAGACCCAGTATCAGTTTTCGTCAATCATCTTAGGGCCATTTAGTTTTCGTTGCTGGAAAGAATCTTTTTTGCTCCACGGCGGGAAATGTGATCAGCTCCAATGAAACATTTTCGCATCATTACTTACAAAAATAAAACCATCGACTCGTTTCGAACCAAGTCGAACTTCAAAGGTTCATTTACTGATATGATTCTGTTTTAATTTTCAACAACGCAACACAAGGAAGTTATTCGAGATTTACTATCAATCTTTGGAGTAGGTCGTCTACGCAGGCTCACCCTGCCGGCGATATCTTTCAAAGTTACCTACATACACACACGCGCGCGCGCGCACACACGCCCACACACAGACAGATACACTCACACACGCGCGCGCACATACACACAACACACACACACACACACACACATATATATATATATTAATAATATACAAGGTGTGTCAAAAAAGTATTGCAATTTTTTGTACTCCTTGTATTCTAAAAAAAACAATGTTCCATTCAGTCTTCATTTCTATCTTGGTAAATACAGCTTTAAACTTGGTACTTTTTGACACGCCTTGTATTCTGAATAAAAAAATAATGAACGGACCGTTATTTTTTTTCAGAGTACAAGGTGTGTCAAAAAGTACAAAGAATCGCGATACTTTTTTGACAGACCTTGTATATATAAGAAACATACTTTAAAAAAAACTTTTATTTAATTTTACATTTCATTTAAATTAGTCTGGGGTTATTGTAAACTACCTCATGTGAGCTCTGGATTAGTGGTAATGATATTCCGGTTTAGAAATCATGCTTTACCCCAGGATCATCCTCTGATCGTATTCCACTTCGTGATAATTCCATTGTAAAAGGCATTTCATCACTTCTACCTTCAGCTATGAATATCACTAAAAAATAAAGGCTTACATAATATATAGTGTGGTTAATTTGTATACTGGTTTTTGATAAAACTGGGTTTAATAGATAATTACTGTGGAATTGTTGTGCCCTTAAAAAAACAGACCAGACCACATATAGTAAGTAAAGTCGTCGGGGCGGCCTAATGTCGGTATCAACCAGACAGCGAGGGAGTCTATCCTCTTTCCAATAGCACGAGACCAAGGAGATTATTTTAGCATCTGAGATGGACCGCAACACCTACCATCAGCTCCCCACTTTACCACACAGATCCCTGTGCTACTCATTCGCATATCGAACTAGGAACCTTGTGGTTTCTAGCCGAACGATCTACCGACTGAGCTAACCTAGCCCTTACTTAGACCACATATAAATAGAATTAGAAAATCAAACATTTAAAAATGAATCAAATGTTGGCTTTAAATAACCCATTAGGAGTTGATGTGCAGTTAAACAAATAAACCAGGCGATACCTTACGTCGATAGCCGTTACATCTTGGGCGGGATACAAATTGAAAAATTTTTTTATTGAAGCGAGAATTAAATCCTTCGTTTCCCCCGAAGATGTTGATGCGTCAGCAGAATAGAAATGGGTCAAAATGATGGATAAGAAGAACTTCATGGGCAAACCATAATCTAGTTGAACGCTAGACGTCAAACATTTGTGAATGAAGTCATTTTGTTAGGTCTTTGGGTAGTGTAGCCAATTCGATACCCAAAGAGTGGGCGATACACACACACACACACACACACACACACACACACGGGTGCACGTGCGTATGTTTGTGTGTGTTAAAGTAGCGTGGACATGGAGTCAACGGCGCCCGTTTACTGATAGTTTCTCGCCTATGTGATCATCAGACACTGATGATCGCATCGGTGAGGAACTGTCAGTAACCAGGCGCCGTTGACACACGCTACCTTCTCCAACATAAACACTCAATCAATGATTTTGAGCACTATTTCTCTGAATGTTTGAGATGAGGCTTGAAGATTAGTATTATCTGCGTTATTCGGACCATTGTCCCCATCTTCATTGTTATTTGTACAGCGTTTCGACCGATATACCCTCCGGCCTTCTTCATGGGCATTATATCTTAAATGAATGTTAGGTATAAAAATGTTTGCTCTAAAGGCTCCTATGGATGAAGCTAACAGTAATATCTATTTTAAAGAATTTCTATTAGTTTGCCTTGACTCGAATAATAATCAGTTTGAAACGATTCAGAAATTCAAAAGAAAGGTAAGTTAATTTCTTTATCACTATTTCTAATTAAAACATTCATTGTAATTCAAAATAAATTAATTTTTACATCTGTTGAATTTAATCTTAATATAAAGACATAGTCATACACTCAGTGTTTGTAATCCCCAAAAGGTGGGGTCGCAAGTAACCTGAAAAAAATCTGCAATGATTTTTAATAAAAAAAGAAGGCCGGAGGGTATATCGGCCGAAACGTTGTACAAATAACAATGAATATGGGGACAATAGTCCGAATAACGCAGATAATACTAATTTTGAGCACTGTTTACTTATAAACATAGCACCCTTATCATCTACAATATATCCGACAAAGCAAAAGAGTCTCCCAGATTTTCTTATTTTCTGTGATAAATTTATTTTTGCTCAAATCAACAAAAGTCCTGATGAAGATCTATTAAAACAGATCAAAACACTGCAGCGTAGGCAAAATAAACATTACTCGTTTATGAACTTGTATTTTTTTCATTTTTTTTCATAATATTACATATATTCTTCTTTAATTAATAATTAATAATTTTTAATTTATTTTACAATTCATTAAATGATGTTAAACTTTCAGATTATTGGTTTTCATCACTAATTTAAATAGAACTTAAATCGCATCTAAAACCGGAAACACGGGAGACCAAATATATAATATTATGTTCGAATCACTTCTAAACAGAATCTCAAAGAGGTAAGTAAGAAAACTCATTAATCTTAGTTTATTTTAATCTTTTTAATTTCTTAACTAAATGTTATTTATTTATCTCATTCTCAGAAAAAGTCCAGTATTTTTTTTTTCTTAATTTTTTAATATATTCCTGACCAACTAATTCAGAAGCACAAGCGAAATCTTAACTATTCATTATATATATATATATATATATATATATATATATATATATATATATATATTATATATATATATATATATATATATATATATATATCCTCTTTCAAATTGCAAGCTTATCCATATATATATATATATATATATATAATATATATATATATATATATATATTATGGATAAGCTTGCAATTTGAAGAGGAAGACAACATAAACTGATAGAATTATTGAGATTGATTCCGTCTATCTATACATATATAAATAACAGTTTGTTTGTATGTATGTCCGGAGGAAACTAAGAAAATAAAACAATTAATGATAAAGTAAATATATATATACATATTCACTATCGCCGGATCTTGCTTTTTGAGCAAAAATAATGAAGATTTGATTAATATTCACGAAGATAATTAAAACATAAAATTTAAATGATAACAGCATGGAATTTCTTTTGCATTTATTATTTTAAATAGGAGACATTAATTTTTCTTTTCAGAGTGGCTGGATCAATGCAAGATCATTTTTACATAGGAATTTTAATGGGGCATCCTGTGAGGATCCAACTCGCGGTTAAACAATAATGGTTCTGCGAGACTACTTTTTACCCCCCCCCCCGTACCCAGGCGACGCCGGGTAGCCGCTTCTAGTCATAAATAGGTAAATATAACATTATTTTCACTTTGTTTAATTACATTTATTTGTTGAATTTCTTTTAAATATTTGTATTTATCTTTTATTTTTGTCTTCTTACAAGAAAAGTCATTGTGTCCCGATTACGCATTGGTCATACAAGACTAACTATATATTCAAACAAGAACAACAACCACAATGTGAAACATGTCAAACACTTTTGACAGTTAAACACTTATTAATGGAATGCAGGGTTTTTTGCTCACATCAGAAATCGTTATTTTAAAGCAGACGATATGAAAGATCTATTTGAAAATGTCAACATGGAGGATATTCTCTCCTTTTTGAGGGAAATAAAATTATACCATAGAATATAGACATGAAACAAATCAATACCATACAACATAATCCCCAATAATGCTAACACATTGTTAAAACCAATTACTAAAAAAGTATAAATATAAATACACGATATGTATTACTTCCTAACCATTAGTCATGACATAACCCCAGAAGGGTTGATATGCCGTTAAAATCAATAAACCAACCAACCAACAGATCTTAAACTTAGATTAATCTTATACGATAAATTTCCGACATTTTCTTTCCGAGCGATTTTGGTCATCTTTAGTTATGTTTGATTGTTATAAGCCCAAGGTTCTTACATTTCACTTAGCGCTAATACCCTTGGGAAAGGTATGAACCCTACTCCCCTATGGGTAAATAGTAGGGCAGACTGGGCTCTTTAACCGTGGTTAGGCAACCGGTCTAGGAGAAGGAAAACTCTGAATTCAAACCTGTTGAATTCCGCTTAAGAAATTGACCTTGTGTCGCATCCTACTCGTGTGGAGGGGTTGGTAAATATATATAAGCCCAAGGTTCACTCTAACCCTGAGTGGTAGTACCTGTTAGGGTCCTATTTATGGGTCGAAAAGATGTTTGAAAATTATTTGGATTCGATAGAAATACTTGATATGACATAACCTTGTGCAAAAACTGTTAAGAAATAACAGAAAACATGTAAATGTTAACATGCAATGTATACCATTCCCTAATCTATAAGCATAAAATAAACGTAAAATGTTTGACATAGCATTAAAATCAATCAATCAGCCAATCTAATAGATATTTAGTAAAATGTTAATTATAAATCAATCCGAACGAAATCAAACCAAATGAAGTTAATGAAAATCATTTATGCCAATTTGAAGATATCAAGAACTTGAAACATAGAAACTTTTATCAAAATGACTTTTTTTTCTGCATTTAATGACCCGAAAAGGGTTGATATGCCGTAAAACAAACAAACTATAAACAGGAGAAAATGACAGTAAAGTAGATTGTATTGCGCCAATCTTCCAAGCTGAGAATCTCAGCCTGCCTTGAAAACCAGCCTCCAAATTTCCGCTGTTTTACCTATGGTGAAACATTGACCAGTGAGAACGACTATTTCTATAGCAACATCAAACCCTTTTTATAATATATGCACTAGAAGGCGGTGGCTGAGGGTCTTATAATCCTGGGTATGATGTTAAACTCTATCTGATGGTGAGGTACCAGTTCTGGAGGTC
>CM042138.1:26529950-26534950 GCA_023376005.1 Doryteuthis pealeii | reverse complement strand
GTAACGCAATCTAGAATATTATTAATATCAGGACATAGATTCCACAACTGCCCTTTATATATGTATAGATTTAGCGAACTCAGTGTAGCACACAAACAGTTGGTAGGACCGGGGATCGAAACCCACATATCCAGCGTTCAATACCACCCACCCTAAATTAGTGCATGGATATCTCAGTGATCCATTAGTAAAAGTGGGCAGCTGATGGTATGTGTGGCGCTCTACCACAGAAAGCAAAAACAATCTCTCTTGGTTTAGAGTTAGTAAAAGGGGAATAGACTCCCTGCGTATGGGCCTTGATACGACAAATAGGCCACCCTTGGACGAATTATTACTACTTATATACAGAATTCAATAAAAAGAAAAAACTTAACACCGGGTCATTTTGGGTCTATCACATATAATTGTAAAAGTATTTAGATGTGTAACATAATTTCTGTGATGCTCGAATATATCAGATGAGCTCAACTTAGAAGTAAGGACAATATAAAGGTAAAAGTATCCAATCGAGTCTGGTAAGTTGGGGAGTGTTCTCTATGGGATCAATCTATACACTTCCATATATGGGCAATGCTTGTGGATATACGGAGTAATAATATATGATACCCAAATAGAATCATCCCAACGTTACTGTCGATTGTGAATAAACTTTTTACTTTCTTTATATATATATATATATATATATATATATATGAGTATTATATATATATAATACTATATATATCGTAAAAGTATATATAAAGTAAAAGTAAAGTTCGTCGGGCGGCCTAAAGTCGGTTATCAGCCAGTCAGCGTAGGGATCTATCATCAGCTCCTTTACTGTAACCGGGCACAGATCCTGTTTGTCTACTGCATACGTCTGAGTTTGACGAGGACCAGTAGCAGAACTGGAACCTTGTGGGTTTTTAGCCGAAGCGCTCCTACCGCGAAGTAGACCCGGCAACTTTATGTACGTATACATATAGGGTAAATTAATATAAGTATGTGTGTGTATGTGTGTGTTTATATATAGGTAACGTGGTATATATGAATTATGTTAGAGGTAAATATATATATATATATATACCTAAAAGAGTAATATATATATATATATAATATTATATGATATAGTATAGTATATATATTATATTATATATAGGTAAAGTATTATATATAAAGTAAACGTATATTATTTTAAGTATATAGAATAAAATCTTATATGTTATAAATAAACAAATAGATAAATAAGATTATGTGTGGGTGTGGGGGAGTAAAATATGGAAATCTATCTGACAGTATATAGACAAATTAAGGAAAAACAGAAGTGAATCCTGCAAAGATTGATTTTTTGTATGACGCTTAATGTTTCGGTTTAGAAGTAAATACCTTTACCTCGCAGACAATTGCGTTATGGACTTTTCAAGAATCTAATGCTGACAATAGAATGGTTAAGAGCATTTTTTCTCCATATACAATTTCAACGTCTAGTCAATTTTAAAAATCATTTATCACGTTTGAAAAAAAGACCATATCTCATTATTTTCTTCTATTGTATTGTGTCCTGAGGAGAGGTATTAACAAAAAACCGAAACGTTTATCGCTCGACATAAACATGCAAAATAAATTCATCATTTTTTGGATGCACTTCTTTTGTTTTCTAACAAATATATATATTTATATATAATATATATGATATATAGTATGTGTGTGTGTGTGTTGTTTGTGGGTGTGTGTGTGTCCATCTATCTATGATATATGTATGTAAATGCAAATAATAGTGAGAAATTTAATTATAATATATAAAGTAAATCACCTGAAAAGGAAAGTATTAAAATGAGGGTTGAAAATGAAAAGAGACAAATTATGATATGACAACAGTAACGGTTTTGAAAGCATCATAATAGATGAATTCGGAAAAGACGGTTAAAAAAAATTAACTAATCAGGGCAAATAATCTAAATAGAAAAGATATTGAAATGAAATAAAGGAAATACGTTAAGATTGGTTGGAAAGTAATTTTGTAAAGTTCGATACATAATGACGAGGACCTTGCCATGAGTTGAAAGGTATTATTGTGAACACAGAAATTACTAAATAGCCAGAAAAAATCCGGATAAGGGCTAAGCAAGTAATAACTAAGTGTAAAAGATCGAAAGGCAATATTGTAGATAACATAAAGATAAAGAAATCGAAAGAGCAATGCAAGTATATAAGTGAAAAATAATCGAAAGGGCAGTGCAAGTAAATAACTAAAAGATAAAAAATGCGGAAAAAGCCAATGCAAGTAATACCTTAAGGAGATAAAAAATCGAAAGGGCATGCAAAGTATATTCTAAGAGCTAGAAATCGAAAAGGGCAAATGCAAGTATAATAAGAGATAAAGATCGAAAGGACCAATGCAGTATAACTAAGAGATAAAAATCGGAAAGGGCAATGCAGTAATAACTAAGAGATACAAAAATCGAAAGAGCAAACTGCAAGTAATAATAAGACGATAAAAAATCGAAAGGCCAATGACACAGTAATAACCTAAGAGATACAAGAAATCTGAAAGGGAATTGCAAGAAATAACTAAGAGATAAAGAAATTCGAAAGGGCAACTGCAAGCATAACTAAGTGATATAAAAATCGAAAGGCCAATGAAGTAATAACTAAGAAGATAAAAAATCGAAGGGCGCATGCAAGTAATGAACTAAGAGACTAAAAATCGAAAGGGGCGATGCAAGTAAGATACTAAGGAGATAGAAAATCGACAGCGCAATGCAAGTAAATAACAGAAGTAAAAATCGAAAGGGCAATGCAGTAATAACTAAGAGATAAAAACGAAAAAGGGCAATGCATAGTAAATCACTAAGAATATAAAGAAATCGAAAAAAGCAATGCAAGAATAACTCAGAGATAAAGAAATCCGAAAGGGCAATGCAAGCAATAACTAAGTGATGAAAAAATCGAAAGCGCAATGCAAAAGTAATATCTAAGAGATAAAATCGGAAAGGCGCAATGCAGAATAATAAGAGATGAAAAATCGAAAGGCCAATGAAGTAATAAAAAGAGATAAAAATCGAAAGAGCAATGAAAGCCTAATAATAGCGGATAAAGCATTCGAGATACAGCAAATGCAAGTAATAACTGAAGAGATAACACAATCGAAAGGGAAATGCAAGGAATAACTAGAGATAAATATAAATCGAAAGGGCGATGCAAGTAATAACTAACGAGAATAAAATCAAAAGGGCAATGCAAGGAAATAACTAAGAAGATAAAAAGAGATTATTCATGGATCAGTAAGGCATATATATAAATTATTAAACATAAAATTGAATTGGACAGAACACTCATAGTAGAAGGAAAGACACGGAAGGCTGCAATAGGTTCGGCTCTTCGATCCTTGAAGAATATACACACACCTGTCAACCAGAGCACTGCATACAAGGAATTCGTATACCATTTACAACTTCAGCGCTCGCTTCTCGAGCTTGAAGGTTACCTTATCCTGAGTAATCACAATAATTGTGGGTATTCCTTCTTATTAGGACATTCTTGTGTTCTCATATCGTAGTTCTTTTCTGTCCTGTGGTAATACCTCGTGAAGGCGAACTCGGTGAAAAAAAAAAGATTCTTAGGATGAATCGCTTTATGATGTGCAATTCTAAACAGTTCCAATGGAATTATGCACTAGAAACAACGGCGCATATCACCATAATGCGTCCTGTCCTCTTGGCCTAAAAAAGGTGCTAAGCGGTGCCTGCTTAAATCGGTACCTGTCGTGAACAATTCCAATGCCGCTACTATTGAAACTCTCCTAGCTGTTTGAAGGCGTTTTTCTTTTCGAAAACGTTGAATGTGATTATGGAGCGATATTTTTACAAACCTCCCCAAATCTCTTTCTCAACAAGCAAAGTAAAGATTTAGCCCGCCACCTCTAAAATCATATTTTAGGCGGTTTGGAAGCGCGTTTTAATCGAAAAAAATTTTTATGTGGTTTTGAAGGCGTTAAAATTAAAGCATCACCCAGGATTTTTTATCGACAAGTACATGTAAATCATTTACCTCCCACTTGAAAATGATCTTTTTTTCTCCGGTATTTTCAATTTATTTTAATCAAAACAACTGAGTCACGAATTCTAAATTAAATACCGCTTTTATATTACATTAATTTTCGGGAAAAGACGCCTGTCCAAACAAGCTAAGGAGTATTATAAGTAGTAGGGTCGGTTTTTTCCAGCAGGCATCGCTTTGTTTCTTTATTTTTAGGACGGAGGCCAGGACCCATTCACGTGTGGCCGGGATAATACGCGATATAGGCAATGCGACAAATGAAAAGGTAAATGAAGATAGTTGAGATGTGATAGTTTGATTTGCTGGTAGAGATATGTGTAGAGGACTAAGCCAATATGTTTATGCACGAATATATTATATATATATATATATATATATAGTAGTATATAATATATATATGATATATATGTAGACAGTTAAAGCAATGAGACACCTCTGTTTAACTATTATTTTTGATCTTTTCGAATTTCTGGGCCAATTTTAAACACCTGTTGGTGGAATCCGTGGATAAGATTTGGGAAACCACCACATTCTGCCACAGGAAAAAAAATAAACTGAACTTCCAAAACTAAAGCTCTATACATAAAACAATACAAACCATCCTTAAAAAATTTTATTTCCAATTGCAGTCACCATTTAAAATGCCTATAACACGTTTCTTTCTCAACCAATTCTCCTCCTTTCCAGCTCCACATTAATATAAATTAAAAAAGAAACGTGAACATGATCTCACCCCCTGAGATGGCACTGTTTGAAAGTGCCGAATATTTGGGACTTGAACATTTGGTGGACTTATCCACTAATTCCCTACCAGTGTTAAAAAGTGGCCAGAAAAATCCGAAAGATCAGCATAAATTGTTAAATACAGGAGATTGTTTACTTTTGTTATATATATATGACGGTCTTCATGATTTTTGTAACCCAGGAGTGTTGAAAAGCTTGATAAGCGCAAAAAAGACAAT
>CM042138.1:26527209-26529850 GCA_023376005.1 Doryteuthis pealeii | reverse complement strand
TGTGTCGTGCGCGTGGTGTGCAGGTATCTGTCTGTTGTATGGGCGTGTGTGTGTGCGCGCGCGCGCGTGCGTGTGTGTGTATGTAGGTAACTTTGAAAGATATCGCCGCAGAGTGAGCCTGCGTAGACGACCTACTCCAAAGATTGATAGTAAATCTCGAATCCCTTCCTTGTGTTGCGTTGTTGAAAATTAAAACAGAACCATATCAGTAAATGAACCTTTGAAGTTCGACTTGGTTCGAAACGAGTCGATGGGTTTTTTTTGTAAGTAATGATGCGAAAATGTTTTCATTGGAGCTGATCACATTTCCCGCCGTGGAGCAAAAAAAAGATTCTTTCAGCAACGAAAAACTAAATGGCCCTAAGATGATTGACGAAAACTGATACTGGGTCTTGCTTAAATAATTATGTACATAGTAAGAAAAAAAAGTCAAATGATGGAAGTAAAATGATCCCGATTTCCTTCCACCCAAAACTTTCCTCCACCCCTGAAATGAGTTAAAATGTCAAAAGTTGGAAAGACATTTGTTTTATTTCCACCCCCACCCACCTTTTTTCTTTCATTACTTTTTTGAAACTTTTTAAATTTGTTATTTAATAATTCTATATAAAAAAAAAACAACATTCAGGTGGATATTTTTAAGTTTTTATACAGCTGTTCATTCTTGACTTATTCTTTATTTTATATTTTTATTTTATCTCCTATCGTTAAATTGAATTATTGCGTATTACGAAACCAGTAAAACTGCTTAGTCAGTGAAAGGTCTAAATGCGAATATAGATATCAAGGCATATCTGTTTCAATATGTATGTAGTTATGTATGTATGTATATATGTATGTAGTTATGTGTGTATGTATGTATGTGGTATGTATGTGTATATGTGTGTATACGTGTCTTTTTGTGTATGCGATTAAATACTTTCTTCTAGAAATTGTGCTTTTCTGTCATCATAAGCTTAACTGATTTTCCTCAATAACTCTCAAACCATCTCACTTGGTCCCTTCTTCTCTCTGTCTCTCTCTGTGTATATATTTCAATCTCTTTTGTCTGTGTCTGTCTCATATATATATATATATATATATATATATATATATATATATATATATATATATATATGGCAGCATCTCTTTGAAATAATTTGAAATTAAACAATAGTTTAGTCAAATGATAAACAGTGTTGAAAATGATAGTTTAGCAAAAAAATAAATAGCCTTGATAATGGTACACAAAAAGAACAAAAAGTACTTGGTTTATTAATAATAACACTTGACAACTGATTAACTCCTTTCAAGATGATATCATCAAAAGAATAGCTAGAAAACTTTAAAAGAAAAGAAAAACCTTGAAAACAATAAAGATTCTATTATTTTTAACCAAATTTGTTTAATTATATCAATCAATCTATCTATCTATCTATCTATCTATCTCTGTCTCTCTCTGTCTCTTTGTCTGTCTCTGTCTCTGTCTCTGTCTCTGTCTCTCTCTCTATATATATATATATATGTGTGTGTGTGTGTATGTGTGTGTGTGTGTGTGTGTGTCTGTCTGTCTGTCTGTTCGGTGTATATACCACCTTTTAAAGGTGAACGCTAACTTCGTTTAAAACAAATATGTAAATACAGTTCAGACCATTCTTTATATGGATTCAGACAATGACGTTTATCTTCCTATGTCTAAATTCTATAAAATAGATGTATGGAATACTTAAAGTCTCCAGAAGATTAAATTCTTGATGCTTGAAACACAGACACACAGACACATTCATTATATATATATATATATATATATATATATATATATATATATATATATATATATATATATATGTGTGTGTGTGTGTGTGTGTGTGTGTGTGTGAATCCTTACAGCTGAACTTTTCACGATATAAGAAAAGAAATACCTGAAGAAGGCCGGAGGGCACATCAGCCAAAACATTGTACAGATAACAATAAAGATGAGGACTATAGTCCGAATAATCCAAATAATACTTAATCATCAAGCCTCATCTAAAAACTTCAGAGATATAGTAATTTCATTGTAGCACAATGGTTAGCAAACCCGGCTCGCAGGCTGATTCGCGTGTGTAAGGAGTTCTATTCCCACTAGGTACGCCATTTCCGTGGCCTAGTGCCAGATTAAGCAATGTTTCGTCAGAAAGCTAATATCGTGAGCCAGTTAAGTGGCGCAGTGAGTTCGATCCTTACTGTTAAAGTTCCCGAGTCCGAAAAGAAGGTTTCCGAGTCCGAAAAAGTTCCCGAATCCGACAAGAAATACCTGTAGAAGGGTGGAGGGCACATCAGCCGAAACATTGTACAGATAACAATAAAGATGAGGACTATAGTCCGAATAATCCAAATAATACTAATTATCAAGACTCATCTAAAAAAAATTCAGAGAAATAGTAAATCAAACGTATATATAACGTTGTCGATATATATATATATATATATATATATATATATATTATATATATATATTATGGTCAGCGAAATGTGAAAAGAAAATCAGCAATATTCGTCAAAAATATTGCGCTTTTTAGGGATATATATATATATATTTACCAACCCCTCCGCATGAGCAGGATGCGACACAATGTCAATTTCTTAAGCGGAGTTTAACAGGTTTGAATTCAGAGTTTTC
>CM042138.1:26504709-26522209 GCA_023376005.1 Doryteuthis pealeii | reverse complement strand
TAAATATATTTACCTACAACAGTACGCGACTTACTTCATAAAACCTTAATCTTCAATTTTGCCACTTAATTAAAAAAAAAATATTTTAAGGTTATATTTCATTGTTTTATTAGGTATATATGTTGTTGATTCACTAAATTAAAAAGAAGAAAAAAAGAAAAAAAGAAATCAATAATTATTCATAGAAGAATATCATTTTTAGTTTAAAATTATGTAAAAGTTTATTTTTGTAACTCTTCTGAATGTATTCCGTGGAATTTCCACGGAATACATCTTGTTTAGTTTGTTTAGTTTTACGGCATATCAACTCCAGTGGGTCATTTAATGCCGACAAAGTTTCGAAATAAACTCATTCTTAATGGATGCTTAATTTTTTATAAACTCATATTTTTCTATTTCAAACATAGATGGGACCCTAACAGGTACTACCATTCCGGGTCAGAGGGAACTTGGTAGCAATGTGTGATGAAGGGGTGCTCCACATTCACCAGACCTCCAGAACTGGAACCTCACCATCAAATAGAGTTTAACGTCATTCCCAGGACACGAAGACCCTCAGTCACCACATTCTAGCACCCATATGATAAAAAGGGTTAAGGCTTGCCATAAGGGGAAAAGGATAGGGACAATCCTATAGGTGCTAGGTCTTGACGTGACCAGCCGATTGATCGGAGGGGGCCTCTCTGGAATTCATCTTGTAAAATAATAATTATGTAGATGCGTTACATAAACAGCAGTAAACATAATTATTGAATTATGATGAACATATTTTATTGCAATAAAAGGATGCAAAAAAACTAATTAAAAAAATACAATTAAGTAGATGAAGTAAAGCTAATAATAAAAAGATGCAGTAAAACTAAAAACAAAAAAGTAAAAAGATGAAATAGAGGTTGTAATAAACTAGTTATAAAATATTAACAGTAAAAATGTTAATCTGAAAAGTAAAATTAATACAATAGAGTAAAAATAATAATAATAATAATAATAATAATAATAATAATAATAATAATAATAATAATAATAATAATAACTAGCAAAAATGCCCTCCAGGCGGTGTAAAATTATTTTTGAAAGTTATTGCAAGAGAGGGTGGGAGTTAAAAATCTAATGCCTGAGAGTTTGTGCCATCAGTAAGTAAAATCATCAAATTTATTAAAGGAGTAAAAAAGCAAAAATAAAGCTGTTTGAAATGGAAACTTTGCTATAACTTTAAATACGTATCAAAATAAAATATACTATATAAGTAAGTAAAGTAAAGTCGTCGGGGCGGCCTAATGTCGGTATCAGCCAATCAGCGAGGGAGTCTATCCCCTTTTCACTAGCGCTAGACCAAGGAGATTGTTTTTGAGTCTGAGGTGGAGCGCCACACCTACCATCAGCTCCTTAAATTTCCGCACAGATCCCTGTGCTACTCATACGCTGAGTTGGCGAGGGCGGGTATCGAACTAAGAACCTTGTGGTTTCTAGCCGAACGCTCTACCGACTGAGCTAAACCGACATGTATTCATTAAAACTTCTATTAAAAAACAACGAGGACGGTGTAAGGATGCAATCTCAAATTTAGAGTGTATATGATACAAGGTTGTTCTCTTTTCTATGTATTGATGATGCTTTTGGGAGATGTGATATAAGCAGTGACGTAGTTTCGGTTACAGACAAATAAAGACCGAATCTCCATTATTAACAGAGATGAAAATATTTTGAATAGAAATTAAAAGTAGATAATTCTTTTATAAATTTTTTTTTTCACCGAGTGAATAAAAACAACCTCACTATATTGTTTCGAAATAAGCTGTCAAGAAAAGGAAAGGTTGAATATGTTGTAAGGGAAGATATTTCCACTACAAGATAGTTGGACTCGTCCAACGAAACACATATAAAGATACAAATACGCGATGTTGTTCGTAGTCAAGTTACGTAGTAGTATTAGCAGTCGAGTCATACTGTTGGAGATCTGCGCGTTGACTATTATTTATATATTCCTGAATAAAAAAGAAATAACCCTTTTTTATTTTAATGTTGTTAATTAATTAATTCAGTCCAAAATTTTGGCGACGAGGAATTGTCTGATTTTGGTACTATAACATCAGGAAATAAAGAAGGATATTTCAGACATCTTAAAAGAATGAAATGTCGGTTTTTCGAATGTATTATTGCCAGGGACTTGATAGTCGATGATAGAACGAAGATTTAGAAAATAATTACAAGCAAGTTCCAGGCTGAAACATCTGTCATCTTTATGGGATGAGCCACGACTTGTCCCCTAATAAAAAAAAAGTAAAATGTTGAGAAGTAATTTGAACAACGGTAAAAACAATAATTATGTCCCCATACCCGACACATTTTTTTCTCGTTCTTATCAATTTATTTTTAGAGTCTACTCTTCCATTGTTTCAAGGAGCTCGAAATCGGGTTAAAAGTCTCCGAAAATCCCTTGGGACCACGTGACAAGGTCCATGTTTCTTGTCGTTACTCGTCATTTTTTTAATTTTTTTTTTATTTTTTCATTTTTTTTTTCAAGAACGTGGAGGATAACAAACTAAAAAAGAGCAAACGATAAAATGCCGGTTGGTGCAAAAATAAATAAATAAAATAAATAAAAAGAAGAAGAAGAAAAATAAACGAATAAGCTAATGTTTGGGATGGTGTCGTTCCCCGTCGCCCTAGGCGGTGAAAAAGAAATCAAATGATGAAGGGGATAGATAAAGATGAGTGTTGTTTGCTGGACAGACAAAATGCTACGTCATCTAATTCCATCTCAGCTTCAATATTGCTTAGTACGGCACAAGCTCCCGTTTTTTTTTTTAAAAAGGTAAGATTATGATGCGCCAATATTCCAAAGCCCGTCCACTTTGAAAAAGAAGCATTAAAAATTCTGGCATTTAAATAAAAAAAAAGTAAAGTAAAGTAAAGTCGTCGGCGCGGCCTAATGTCGGTATCAGGCAACGAGGGAGTCTATCCCCTTTTCTAAGGAAAGGAAAGGAAAGGATTACATTTCTAGGAAATACCCGAAACCTTTGAGACACTAGGACTATGGTTAGAGTAAGGGTTAGGGTTAGTTTTAGGGTTAGAGTTAGGGTCAGCGTTAAGGTTTGGTTTGGATTGGTGTAAGGGTTAGGAAAAGGCTACTTCTGTAAAAAAGTAAAGTCCTCGTCGGGGCGGCCTAAAGTCGGTATCAACCAGTCAGCGAGGGAGTCTATCCCCTTTCCACTAGCGCTAGACCAAGGAGATTATTTTTAGTGTCTGAGGTGGAGCGCCACACCTACCATCAGCTCCTCACTTTACCGCACAGATCCCTGTGCTACTCATACGCTGGCTTGGCGAGGGCGGGTATCGAACTAGGAGCCTTGTGGTTTCTAGCCGAACGCTCTACCGACTGAGCTAACCCAACCCTGGCTTTTAAATAGTCGGGCTCAACTGACCAATTTCTGACACTGATAAGAAATACATAACTATATGAGCGACAAGGTAGGGTCTTTTTAGCTTCACTATTTGAGTCAGGGGTTCAAATTGTCATGTCGGCAGAGCTTTGAATGTATCCTCTACAGAAATTGTAAGACCCCACCTTCCCCCATAAATCGAGTGTCCTGAGTATGACGCTAAAACTCATATTGCGAGGCTCCAGTTCTGGAGATCTGAGGAATGTAGAGAACCCCTTCTTTACTATTGTTACGTAATCTATGCGGTTGCATAAGATTATTGTCAATCCCCTGTAATTCTGAGGGGATGACCCTTTTCATACCATGGCCGGGTTCTTCCATGGAAAATTACAGAAGCCCGCCAAAATACGTGAAGTCACATGGGACCTGTTCGGTCGCCAGTTTGCAGTTAGACGTCAGGCAGAGAAGTCGGTCATTTTAGGTCCTGCCTAAACTGGAACTCATGCGCGCTATGTTAGTCAGCAGATGTCTGGGTTGGGGATTGAAAATAAAGTAACATCAAAATAAATCGAAGTCTTGTGTTTATTATCTAAAAACTAACAATGACACAGGGCTTCTGATAGAGAGAAATCCCTAACAGAAAACCAGACCGAAGTCTCTTAGAGAAGTCCAGACCTTAGAAGATTCCAGACCAAGTCAAGATGATAGAAGAAATACCAAAGACGATCAGAATATTAAAGACGGCCAAGAAATAGAATTAAAGAAAGAGGTATGCAACATTGTAATTATTTAGTGCCAGTGAAGAAGGCACTATGCAACATCATTACTCGTTTATCATTAAGGAATTGGCTTCTCACTGGGTGCTTTTCTTTTCTTTTATTTCGCTAAAATGTTGCTTAGTTTAGTAAATATTTCTATCTTCTATTGAAGCATTATAAGCAAACTAGAAGCGGCTACCCAACGTTGCCTAGGTTGAGGTGGGATAATAAAAGTTAGTCTCGCAGATCCATTGATTGTTTTGGTTTTACACAATTGATTGATGTTTTAATCACGAACGTTACCAATGACTTTTCCTTTTCTTACTATTCAAATCCTAATTTTTAAATATATATCTAGAGATGAATAAAATCTTCATTATTTTTGCACAAAAGCAAGCTCTGGTGATAGTGAATGTGTATATATATTTACTTTGTCGTTAATTGTTTTATTTTCATAGTTTCCTCCGGACATACATACACACAAGTGCCCTTTATATATGTACTAGCAGCGGCTACCCGGCGTCGCCTGGGTAGAGTGTGATTTTTTAAAGTTAGTTCCGCAGATCCATTATTACTGAATCACGAGTTAAATCCTCGTAGGATGCCCCATTTAAATCCCTATGTAAAAAAATAGATCTTGCATTGATCCAGCTACTCTGAAAAGTAGGGGTAAGCAAAATCCGGTCACGGGATCAATTTAAGCCATTTTGAATAACCGATATTTTTTTAACTTTGTTTTTTTTTAAAAATCTCTAAAAAACGTAACGATTATACAGAGTTGTTATAAAGAAAAACAGTTAATTCAAAGATCAAATTATCCGATTAGGGAAAATTACTCACCGTAAATAATTAAAAAAAAAAATCAGTTTTACATACAAAAGGGTTATTTTTATGTGGAAACGGGGATTGTAACTTTACATATTATCTCTCTTTGACAATTATACATTTAAATGTATGGGTGGCTGTATTCGACATAATTGTTTTCTTGTGCATATTCAATAACCGATTATAAATAGGGGGTGTAGACCTCGTAAAAAAATATTTCCCCTAATATATTTTAGGAAAAAACTATTTCAGATATATTTACATCCAAAGGTAAATAGTTATGGGAATTTTCGGGAAAATCGGACATACATACACACAAGTGCCCTTTATATATGTAGATAGATGGTACAAGGTTATAAAAAACACCAGTCAAATGAAAGACAAGTGGAAATAGAATTTATAATTGATTTCTAAAATCCTAACACTCTTGTTTGACTGTTTTTGAGAATATTCTAACACACGAAATGCCTTTTCATTGTAAGTGGATATCATTGTTACCCGTGGGGTAAAAACTTAGTCAATTTGTGTGTGTGTGTGGGGGGGCAGTGTATATATAATGGATTTCGTTAGCCGGCCTCTGTTTCTCTTTTGGTGGCCGCCCTGTCGGCTGGGGCGTTAGAATACACCGACGCACCCTCTGCAGAGGGGTAAGACTCCCCCAATGGGGCCACCTGTTGCCGTGGTGGCGACCCGTGATGCTTAAGGATAGAGCCCAGGTGGATGAGCAGTTCATGACATGCAATACTCCACTTTGGCCCTATCTGGGCTAGAGGGCGTTCGGAGAGGCCCCCTCCGATCAATCGGCTGGTCACGTCAAGCCCTATAGCCCCTAGCACCTATATGATTTCCCCAATCCTATTGCCTTTATGCAAGCCCCAACCCCTTTTTATCATATGGGTGCTAGAAGGCGGTGGCTGCGGGTCTACATGTCCTGGGAATGACGTTAAAACTCTATCTGATGGTGAGGTTCCAGATTTCGAGGTTGGGGAATGTGGGACACCCATTCATCACCATTGCTCCCTGGTCCACTCTGACCCGGGTGGTAGTCTGTTAGGGTCCCATCTATGGTTAAATAGAAAAATGTATTTTATAAAAAATGTATTATCCATTAAGAATTGATTTATTTCAAAACTTTATTGGCATTAAATGACCCACTGAGGTTGATATGCCGTAAAACAAAACCAAACCAAACCAAAAACTCTTTTGGTGGCTGGGGTGAATAGAAAATGCTGAACCAAATATCTGAGACAAGATTGTTCCTTGAATAACGAAGAAGCTCCTACCAAGAGGTCATTGTCCATATTCCTGCATCAACGACCACAGAGACTGAACGGAAAGATAATAAAATGTAACGGCCCTAACAAGGATTCCCAACCTTTTTTGCTATGACCCACCTAAGTAAATAAGTAAGTCGTTGGGGCAGCCTAATGTCGGTATCAGCTAGACAGCGAGGGAGTTTATCCACTTTTTACTAGCGCTAGACCAAGGAGATTATTTTTGCTTCAGAGGTGGAGCGCCACATAGCTCCTCACTTACGCTACAGATCTTGTGCTACTCATTACGGCTGAGTTATCTCTCTCTGGCGAGGGCCCGGTATCGACCCAAGAACGTTGTGATTCCTAGCCGATCACTGCTTAACGACTGGAGCTACAACCGAACCTTTAATAAGTCGTCGGGGTGGCCTCCAGTCAGTATAGCCAGACAGTTGAGCAGTCAGCTTCGTTTGCACTAAGCTGATAAGGAGATTGTTAATTTGGCGTCTGTTGGGTGGGGGAGCGATACATACAAACGGTAGCCATCAGCTCCTCTACTTTACTTTTAGCTATCCCTGTGTTAGGCTCATAGAAGCGGTGTCGACTCAGGAACCACGCAGGTTGTACGTAGGTGAGTGGACCGGCAATATGAAGCGCCGAACTCCAACCGTGGTATTCAGGCTAGTCCGACGACAGCTTACGTACACGAGAACTGCACAGTATAAAAGGGGTCTGAGCGCTGAATGGTTAGTGATTGACGTGTCCCAGCCTCTAACATCAACCATGTCTTACGATCCTAAATCCATAAATTCTATTACCCTCTGCATAGTGGCTCAATCATAATTAGCGTTTGTGATATCTCATAATAGAAAAAAAGAGATATATGTAGGGTGATCAAGCCTAAGTAATGCTAATCGGCATAGAATTATCTGGGTAGACTATTAGACAAGAGCCTCAAAACGGAAACGAAGCCGACATTTTCTATTTAAAAGGCGTATCGTTGAATAAGGAATTTTTCTGCTTGTCTTTCTAGTGTTCTTTAACAATAACGAGATCGGTCGAGCGTGCTAGTTACGGTACTATACGCCGTCATAAAAATGGTACACGATTTCTGTCAGGTGTGTGCAGAAACTAACACGTCGGAAAATTCGTAGGTTGGGCCAACTCAAGCGCAACATTTGAAGTAGAAACAAAGTGTCATTATGGTGGGTCTGGTTTTATGTGAAGTAATCAAGTGGTCGTCTCACATAGCACTCACTGAAGCGAAAAACAATGTATTCATATAATAATAATCTTCCATTGTACTATAAGCGCGTAGTTAGGTCATTAGAGTTTTTGGAGATATAAATTCCTTCGCTGTAAGCTGTTCATACGCACGACATTAAGATGTGTGTCGACTGTTAAAATTATGGATTCTTTTATTTTTTTTTATACTTCTAGGTTATGATAAGAGTTTTAACATGTATTTCAGGATGCTTTAGTCAAAAACAGATATGGTTAATGGTAGCATATCTCCTTCGCTTAGGTTCCTCAAGCAGACTGTTATCTATCAAAATTTTATTTGTCCTAGTTATTAATACATTTATCAGTATGAGAAATATAACTCATGTGGATGAGTTGATCAATATGAAAGGCAGGAGGAATATTGCGGGAAAGACATATGACGCAGCTACACATTGGGTTTAAGGAAGCTATGCTTCTGTTATTCAAGGATACAATCTTGTTCAGATCATTTCGGTTGAACATTCACTACCCACCTTTAATCTATCACTTAGTCCTTTGTTAGCGGCATACGTCCCGCGTTGGACAGCAACTGAACTAACACTGAAAAGTTCGTATTCGTGTGTTTTTTGATAATGTGTCCTTGGTCTATCCTTGACATTGACATGAATTGTCTCCAAGTGAATAAGGCTTCACCATATTTTGGAAGACTCAGACGTGCGTACGAGACAGTGATTCATCTTTTAGACCAGTGAACCTTTACTACGAGAAACATCTGACTAAAAGAATGACAACTGCCAACGCTATACGACTGTAATCTCATTTGTAAAAATGTATATTATTTGATAATTACTAGCCTTTGATCTCTCTCATCCTTTAATTATGTGATATACTAACACAACGTTTTCGGCTCTGGTTATGTTTTCTCTCTTAATCGGGCGCTTCTTACGTGTTTTTTCTTCTTGTCCAAATTTACTTGGCACGACAGCCTTCTCGACCAGGGGGCATTCTTTGCAGAGCTCGGGGAACCTTTACCTTGTAAATCGGTGCCTCCACGGGAACTTTGCACGCATAGACGGCCTCACGAGTTCGAGATATGAAAGGTTACGGGAGTTCCGACAAGAACACTAAAGAAGGCCGGAGTGCATACCGACGAGATACATTGGTATATGTATACAATAAAGGGGAGACAATGAGATCCGATAATACCGGAGATAATACAGATTATAAAGCATCGACTCTAAAAAATATTGAAGAGAGATATTTTGTTAATAAAATGAATGATTGGAGGAAATGATGCTCAGAGATATATTAAGAAACAACTTGATCTAATTAATATTTCACTGTCCATAAAATGTTATTTAAGTCACATATAGATAATCATTATGATGGAGTCTAAATTGTGTATAATTTTGTTCGGATTGGAAAGCGAATTTAAGATAACACGAGCATATATAAACATGATGCTATTTACGTCTGACTATGGTAGACTATCGATAACAAGAAAAGAATTCGTCGCATAGAGTAACCAATGAAAAGAAAGGAAAAGCAACATAGTAAATAGAGCGACAAAATCCTATTTCAAAGGCCAGTCATCATTAGTATTGAAAATAGGAGTTTGAGGGCTTGCCTGAAGTACGAGGATTGAAGTGAGGAAACTTGATAATGTGAGGAATGGGAGCGGTGGAAGTAATTTAATAAAACATAAGGCATGCCTAACGAGCACCACGAAGCACACTCTATAGGGTACATGCACACAGGTGAACAGCACACACACACAAACACAAGAAAAATAGGCGGGGAGTTGAAGAGAGATTTGGAAGAAAAGAGGGGGGCACATACTTCCTTTACCAGCAAAGAGACGCACTATATCAGTCAAGCTTCGATCATAGCGGAGCAAAAGACCAGTGGGGATAAAGATTATAATATTGCATGTAAAGTAGTAAAAATAGTATTAAATATCATAAGTTACCAACTTGGCGGTTTGTATTATATATTATTAAGCATCTACATAGGGTTAGCCACATTCAGTATTATATATATATTATAAATTGTTTTTTCTTTTGGCCAATATACCGGAGCGGCACAATCAGAGTTGTGATTTCCTGGGCTGTGGTACAATTATCGGGTGTGTTACTGTTCTTTTTATTCAAATTTTTTTTTCTGCCGCCGGGTGACTTGGGTCAGAAGGGTTGGTAGGTATATTCGTGTTACTCGATCATAACTATTTGCTGAAGGTTTTTCTCCGTCCTCAGCAGGATTTACCAACAAGTTGCGGTCATTTAGAATGTACCACACGACGACACAGGCCACCCACGAGAAACAGAGGCGGCTAAGAAATCCATTATTTATACACACTAGCATATATCACCTAGCCTAACCTACTAATCACAATTTATGATTAAGTTTGTTGTTGTTGTCGCGTCGTGTGTGTTTTGTCAGTGGTGTATGTGTAGTGTAGGAGTTGATTTTTCGCTTAAATCTACAATATGAAACATGGCAGTGCATTTCTGGTCTGACTGATAGGTTATAGTTCGTTCTCTTTCTACAGGTCTGAGCAATACAGTTTTATTAGGGGTGATATAGGGGTAGTTTTAGAAGTAAAGTGTATGCACATCTCAATCCAAAGAGTTTACATACTCGAGACACACTTGCTCTTTCGACTTTGACTTGATGGCTTTCTTCATACACTTGTCATCTTATGCTACATATATAAAGGGGCACTTGTTGTGTATGTATGTCGATTATATCCGCTATATATACTTTAACTCAAACATGATGAGCACTTCACTCTCTTACATAGTTAGGAATTGTTTTCTAACTGCCACTGTTTTTCATTTGTAAAACGGAACTCTTAGACGCCCTTTCTATTTTCTACTTAATTCATACTGGCTACTATAGCTCTGTGATTGTAAAGCAAGAGGACACAAGTGTGGAAATTAGCTAATCTGTTATGTGCACTACGCTGACGATAGGGCACCAAAGTTCACGTCAAGAAAAGCGCTCGTGAAGACTTTTTTGTAGGAATTGCTGGTACACTTAATTCTGAAACGTCAGGGTATTAAACAAGATGGGCAAGCAAGATAAGAAAAGAGAGTTCGAAGGCAAACTTTCGGCCGACCAATGCATTTTGATCATGGTATTGTAAGTTTTAAAAACATGTTTAACAAAAAAAATGCTGCTCACTATTATGGATCCGAGCTATTGTATAAGTATAGGTTACTCTCGTTCTAATCAAACTAATTCAGATATATGAAACTCGCTAATAATATATGTGGTCTAGTGGTTTACATCATGAATATTTGATCTTGTTCATGACCCAATCTACTACTAATCAATGCGTGAGTAATTCGCCTGCGTTTTTATAATTGAATATAATCAACGGTTGGAAACTGACATCTCGTTATTTTGACTTTCTCAATCGGGCGTTTGGCGGTTTTTGTCTCAATGCGAAAATACATTGAGAAAAAAGGATACGCATGTTATCTGTTTCCATGTAGAAGAGTTCTACGTTGTAAAATCAATAATATAACTCTATGATAGTCGAAAAATAAGTATGTGGGCGTATAGTTCTCCACACAATGCGAATTAAAAATAATATTGCGCGGATTCGATCGACCTGGGAGACTTTTTTGCTATTAATATCGACATCTCTCTTCGAATATCATGCTATGTCAGAGTAGTGGGTTCATAAGCAAAGAGTACTACAAGAAAATTTAATTATTATTTATTATACTAATATAATGGGATTATAAATGTATTATATATATAGGAATCCTACGATGAGTTTATATAACTTCAGGTGATGATAATGTGTTGTGGTGTGTGTAATGATGTACTGAGTAGATAGAGCAGACTATAAGAGAGGGTATCGTCGACACTGATCAGGGCTCGGTAAGGAGGCAGGTAGGGGATTATGTAAGGGAGTTCTTGGTGTCTATGACGTAATTGACTCGCGGTGCAAGCTGTCGAACGAACCCGTATAGGAAGACAGAAATTACAAAGCTAAACACACACACTATCGTCATTGTGCAACGCCACAGATAACTGACTACTGAGTATTGCATTTTAGTGGCACAAATAAGATTTTCTTACTATCTCTACGTAATATATTAATATTATCAAAATATTAAGGATTATTATACTATAGTTAAAGAATGTATGATAGCAAAGTATATAATTTGGTATAGTTGTAAAGAATATGTTTGTTTTGCTCAATCTAAACAGTGTTTGCGTGTAGACTAAAAAGCGTATCGCACCTCGGTTCTGCGAGAGAAGAATAAACATATATTATACATAGCTATCTACATTATATATATTCGTTCATCGCGAGTGGTAGCAACTATATGTCTTTATGTATGTTCTCCGCTTTCTCTTGTCTTAATTGAGTCATGTATAACTTTAATGTGCTTCTAATTTATTGAACGATCATGAAGAACACTTTATTTATCTCTATTGATAAATGCAACTAAATAGGCGATAATAAAAAGATATAAGCAATACACCAGATTGTAAGATGAATGCCAAAGCTCTCTCTTAAGTGCAGAGTGTAAAATTTGTCGAAGTTCATAATTCTGATCATTGTGCATAGTGCCCTTTCTTCCATGGAACTAAATAATCTACACATGACTCTTTGCACTACTCATTATTATCTTTAATGTTATTATTACTTGGAGTTTCTTTAAGTTGTCTAGATTGCGCTAATGAGTATTATTCCTTTATCTATATAATCCTTGACTTAGGATTCTGGAAATATTACTATGAGTCTGACTTACTACTAAGAGACTATCGGTCCAGGTTTTTCTGCTTAATAGGGAATATTTCTCTCTTTGCATAAGACAGCCCTGTGTCAGTTGTTAGTTTTGTAGAGTATCCACAAGATTCGATTTATTTTTTTGTGTTTATTCTTCTATCTTCTCTCTATATCTACTCGTCAATCTCAGATATCTGCTAGATATCATAACATTCTATCGCAGTCTGTCTGAGTCTTCTAGTTTTTACGTTTGCTGTGTAGCTGTAGAAAAAGACCGGCTTTATCGAGACGCTCTTATGCTCATGCGGTCATCTGAGGACTAGCCAGCTTGAGGTCCAAACCTGGCGCGGCGGAACAGGTCCATGTGACTCCTCTGTCAGGTTCGTTACAACTCTTCCTAGCTGATCGGTCATCAGTCAAGGATCGGACGATAGTAAGTTTAGTATCAAAATGTGGTACTGCCAGAGCGCATTCAGGGCACACCTGGTAAAATGTGAAATTCAGGATTCCTTCAAGAATTTGTAACTCAGGAGGGTCTATTGATGCATACCATTTTTTCATGGGGCGAACTGTAATTCCGTATTCATCAAGCAACTCGCGGACAATTAAAGTTGAAAAAAAGAGAGAAACATAACAAATAAAACATTTTTGTTACAATTTGGGGGCATTTTAGGTGCTAGTGAGAGACTTCTACTATGGAGATCTCTGTGTTCTTAGGGAAAATTCCTTAGTGTTTTAAAATTTATTATTTGAATTATAGCTGTGGAAAAACAAAGACATGCTACACATTGTGGGAACGAAGAACGAAATCATAAGCGACGTTCTTCTATAGACTCCTACACATTGACGCATCAGTGTTGGCCGATCAACAAAAAACTTACATTAAACCAACTCTATGCGGACACTTGATGCTGTCTAAAGAACCTACCGAAATGTTTCTGGGTATGACATTAAAATGCATCTAGTGGTGAAGTTCCAATTCTGAAACTCTGGAGAATGTGGAGTACGCATTTATCGCCATTACTCCCAGGTCCACCCTATCCCGGAGTGGTATTACTCTTAGGGTCCATCTATGCATTAAACGGAGAAAAAATGAGTATTAAAATGAGTTTACAAATTGAGCTCGAAATAAAAGAAGATAATTGAATACCCAACAAGAATGAATAAAGCAATGTATTCGACATAAAATAACCCAACAAGGGTTGACATGCCGTAAAACCACAACCAACCTACCGAGAGTGATGGCCGATAGGGAATGATACGCACGTACGAAGAGAGAGAGAGAGAGAGAGAGAGAGAGAGAGAGAGAGAGAGAGAGGAGAGAGAGAGAGAGAGAGAGAGACTTGAGTTATTTCGAAAAAGAATGTTTCTTCTCGATTAATAAGGAGGAAGCATTTTTTTATATCGCAGAAAAATGGTTTACCATAGTCAAGTTCCTCATTTAAGATATTCAATTTCTTAATTCATTTGAATTTAAAAAAATGTGCCCGAAGAAAATAGCATGGCTCTAAAACAAAAGAATCGCATTAAATCCTCAGGAATTTTGTAATATTTCATAAGAATAATATATATATATATATATATATATATATATAATATAATATATATATATTAAGAATAATATATATATATATATATATATATTATATAATATATATATATATATATATTAATATATATAGAGAGAGAAGAAAGAAAAATTGTGAAATATCTTAATTAGTCAACTGAACCTCGGATGACATTTTTCCATTGATCTAAATTTGTTTCTTTTCGCTAAGAGCTTATTTTCCCCCTTTTTACGTTCAATATAGACATCATAGCAGATTATTATTATATTTTTTCAACTTTTTTTACCGGCAAAAACCATTATCAAAATTGAAATATTTCTTTTTTTTTTGCCTGAAACTTACTCTTCATTAAATACCAACAATGGCAAACATGCATGTCTAACGACGTAAAATCTTTTCATTATCAATACTCATATCACGCGTAAACCCGCATGCCTATACGCATATAAAGAAACACGCACGCACTCACGATATATATTATAGTAATATTATGAAGTATAATATACACTATGTATATACATATACCCCTATATATAGACACTTATATATATAATCTTATATATATACATCCATCATTATAATATATTATACAGCTATATAGATACATATATATACACCTATATATATACACCAATATATATATACACACCTATATGTATATATATATACAGACCTATATATTATATATATATATATATATAATATATATATTATATACTAGCAAATATCTGCACCCTCCGGGTGCAAGTATTTAAGTTTTAATGTAATGAATATCGTATTAAATTAGAAACGTTAATGAAACTAAATAAGAATGCATATAAAAAGATTTGAAACAGAGGGAATATCATCTAAAAATAGAACAACTGAATTTACTCTTCCATCACTCTCCTCTTTCATTGTTATTTTTTCTAATTTAAATATTTAGTTAAAGAGGAAGTAAGAAATAAAATGACTTATCTTTTCTTGTTAATGGGTTTCATTTAAGATTCATTGAAGAAATTTTGCTTATATTCATTAAAATAAAACCAAACAGTTAGAACAATAATACTAAGCACATATTTATTAAAATTACATTTTTAATATCAATATGCAAATTAGCCTTCCCGTTCACACTGTAACTGCTATTTTGTTGTATATATAAATACAATTGCATGTTATTAGTAGTTAGATATGGTTACAGTATAAATAATGTAAATCAATTTTATTAATAATTGAGGTTAAAATAAGGAATAATTCATGGTGAATGTGACGTCAATTACTAAGGGATTGTGACTTGAGTAGTGATTTAGTTTCGGTTACAGACAGAAAAACACACAATCTCATTATAATAAGATATATAATATATATATATATATATATTTATATATATATATATAGGAAGTGCTTTTAAAATTATCGAAACTGAAACTGTATTCAATAACAAAAGAAATTAGCACACACACACACACACACAACATATATATATATATAATATATATTATATATATATATATGGAAATACTGCGAGGAAATTAATCCGACATTATGAGAAAAAATATTTAAAATATAAAAACACAGATGTTATGATCAGGGAAACAATTTTTAGTGTTTAGCATTTCGGTATATTGTACCATCTTCAGGACCTGTTAAGTAATGTTTATGTGAGGGACAAAATGAAAGATGTTAAGTGTATAGTGATTGTGTGAATATGATGCTATTAACCGTTAATTTCTATATGCGCGTTTGTTTAATTATTGACACTAGAATTGTTTCCTGATCATAACATCCGTGTTTTGTTATATTTTTAAATATTTTCTTCTCTCTCCACACACACACACGCACACACACACACACACACAACACACACACACACACACACACCAACATACCATACACACACATCATATATATATATGTATGTATATCTATCTATCTATATATATATATAATATATCAGAGTCAGATTTTAGCTGAAGAGCTTTATTGCGAACTATTAGGTGTCTGACTCAGTAGATTATTTTATACTGGCTACTTAGGTATCGAGCACTTTTACAATTAGCTTAGGGTTATATGAATAATATATATCTATATTCATTATATTACATATATATGTTTTTTCTTCTGGCACAAATAACTATTGTTATTTGTGTGTACATATCTTGGTCTTTCTTTTTTCAAAAATTTTTTCTTCTGGTTGATGTTTGGTAGCTATTATTTTTATATACAATCATAACTTCATCAATCTTAAATTTTGTTTTTTTCTAATTCTTACCTTTGTTGACACTGTCATTTCTTTTTATCTATTATTCTATTTCTGTGTATCCATGTTTGTATCAAACTTCTCCCGGTTTTTCTCACCGAAGGATCTACCAACACGCTGGATATTAAATATATATATTAATGCTTACGACGGTAAAGTATCTAATTTTCATCTTTTCTTAATATTCTATTTAAAAAAAAAACATTTTCCTTTAATTTAGGTATGTATTCCCCCCAACATTTCCCCTAGAAGTCATAGCACAACATATCATACAATTTAGAATCAGGCTGCCCCTGTGAGCTAATTAAAAAACATTTCGGACCCACACTCCTGAAATTTGAATTTCAAGTTTTGTGTTACTGAGATTGTTTTCTGTGATTGCTTACGTAATTCTTGTGACAATTTTTTTTTTGTACTATAATAATTTTGATAACACGGAAATGAATCATAACATTAATGTTGTATATCATTCAGCTTTAAAAAAAGTTCTAAATAGAAAATTATATCATTGTTTTGAAGAAAACTGATTAAAAATATTGTTAAAGTTTAATATAATTAATATGTATAATCAAAATTACGCGTCATTGTTGTACCGAAAGCCGAATCAAAAGTCTTCCAGGGGGTCAACTTAAATGCCGTACGATAGGGCGGCGTTTACGCTAATATATAATATATTCTGTATATCATTTGGTAAAGAAGAACAGTTTTCTCGTTTTTATTCCTACATAAATAAACTGAACCCCTCATTTTATGTCCCTGTTTTGCAATAAATGTTTTATTTTTCTTGCACCCGTTATTTACAATACTAAATACATTTTCTTTATTTTAATATTCACTTCAATGTGTATATTCTAAAAGTTTTTTATTTTGTGAGAATGTTTAGTTTTAAAGTGGGGGCTCGTTTTACAATTTAGGCATAAATTGGGCCCTCCTTTTATGACCGTAATTTTATTTTTTCGTCGACGATGATTAAAATCTGACGTTTTTATTTTAGTACCAAAGCCAAAAAGAAAAGAAATAACAACAAAAGGTAATATTCAACTTTTTACTCGTAAATTCCAACATAAAATTAGGCTTGGGCATTTTGTGGTAGGAATTTACGGAGTAAAAAGTTAAGTGTAAAAACGAACCCCATTTAAAACTAAACATTCTCACAAAATAAAAACTTTTAGAATATACACATTGAAGTGAATATTAAAATAAAGAAATATATTTAGTATTGTAAATAACGGGTGCAAGAAAATAAAACATTTATTGCAAAAACATTTTAAATCGAGGGGGCAGGTGTTGCCTGGGGGGATGGCCCCTGAAATCGACGCTCTTGATTTTACCCATGGTTCCGATGACGGAAACCAGAGAGCTAGATCTGGTTTGCCTACTCCCCCCCCCAATAAACATTTTCCCCAGGGGGTCAAAAAGAGGAGTTTTCAAATTTCAAAGCAGGTACTTCAAGCTTTCAAAATACCAAATTAACTTGGTATCAATTTTCCCGGGTCAACC
>CM042138.1:26487806-26504699 GCA_023376005.1 Doryteuthis pealeii | reverse complement strand
TTGAGAGAATCCAGGGAGCAATGGTGATGAATGGGTGCTCCACATTCCCCAAACCTCGAAATCTGGAACCTCACCATCAGATAGAGTTTAACGTCATTTCCCAGGACATGTAGACCCGCAGCCACCGCCTTCTAGCACCCATATGATAAAAAGGGTTGGGGCTTGCCATAAAGCAAAGATTGGAAATCATATAGGTGCTAGGGGCTATAGGGCTTGACCTGGACCAGCCGATTGATCGGAGGGGCCTCTCCGAACGCCCTTCTAGCCCAAGATAGGGCCAAAGTGAGTATTGCATGTCATGAAAAGCTCATCCACCTGGGCTCTATCCTTAAGCATCACGGGTCGCCACCCACGGCCAACAGGTGGCCCCATTGGGGAGATCTTACCCCTCTGCAGAGGTGCAGTCGGTGTATTCTAACGCCCCAGCCGACAGGGCGGCCACCAAAAGAGAAACAGAGGCGGCTAACGAAATCCATTATATATACACTGCCCCCCACAACACACACACAAATTGACTAAGTTTTTACCCCGACGGTAACAATGATATCCACTTACAATGAAAAGGCATTTCGTGTGTTAGAATATTCTCAAAAACAGTCAAACAAAGAGTGTTAGGATTTTAGAAATCAATTATAAATTCTATTTCCACTTGTCTTTCATTTGACTGGTGTTTTTTATAACCTGTGTACCATCTATCTACATTATAAAAGGAGCTATCTGTGTGTTGATGTCGATTTTCCCGAAAATTCCCATAACTATTTACCTCTGGATGTAAATATATCTGAAATAGTTTTTTCCTAAAATATATTAGGGGAAATATTTTTTTACGGCGTCTACACCCCCTATTATAATCGTTATTATATGCACATAGAAAACAATTATGTCGAATACAGCCACATACATTTAAATGTATAATTGTCAAAGAGAGATAATAGTGTAAATTAACAATCCCCGGTTTCCATCATAAAAATAACCCCTACGCTATTTGTATGTAAAACTGATTTTTTTTTAATTATTTACGGTGAGTAATTTTCCCCTAATCGGATAATTTATCTTTGAATTAACTGTTTTCTTTCTATAACAACTCTGTATAATCGTTACGTTTTTTAGAGATTTTATAAAAAAAAACAAAGTTTAAAAAAATATCGGTTATTCAAAATGGCTTAAATGATCCCGTGACCGGATTTGCTTACCCCACTTTTCAGATAGCTGGATCAATGCAAGATCTATTTTTTACATAGGGATTTAAATGGGGCATCCTACGAGGATTTAACTCGTGATTCAGTAATAATGGATCTGCGGAACTAACTTTAAAAAATCCACACTCTACCCAGGCGACGCCGGGTAGCCGCTCTAGTACATATAAAGGGCACTTGTGTGTATGTATGTCCGGAGGGGAAACTATGAAAATAAAACATTAACGACAAAAGTAAAATATATATACACATTCACTATCACAGAGCTTGCTTTTGTGCAAAAATAATGAAGATTTATTCATCTCTAGATAATATTTAAAAATTAGGATTTGAATAGTAAAAAGGAAAAGCGTAATATCGTCGGATCGAGATTACATCGATCTGAGTTAAAACATCAATCAATGTGTAAAACCAAAACAATCAATGGATCTGCGAGACTAACTTTTATTATCCCACCTCAACTACGGCAACTTGGGTAGCCGCTTCTAGTTTGCTTATAATGCTTCAATAGAAGATAGAAATATTTCTAACTAAACTAAGACAACATTTTAGCGAAATAAAAAAAAAGAAAAGCCACCCAGTGAGAAGCCAATTCCTTATGATAAACGAGTAATGATGTTGCCATAGTGCCTTCTTCACTGGCACTAATAATTACAATGTTGCATACCCTCTTTCTTTAATTCTATTATTCTTGGCGCAACATTCTTGATCCGTCTTTGTATATTCTTACTTATTCATCTTGACTTGGTCTGGAATCTTCTAAGGTCTGGACTTCTTAAGAGACTTCTGGTCTGGTTTTTCGTTAGGATTTCTCTCTATCAGAAGCCCTGTGTCATTGTTAGTTTTAGATAATAAACACAAGACTTCGATTTATTTTGATGTTACTTTATTTTCAATCCCCAACCCAGACATCTGCTGACTAACATAGCGCGCATGAGTTCCAGTTTAGGCAGGACCTAAAATGACGACTTCCTGCGCTGACGTCTAATGCAAACTGCGACCGAAACAGGTCCCATGTGACTTCACGTATTTTGGCGGGCTTCTGTAATATTTCCATGGAAGAACCCGGCCATGTATTGAAAGGGTCATCCCCTCAGAATTACAGGGATTGACAATAATCTTATGCAACCGCATAGATACGTAACAATAGTAAAGAAGGGGTTCTCTACATTCCTCAGATCTCCAGAACTGGAGCCTCGCAATATGAGTTTTAGCGTCATACTCAGACACTCCATTTATGGGGAAGGGGGGTCTTACAATTTCTGTAGAGGATACATTCAAAGCTCTGCCGACATGACAATTTAACCCCTGATCAATAGTGAAGCTAAAAAGACCCTACCTTGTCGCTCATATAGTGTATGTTTTCTTATCAGTGTCAGAAATTGTCAGTTGAGCCCGACTATTTAAAAGCCAGGGTTGGTTAGCTCAGTCTAGAAGCGTTCGGCTAGAAACCACAAGGCCCTAGTTCGATACCCGCCTCGCCAAGCCAGCGTATGAGTAGCACAGGGATCTGTTGCGTAAAGTGAGGAGCTGATGGTGGTGTGGCGCTCCACCTCAGACACTAAAAATAATCTCCTTGGTCTAGCGCTAGTGGAAAGGGGATAGACTCCCTCGCTGACTGGTTGATACGACTTTAGCCGCCCCGACGAGGACTTTACTTTTTACAGAAGTAGCCTTTCCTAACCTTACACCAATCCAAACCAAACCTTAACGCTGACCCTAACTCAACCTAAAACTAACCCTACCCTAACTCTAACCATAGTCTAGTGTCATAAGGTTTCGGTATTCCTAGAAAAATGTAATCCTTTCCTTTCCTTTCCTTAGAAAAGGGGATAGACTCTCCCTCGTGCCTGATACCTGACGATTAGGCCGCGGCCGACGACTTTACTTTACTACTTTTTTTTTATTTAAATGCCAGAATTTTTAATGCTCTTTTTCAAAGTGGACGGCTTTGGAATATTGCGCATCATAATCTTACCTTTTAAAAAAAAAACGGGAGGCTTGTTGCCTACTAAGCAATATTGAAGCGAGATGGATTAGATTGACGTAGCATTTTGTCTGTCCAGCAAACAAACTCATCTTTATCTATCCCCTTCATCATTTGATTTCTTTTTCACCGCTAGGGCGACGGGGAACGACACCATCCCAAACATTAGCTATTCGTTTATTTTTTCTTCTTTCTTTTTATTTATTTTATTTATTATTTTTGCACCAACCGGCATTTATCGTTTGCTCTTTTTTTAGTTTGTTATCCTCCACGTTCTTGAAAAAAAATGAAAAATAAAAAAAAAAGGAAATTAAAAAATGACAGAGTAACGACAAGAAACATGGACCTTGTCACGTGGTCCCAAGGGATTTCGGAGCTTTTTTAGTTCGATCTCCTTGAAACAATGGAAGAGTAGACTCTAAAAATAAATTGATAAGAGACGAGAAAAAAATGTGTCGGGTATGGGGACATAATTATTGTTTTACCGTTGTTCAAATTACTTCTACAACATTTACTTTTTTTTTATTAGGACAAGTCGTGGCTCAACCTCATCATAAAGATGACAGATTTCTTTCCAGCCTGTGTCAACTTGCTTGTAATTATTTTCTAAATCTTGCTTCTATCATTCGACTATTCAAGTCCCTGGCAATAATACATTCAAAAACCGACATTTCATTCTTTTAAGATGTCTTTGAAATATCCTTCTTTATTCCTGATGTTATAGTACCAAAATCAAAACATTCCTCCGTCGCCAAAATTTTGGACTGAATTAATTAATTAACAACATTAAAATAAAAAAGGTTATTTCTTTTTATTCAGAATATATAAATAATAGTCAACGCGCAGATCGCCAACAGTTATGACTCGGACGCTAAGTACTACTACGTAACTGACTACGAACAACATCCGCGTATTTGTATCTTTATTATGGTTTCGTTGGACGATCCAACTATCTTGTAGTGGAAATATCTTCCCTTACAAACTATTCAACCTTTCCTTTTCTTGCACGCTTATTTTCGAAAACAATATAGAGGAGGTTGTTTTATTTCACTCGGTGAAAAAAAAAATTATAAAAGAATATCTACTTTTAATTTCTATTCAAAATATTTTCATCTTGTTAATAATGGAGATTCGGTCTTTATTTGTCTGTAACCGAAACTACGTCACTGCTTATATCACATCTCCCAAACAGTCATCAATTACATAGAAAAGAGAACAAAAGAGAGAACACACCTTTGATCATATACACTTCAAATTTGAGATTGCATCCTTACACCTTCCTCGTGTTTTTTAATAGAATTTATATGAATACATGTCGGTTTAGCTCAGTCGGTAGACGTTCGGCTAGAAACACAAGGTTCTTAGTTCGATACCCGCCCTCGCCAACTCAGCGTATGAGTAGCACAGGGATCTGTGCGGAAATTTAAGAGCTGATTGGTAGGTGTGGCCGCTCCACCTCAGACTCAAAAACATCTCCTGGTCTACGCCTAGTGAAAGGGGATAGACTTCCTCGCTGATTGGCTGATACCGACATTAGGCCGCCCGACGACTTTACTTTACTTTACTTATATAGTATATTTTATTTTGATACGTATTTAAAGTTATAGCAAAGTTTCCATTTCAAAACAGCTTTATTTTTGCTTTTTACCTTTAATAAATTTGATGATTTTACTTACTGATGGCACAAAACTCTCATGGCATTAGATTTTAACTCCCACCCTCTCTTGCAATAAACTTTCAACAAATAATTTTTACACCGCCTGGAGGTTTTTGCTAGTTATTTATTATTATTATATATATATATTATTTATTATTATATTATTATTATTATTATTATTTTACTCTATTGTAGTAAATTTTACTTTCAGATTAACATTTTACTGTTATAATTTTATAACTAGTTTATTACAACCTCTATTTCATCTTTTTACTTTTTTGTTTTTAGTTTTACTGCATCTTTTTATTATTAGCTTTACTTCATCTACTTAATTGTATTTTTTAATTAGTTTTTTTGCATCCTTTTATTGCAATAAAATATGTTCATCATAAATTCAATAATTATGTTACTGCTGTTTATGTAACGCATACATAATTATTATTTTACAAGATGAATTCCAGAGAGGCCCCCTCCGATCAATCGCGCTGGTCACGTCAAGACCTAGCACCTATAGGATTGTCCTATCCTTTTCCCCTTATGGCAAGCCTTAACCCTTTTATCATATGGGTGTAGAATTGGTGATGAGGGTCTTCGTGTCCTGGGAATGACGTTAAACTCTATTGATGGTAGGTTCCAGTCTGGAGGTGTCGTGAATGTGGAGCACCCTTCATCACACATTGCTACCAAGTTCCTCTGACCGGAATGGTAGTACCTGTTTAGGGTCCCATCTATGTTTGAAAAGAAAAATATGAGTTTTATAAAAAATTAAGCATCCATTAAGAATGAGTTTATTTCGAAACTTTGTCGGCATTAAATGACCACTGGAGTTGATATGCCGTAAAACTAAACAAACTAACAAGATGTATTCCGTGGAAATTCCACGGAATTACATCAGAAGAGTTTACAAAAATTAACTTTTACATAATTTTAAAACTAAAAATGATATTTCTTCTATGAATAATATTGATTTCTTTTTTTCTTTGTTTCTTTTCTTTTTAATTTAGTGAATCAACACATATATTACCTAATAAAACAATAAATATAACCTTAAATATTTTTTTTTTAATTAAGTGGCAAAAATTGAAGAATTAAGGTTTTATGAAGTAAGTCGCTACTGTTGTAGGTTAAATAATATTTATTTATTCTAAAGAAGAATTGGTTAAAGTTTTAAAAAAGGTTGTTTTATTACAATAAGGCTAACGTTGCAAGTTCGCGAAAAGGTTATCTTTCAAAACAGTGGACAATCATAAAAATTTATCTGCAAAACGATCGCTTATTAGGGAACAAAAATAGCAGAAGGCAATAGAAATATTAGATTGAAATGAATAATAAAACAATTAGTTATTAATTTTTCAATCTTTTTTTTATAAGGTCAATTTATACGCGAAGTAAAGCTGATTTGTGATTCAAAGTTTTATTTTATCTAAACTGGTTGTCTGTCATAGCTAAAAAACAAGATGTCTTCCCTACTATTTACCCATAGTTGGGGCGAGAACAGATAATTATGCAAAATCTTAACTAGAATTGTGAGGAATAAAATGATGAGATGAAAAGTCTTAACCGTCTCTTCTTCTAATGGACAAAATCTCAAAGTGAAATGCTAATAGCCTTGTCCAGGATTTGAACTTAGATCACGATTATATTTCCTACGACGAGTCTTAACGTAGGTCTTTTGATAATTTAGCGTGAAATGAGTACTACAGTGTTCAGCTATAAAGTTGGATGAAAATGGGGAAAATATCTGATTTATCCTTCTAAAAGAATTAGTTAATTTTAGGTTGGTTGGATTTTATGGCATGCATCTCTTGTTGGTGTTATTTTATGCTGAAGACTTTTGTTTCATTCATTATTATGGGTACTTCAATTTTTTAAACTCAATTGTTATCACATTTTTTTTATCTAACCCATAGATGGACCTTAACAGTATTAATCACTCTGGGCCAGATAATACCAGTACCAGAAACAAAAGACCCTCAGCCACCACCTTCTAGCAACTATATGATAAAAAAAAATTGGGGCGTGATATAAGTGCAATATGATCGGTTACAATCATATAGTGCTAGGGCTGAGACGGACCAGCCGATTGGATGGGGGGGGGCTCGACCGCCGTCTAGCCTAAGCAAGGACCAAAGTGTAGTGTTGACCATGTAGTGGAAACCTCCCAATCGGCTCGTATTGTAAAGCCCTAGCACTACATGATTGTATTGACTATATTCCTCGTGGCAAAACTTAAACCTTTTTATCATATATGTGCTAGAAAGCGTGACTGAGGGTCTTATTGTTTTGGGGGATGACGTTAAAAGCTATCTGATGGTGAGTTCCCATTCTGGGGAATAAGGAGAACTCAGAATAGTATTACTTGTTAGGGTCCCATCCATGGGTTAAATAGAAAAGAATGAGTTAAAAAAACTTGTTTAAAAACAATTGATTTTAAAAAAATTGAAGTATCAATCATGAATGAATAAAACAAACAGTCTTCGGCATACAATAAACCAACAAGGGTTGACATCCCATAAAATCCAAATAATAACCAACAATAACACGAACAAGTATGTATGGGAATGAGAATAAAAAACATTTGACAGATTCATAAACAGTAAAAAAAATACAATTTTACACCACCTATTCGCCAAGGGTAAGGATTGACAAAAGCAAAACAAGTATGGAACGAGGATCGAAACTCACTATTCCCCGGTAATGGATTTGCGAAGACTAGCTTGCTAACCATTATCAACGACGGTACGCCCTCATAAGCGTTAAAGACACGAAAGACACTTCTATATTTCCTAATATTCGAAAAATATATTTCTAATGAGCAAAACGATAACACCGATAGACTTTGGAAAACTTTATCTACTTACATAAATTGGCTACATTTATTGAGAGTTATTATAAGTCTAGTATTCCCTAGAGAGTTCTTCAAACGGGAGGAATCGTAAAGTAAGGGAGGTAACTCTCAATTACTTGTTATGTTACTTTTGAACTTTAATACTAAGCTCAACAGGTTGAACGTTCTCTAAAGTTATTTTTGTATTTAACAAGCACCGTTATTTTGACTCAATAACCAGAATATCCACACACCACCCCCATCCCTACAACGTTCTGAGTGAAGCCGCCATCGTTTATAAACAATCATAAGTTCGGTTTTTCCGTCCAGGTTGCTGTGTGGTGCGGCAATGGGTTAATTATCTTTTGTTTCTCGTTATCAACTTCCGCCTCTAAAGTGATTTCATTGACTCCCAATAAACAGGAAAAATCCTGTAAAAATAAATAACGTGTAAATATCTCGTATATAATCAGCCTCGTTTTTAAAAAAAAGAATTAGCGTTGTAAAGTCGTTTCCCCTTGTTTTGCTCGCGCAAAAGATTAAGAAGCGTGTCCTTTATTCGCATTTGGACTTTGGATTTTTGTTTAGTTTTCACAAGCGAAATGTAAAGAAGGAAGACTTGGTAAAAACAATAAATAACAAGCACTGAAAATGAACGGGAAACAGGCCAAGACAAGTAGAGATATTCAAAGCATTTGAAATATGTTTTTCTTTTTTCTTCTCTCTCTTTATAAAGACATATTTTCTTTGTTAATATCGGTTATTTTATAGCATTCATTTGGTGTTTATAAGAATATCAACATTTCCCTCTTGACGCTAATTCAAAAAGTGTGAACTTATAATAACAATACGAGAATTAAATAGTAAACTCTGGCTGAACTTAGGAAATCTAGGATTTAATTAGAAACAATAACAAGGATAACGATTAATAGGAAATTTATATTTTTATTTATGAGTTACACTTGCACATACACACACACACACACAACACACACACAGCACACACACATATATATATAATATATATATATATATATATATGAAATTTAACATTTTGAAAAAAACAATTGATGTTGTTATGTAATTGCTGACAGAAATCTGTTCGACCAAATCGATAACAACTGGTCTTCATCACGAGCAACATAGACGGGAAAAGAAAGATATCTGTTTAAAAGACTGTTTACAAAAACAGAACGCTATATTCAACGGAACATATCTTATAAATTACAATAAAAAATGCGCTGTTCTGTTTGAAAAATAAAATAACATTTTATTTTTTATTTTTAAAAATCAGAAGCCATTATAGTTTAGTAAAATACTCAAAAGTTTGTTGTAAAGTTATATTAAAAGTGTAAAGTGGTATCAAAATGTTTAGGATATATTTCAGCTGTTAAATAATATAACACGAGTCCACAGCGTATTTGAAGAAAGATGTTAAAGTTCCAAAATTACTTTGGTGTTGATAAGTCCCGTAGAGTTTTTAAATGAAAACACACTCTCTTTTCCGAGAGTCTAAATTGCCACACGTTCGTTTTTTGTTTTGTTTTTGTTTTTTTTTTGGGGGTTTTTTCGATTTTTCCGTGGAGTCATTCTCTCTCTGTCTCTCTCCTCTCTCTCTCTCTCTCTCTACTCTCTTCTCTCTCTCTCTCTCTCCTCTCTCTCTCTCCAAAAGATATATATTAAATTTATAATTTCATTAAAAAAAACTTCACATGAATTAAAAGAAATGGAATTACATTTGACTCACCTTTTCTTACTATAAATTAGTTTAAAGTAAGAGCTTTGCAGAAAGCAAAACGAGAAGGTGGTTCCATAAATTTCGTCGGCATTTTTTTCTAGAGACAACCTCAAGCACGGTCCAATAAACTCAGCCCTTACCCATTTAAAACTAATGGCCCCCTGTAATATATAATATATATAGTATATATATATATATATATATATGAGAAGAAAATATTTAAAAATATAACAAACACAGGATGTTATGATTCAGGGGGACCATTTTATGTGTTCAATACTTAAGCATTCGGTATATTTTACCATCTTCAGGACACTGTTAAGTATAATGTTATGTGAGGGACAAAATGAAAGATGTTAAGTGTATAGATGAATGTGTGAATATGATGTTATTAACCGTTAATTTTTATATCGCGCGTTTGTTTACGAAACCAATGACGTGATCATTGGCATGTGCAAAAATGGAAGGTGAAAGATCATAGGATGAGCGCATGCATGAACGTTGCAATTTTTCACATGCAATGATGCTTGACCCGTGTGTTCACCCTGGGTAACTGAAATCCTATGTATCTCAGATACCCACGGGTGGAAATGGACCATAATCGCTGAATACACATCTTTACGCCCTTTTTTTTTCTTTACAAATTACACACACACACACACACACACAAACACACACACACACATCACATACACACACACACACACAATTTTCAAAATTAGGTACGACTCCAATTAAGCACATTCTCCAAAAAATTACGGCAAAAAGCCATTTAAACCAACTGTGTTTACAACTTACCATATTCGTCGTGTAATAAAAGTCACTTAGAAGAGGAATGTTACCTCTACTCTAAACAAATCATAAAATCTAAGAAGTTCGTTTGGTGTTGGGTTATGGGATCGGCCTGTCAGTCTGACGTCCGGTTTCAAATCACGCACAGGGCGGTCTTTCGATCTAAGTCTGCTGATGAGGCCTAATAGGCCGAAAATGTACATACAGAGATTGATTTTTCTCGATTTGTTTAGCCTATACATTTAATAGGTATTCCCGCTAATTCATTATTAATTAATTAATTTCAAAAAATAGGCTACGACTTCCAATTAAGCACTATCTCCAAAAATTATCGGCAAAAACCATTCTAAACAAACTTGTTTACACTTTAATATATATATATATATAGATTAGTCCTTTAATCTAAACCTTGTGTCACAGTCGAACACCATAATGACTTGGTTAATAGCACTTTTAAAAGATCCATATATATTGGCCACCCATTGCTTGTAGATGCTCATTAACCAATACCGATATGCTACCACCTACAATGAACGTGAGACCCCACAAGTTCGTGTCGTTGCGGAATACTCTGATTTAATTTTTTTCCTTCTTGCCCAAATAACGCCACTATATGTTAAAGTCATGGGAAGGGACTCGTCGCTCCGAATTCAATCCTGGACGTGGTATTGCATTTTCACTTACGCTAATACCTTGGGAAAGGTATGATTCCTATTTCCCTCCAGCTATGGATAAATAGTAGGCAGACTGGGCTCTTTAACCTGGTTAGGCAAGACCGGTCTAGGAAGAAGGAAAACTCTGAATTCAAACCTGTTAAACTCCGCTTAAGAAATTGACATTGTGTCGCATCCTGCTCATCGGAGGGTTGGTAAGATATATATATATATCCTAAAAAGCGCAATAATTTTTGACAGAATATTGCTGATTTTTCTTTTCACATTTGCTTTGACATAATATATATATATTATATATATATATATATATATATATATTATATAATCGGAACAACTGTATATATTACGTTTTTTACTATTTCTCTGAATTTTTTTAGATGAGTCTTGATAATTAGTATTTTTGGATTATTCGGACTATAGTCCTCATCTTTATTGTGTTATCTGACAATGTCGGGCTGATGTGCCCTCCACCCTCTACAGTATTTCTTGCCGGATTCGGGAACTTTTTCGGACTCGGAAACCTTCTTTTCGGACTCGGGAACTTTAACAGTAAGGATCGAACTCACTGCGCCACTTAACTGGCTCACGATATTAGCTTCTCACGAAACATTGCTAACTCTTGGCACTAGGCCACGGAAATGGGCTACCTCTTGGGAATAGAACCTTACACACGCGAATCAGCCTGCGAGCTGGTTTGCTAACCATTGGCTACAATCAAATACTATATCTCTGGAAGTTTTAGATTGAGCTTAGTTGATTAATATATATTGATTATTCGGATATAGTTCCTCGTCTTTATTTTATCTGTACAGATGTTTTGGCTCGATGTGCCCTGTCCTGGTCCTTCTTCAGTATTTCTTTTCTTATATCGTGAAAAGTTCAGCTGTAAGGATTCACACACCACACACACACACACACACACACACATATACTATATAATATATATATATATATATATATATTTATATATATATATATATATATATGAATGTGTCTGTGTGTCTGTGTTTCAAGCATCAAGAATTTAATCTTCTGGAGACTTTAAGTATTCCAACAATCTATTTTATAGAATTTAGACATAGGAATATAAACGTCATTGTCTGATCCATATAAAGAATGTCTGAACTGTATTTAATAAATTGTTTTAAACGAAGTTAGCGTTCACCTTTAAAAGTGGTATATACACCGAACAGACAGACAGACAGACACACACACACACCACACCAACACATACACACCACACACACATATATATATATATATAGAGAGAGAACAGAGACAGAGACAGAGACAGAGACAGACAAAGAGACAGAAGAGACAGAGATAGATAGATAGATAGATAGATAGATGATTGATATAATTAAACAAATTTCTGGTTAAAAATATAGAATCTTTATTGTTCTTCAAGGTTTTTCTTTTCTTTTAAAGTTTCTAGCCATTCTTTTGATGATATCATCTTGAATAGATAATCAGTTTCAAGTGTATTATTAATAAACCAAGTACTTTTTGTTCTTTTGTTTACCAAATTATCAAGCCAATTTATTTTTTTGCTAAACTATCATTTTCAACAACTGTTTATCATTTGACTAAACTATTGTTTAATTTTCACAATTATTTAAAGAGATGCTGCCCATATATATATATATTATATATATATATATATATATATATATATATATATATATATATATGAGACAGACACAGAGCACAAAAGAGATTGAAATCACAGAGAGAGACAGAGAGAAGAAGGACCAAGTGAGATGCGTTTGAGAGTTATTGGGAAAATCAGTTAAGCTTATGATGACAAAAGCACAATTTCTTAGAAGAAAGTATTTAATCGCATACACAAAAGACACGTATACACACTATACATAATACCTACATACATACATACATACACACATAACTACATACATTATACTTACATTACATAACTACATACATATTAACAATATGGCCTGATATCTAATTCGCATTTAGACCTTTCACTGACTAAGCAGTTTTACTGGTTTCGTAATACGCAATATTCAATTTAACGATAGAGATAAAATAAAAAATAAAATTAAAGAATAAGTCAAGAATGAACAGCGTATTAAAACTTAAAAATATCCACCTGAATGTTTTTTTTTTATATAGAATTATTAAATAACAAATTAAAAAAGTTTCAAAAAAGTAATGAAAGAAAAAAAAGGTGGGTGGGGGGTGGAAATAAAACAAAGGTCTTCCAACTTTTGACATTTTAACGCATTTCAGGGGTGGAGGAAAGTTTTGGGGTGAAGGAAATCGGGATCATTTTACTTTCATCATTTGACTTTTTTTCTTGACTATGTACATTCAATTATTTAGCAAGACCAGTATCAGTTTTCGTCAATCATCTTAGGGCCATTTAGTTTTCGTTGCTGGAAAGAATCTTTTTTGCTCCACGGCCGGAAAGTGATCAGCTCCAATGTAAACATTTTCGCATCATTACTTACAAAATAAAAACCATCGACTCGTTTTCGAACCAAGTCGAACTTCTAAGGTTCATTTACTGATATGGTTCTGTTTTAATTTTCACAACGCAACACAAGGAAGGATTCGAGATTTACTATCAATTTGGAGTAGGTCGTCTACGCAGGCTCACTCTGCGGCGATATCTTTTCAAAGTTACCTACATACACACACACGCGCGCGCGCACACACACACGCCCATACACAGCAGATACACTCACCCACGCGCACACACACACACCACACACACACATATAATATATAATAATATTAAAGGTGTGTCAAAAAAGTATTGCAATTTTTTGTACTCCTTGTATTCTAAAGAAACAACAACAATGTCCATTCAGTCTTCATTTCTATCTCTGTAAATACTACTTTAAACTTGGTACTTTTTGACAGCCTCTGTATTCTGAATAAAAAAATAATGAAACGGACCCGTTATTTTTTTCAGAGTACAAGGTGTGTTAAAAAAGTACAAAGAATCGCGATACTTTTTTGACATACCTTGTATAGTATAAGAAACATACTTTTAAAGAAAAACTTTTATTTAATTTTACATTTCATTTAAATATAGTCTGGGTTATTGTAAACTACAAAAATCAATAAACCAACCAACCAACAATCTTAAAAACTTAGATTAATCTTATATGATAAATTTCTGACATATTTCTTGCCCGAACGGCTTTACGAGAGATGGTCATCTTTAGTCATGTTTCATTGTTATATCAGCAGCCCAAGTTTTTAACATTTTCATTTAGCGTATACCCTTGGGAAAGGTATGAATCCTACTCTCCCTATGAGTAATAGTAGGGCAGACTGGGCTCTTTCATTGTTATAAGTCCAAGGTTCTTACATTTCATTTAGCGCTAATACCCTTGGGAAAGGTATGAATCCTGCTCTCCCCTATGGGTAAATAGTAGGGCAGACTGGGCTCTCTTTCATTGTTAAAGTCCAAGGTTCTTACATTTCATTTGGCGCTAATACCCTTGGGAAAGGTATGAATCCTACTCTCCCTATGAGTAAATAGTAGGGCAGACTGGGCTCTTTCATTGTTATAAGTCCAAGGTTCTTTACATTTCACTTAGGCGCTAAATACCCTTGGGAAAGGTATTGAATCCTACTCTCCCTATGGGTTAAATAGTAGGGCAAAGACTGGGCTATTTAACCGTGGTTAGGCAACCGGTCTAGGAGAAGGAAAACTCTGAATTCGAACCTGTTGAATTCCGCTTAAGAAATTGACCTTGTGTCGCATCCTACTCGTGCGGAGGGGTTGGTAAATATATATAAGCCCAAGGTTCACTCTAACCCTTAATGGTAGTACCTGTTAGGGTCTTATTTATGGGTCGAATAAATGTTTGAAAATTATTTGTATTTGATAGAAATATTTGATATGACATAACCTTGTGCAAAAACTGTTAAGAAATAACGGAAAACATGTAAATGTTAACATGCAATGTATACCATTCCGTAATCTATAAGCATAAAATAAATGTAAAATGTCTGACATAGCATTAAAATCAATCAATCAGCCAGTCTAATAGATATTTAGTAAGATGTTAATTATAAATCAAACCAAATGAAGTTAATGAAAATCATTTATGCCAATTTGAAGATATCAAGAACTTGAAACATAGAAACTTTTATAAAAATGTCTTTATTTTCTGCATTTAATGACCCGAAAGGGGTTGATATGCCGTAAAACAAACAAACAAAATATAAACAGGAGAAAATGACAGTAAAGTAGATTTTATTGCGCCAATTTTCTAAGTTGAGAATCTCAGCCTGCCTTGAAAACCAGCCTCCAAATTTCCGCTGTTTTACCTATGGAGAAACATTGACCAGTGAGAACGACTATTTCTATAGCAACATCCAACTCTTTTTATCATATATGTGCTAGAAGGTGGTGGCCGAGGGTCTTATTATCCTGGGTATGATGTTAAACTCTATCTGATGGTGAGGTTCCAGTTCTGGAGGTCTGGGGAATGTGGAGTACCCCTTTATCACCAATATTCCCAGGTCCACTGAGTGGTAGTACCTGTTAGGGTCTCATTTATGGGTTAAATAAGGAAAATAAGAGTTAGAAATGTGTTTAAAAATTTGAGTACCATCAAGAATAAATATAATAAAACATATCCGGCATAAAATAATCCAATGGGTTGATATGCCGTAAAATCGAAATAACAAACAACGACTATTTCAGCCATAGGGCCGACTCATTACTGCCACAAGAGTGTCGTTTAGAAATCAGTCGCACAACCCCACCCCATTTTCTCTCTCTCTCTCTCTCTCTCTCTCTCTCTCTCTCTCTGCATCCCTTTCCTACGCCGCACATTGCGCGCACAAATCTCTCTCTCCCGCTCCATCCCCCTCTCTCTTTCTCTCTACCCCTCTCTTCTACCTCTTTATTTCTTTCCCTCCCTCTACACCCCCTCTCTCTCTCCCTCTCTCTCCCCCTCTCTGTCAGTCTGTCTCTTTCTCTTTCTCTCTCTATCTCTACACCCTTTCCTACGCTGCGCATTGCACGCACGACTCTCTCTCTCTCCCTCCCTCCATCCCTCTCCATCCTCTCCATCCCTCCTCTCTCTTTCCCCTATCTCTCTCTCTCTCTCTCTCTCTCTCTCTCTCTCTCTCTCTCTCTCTCTCTCTCCCTGCATCCCTTTCTTGCGGTGCACATTGCACGCACGAATCTCTCTCTTTCCCTCCCTCTCCATTCCCCCCCTCTCTCTTCTCTCTCTCTCTCTCTCTCTCTCTTCTCTCTCCCTGCATCCCTTTCTAACGCTTCACATTGCATGCATGAATCTCTCTCTCCCTCCGTCTCCCTCCCCCTCTCTCTCTCTCTCTCTTTCTTTCTCTCTCTCTCTCTCTACATCCTTTCTACGCTGCACATTGCACGCACGACTCTCTCCCTCCCTCTCAATCCTCTCAATCCCCCCTCTCTCTCTCTCTTTCTCTCTCCCCCCTCTCTCTCTCTCTCTGCCATTTCCCACGCCACTCATTGCGCACGCGGGACGGTTCTCTTTGATGCTTAACCCATTTACAATATCCAAGTCTTTCAAAATGCAAATGAACATCGCGCAGCAAAACGTCTCCTCCTCCGCCGCCGCCGCCGGCCATCTCTCTCACCATCGACGCGCGCATACAACAAAAGATAAACTACCACTCGAGCCATTTCGCCGAACAAAACTTTTCATCTCAATTTCTTCCAATAAACTTTCGCTGCCAGGCTCACTGCGCGAAAAAAATCTGATAAAAAAAAATTCGTCGAAAAAAGAACGAAGCGCAAATGAATTCGGCGTCCATTTTCGCACAAGACCCTGACCACAAATGACGCAATCGGATGCAAAAAAATTAGAGGGTGGGAGGTAAAAAAAATAAATAAATAAAATAAATAAAAATACTGCTACTCTCCCTCCCCTCCCAAGCCCCTTCTCCCTCCCCCAAACAGAACTTTGTCTTTTGTAATTATTTTTGGCGGGTATTGTTCTTTATTAAGTGATTGACTTTGCGATATGGAAAAAGGACAAACGATTAA
>CM042138.1:26480306-26482806 GCA_023376005.1 Doryteuthis pealeii | reverse complement strand
ATATATATATATGTGTGTGTGTGTGTGTGTGTGTGTGTGTGTGTGTGTGTCCATCTATCTATGTATATATGTATGCAAATATAGTGAGAAATTTAATTATATATATAAATAAATCACCTGAATAAGGAGAGTATTAAAATAGGTTTGAAAATGAAAAGAAGACAAAGTTGATAATCAACAGTAACGTTTTGAAAGCAATCATAAAAATAGATGAAATTCGGAAAGAAGTTAAAAAAATATAATTACTCAGGGCAAATAATAAAATTAGAAAAAGATATTGAAAATGAAATAAAAGAAATACGTATAACGATTGGTTGGAAAGTATTTTGTTAAATTCGATACATAATGACGAGGACCTTGCCAATGAGTTGAAAGGTATTATTGTGAAACACAGAAATTAACTAAATAGCCAGAAAAAATCGAAAGGCAAGTAATAACTAAGAGATAAAAAGTAATAACTAAGAGATAAAAAGAGCAATGCAAGTAATAACTAAGAGATAATAATCGAAAGGGAAATGCAAGAAATAACTGAGAGATAAAAAAATCGAAAGGGCAATGCAAGTAATAACTAAGTGATAAAATAATCGAAAGGGAAATGTAAGATAACTAAGAGATAATGAAAATCGAAAGGGCAATGCAAGTAATAACTAAGAGATAAAAATCAAAACGGCAATGCAAGGAATAACTAAGAGATAAAAATCGAAAGGGCAATGCAAGGATAACTAAGAGATAAAAATCGAAAGGGCAATGCAAGTCATAACTAAGAGATAAAGAAATCGAAAGAGCAATGCAAATAATAACTAAGTGATAAAATTATCGAAAGAGCAATGCAAGTAATAACTAAGAGCTAAAAAATCGAAACGGCAATGCAAGGAATAACTAAGAGATAAAGAAATTGAAAAGCCAATGTAAGTAATAACTAAGAGATGAAAAATCGAATGGGCAATGCAAGTAATAACTAAGAGAAAAATCGAAAGAGCAATGCAAGTAATAACTAAAGCTAAAAAAATCGAAACGGCAATGCAAGGAATAACTAAGAGATAAAGAAATTGAAAAGCCAATGCAAGTAATAACTAAGAGATAAAAATTCGAATGGGCAATGCAAGTAATAACTAAGAGATGAAAAAAAATCGAAAAGGGCAATGCAAGTAATAACTAAGAGATAAAAAAAATCGAAAGGGCAATGCAAGTAATAACTAAGAGATAAAAAGAGATCATCATGGATCAGTAAGGCATACGATATAAGATACAATAAAACAATAACATTGAAATTGGACAGAATCCATAGTAAGATGGAAAGACAATGGAGGCTGCAATATTTCGGCTCTTCATCCTTGAAGCAATATACACATCACTCAAACCAGAGAGCTGTAAACAAGGAATTCATATACCATTTACAACTCAGCGTCGGTTCCAGCTTGACGCTGCCTTATCCTGAGTAATCACAATCATTTTTTTATCCCTACTTATTAAGGCATTCTTGTGTTCTCTATCGTAGTTCTTTCTCTTGTGGTAATCCTCTGAAGAGACTCGGGTGAAAACAAAAAAAGATTCTTAAGGATGAATCCTCTTATGATTGAAATTCTAAAAGTTCAATGGAAGTGTGCACTAGAAACAACGGCGCATATCACATAAATGCGTCCTGCCCTCTTAGCCTAAAAAAACGCTAAGCGGTGCCTGCTTAAAATCGGTGCCTGCTGAAAATCAAACCCGCTTCATTATTGAACTCCCTAGCTGTTTGAAGGCGTTTTTTCCGAAAAGTTGATGTGATATGAAAGCGATATTTTACACTCCCCAAATCTTTTCTCAACAAGTAAAGGTAAATATTATAAACCCCACCTCTTTGAAATATATTTTAGCGGTTTCAAGGCGTTATTATCGAAAAATAAATTTTTTTTAGTGGTTTGAAGGTGTTAAAATTAAGCCATCACCCAGGCTTTTTATCATCAAGTAAATGTAAATATTTTACCTTCCCCACTTGAAAATATCTTTTTTCTCGGTATTTTCATTTTATTTTAATTCAAAACAACTGTCACGAATTCTAAAATAAAATACCGCTTTTATATTACATTAACTTTTCGGGAAAAACGCCTTCAAACAGCTAAGGAGTTTATAAGTAGTACGGGTCGGTTTTTCAGCAGGCATCGCTTTGCGTATTTTAGGACAGGAGGCCAGGACCCATTCATGCGATAATACGCGAAATAACAATCGAAAATGAAAAAGGTAAATGAAATAGTGAGATGTGATAGTTGAATTTGCTGGTAAGATATGGTAGAGACTAAGCCAATTATGGTTATCAACGAATATATATATATATAATTATATATATAATTAAACAAGAGACACATCTGTTTAACTATTTTATTTTTGATCTTTTCGAATTTTCTGGCCAATTTTTTAACACCTTGGTGGAATCCGTGGATAAGATTTTGGGAAAATACACACATTCTGCACAAAGAAAAAAATAAACAGAAACTCCAAATACTAAAAGCTCTATACA
>CM042138.1:26467806-26470306 GCA_023376005.1 Doryteuthis pealeii | reverse complement strand
TTAAAAGTTGTTAAAATTCAAAATACTTAGGGTTAGATTATTGATAGGCAATATCCTTTAGATTACCTTCCCTCCTGTAGAATGTGGGAACGGAAGATCCAGAGCTTAGTAAGTTAAGTAGTTAAGCAGGAGACGCCATGATGTAAGCATCGTCTCAGCTTCACTCCAGCCGTGGTTGAGAAAGTTTGGCTCTAAATGAAATAAAAATGTGATCACATAAATTATAAGCCTTGGTTGTCTCTTTTGGGAACTAATGGCGAACCAGCTTCTTCAGAACCAGACCAATAAGAAGAAATAAAGTCAAACCAGACCAATTTGAAGAATGCATCAGCAACACAAGAAACAGAAATAAGGTAGCAGTCGAGCTAATCCAAATAACTAGTGAGATTTGGATGTGGGCATATGACTATGGATGCTTTCATATTAGCATATCTCATATCTTCTTTTTTCTCAAGTAAGAAAAGACTTTTAAAATGTGGGAGACATATACGAATGCCTTCCATCACCAATCTCCTTATAAACCTCCTAAGAACTTTCTCGATATTTATATACCCGAGTGGAAGGGGTATACAACAGCATCTTTGGCAAAAAAGAAAGTTCGAAAAGAATTTATCTCAGATATAATGTGACTTTTTACTTTTTACTATTTATCCAATTAGTCACATGATTCTCTTGAAATTAAACAAAAAAGAAAAGCATTCACCTGAAAGACTACATAAAGGCACCTAGAAGATGTCTAGCAAAACAAAATGTTTAATAAAGTTAAATTATAAAAAAATTTTAAAATTTAAAAAATTTAGAAATTAAAAAAAAAACAACTTTCCATTTTCATTTAACCCCATTGTTATATTAGTCACATTTATGAAAGATTTACAAAAATTGTTATACAAGGTGTGTTAAAAAATTATTAAGCTATTTAACAAGACAAATGAACAATGAATGACATGTTAATTTTTTTTCAAAATAACTTCCTTGGCATTCAATATTTATTTCAACAATATATATATATATATAATATATATATATATATATATATATATATATATGTTGTGGATTTTGCGTCTCCGTATGCTTCTGGTGTGTATATCTATTAGAGGTGAATGTAAGTATTTGTTTCCGTTGTGGGAGTTACTTATACCAGGTTTGGGCTGAGGTGTGAAACATTAACATACGTATTATGCTGATATTGTTAGCGTAATATGTTAGAAGAGGAATAAATATCTGAAGACTCTGTGATTTGTTTTGAGTTTCATTTATTTAGACTGGTAAATTTTCGAGATTTCTACGGCTCTTCGACTTGACCTGAATGGTAGCAGTAAATAAATGAAACTCAAAACAAACCACAGAGTCTTCAGGTATTTATTCCTCTACTAACATATTACGCTAACAATATCAGCATAATACGTATGTTAATGCTTCACACCTCAGCCCAAACCTGGTATAAGTAACTCCCACAACGAAAACAAATACTTACATTCACCTCTAATATATATATATATATATATATATATATATATATAAATAATAGTAATAGTAATGCTACATCAATCAAGAAAGTTAGTTAGTTCAGTTAGTTCAAGTTCTCTGCTTGCTTAGACTATGTACTCCGAACATCATTAGATACCATAAAAGAAGAAGGCTTCACACTAAAAAAGGCAAGAAGCAGGCGATATCCCGCACAGAAAATCACAGATGCGGACTACGCTGATGACCTTGCACTCCTTGCAGATACACCACCACAGGCCGAGTCACTACTGCATAGCCTAGAGAAGGCTGCAAATAATATTGGCCTTCATGTAAACTCCGATAAAACAGAGTACATATGTTTCAAAAGGAAAGGAGACATAACCACACTCAACGGTAAGCCCCTTAAGCCAGTAGAACAATTCACATACCTAGGTGGTAATATCCTATCCACAGAAAGCGATGTAAATACACGAATAGGAAAAGCGTGGTCGGCCACAAACAAATTATCAGTAATATGGAAATCCGATCTCACTGACAAGCTAAAGCGACAATTCTTCCAGGCGGTGGTTGTATCAGTGTTGCTGTACGGATGCACCACATGGACCCTAACGAGGCGCCTTGAGAATAAGCTGGATGGGAGCTGCACAAGAATGCTGCGTGCAGTCCTGAACAAATCGTGGAAGCAGCACCCCACGACGAAACAGCTATATGGCCACTTGCCCCCATCTCACAAACCATTCGAGTGAGACGGACAAGACATGCCGGGCACTGCTGGAGAAGCAAGGATGAGCTCATAAGTGACGTTCTTCTGTGGAAGCCAACACACGGACATGCTAGTGTGGGCCGCCCAGCAAGGACCTACATTGACCAACTAAGCAAAGACGCAGGTTGCTGCACAGAGGACCTCCCTGGGAAAATGAATGATAGGAAAGGTTGGCGAGAGATTGTCATGGATATCCGTGCTAATAGCGCGACATGATGATGATGATGATATATATATATATATATATCCACAACTCCCTATCGGTGTTCG
>CM042138.1:26455306-26462806 GCA_023376005.1 Doryteuthis pealeii | reverse complement strand
GGGATTACACTTGTCAAGTTCATTTTCTATAAGAAAAAGTATCGAATTTTATGCGATACATACGTTGTAAGTGCCTTCAAGTAAAAATTTAATATATATAATATATATATATATGAAGAGAAATGGAAGTGAATCCGGCGGTATGTAGTATAGAGAAAAATTAGAAAAGACACAGGTTTAAATAAAAATGAATGGTAAGTTTATTAGCTTCAGGGCTAAGAGTCGGATCTTAGCCCTGAAGATCATTAAACGAAAATTTTAGTAGGTTTATCTGACTCATTAGATTTATCTTTATTATTTGCTCTACTTAGGTATTGAGCACTTTTTACTTATTAGCTTTAGTTTCCTGGCGGTTTTGTATGAATATATATATCTTATATATACTAGCAAATATATGCACCCTCCGGGTGCAAGTATTTAAGTTTTAATATAATAAAATATCATATCAAATTAGAAAGGCTAATGAAACTGAATAAGTATGTAGATAGAAAGATTTGGAAAAGAGGGGGGTATGATTGTAAAATAGAACAACTTTGAAACTAACTCTTCCATCATCTTCCATTACTCCCGTCTTTCATTGGTAAATTTTCCTAATTTAACTATCTAGTTAAAATAGGAAGTAAAGTATAATATTACAGTTATTTCTTCTTATTAATCGATTTCATTTAAGATTTATCGCCGAGATTTTTGCTCATATTCATTAAGATAAAACCAAACAATTAAAAATCAATAATACTAAACACATATTTATTAAAATCAAATTTTTAAGATCAATATGTAAATTAGCCTTTCCATTCGCACTGTAAACCACTATTTTGTTGTATATATAAATACAATTACCTGTTATTAGTATCTAGATATGGTCAATACTATTAATGATGTATAACAATTTTATTAATAATAGAAGTTTAAATAAAAGTAAAATCATGGAGAATGTGACGTAAATAACAAAGGGAATTGTGACTTGAGTAGTGATAGAGTTTCGGTTACAGACAGAAAAACACACAATCTCCATTATAAGAAGATATACATATAAATTGTTTTTTCTTTTGGCCAAATATTGTACCAATAGATTATTTTTGGTTGGTACGATTATCTTGGTCTTTTCTTTTTTTTCCAGAAATTTTTTTCTCACCGGGTAATGTTTGGTAGTATATTTTTACAATCAAACTATTTACTGTTTTTTTTTCTCAACGCGAGGATTTACCATCAAATCTGGTATATTAAATTATATATATATATATAATATTATATAATATATATATATATACGAATTTTATGAGTTTTAGAGATGACGTCTATAAAACTGCAGGGGAGATATATATTTTGATTTTTTTTATTACGTCTAGTATGATTACTAATCCCTAAGAGGCATATGGTTAGTGGGACGTGCAAAATACGTGAAGAGGCGATATAAACAAATATGGATGATTTCATATATATATATATATATATATATATATATATATATATATATATATATATATATATATATATACATATATATATATATATATATATATATATATATATATATATATATATATATATATATATATATATATGCAACCTGTGTCGGTGTTTCTTGCAGATACACCGGCACAGGCTGAGTCCCTACTGCTTAGCCTGGAGAAGGCAGCAAAGAATTTCGGCCTCTATGGGAACTCCAATAAACCCGAGTTCATGTGCTTAAAAAAGAAAGAAGACATCTCCACAGTTGACGGTAAGCCTCTTAAGCCAGTAGAATAGTTCACATACCTAGGTAGTAATATCTCATCCACAGAAAGCGATGTTAATACACGTATAGGAAAGGCATGGGCGGCCACAAACAGATTATCAGTAATATGGAGGACCGATCTCACAGACAAGCTGAAGCGAAAATTCTGCCAGGCTGTGGTTATATCAGTGCTGCTGTATGGCTGCACCACCTGGACCATAACAAAGCGCCTCGAGACTAAGCTAAATGGAACCTGCACAAGAATGTTGCGAGCAGTTCTGAACAAGTCGTGGAAGCAGCACTCCAAAAAGAAGCAACTATATGGTCACCTGACCCCATCTCACAGACCATCCGGGTGAGACGGACTAGGCATGCAGGACACGGCTGGAGAAGCGAAGACGAACTCATAAGCGACGTTCTCCTGTGGAAGCCAACATATGGACATGCTAACGTGGAACGTCACTAAGGACCTATATTGACCAACTATATTATATATATATTATATATATATATAATATATATAATATATATATATATATATATAGAACCTTGAAAACTGTACATACTGCAATTATATAGTAAAGACAGAAACTTGGTATGATTTCATCTTCCAAAGATTATGACGATGTAATTAAATTTTACATTAAAATTCTATTTTCATTTATGTCGAAATAAAATGTATTTGATTCCATTCATGTAATGTCTTTATTATTATTCAAATCGTCATCATCAGGTGGCGCCAATAGCATGGACCTTCTCTCTTGCTACCCTTTATCACTCCTGGCAGGTGTACAGCTTGGAATCCTACATCCGCACAAAGCTGATTGATCTGGGCTATTGATGGAGAGTCCATATGTAGGTGTCCACAGAAGAACGCCACTTATGAGTTCGTCTTTGCTTCTCCAGTAGTCTTCAGCCTACGCTGTTCGTCTTATTATCTAAATTACATCGGATTATAGGATTTCTAAGAATATATCAATAAAGTTTCAACTTTAAGTTGTTGAGGGAACAATTTATTTTAATAGAAAACAATTTGATAAAATCAATTTGATATTAATTTAACTTAATTGCAAAAAAACAAAAAAATATTGTTAGCGACCAAAATAAATTTATGATAACTAAATGACAGTTCGTTGAATTTTTCTCTGTTATTTAATGTATAAAGTGTGCTCTGTATATCATCATCATCATCATGTCGTGCTGGCAGCACGGATATCCATGACAATCTCTCGCCAGCCTTCCCTATCATTCATTGCACCTGGGAGTTCTTCCTCGCTGTATCCAGCATCTTTACATAGCTGGTCAATGTAGGTCCTTGCTGGGCGTCCCACACTAGCATGTCCATGTGTTGGCTTCCACAGGAGAAAATCGCTTATGAGTTCATCCTTGCTTTTCCAGCAGTGTCCTGTATGTCTATTCCGTCTCACTCGGATGATCTGTGAGATAGGGGCAGGTGGCCATACAGCTGCTCCCTAGTGGGGTACTGTTTCCACGACTTGTTCAGTACTGCACGCAACATTCTTGTGCAGGTCCCATCTAGCTTACTCTCAAGGCGCCTCGTCATGGTCCGGGTGGTGCAGCCATACAGCAGTACTGATATGACTACAGCCCGGAAGAAATGTCGCTTCAGCTTGTCAGTAAAATCAGATTTCCATATGCCTGACACTTTGTTTGTGGCCAGCCATGCCTTTCCTATTTGTGCATTAATATCGTCATCTGTGGATGAGATATTACTACCTAGGTATGTGAATTGTTCTACAGGCTTAAGGGGCTTACCGTCTAGTGTGGAGATGTCTCCTTTCTTTTTGAAGCTCATGAACTCTGTTTTATCGGAGTTCACAAAGACTCCGATGTTTTTTGCTGCCTCCTCCAGGCTATGTAGCAGTGACTCAGCCTGTGCCAGTGTATCTGCAAAAAGTGCGAGGTCATCCGCATAGTCTGCATCTGTGACTGTTTGTGCAGGGTATCTCCTGCTTCTTGTCTTTCTTAATGTAAAATGTTTTTCTTTTATGGTATCTAATGATGTATATAATTACTTTATTAATAATCTTACATTGAACTCTTTAGGGACGATATAAATGATCCTAAATAGAATCATCTCCAACTTACTAGTCGATTGGATACTTTTACCTTATTATATATATACATATATATATATATATATATATTATATATATATATATAATGCGGGCGCCGCGTGTGTGTGTCTGTGTGTGTGTGTGTGTGTGTGTGTGTGTGTGTAAGGTAATCCAAATGACTGATAAGTAAGGAATGATTCTTTTTGGGATCATCAAAATCTCACAGTACAAACATACTGTAGGCTATTGTAGGTGCAAATATATATACTCATACAAGAATTTGTTTATAAATCCCTAAAAAGAACTTAATGTATAACAATCAATAAATTGAATTATACAGGTAGCAATATATATATATATATATATATATATACATATATATATATATGACAACATAAGCACACGTACAAACAAACAAAAAACGCATTCACGTAAACATGCAACACGAGAATACAGTTATAAAAAATACCATCATTTTCAAAAAAAAAATTTTCATTTAACTAGAAATGCTATAACAAGACGGGTTCAGTTCCAGAGATCTTCTGAAAAAGAGATTTTATCTCGAAAATTCAAGAATAAAATACAGGTTAACACACAACACCATTGTTACCTTATTCTTTACACCTGCACTGTGATAGCCTTCAAAATCAACTTCCAAACCAATATATACACAATGCTTCAAGCAAATTATAAAACTCTCATATATATATATATATATATATAACGACAAATCCAGTTCCCAATCACACATAAACAAAAAACAATTAAACAGACACACACACACACACTCATACACATATTTAGCTAACCAATCCCCACAATCTAACACCTGTGGTACCACCATTCACCATTTCGGCACTCCCCATTCCAGAGAGAAGAAGAATTCACTAACCACCCCCAACTACACTTCCCCCTACTGACGACCTTCCGCTTTCAGCATTTTGAGAATTTCCATCATTGGAGTAAGAACTATATTCAAGTCCTGAAGATGGTCTAATAAGAGACCGAAACGTTGCACCGTCGACAATAAACATCAAGTTTCCACAACATCCCGTGTTTGTCTACTTTTCTCCATATATATATATATATATATATATATACTAGCAAATATATGCACCCTCCGGGTGCAAGTATTTAAGTTTTAATATAATAAAATGTCATGTTAAATTAGAAAGGCTAATGAAACTGAATAAGAATTCAGATAAAAAGATTTGGAACAGAGGGGGTATAATCGAAAAATAGAACAACTTTGAAACTAACTGTTCCACCATTTTCCTTACTCCGTCTTTCATTGGTAAATTTCCCTGATTTAACTATTTAGTTAAAATAGGAAGAAAAGAATAAATTACAGTTATTTCTTTATGTTAATAGATTTCTGTTAAGATTTATCCCCGAGATTTTTGCTCATATTTATTAAGATAAAACCAAACAATTAGAAATCAATAATACTAAGCATATATTTATTAAAATCAAATTTTTTAAGATCAATATGCAAATTAGCCTTCCCATTCACACTGTAAACCGCTATTTCGTTGAATATATAAATATAATTGCATGTTATTAGTATGTCGATATTGTTAACAGTCTTAATGATGTAAAACAATTTTACTAATAATTGAGGTTTAAATAAAAAATAAAATCATGGAGAATGTGATGTAAATAACAAAGGGAATTGTGACTTGTATAGTAATATAGTTTCGGTTACAGACAGACAAACCCACAATCTCCATTATAAATAAGATATATATATGATTGTGTGCTTTTGTATTTAAATATGATATTCTCCTGCTACCTATTCTCCCATATATTTTCCATATGAAATCTCTGAGTGATGTTCAAACTGAGATGTGTATTTCACTTCCCCCTTGGGGTTGGTATGCTTCCTCGTCGGCAAGTTAATAGCATATAATTCGCTCTCCTGACTGGCTTCAAGGTCTTGTAAGCCCTTTCAGCAGGGGATTAGGCAATTTCAGGTGACTCTACTTAGTCATTTAATTCACTTTTTTTTTACAGATTCTCAAATGACACTTTATGTGTAATGGTTATTTTCTTCACATAGTCTTTCCTTTGTTCTTATTTGTTGATGGTTGTTGAAACGGGGCCCTTAGGAGAAGAAACGGCCCCATAACAGGGGCCACGGTCTTTTGGGTAAGTAGGTTCAAGTGTACAAGGGATCCACGCAAGCCGTGAGTCGACTAGAGTTACGATCGGAACCTCAGGAAGCCCAAAATGTGGTCTTGGAAGTATGGTTCCAGTGAGTGAGATCACGCCAAAAAGGAAGGATTCCTGTCTACGTAACGTTTATCGTGGCGCCTTTAGGATTTCGCGCGTTTTATCACACAACCATCGTTCCTTTCTCCTGTTCAAATCAAAGCCGATTCAACGGCACACCCCATTCTAGACGTTCTTAAATCGAGTACAAATTGCTAGGAACATGCCCTTCTATCCGTTTTACAACTTATTTCAGGGGGTAAAATTATGTATCTTCCATAGGTTGGATTTGCTGGCGTGGGATCAAGTTCACTAGATGTTGTTTTTAGTCTTTCTATCTTTCCTGGGAACCTCAAGGTTTCTGGTTCGATACCGGCCCTCGCCAATTCAGCGTATGGGTATAGTACAGGGTGATGGTAGGTGTGGTGCTCCGTCTCAGACGTTAAAAAACAATCTACTTGGTCTAGCGCTAGTGAAAAGGAGATAAACTCCCTCGCTGTCTGGCTGATACCGACTTTAGCCAACCGACGACTGTAATTTTACTTTATTAAGTTATGTATTACTAGCAGGGCCTTGTATATGCCACACTATGATAATTTAATTATTACAACGTTTGATATCTTTACTTAAGAGCTATTGCTAAATACTTCAATATGTAAAAACTATAATAATCTTTATTTAACTCTCTCTCACTCTTTTTTAAAGGGGGGGTTGTAAAATATTTACATTGATTTGCCGATAAGAATCTGAGGGGAGGGGCGTTTAAAATATCTACATTAATTTGCTGACAAAAAAGCGACAAAAACACATGGAAAATGTCTAAGTTCGTCCGGAAATTCGCCTGACACTGGTTCGCTAAAACATGGCATAAATCAAAGCTGGAGGTCAGGACGTCAGAAGATGAAAATTACCAAAATATATTCCGTAATTCAAATTTTCAATATTACAAATAAAACAAGCACGTAACTTTTTTTCAATTCATTTTAATTTTACGTTGGGTATTTAATCGACGCAAGACCATTTGGAATTATTCATTTTTAAAATTTGGTGAAATAAAATGGAACAAATAATAATTCTGCGATCAAGTGACACCACATAATCTGGATTTACATTTTTGCATTGCATCTTGAACAATTTAGACGGTCTCATTTTTAACCAGAGGGTGTTGCAGGATGATAACGGACTGAAGATTAGGAACACGCGTATTCATATCTTATTATAATGGAGATTGTGTGTTTTTCTGTCTGTAACCGAAACTAAATCACTACTCAAGTCACAATTCCCTTAGTTACTGACATCACATTCACCATAAATTTATTTTATTTTAAACCTCAATTATTGATAAAATTGTTATACCTTATTAATACTGTTGGTTCTACATACTAATAACATGCAAGTATATTTATTATTCAACAAAAATAGCGGTTTACAGTGTAAACGAGAAGGCTAATTTGCATATTGATATTAAGAATTTGATTTTAATAAATATATTGC
>CM042138.1:26423238-26455296 GCA_023376005.1 Doryteuthis pealeii | reverse complement strand
TATTGCTTAGTATTATTGATTTCTAATTGATTTGGTTTCTCTTAACGAATCTGAGCAAAAATCTCGGTATAAATCTTAAAAGAAATCATAAACCAGACGAAAGGCGTGAATTATTAGATATTCACAATCTAACTAATAGAATAAATTAGGAAAAATGAAGACGGAGTGTGGCAAAGATGAAGAAGAAGAAGAGAAAACTCTCTCTCACACGAGAGATAAAAGAAACAAAGGGGAATATGAATTTTTGAGGGAAGGAACGAAGAGCAAGGAACGAAAGGGAAAGTGATAAAACTAATGATTTAAGAAGAAGAAAGGAAAAGGTGTTCAAGGGAAACACATAAATTGAAAAAGGGGGAATAAAAAAGAAAAGAAAATAGTTAAAAACAAAGCTAAATGAAATAACGAAAAGAAATAAAAAACGGGGAAGAAAAAAATATGTGAAAAATACAGAAATTGAAGAACCAAGCAACAAATGAACGATAATCAAAGAGAACAACAAAATAAGATAAAAATAAAAATGAAAATATAAAATAAAGTAAAATAAAGGTAAACATTTTAAACATATTCTTAAAAAAATAATAGATTCAGAAAATAAAGAGGAACTATCCTTAATATAAGAATAGAAAAGAAAAAAAACAAGAAAAATATGCCGAATGAAGAAAAAAAATAGAAAGCGGATATAGTTGAATTAAAGGAACAGACAGAAAATACCAATGTATTATAATAATTATAAAAAGAAAAAGATAGAAAAAGATAAATAAAAAAAACGCAGTTAAAAAAAAGGACGGGAAAAGAAGTTGAATGCAGTTAAAAGGAAAAAAAAAAGGAAATAAACTAAAGAAGAAAAATGAAAGGAAGAAGAAAGGAAGAACGATGAAGAATAAGGTTTACAAAAGAAAGAAAAAAGGAAAGAAATTGAAGAGAAAATGAAAGGAAGAACAAGGATAACAATGAAGAAATAAGGTTTTAATAAGAAAGAAAAAAAGAATAAACAACAAAGAAAAATAAAGATCTGATCGAAACAAAGGAAAATAAATGAAGAATATGAATGAAAGAAAGAAAAATGAAAGAAAATCAAGAGTGTGGAGTTAAAAGGTGAACAAAGAAAAAAGTTGAATACATTTGAAATAATGAAAAAGGAAGAAAAAGATAAAAAGAAAAAAGGGAATAAAAAAACGTAATTGAAAAAGGAAAGAAAATTAATATTTATGGAGTTAAAGGATGAAGAACGAAACTGAAGAATAAAATAAAAAAAAATGTTGGGTGGTTGTTTGTTTTACGGCATATCAACCCTTTTCAGTTCATTTAATGCCGAATCAAGTCATTTTGATATCATATTACTTACTGCACCTGCTGTTTCTTAAATGGTCACCCATTTAAGTATTGAACAGACTAATCGCAGCTTAACTTTGGTGTTCTAGCGGGAACCACAAGAAATAAAATGTTAAAAGAAAAGAAAGTGAAGAAGAACGTAATTAAAAATGAATATTAATGCAATTAAAGCAAGAAGAACGAAATTGGAATATAATTTAAATAACAACAAAACGAAAGAAAACGAAAAAAAATCCAAATGAAAGGAATAAAAAAAAGAAGGAAAATGAAAAATAAAGTAAAAAGAAAAAAAACATGGAAATGAAAAATACGGTTAAAATATAAAAAGAAGGAAAATAAAGAGCACCAATGAAAGATAAAGGAAATTAAATGGAGAAGTATGCAGTTAAAAGGGGGGAAAAGAAGGAAAATGTGCCCGGTTGAAATAAAGAAAAAATGAAGATCAGAGCCAAATAAAGGAAAGTAAATGAAAAATAGAAATGAAAGATAGAAAAATGAAAGAAAGTAGAGAGGCAGGAAGTTGAAAGGGAAACAAAGAAAAAAGACGAATAAAATAATGGAAAAGAATGAAAGATAAAGAAAAAGATTAAAATAGAAATTGAAGAAAAATATAATTGCAAAAGAAAAAAAATATGAAAGCAAATATAGTTCTATTAAAAGAAAAGACGAGAAAAATACTAACATATACGAGTGTATTAATTAAATGAAATGAAAAGCATGCAGTTAGTATTATCTGTGTTATTCGGACTATTGTCCCCATCTTCATTGTTATTTGTACAACGTTTCGGCCGATATGCCCTCCGGCCTTCTTCAGGTATTTCTTGTCGGACTCGGGAACCCTCTTGGACTCGGGAACCTTCTTTTCGAACTCGGGAACTTTCTTGTCGTAATCGGGAGCCATCGCGGAACTTTGAACCTCACCCGTTATTTAGTCCACGGGGGTATCCGTTCCGTGATGGCTCCCGATTACGACAAGAAGGTTCCCGAGTCCGAGAAGGTTCCCGAGTCCGACAAGAAATACCCGAAGAAGGCCGGAGGGCATATCGGCCGAAACGTTGTACAAATGACAATGAAGATGGGGACAATAGTCCGAATAACGCAGATAATACTAATCATCAAGCCTAATCTCAAACATTCAGAGAAAAAGCATGCAGTTAATATGGAAAAAATTGGCGGAATGGTCTATGGTTGGTATCAGCTGGAAAGCGAAGGAATTTTCCCCCTTTCCCTAGCTAGGTCAGTGATATTGTTTCTTCTGAGATGGAGCGCCACACCTACCGTCAGTTCCCCACTTTACTCCACAGATAAGATTACAAAATTTGTGCTACTCAGACACTGAGTCAGTGGAAGCCGGTAACGAACCAGTAACCTTGCGATTACCTAGAGCGGATGCTCTACCGAAGGAGCTAAATCGTTACCCAATAATTGGTGAATGAAATTTTGCCTTTCTAATCCTTTTGCATTTAAAACCGGCAAATGACACTAATCACAATTGAAGTAATAAAAACAATTTAGATAGACATCTGCTTCCTAAATTGCTTTTAGTTTTTCTATTTAGCTCCTTTCATTTAAAATAACTTTCTTTTATTCTTTCTTTATTTCTTATTATTCTTATTTCTTTCTCTTTCTTTTCTTTTTTCTCTTTCTCTCTTAAGACTTCAGAGTCCCCTCCCTCTACTTCTTCTCTTCTTGGTGTCATTTTTATTATTGTTCTTTTCATAACATTCCTTCATCTACATTATTTTAAAAAAGATTTCTTTCTCTTACATTCTTTTGTCTACAATATTTCCTCTGTCTTTTCTTTCGTTATCACTTTCTTTTTAAAAATTCTCTTGTTCCGTTTTTCTCCTTTAGTTGTCTCACTATTTTCTTCTTGTTCTTGTTCTTGTTCTTCTTCTCTTCCATTCTTGTTCTTGTTCTTGTTTTTCTTGTTCTTGATTTTGAAGTTGTTGTTGTTGTTCTTTTTCTTCTTCTTCTTTGCTTCCATTCTTCTTCTTCTTCTTCTTCTTCTTCTTCTTCTTCTTCTTCTTCTTCTTCACTTCCATTCTCTTCTTATTATTATTCTTCTTCACTTCCATTCTCTTCTTCTTCTTCTTCTTCTCCTTCTTCTCCTTCTCTTCTTCTTCATTCCATTCTCTTCTTATTATTATTCTCTTCACTCCATTCTCTTCTTCTTCTTCTTCTTCTTCTTCTTCTTCTTCTTCTTCTTCTTCTTCTTCCTTCTTCACTTCCATTCTTCTCTTCTTCTTCTTCTTCTTCTTCTTCTTCTTCTTCTTATTATTATTATTATTATTATTATTATTATTATTTACTCTTTTGAGTTTTCACATCAGCATTAGCTGATGGTCTTTCACTGGAGTCTGAGTGACAGCAAGTCTCCTCAGGTCTCCAGGACTCTTCTGAGTATTCTGGCAGATTACAGCAGTGCAGTGTTCTGAATGGTTTCAATCCTTCCTCTGATACCCAAACTTTCCAAGCCCTTTTTCAATCCTTTTGGGACTGTTCTAAGTGCACCAACTACAATTGGTATCACTTTCACTTTCATATTCCATAACTTTTTCAGTTCTCTGGCAAGGTCCAGATATTTGTCTATTTTTCATTTTCCTTTAACTTCACCCTGTGATATGCTGGCACTGCAAAATCCACCAGTTGACAAGTTCTTTCTTTTTTGTTTATCAACACTAGGTCTGGCCTTCTTGCTGGGATAAGGTGATCCGTTTTTATCTCAAAGTCCCAGAGAATTTTGTGCGTTTCGTTCTCAAGAACAGATTCTGGTTTATGCATATACCATTTTGTTGTGTGGTCAAAATTTAATTTTTTGCATAATTCCCAGTCGATCACCTTCCCAACCCAGTCGTGTCTAGTTTTGTATTCTCGTTGTGCTAGTTTGCTACATTCGCAGAGTATATGGTTAACAGTCTCATCTCTAATACCGCAAAGTCTACATTTACTATTTTGTTGGGTCTTATCAATTTTCGCTTTGATGTAGTTTGTCCTTATGGCATTATTTTGTGCAGCAATTATAAGTGATTCTGTTTCTCTTTTGAGGTTTCCCTTTCTTAACCATGTCCAAGTCTTTTGATGTGCAACCTCTACTATTTGTCGTTTGAAGCATCCGTATAATTGTTTTTCTTCCCATTTTTGTTTTCTAGTCTTTGTCGTTTTTCTGTTTGTCCATCTGCCGTTTCTACTATTGTTAGCCGCCATAAGTAGTTTGTCTTTGCTCTTCCTTGTGTAATCTTCAAGTTGTTGGATTGTGGTTTCTACGCATTCCTCTATGTTGGCAAGACCTCTTCCCCCTTCCTTTCTTGACACATGCAATCTATCTCTATCATCTCTAGGGTGGAGAGCCTTGTGCATGGTCATTAATTTTCTCGTCCTTTGGTCTATCTGTCTGAGTTCTTCTTTTGTCCATTTTAAGAATGGTGCTGAGTATCTTATAATGGGGACAGCGCATGTATTAATTCCTTTGATCAGATTTCTGCTGTTAAGTTTGGTTTCTAGAAGTTTTCTAGTTCTCCTGAGATATTCTTTTTTAACTTTTCCTTTCATTTCTGTTTGCTTATTATTATTATTATTATTATTATTATTATTATTATTCTGTTATCTTTCTTCTTTTCCTTTCCTTCTTTTATAAATTTATTTCATCTGAATGCTGTGATATACTTTTATGTAGTATTTCTTTCCGTAGAATAAAGGGTATAAATTTTCCTACGAGTGTAGCCATATAATTCAACACTGATATCCCTACTTATACATGGGAGGGCGTGAAACCACAAGGAATATTGTATCAGTACCCACATAAGCCAACATGTCGATGTACAAATATATCGGGACTCGTTTGAATTTACACGTTAATGTGTACATACCAGTCTTTAAAATCTTTTCGAAAATAATTTAACTTGTATACATTCTTCATAAGAACTGGTATAATCTCTGTGTGTATTTGCGCAAAACTGTATATTAACAAAAATAATATCTTATTCTAGCTCGACCTGTGAATATACCACAGTATGATAATTTAATTATTACAACGTTTGATATGTTTAAGTAAAAAGTAAAGTCGGCTTGGCCTAATGTCGGTATCAGCCAGACAGCGAGGGAATCTATCCCCTTTTCACTAGCACTAGACCAAGGGGATTTTGCGTCTGAGGTGGAGTGCCACACCTACCATCAGCTCAGCACTTTACCGCACAGAGTTGGCGAGGGCCGGTATCGAACCAAGAATCTTGCGATTGACCTAGTCAAGTGTTCTACCGACTGAGCTAAGCGAGATATTGCAAAATAGTGCAACATGTATAATAAGTATAATAATTTTTTTTTTTTTTTCTTTTCATATTTTCATTATCTTCGATTGAAACAGATTAGCGTTATCGCTTCCGCGCACCAACTTCATCTATCTATCTTCCCCTACTCTCTTTCTTTCTTTCTTTCTTGATATATTTTTATGTGTAGCATGTCCTTTTTCTCTCCTTTCTTTCTTTATACTAAAAACGGAATGGTCCATTATTTAGCTAAGGTAACAGCACTCATAAGAAATAAGAATTTGATGAATAAGCAACAGAAGATAATCAGGATTTATATTTTTACATTTCATCTTGGTCGATTTAGACAGTCTCATTTTTAAGCAACGGGTGTTGCAAGATGATAACGGTCGTATTTTGTAGGTTTGTTTGTTTGTTTTGTTTTACGGCATATCAACCTCAGTGGGTCATTTAATGCCGATAAAGTTTTGAAATAAACCAATTCTTAATGGATAATACAATTTTTTTAAAATACATTTTTTTATCTAACCCATAGATGGGACCCTCACAGGTACTACCACTCCGGGTCAGAGTGGACCAGGGAGCAATGGTGATGGAAGGGGTGCTCCACATTACCCAACCTCCAGAACTGGAACCTCACCATCAGATAGAGTTTAATTCCCAGGACATATAGACCCGCAGCCACCGCCTTCTAGCACCCATATGATAAAAAGGGGTTGGGGCTTGCCATAAGGGCAAATGAGGGTTGGGAATCATATAGGGTCTAGGGCTTTGACGTGACCAGCCGATTGATCGGGAGGGGGCCTATCCGACCCACCCGTCTAGCCCAAGATAGGGCCAAAGTGGAGTATTGCATGTCATGAACTGCTCATCCACCTGGGCTCTATCCTTAAGCATCACGGGTCGCCAACCACGGCCAACAGGTGGCCCCATTGGGGGAGTCTTACCCCTCTGCAGAGGCGCAGTGGTGCATTCTAACGCCCAGCCGACAGGGCGGGTATTTTGTAGGAACATGAGTATTATTATATAGACTAGCAACAAAAAAACACCCTCAGGGTGGTGTAAATATTGATTTTTGGAAGATATTGCTCGAGTTGGGAGGAAGTTAAAAATTCAAAAGTCGGAGGGTTTATATTATATGGAACTAAAATCATCAAATGAAAGGAGTTAAAAAATTGAAATGGAAACTTAATCTTGTCCCCCTCAAATAAAATGTTGCGAGCATCTATTAATTATTAATTAGATAATTATTTTTATTATTTGGAATATACATTTTACACAAAATCGTAAGCATTTATTTATTTGTAAACTTTTTAGTTAACTACTTGTTACTAACAAAGGGTCACAGTAAAAGAACAAACAATTTTTTTAATTGCTTACTCAAATTTTGAGGGTATATTAAACAGGGCTGCTCTTTAGTCTATGTATTAACGATTTTGACTATAATTAAAATAGTCATTAATAGACTTAGGCAATCAATGATATTGTGACGTAAGCTGTGACGTGTTTTGTTTACATATATAATACTCCTGGTCGCTATTATTATTAGATAATTGTACATACGATGTGAGATTAAAAATATCGTGGAGGAATCTTTAAATATTTCACATTTAATGAGAAATTAACATACAGTGTTTCCATGAAAATAAGACCTATCTGCAAAATATGACCTAGCGTCATTTTTCGGGTTGATTTTCTTGTAAACCCTCCCCTTAAAATAAGCCCAAGTTGAGAGCGGCAGACAGACAAAAGAAATAAGCATTCTTCACAATCACATCATGCGACGCAAACACTCGTCTTCGTCAATGATTAAGACGACGCGCGTTTTGTGCTATTTATCCGGATGCTCAGGAAAAGCTGTAGCTACACCTCCACACATCAATCAATCATCATCAGGTCGCGCTATTAGCACGGATATTCATGACAATCTCTCTTCCATCTGTCCCTATCACTCATCGATCTCGGGGGGGGGGAAGTCCTCTGCGCAGATTTATTGTATATTGTGCGCTCAGGTGCACTACAACTCGTCAAAGGTTCCTGTATAGTACATATAATAATATACTAATGTCAGGAACATGAATAGCATGCAGTAATAATATACATGTATGTGTGCACGTACGTGCATGTGTGTATGGAGGGGGAAGCCTGGTATAGTGTTGTCGAATTATAGGAAGCATGGATGTTTTGAAAAATGCAGTGTTTTGGCTGCCTACATCAGATTCAGGCAGTTTATTTCATGCCTCAGCAACTTTGAGCGGGAAATTTTTTTTCCGATAGTCATGTGAGCTATGCTGTTTTCTGACAGGCATTTATTTTTCTGGATGATTTTAATATAACCCCTCCTCTTAAAATAAGCCCTAGTTGAGAGTGGCAGACAGACAATGCGATGCAAACACTCGTCTTCGTCAATGATCAACACAACGCTTACGCTATTTATCCGGATGCTCAGGAAAAGATGTAGATAAATGTAGATCGTTTTTCCTGATTTCCATTTAGTATTATCTGCGTTATTCGGACTATTGTCCTCATCTTCATTGTTATCTGTACAACGATTCGGCCGATATGCCCTCCGGCCTTCTTCATGTATTTCTTGTCGGACTCAGGAACCTTCTCGGATTCGGGAACATTCTTTTCGGATTCGGGAACCTTCTTTTCGAACTCTGGAATCTTCTTGTCGTAGTCGGGAACCATCTTATCGTAATCAGGAGCAATCACGGAACTTTGAACCTAACCCTTTATTCAGTCCACGGGGCTTCAATCCTGAGCGGCGGCAATAACAGAAAAATAATTAACACAACTCCTACCCCAGCTATGGTTAGCGGAATGAGAACAGTCACTGCAACAGAGATTGCCGTTAAAAAAATCGGCCTATTTAGCCACTCGCGCAGATGCAGTTAAAAATGGACACTACACCGTCGTCTTTAAGGGACGGGTAGATGCCAACGATTGTAGTAAATAGTTTCTCGCATCCCTGCACCAAATAAGTTCATTTAGTTTTACTATGAAATAAAAGATAGGACAAAAAAAAAAAAGAGAAAAGATGTCTCTTGTATTGGTTTGTGTTTAACATCTTGATTTTCTTTCTTTTATCTTCCTATCTTTACGATCTTTCAAGTGTTTATAAGATTATCTTAATTAGATCCTCCTTTCAGTCACTACGTCAACTAAAGCTAAATATCCATACAGTCACGTATACAATACAAATACGTAGAATATGTGTACACACAGCTGAAAACATTACATATATATATATATATATATATATATAATATATATTGAGGTAGGTAAATAGAAAAGTGGACAAATATAACTCAAACAAGTAGAAGTAGGAGAGACATATTTCGTCCTTCTTTACGCGAAGAACATCATATATATATATATATAATATATATATATATATATATATATATTGGAATAATTATATATATATATATATATATTATAATATATATATATATATATATTATAAATATATATAATAATAATATATATTTATATATATATAGAAGTAATTGGTAATTTGCTTGAAGCATAGTTATATGATATATATATTAATAATTTGAAGGCAATTACAATGTGTATAAAAATACTTTTTAAAATTTGCGTGTCATCCTTGCGCAGGGGCCATGAAGGGGCAAATTCGTGAAGCGTTCCATATTTTTGCACCTCTGATGATGAAGTTTATACTTCGAATCGATAAGACAAAATAACATCTTTTTGTTTTTATTTTTTTATAACGCATTGTAATTGCCTTCAAATTAGTAATAATATATATATATATATATATATATATATATATATATATATATATATATAGAGAGAGAGAGAGAGAGAGAGTTCAGTCGGTACAGCGTCCACTTAGAAACCACAAGGTTCCTGGTCAATACCGGCCTAAAATAAAATTACTAAGAACGTCCCTGAAATTAAGCCAACCATTTCTTTCTAAAAATCAGTTTGAAAAATGTTAATACCCAACAAGAATGAATGAAACAAAATGTCTTCGGCATAACTTAAGTTGGTGGAGTCGCCTATTGTTGTTATCAGCGAGGAAGTCTATCCCCTTTTTTTGCTAGCGTAGGGAGATTGTTTTTCCGTCTGAGGTGGAATGCTACACCAACCGTCTTGCACTTTTCCGCAAAGATCATATTACCCATCTGTGCTACTCATACCCTGAGCTGGGAGATTGGTATTGAACTTGGAACCTTGCGATTCCTAGTCGGGTGCTCTACCGACGGAGTTAAACCGGCCCCTTCGGTATAAAATGACCCCAAAAAGGTTGACATGCCGGAAAATCCAACCAACCAGCCAACCTATTTTAATTGTTCGGCTACCGAGTGGTTTGAATGGTAGCATATTTTGCTTGTTTAATTGATACATGGAGTAATAACAGCATGGGATAGAACAAGTTTTCTGCTACAAGCACTATTTTCCCCAAGTATCTTTGCCATGATAAACAATAACTTGTATGTCGCACCTGTAAAATTCTGTACCAGCAAAAGCTAGAATGATATTTTTTCTGTTTTAGAAAATCTAAAAAAAAAAAAAAAAAAAAAAAAAAAAAAAAAAAAGAAAACGACTTTTCTTCAACGAAGAAATATTTTAAACAAGAGATAAAAAAACTTATCTTTAAAGATCTCAAGTTTAAAATTGCATTTCCTTCGGGTCAACTCTAAGAATTTCAAAATCGTAAAATCGTTTTATGTTTTACATTTACCCGAGATAAATAAATTCTCCAAGGACGACGATATGCTAATCAGGATAATAAGATTGTTTTTTTCCTTTGTTTTTGTTTTTATTTATTTTCGTATTTCATCAATAAAATCGATTCGAATATAGCCTGTTTGTTTGGTTTCGTAGTAGTATTTTCTTTTTGTTACAGGGTCTGGTATTCGGTGTTCACAGTGCTGGTAAATACTAACATTTATTCTAACCCAGAACTATGGTCTTCATATTCCCAAGAACTAGACCCTCACCATCAGATGCAGTTTACTGTTATACTCAGAAACGCCCTTTTAAGGGACACATTCAGTATCTTCTTCTTCTGTTATCCCTCATCATTTTCTTGTTTCCCCTCTTCCCCGCCCTGTCGGCTGGGGCATTAGAATGCACCGACTGCACCTCTGCACAGGGGTAAGACTCTCCCAATGGGTCCACCTGTTAGCCGTGGGTGGCGACCCGTGATGCTTAAGGATAGAACTCAGGTGGATGAGCAGTTAGGGTCCCATCTATGGGTTAAATAGAAAAACATGTGTTGATAAACAAAATTGTATTATCCTTTAAGAATTGATTTATTTCAAAACTTTATCGGCATTAAATGACCCACCGAGGTTCATATGCCGTAAAACAAAACCAAACCAAACCAAACCAAAAAATCACCTCTTCCTCTTCTTTTTTTTCTCCTTAATTCTTATTACTCTTCATCTGATTTCACCTTTTTTCCTCCTATCTTTTCCTATTTTTATTTTTATTTCCGAGGAGAAAAGTCGAATTTTTGAGCGGTTACAATTCCTCAAGCCTCCTGTATTTGCTCACCCTTTGTTCACTATTTGCGAGATATATGGGGCTTACTCTTTGATGCACTTAACTTTACTACTTAATCATATGGTGCTGTTTCCACGTTTTGTTTAAGATCACGTGTAGCATTGTTGTGCAGCTCCTATTTATCAAATTACACTACGTTTCCCGCTCATCTGGGAAGCTTTAAAATCACACAGAACAACGCCCAACCTGTCAGCGCACCAACTACCACGATACTACCAACCACAGCAGCTTGAACTGATTCAGCCTCGTCATATACGTAGCGGAAGTTAGCACGTACCAAAATATTAGAAAAAAATTTTGATACGCGCCATTTAAAATGTTCTTTCTTTTGTACATCTCTTTGTGCCTTTGGCTAAGATAAAATAAAAGTAAATTAACATTGAAACATTATAACACATAATTAATTGTATTCGGTTTTATTCTGTTTTATAGAATACAGTGCTATTATGATGCTTTAAAACTGTAGGAAGATTAAATTTCTACCACTATAACTCGGATAATTAAAGAAAACCCGGCTCATCGTAAGATATCATTGGTAGAACATTGTATAAGGTTAAAATAACATTTAACTGATAAAAAAAACGAATAAACTATTATCTATATATGAATATATGAAAAGATTATTATCTATACTAGCAAATATATGCACCCTCCGGGTGCAAGTATTTAAGTTTTGATATAATACAATATCATATTAAATTAGAAAGGCTAATGAAACTGAATAAGAATGCAGATAAAAACATCTGCAACAGAGGGGTTATAATCGAAAAATAGAACAACTTTGAAACTAACTATTCCATCATTTTCCGTTACTCCCCTCTTTCATTGGTAATTTTCCTAATTTAACTATTTAGTTAAATAGGAAGTAAAGGATATTACAGTTATTTCTCTTGTAAATAAATTTCTTTTAAGATTTATCCACGAGATTTTTGTTTATATTTCTTAAGATAAAACCAAACAATTAGAAATCAATAATACCAAGCACATATTTATTAAAATAAATGTTAAATATCAATATGCAAATTAGCCTTCTCGTTCAAACTGTAAACCGCTATTTTGTTGTATATATGAATACAATTGCATGTTATTAGTACGCAGATATGGTCAACAGTATTAATAATGTAAAATTTTTATTAATAATGAAGGTTTAAAAGAATGAAATCATGGAGAATTTGACGTAAATAATTAAGGGAATTGTGACTTGAGTAGTAATATAGTTTCGGTTACAGACAGAAAAACACACAATCTCCATTATAATAAGATATGAATACGCGTGTTCCTAATCTTCAGTCCGTTATCATCCTGCAACACCCTCTGGTTAAAAATGAGACTGTCTAAATTGTTCAAGATGCAATTCAAAAATGTAAATCCAGATTATGTGGTGTCACTTGATCGCAGAATTCTTATTTGTCCCATTTTATTTCACCAAATTTTAAAAATGAATCATTCCAAATGGTCTTGCGTCGATTAGATACCCAACGTAAAATTAAAATGAATTGAAAAAAAGTTACGTGCTTGTTTTATTTGTAATATTGAAAATTTGAAGAAGAACAAGAACAAGAACAAGAACAATAAGAGGTCCAAGTCAAAGACAACAAAACTGCCTTCTGTTTTTTTTTATCATTTGGCTTACAATATAATATCCTAAGCGAAAGACAAATGGATTACTTCTATAAGTAAAGACCTTTTTTTTAAGTGCTTGTCTACCAGTTTAGGAAATAATTTTCGTACATTTCCTTTGACGGGTATTGTACCATGTTTAGCTTTTTTCTTTAGTTTTTCATTGCTGACGTTGGAATGTATACGTGTTTACATTTTAATACCCTCTATTTTAGTGCTATTTCTCATGACTTTTCTCTTAATGCTTTAAATTTGTTTACATTTTTTTATATCACTAATTGGGTCGGTGGATTATCCTAGAAACCATAAGGTTCTGGGTTCCTTACGGCCCTCGCTAACTTTGGTAATTTTTATCTTCTGACGTCCTGACCTCCAGCTTTGATTTATGCCATGTTTTAGCGAACCAGTGTCAGGCGAATTTCCGGACGAACTTAGACATTTTCCATGTGTTTTTGTCGCTTTTTTGTCAGCAAATTAATGTAGATGTTTTAACCCCCCCCGCCCCCCTCAGATTCTTATCGGCAAATCAATGTAAATATTTTACAACCCCCCTTTAAAAAAGAGTGAGAGAGAGTTAAATAAAGATTATTATAGTTTTTACATATTGAAGTATTTAGCAATAGCTCTTAAGTAAATATATCAAACGTTGAAATAATTAAATTATCATAGTGTGGCATATACACAGGTCCTGCTAGTAATACATAAAACTTAATAAAGTAAAAATTTACAGTCGTCGGGTTGGCCTAAAGTCGGTATCAGCCAGACAGCGAGGGAGTTTATCCCCTTTTCACTAGCGCTAGACCAAGTAGATTGTTTTTTAACGTCTGAGACGGAGCACCACACCTACCATCACCCTGTACTACCCATACGCTGAATTGGCGAGGGCCGGTATCGAACCAGAAACCTTGAGGTTCCCAGGAAAGAGAAAAAGACCTAAAAACAACATCTAGTGGAACTTGATCCCACGCCAGCAAATCCAACCAGGGAAGATACATAATTTTACCCCCTGAAATAAGTTGTAAAACGGATAGAAGGGCATGTTCCTAGCAATTTGTACTCGATTTAAGAACGTCTAGAATGGGGTGTGCCGTTGAATCGGCTTTGATTTGAACAGGAGAAAGGAACGATGGTTGTGTTAAAACGCGAAAATCCTAAAGGCGCCACGATAAACGTTACGTAGACAGGAATCCTTCCTTTTTGGCGTGATCTCACTCACTGGAACCATACTTCCAAACCACATTTTGGGCTTCCTGAGGTTCCGATCGTAACTCTAGTCGACTCACGGCTTGCGTGGATCCCTTGTACACTTGAACCTACTTACCCAAAGACGTGGCCCCTGTTATGGGCCGTTTCTTCTCCTAAGGGCCCCGTTTCAACAACCATCAACAAATAAGAACAAAGGAAAGACTATGTGAAGAAAATAACCATTACACATAAAGTGTCATTTGAGAATCTGTAAAAAAAAAGTGAATTAAATGACTAAGTAGAGTCACCTGAAATTGCCTAATCCCCTGCTGAAAGGGGCTTACAAGACCTTGAAGCCAGTCAGGAGAGCGAATTATATGCTATTAACTTGCCGACGAGGAAGCATACCAACCCCAAGGGGGAAGTGAAATACACATCTCAGTTTGAACATCACTCAGAGATTTCATATGGAAAATATATGGGAGAATAGGTAGCAGGAGAATATCATATTTAAATACAAAAGCACACAATCATATATATATATATATATATATATATATGGAGAAAAGTAGACAAACACGGGATGTTGTGGAAACTTGATGTTTATTGTCGACGGTGCAACGTTTCGGTCTCTTATTAGACCATCTTCAGGACTTGAATATAGTTCTTACTCCAATGATGGAAATTCTCAAAATGCTGAAAGCGGAAGGTCGTCAGTAGGGGGAAGTGTAGTTGGGGGTGGTTAGTAGATTCTTCTTCTCTCTGGAATGGGGAGTGCCGAAATGGTGAATGGTGGTACTACAGGTGTTAGATTGTGGGGATTGGTTAGCTAAATATGTGTATGTGTGTGTGTGTGTGTGTGTGTGTGTGTCTGTTTAATTGTTTTTTGTTTATGTGTGATTGGGAACTGGATTTGTCGTTATATATATATATATATATATATGAGAGTTTTATAATTTGCTTGAAGCATTGTGTATATATTGGTTTGGAGGTTGATTTTGAAGGCTATCACAGTGCAGGTGTAAAGAATAAGGTAACAATGGTGTTGTGTGTTAACCTGCATTTTATTCTTGAATTTTCGAGATAAAATCTCTTTTTCAGAAGATCTCTGGAACTGAAGTCGTCTTGTTATAGCATTTCTAGTTAAATGAAAAATTTTTTTTTGAAAATGATGGTATTTTTTATAACTGTATTCTCGTGTTGCATGTTTATATATATATATATATATATATATATATATATATTGCTATCTGTATGATTTAATTTATTGATTGTTATACATTGAGTTCTTTTTAGGAATTTATAAAAAATTTCTTGTATGAGTATATATGTTTGCACCTACAATAGCATACAGTATGTTTGTACTGTGAGATTTTGATGATCCCTAAAAAATCATTCCTTACTTACCAGTCATTTGGATTACCTTACACACACACACACACACACCACACACACACACACACACACACACACACACACATATATATATATATATATATATATATATAGATAGATATATTATCGGAGGAAATAAATAAAGTGTCTGATTACAGGTGTTAGAGCTACATTTATTTGTTAAGGTATAGTATACAATTAAAAAGGCATTTGTTAGCATGGGTTTCAAAGCAGCGTATTAGCCGCTTAGCTCTACCTCAAAGCGTCCCTGGAAAATATGACAGCGAATTTTATTCAGTTTATTTAGTATATATATAATATATATATATATTATATATTGCGTTGAGGTGTTCTTGTTAAACTAATCCACGAATATATATATATATATATATTATATATATATATATATATATATATATATATAGAAATTTGAAAAAACAAGTGTTCCAAAAATGAGATTTATTTATGACGCTTAAACGTTTCGGTTTCTTTAAACGTTCATCAGGATGTATTATGTGGTGAAGAAATTGATGGATGTTTTATAGATGACAGGAGATAAAAAATCTTTACAAAATTTTGTTGTTGTTGTGTAACTGTATTTGTTCAGCGTTATATTTTTGAAAGACGAGTCGCGAACCGCACACGCGAAGATGTCATGATGCGTGACGTAACTCGTGTGTGCGTGTGTATGTGTGTGTAATCCAAAGATTGAGTGATGAAATATCCCTTAGTTTACAATAGTCGTTATTAATAGAGCTAGAGGTGTACCCTTATTGTTAGGGTCACAGAGCAAAACATATTAGGAAAAATAATGAAGTAAATTTAGATTCTTCGTTATTTTTTCTAATATATATATATATATATATATATATATATATATATATAGTCTCCAGAGACACATGTTTCAACTTATCAAGTCTCTTCAGTGTGGCTAGACATTTTGTGATCTACTTACATCCGGGATAGAATTCTGATCGATTCAGCATCAGTCGGACAGCTTAATTGCTCGGCTACAGTCACCCACAGAATGCAAAGGGGATTTTAACTGTTTTAATACACACACCTGTATATATGTAAAGGCCGCCATAGAGTGCTCCTTTCCTTTTATAGGAGAGCGTTGCGTTTATTATATATTATATATATATATATATATATATATATATATAATATGATATATAATACATATATATAAACGCGTGTTCCTAAATCTTCTGTCCATTATCATCATTTAGGAACACGCGTTTATATATATATATATTATATATCATTATTATATATATATATATATATATACGTTAGCATGTCCATGTGTTGGCTTCCACAGGAGAACGTCGCTTATGAGTTCGTCCTCGCTTCTCCAGCAGTGTCCTGCATTCCTAGTCCGTCTCACCCGGGTGGTCTTTGAGATGGGGGGGGGGAGCAGGTAACCATATAGTTGCTTCTTTGTAGGGTGCTGCTTCCACGACTTGTTCAGGACTGCTCGCAACATTCTTGTGCAGGTCCCATTTAGCTTATTCTCGAGGCGCATTGTTAGGGTCCAGGTGGTGCAGCCATACAGTAGTACTGATTTAACCACAGCCTGGAAGAATTGTCGCTTTAGCTTGTCTGTGAGATCGGACCTCCATATTACTGATAATCTGTTTGTGGCCGCCCATGCCTTTCCTATACGTGTATTAACATCGTTTTCTGTGGATGAGATATTACTACCTAGGTATGTGAACTGTTCCACTGGCTTAAGAGGCTTTCCGTCAACTGTGGAGATGTCTCCTTTCTTTTTTAAGCACATGAACTCGGATTTATTGGAGTTCACATAGAGGCCGATATTCTTTACTGCCTTCTCCAGGCTAAGCAGTAGGGACTCAGCCTGTGCCGGTGTATCTGCAAGAAACACCTACACAGGTTGCATATATATATATATATATATATATATATATATATATATATATATATAATATATAAAAATATATATTATATGTTATATATATATATATTATATATGAAATCATCCATATTTGTTTATATCGCCTCTTCACGTATTTTGCACGTCCCACTAACCATATGCCTCTTAGGGATTAGTAATCATACTAGACGTAATAAAAAAATCAAAATAATATATCTCCCCTGCAGTTTTATAGACGTCATCTCTAAAACTCATAAAATTCGGATATATATATATATATATATATATATATATATATATATTATATATATATATATATTTTAATATACAGATTTGTTGGTAAATCCTCGCGTTGAGAAAAAAAAACAGTAAATAGTTTGATTGTAAAAATATACTACCAAACATTACCGGTTAGAAAAAAATTTCTGAAAAAAAAAGAAAAGACCAAGATAATCGTACCAACCAAAAATAATCTATTGGTACAATATGTGGCCAAAAGAAAAAACAATTTATATGTATATCTTCTTATAATGGAGATTGTGTGTTTTTCTGTCTGTAACCGAAACTCTATCACTACTCAAGTCACAATTCCCTTTGTTATTTACGTCACATTCTCCATGATTTTATTTTTATTTAAACTTCTATTATTAATAAAATTGTTATACATCATTAATAGTATTGACCATATCTAGATACTAATAACAGGTAATTGTATTTATATATGCAACAAAATAGCGGTTTACAGTGCGAATGGAAAGGCTAATTTACATATTGATCTTAAAAATTTGATTTTAATAAATATGTGTTTAGTATTATTGATTTTTAATTGTTTGGTTTTATCTTAATGAATATGAGCAAAAATCTCGGCGATAAAATCTTAAATGAAATCGATTAATAAGAAGAAATAACTGTAATATTATACTTTACTTCCTATTTTAACTAGTTAGTTAAATTAGGAAAATTTACCAATGAAAGACGGGAGTAATGGAAGATGATGGAGAGTTAGTTTCAAAGTTGTTCTATTTTTCAATCATACCCCCCCCTCTTTTCCAAATCTTTTTATCTACATACTTATTCAGTTTCATTAGCCTTCTAATTTGATATGATATTTTATTATATTAAACTTAAATACTTGCACCCGGAGGGTGCATTTTTGCTAGTATATATAAGATATATATATTCATACAAAACGCGCCAGGAAACTAAAGCTAATAAGTAAAAGTGCTCAATACCTAAGTAGAGCAAATAATAAAAGATAAATCTAATGAGTCAGATAAACCTACTAAAAGTTTCGCTTAATGGTCTTCAGGGCTAAGGTCCGACTCTTAGCCCTGAAGCTAATAACTTACCATTCATTTTTATTTAAACCTGTGTCTTTTCTATTTTTCTCTATAATACATACCGTCGGATTCACTTCCATTTCTTCTTCATATATATATATATATATTATTAAATTTTTACTTGAAAGGCACTTACAACGCATGTATCGCATAAATCGATACTTTTTCTTATAGAAAATGAACTTGACAAGTGTAATCCAGCAAGGATGGCTCGGTGGTGTAGAATACCGTACAGACTGTTTCGACTTAATAAGTCTCATCAGCGGTATATACTAACGATTTCCCTCCGACAGAAATCGAAAACCGGGACTTCAGCAGACACAGTGAAAACACTAGTGAATCACTATATCCCTCGGCCACAGTAACACAGCTGACCATCCTAGCGAAATTAAGCTTGTCAAATGATACTACACGCCTTTACCATATAGGTAAGGGGCGTTTTTGAGAGAATAATAACAACAAACAGCCCGTATGCCTTTCGGCGAAGTGAATAAGATTTTTGGATGTTTGTTATTTTAGAAACGTTGCTGAATAAAGTATAATATTAAATTTTTACTTGAAGGCACTTACAACGCATGTATCGCATAAAATTCGATACTTTTCTTATATATCTCAATATATATATATATTATATATTATATATATATATAACAATAGATGAGTATAATAGTCCGAATAATACAACTAATACTAATTAAAGGGCTTTGTTTGTATCTCAAAATTCCAGAGAATCTTATGCATCTCCTCTCTTGGACGGATTATGATTTGTGCAAATAGCTTTGATAGTATGGTCAAATTTCAATCTCTTGCACAATTCTTAGTGGATATTCTTCCACCCCACCACACCACCAGAGTCGTGCCTAGTCTTGTACACCCTTTGGTCTAATTTGCTGCATTCGCTTATTATGTGATTAACAGTTTCGTCCCGCCCCCACACACCACACTTTGCGTATTATCTATTTTCGCTTTCATTATAATTGGTTCTTGTGACATTATTTTGGTTTGTTGTATAAAAATCAGTACTTTGTAATAAGTAATTGAGAGTTACTTCCGCTGTTTTATTATTACCTTTTGTGTAAACCTTTAAGCTTTCTGAAAGTAATTAAACTCCCAAGAAAACTGCAACTGTATAAATAGCATAAAGATTTCTCAAGTCCGACCGTGTGTGTTCATTTATTATTATAGTAGGCTATATCCAATTTTTATCCCTCATTTTCCATAATCTCTTTGTTGTCTAGTCCATTTCTCTCTTTGACCTCTCCCAGATGCATTTTTGTTTTGGTCTTTATCTATCTACATAAAATTAGAATAGCCAACATTCGGTGGATGACCACCAGGTCCCCCATTCTGGCTATTAACGGAGCACCTACCGATCATGACACTCAGATATTTCATCTAAGCCCCAAGTTTATTTTGTCTGGGCAATTCTATGTGAAATCATCAGGAAAAAAACTAAAATTGTCACCCACTCACTTCAATTTTTCTGAAATTTTGTACAGGTGTAGAGTAGGTTAAAATTAGACAATCCCCCTAAATTTGAGCTTCCAATTTGAATATTCGCCGAGTTATATCGATTTTAAACTCGAAAATTTGAGGGGGGGGGGCAGAAAAATGGCGACTTTTGTAATCTATTTTTGTCTATAAAATGTGTCTATAACTCCCTACTCTAAAAATTGTTTATGAAGTTTTTAAAAAAAAACACTTCCGGTGAGAAATTTAAAACCAAACCAAGCGTTCCTTACTAACGTAATATTTATACAATGAACACACGTGTGATCGACTGCAATTAATCGGTACCTCGATTAATTCATTGGATTTAACCCTGAAGATCCTTATGGTGAAACTCGAGTAGGTTTCTACTGTATCCATTTTATAATAAATTTGCTCTACTTCGTATTGAGCACTTAGTATTTGTTATATCGCTGACTTAACCCCTGAATTTTGCACCTCCCAACGATCGTGCCCATATTCACCGGTAAGCCACCTTTTATATATTTATATATATATATATATATATATATCTTATTATAATGGAGATTGTGTGTTTTTCTGTCTGTAACCGAAACTATATTACTATCCAAATCACAATTCCTTTAGTTATTTACATCACATTCTCCATGATTTTATTTTTATTTAAACCTCAATTATTAATAAAATTATTTTTACATTACTTACCCTGTTGACCATATCCACATACTAATAACATGCAATTGTATTTATATATACAAAATAGCGTTTACAGTATGAATGGGAAGGCTAATTTGCATATTTACTCTTTAAAAATTGATTTTAATAAATATGCTTAGTATTATTGATTTCTAATTGTTTGGTTTTATCTTATTGAATATGAGCAAAAATCTCTTCAATAAATCTTAAAAGAAATCCCTTAACAAGAAGAAATAACTGTAATATTATTCTTACTTCCTATTTTAACTAAAGAGTTAAATTAGGAAAATTTACCAATGAAAGACGGGAGTAACGTACAATGATGGAAGAGTTAGTTTCAAAAGTTGTTCTATTTTTCAATCATACTCCCTCTGTTCAAAATCTTTTTATCTACATTCTTATTCAGTTTCATTAGCCTTTCTAATTTAATATGATATTTTATTATAAAATTTAACTAAAATACTTGCACCCGGAGGGTGCATATATTTGCTAGTATATATAATAGGGAATCAGATTGTTCTGGCACCAGGAAGTTAAAACTGATCTATTAGTAGAGGTGGTGTAATGGTGTTTTCTTTTCGAATGAAATGGAATTGGTGGGTACTGAATACAAAACTACCTCGGCCAGGATTTGAACTCCATTCTACCTATTCCATTTCCCCAGCTGTTAACCATCAAGCCAAACCCGCCGCCACCTCATCTCACACCACCCTGAATGTACTTTTAGTGGAGCGAGAGAATATTTCAAATGAATTTACGTGAATAGATTCGCATGCTTCTCTGGATTAGTCACCACTTGTCTTAATTCATGGAAGTAAAAGTACAATAAAAAAATGCGTCGTATGCTTGTAAGTGTGGCTTTTCGCATATGCACACACATATAAATTCAGGGTGAAACAACGCTTACCGCTATATATATATATATATATATATATATATACATACACAACTATATAGATATATATGTATATATATTCAGCTATATATATATATATATTATATAACTAGATAGATATATACATATATACATAAACAGCTATATATATATATATTATATATATATATATATACATATATATATATGTATATATATACATATATATATATATATATATATATATATATATATATATATATACAACTATATATATATGCATATATATATAACTATATATTAAATATAAATATACACAGTTATGAAGATATATATACAACTATATATATATATATATATATATATATATATATACAACTAATATAGACACAGCTATATGTATATATATTATATATATATATATATATATATATATATATATATAAGCTATATATATATTATATATACAACTATATATATATATATATATATATACAAACAACTATATATACACAGCTATAAAATATATATATATATACATATATATATATATACAAATATATATATGTATTATACACACACTATATATATATATATATATATATATATATATATATATAGTCGTGTTTGTTACATGCATCCACCGTGAATTTCCGTTTAGGTGTGCCTTTGTCACATATTCTGCCGGTGTAATGTTGACCAGATGTGCGTCTTTATGTGTAATTTGATTATCTTAAATGCGCCTGGAGATCAGATTATGCTTACACATGCCCACAACACACACACACACACACACACACATAATATATATATATATATTGTAATGAGTTTCCTAAGGAAATGAGATTAACACTCGCTCAAAATACACTGACACCACTAACTCATTTCTTTTTTGTCTGTGGACTCTGGGTAAAGTGTCCCTTCTGTGTGTAGGAGGTTGTTAACCAGTCTCATTAACAAGTGAATTTATAACTGAGCTTGGTACTAAAAGTCAATCATTTATTTTGTTTATTACAATGTCTATTGCAATTCACTAATCTTATACTTAATACAGTAAAAAGCCAAAGCCGGGGGTGCGGGACATGTGGAAAGGATAATTGACCCCAGAAAGGTGAAGATCTGATTGACATGAAAATGAATAAAAGTCATTATTTTTATACTCGGCTTTAAGCACGACCATTGGCGCCAGTGGGAAATACACAACTGTCTCAACCACAAAGTAGACTTCAAAGAATAATTACTAAGAATAGTTTAGTACAGCAGCAAGTCAAGTGAATAATATATATATATATATATATATTATATATATATATATATATATATATACTTGTGTGTTAGGTGGAGTGCTTCCTTACAGGCCAAGAAATAATCTCCCTGGTTTAGCGCAAAAAAGGGATTGACCCTCGCTCTCCGGCTGATACCAAAATAGGTTTCCCCTACATATAAACACACGCACGCACACACACGCACGCACACACACACGGACAGTCAGACAGACAGTCAGACACACACACACACACACACACACACATATATATATATATATATATATATATATATGTGTGCGTGTGTGTGAGAAAGCGCGTGGTGTAATGGTTAAAGTCATTGGAAATGGTCTCGTCGACCCGAGTTCAAATCCTGGACGTTGCATTTCATTTAACGCTAATACCTTTGGAAAAGGTATGAATACTACTCTCCCTCCAGCTATGGGTAAATAGTAGGGCAGACTGGGCTCTTTAACCTTGGTTAGGCAACCGGTCTAGGAGAAGTAAAACTCTGAATTCAAACCTGTTGAACTCCGGTTAAGAAATTGACCTTGTGTCATATCCAACTCGTGCGGAGGGGTTGGTATATATATATATATATATATATATATAGGTGAACAGCCGATTGATCGGAAGGGCCTCTCCGACCGCTCGTCTAGCCTAAGTCAGAGCCAGAGTGTAGAGTTGCATGTCATGGATTGCTCATCCACCAGAGTTCCATCCTTAAGCATCACGGATTGCCCCTCACGGCCAAAGAATTAGAGGGGAATATTTCTTCGCAGAGGTGCAGTCGTTGTATTCTAAAGCCCTGGCCGACAGCGCTCGAGAATGTTTTCTGATGAATTAATATGAATCAGTTGATTTTCAATCTGGGTAAAAATATGAAATCACTACTTCATATCAAATTGGCTTTTGTCTGATGGAAAATTTTATAAAATATAATTCGATTTCCATAAACCTGTGTTAACTTGTTAAATGTCTCTGTGACATTGTCATAGAATTTGATTCAATTTTTGGCAACAAACTCAACCAAACTAAAAATAAACAAGAATTATTCCAAGCTGTTGTCAGTCGCGTCAATACTACTGAATATCTGCACTACTAAACGCTTGAAAAAAGCTAGATGCGAACTACACAAGTATGTTGCATGTTGTCTTGAACAATTCATGGAAATATCCTCCATCAAAAAAGAAGCTGCATGACCACTTACATACTCACATAAATACGATGCTGGACACGGTTTAAGAAGTAAGGAAGAACTCATAAGTGACGTTCTACAGTGGACACATATACGTGGACACAACAGAGTTGCCCGACCTTGCAAAATCACATTGATTAAGCTCTGTGCAGGTACTAGATTATTAAGAATGACCTGTCAGGTACGAACACCGATAGAAACTTGTGATATATATATATATATATATATATATATATATATATATATATATATATATATATATATTTTTTTTAAGTTGGGCGTTATTACGAAGCATCTAAAAATAAATAAATGAATGAACTCGATGTTATGGAGTATTGGATTCACTTATTTTTTTATTATTATTTTTTATCATAAATTTTCGGGTTCGTTAGATACCCTTTATCAAATGACTGTTGTTCCCTTTCAACGGATCTTTTGTCTCTGTTGTTATTGACATCGGCAGCGTCAGTAAAAAAATTATAACGGAGAATTCCGATGTCAGCGTTCAGTCCCCTCACGTGAGTTTGTAATTTTAGAATCCATTTAGTTTATATATATATATATGTATATATATATATATATATTGTTGAAATAAATATTGAATGCCAAGGAAGTTATTTTGAAAAAAAATTAACATATCATTCATTGTTCATTTGTCTTGTTAAAAAGCTTACTAATGTTTGAACACACCTTGTATAACAATTTTTGTAAATCTTTCATAAATGGGACTAATATGACAATGGGGTTAAATGAAAATGGAAAGTTGGCTTTTTTTTTAAATTTTTAAATTTTTAAAATTTAAAAATTTTTAATAATTTAACTTTATTAAAAATTTTGTTTTGCTAAAAATCTTCTAGGTGCATTTATGTAGTCTTTCAGGAGAATGCTTTTTTTAAAAAAAATTCAAGAGAATCATGTGACTAATTGGATTAATAGTAAAAAGTAAAAAGTCACATTATATCTGAGATAGATTCTTTTCAAACTTTCTTTTTTGCCAAAGATTATGTTGTATACCCCCTCCACTCGGGTATATAAATATCGAGAAAGTTCTTAGGAGGTTTATAAGGAGGATTGTGATGGAAGGCATTCGTATATGTCTCCCACGTTTTAAAAGTCTTTTCTTACTTGAGAAAAAAAGAAGATATGAGAAATGCTGATATGAAAGCATACGTAGTCATACTTATTTGGATTAGCTCGACTGCTACCTTATTTGTTTCTTGCGTTGCTGATACATTCTTCAAACTGGTCTGGTTTGACTTTATTTCTTCTAATTGGTCTGGTTCTGAAGAAGCTGGTTCGCCATTAGTTCCCAAAAGAGACAACCAAGGCTTATATTTTATGTGATCACATTTTTATTTCACTTAGAGCCAAACTTTCTCAACCACGGCTGGAGTGAAGCTGAGACGATGCTTACATCATGGCGTCTCCTGCTTAACTACTTAACTTACTAAGTTCTGGGTCTTCCGTTCCCACATTCTACAGGAAGGAAGGTAATCTAAAGGATATTGCCTATCAATAATATAACCCTACGTATTTTGAATTTTAACAACTTTTAAATCAAAATCTAGCCACACTAACCGTCTACAACGGTTTATCAGTATACAACAATAATATTCCAGTGGTACTAAATAACCCTTATTATCCTGATCTGGTTCCTTGTAACTAATCCCTGTTACTATTAATTGAAGGCAGTGCTCATTCAATGAGGGTTAGTTGGTTGATTGGTTGATTGAATTTTACGGCATGTCAACCATTGCTGGCTATTTTATGCCGAAGACCCTTTGTTTGATTAATTCTGATACTCAGTTTTTTTTAAGACTCATTTTTTCTATTTAACCCATAGAATCAGTCAATATATAAAATAGAATAAATCTAACAAGTACTGCCACTCCGGGTCAGAGTAGACAGAGTAATGGTGATGAAGGGGTATTCCACATTCAGCAGAGTTCCAGATCTGGAACTTCACCACCAGTGATTTAATTATTTAAAGATAATAGTAATTTTAACCCATTTCCTCACTTTTGGTCTACTGCGTACTTTGCTTCCTGCCCCAGGGTCCAGGGTTATGTAGATTCCAGACCAAAATCTCCATTTAACAGCAAATAAATCTTTTTCAGATATTCCAGAATTGTTCTGCACTAGTCCGATTCTTTATTGTCAAAGGGTTCTTCTCACTCACCACTTATAAATTGTGGAAGTAGAAAAAATGTTTTGCTCAGTTAATGCCAGGAAATTGCATTTTCCGCTAAATGAAAAGAAAAAAAAAACTAGAAAAGACAAAAAAAAACAAAACAACAAAAACAACAACAACAACAACAACAACAACAAAAACCAACAGCTGGAAATGTAAGACGTCAATATTTATGACTAGAAATGACGCCCAAGAAAGAAAAAACCTCCAAACGTTAGAAAGTTGAAGGGTCTACTTTAACGTAACATATATATCGCTGATAACCAATGTTGCTTTATTAAAGAAATCTTTCAACTGAAAAGTTTTCTTTATTATTATTATTATTATTATTATTATTATTATTATTATTATTATTATTATCATTATTATTATTATTATTATTATTATTATTATTATTATTATTATCGTATTTTACTTTTTGTGATTAAAAAAAATCGCGGTAATAATGCAGAATAACACGCAAGAGATAGTATCATGATATTACGTATAAAAAGCATTACATTTCATTTCCTTTAACGACCCCAGCTATGGGTTAAATAGTACCACCACTGTTCTTCTACAAAAATGGCTTTGGCATTAAATAACCCATGAAGGTTGATATGTCATTAAACAAGGAAAGGAAAGGAAAGGAAAGGATTACATTTCTAGGAAATACCAGAAACCTTTGAGACACTAGGATTAGGGTTATAGTAATGGTTAGGGTTAGTTTTAGGGTTAGGGTTAGGGTCAGTGTTAAGGTTTGGTTTGGATCGGTGTAAAGGTTAGGAAAAGGCTACTTCTGTACTAATGCTATTTATACGTAAAATCCGATTATAATGATATTATCTCTTGCACGCTATTAGTAACTTATTGTGATTAATTGAATAAAGACAGTTAAAGTTCTATTTTTAAATTTGAATTATTTTTGGTACTAATGCAGAATAGCGCGCAAGAGATAATATCATTAGATTACGTATACCCGTAACTTTTGAGACGCTAGCATTAGCGAAAGAGTTAGCGTAAGGCTCAGAGTTAGGATCAGGCCACTTCGGGAGTTTCCGTAATCTAATGCTATTGAAACGTAAAATTCGATTCTAATGATATTATCTCTTGCGCACTATTATGCACTTGAACCAAAATTACAAAGCTTAGCTTATACGGTACAAAGTCATGATATGAAGGCATTAGTAAGAATCGGACTGTCCACAATATTCCGGCCGATTGTGACTGAATTCTTACCATAAAATTGTACTTGCGCATTATTTAAAATGAACTTAATTGTTACTAAATTGACATTTTATGATATTTTCGTGTTAAAACATGCAGTACAAGTGATTTGAACAATTTGGCAAAAAAAAAAGAAAAAAAAGGGTATCATTTACGCCGATTCGATAATGGCAGACCATTTACTTCCGGTTTCTTTCCAAACAAAACCAACAAGGGACATCAATCTCATTACCTTATTTTTTTTTCTTTTAAGGTTTTTTGGCCGGATTTAATTCTTTAAAATCTATTAAAAATAAATTACATATGTAATATGCAAAATATGTCATTTATTTTTAATACAGTTTAAAGAATTAAATTCGACCAAAAATCTTTTTAAAAAAAGTCTTAGAAATCCAATAACAAAAAAAAAAAAAAAGAAAAAAAAGAAATACACTATGTACAGAAAAATCTAATTAAAAGATAACATTTTAAATTTCATATTACATATATAATTTATTTTTAAAACATTTCAAACAATCAAATTCGGCCAAAATAAGATGTCTATTTAGTAACAATTAAGTTCATTTTAAATAATGCTCAAATACAATTTTATGGTAGGAATTTAGTCACTTAAAGTTCAAGATTACCGGAGATTGTTGGTTGAAGGAGTTCCTTCTGAAGAAAGACTATCACAAACTCACAAGAAATTCCGGTTCCTGCTTCCTGTAATAATGTCACTCGTGTGCATGTCAAATTTATTTGCTTTCTGGAAGAATCTAAGCTTTCGGATCAATTTTGAGTTAAAACGTTTAAAAATCCTCAATGAGCATGAGTAGAGGTTGGGGCTCTCTAGGTCTCTCGTCAATAAATGCCATTAAAACACTCCTTAAAAGGAATACCACATTCATTTCTCTCTCTCTCTCTCTCTCTCTCTCTCTCCCTCTCTCTCTCTCGCTCTCTCTCTCTTTCTGAAGCGTGATTAGGCAGGAATTTTTTTGTATTTCATTTAACGGCCTCCTACTAGAAAATACCATTAAAACACTCCTTGAGGTGAAAGGATTTCACATGACAAGTTACATCTAGATTGGCTGATTAGCCTAGGAGTCCACAGCAATCAAGCAAACAAAACTAATTATATATATATATATATATATATATATATATATATATATATGTGTGTGTGTGTGTGTGTGTGTTTGTGTGTAATTATCATATTGTATAATATATATATATATATATATATATATATATATATATATATATAATTATCATATAATACATATATACAATTATCATATTATCTAATATATATATATATATATATATATATATATATATATATGTATATATATAATTATCATATTATTAATATATATATATATGTATAATTATCACATTTAATATATATATATCATTATCATATTATTTAATATATATATATAATGAGACTGTATATATACATATATATATATATAGAGTATGTATATATATATATAATTATATATATATATATATATATATATATATATATATATATATACTCTCATTATGTAGTTTTTGGGTTTGCGTCGTTAATCTGAAAGAATAATTATCAAAAGTAATACCACATTCATTTCTTTCTCTTCCTCTTCCTCTTCCTCTTCCCTCTTCTTTCTCTCTCTCTCTCTCTCTCTCTCTCTCTCTCTCTCTCTCACACACACACTTTCTCGCTGTCTCTCTCTGTCTTTGTCTCTGTCTCCCTCTATCTCTCACCCTTAAGCACGATTAGGCAGGTATTTTTTTTCTTTTAAGATAATGATTCCATAAACAATCAAGCAAACAAGAGAGAAAAAAAAACAAAAAACAAAAAAGAACGAACGCCAGACGACTCACGGTCTGAAACAGGAGAGTTCCACTGACAGATGGCATTTTGCAGTGAAACATTCTAAAGTGCACACACCTGGGACATGCGTAGTCGATGAAAAACGGGGGGGACACTTCCGTCGGCCATATTGGGCATGTACAAACAAAACAGCTGGCGGCTAAAGCCAAAAAGATATATATACATATTTTTTGTTTTAGAATAAATCCCGATGGACGGTGATTTTTTTTGCGAGTGTTAGCGTAGGGGTTGAAGCGAGCGAAAGAAAAATAATAGGGGGCGTTGATAGAGAGTTCTGTAAAGATGGAGGAGGCTGAAGCGGAGATGAAAAGAGTGTGATAGAGTGGGGAAAGGAAAAAGAGAAAATAGAGACGGTGAGTGAAAGAGAGAGAGAGATTAAAAGAGTATGAGAGAGATAGGAGAAAGAAGAAGGGAAAAGAAAGAAGAGACTGACAAAGAAACCAAAAGAGTAAGAGAGAGAGAGAGAGAGAGAGAGAGAGAGAGAGAGAGAGAGAGAGAGAGAAAGATAAAGATAAAGATAAAAGGAGACTGAATGAAAGATTAAAAGAGTATGAGAAAAAGAGAAAGAGAGGGAAAGAGAGAGAGAGAGAGAGAGAGAGAGAGAGAGAGAGAGAGAGAGAGAGAGAGAGATAGAAGAGGAGTTTAGAAAGAAGAATGGAAAAGTATCAATATATATATATATATATATATATATATATATATATATAAGTGGAAGGAAAGACCAATAACTTTCCTATACTACTACTACTACTACTATTTCTATTATTATTGTTGTTGTTGTTGTTTTTCACACCTGCCGTAGCCGGTGGTTCACTGGAGGCTGAGTGACAGCAAGTCTCCTCAGGTCTCCAAGACTCTTCTGAGTATTCTAGCTGATCTCAACAGTGCTGTAGTCTGGATGGTCTCGGTTCTTCCTCTGATCTCCAGTTCACCCAAATTCTTTTCCTGAGCTTTAGGGGTTGTTCCAATGGCACCAATTACAATTGGTACGACCTTCACCTTCATATTCCACAGCTTCCTCAGTTCTATGGCAAGGTCCAAGTATTTGTCTGTCTTTTCGCTTTCTTTCATTTTTACTCGCTGATCGGCTGGGACAGCAAAATCCACGAGATGGCAGGTTCTCTCTTTCTTGTCAATTGATACAAGGTCCGGTCTCCTGACCGGGATTAGGTGATCAGTCGGTACCTCGAAATTCCAGAGAATTTTATGCGTCTCGTTCTCGAGGGCAGGTTTAGGTTTGTGCATATACCATTTGCTTGTATGGTGAAAATTGAATTTCTTGCACAGTTCCCAGTGGATCACTTTTCCCACATAGTCGTGCTTAGTCTTGTACTCTCTTTGTGTTAGTTTGCTGCATTCGCTTATTATATGGTTGACTGTTTCGTCTCAATTTCTACACATGCTGCACTTGCTATTCTGCTGCGTCTTATCTATTTTTGCCTTTATATAGTTTATTCTAATGGCATTGTCTTGTGCTGCGATTATAAGGGATTCGGTTTCTATTTTGAGGTTTCCTTTTCTTAGCCATGTCCATGTCTTCTGATGTGATATTTCCTGAGTTTGGCATTTAAAGTACCCGTGTAGTTGTTTTTCTTCCCATTTCTGTTTTTTTAAATTTGTTGATGTATTTCTGTTTGTCTCTGTGTTGCAAATGCTTTTCTTGGCTGCTGCAATTAGTCTTTCCTTACTGTTGTTAGTGTATTCATCTAGTGCTCGGATTGCCGTATCTACACAGTCTTCGATGTTGGCCAGACCCCTTCCCCCCTTTTTTCTTGACACATAGAGTCTGTCCTTGTCGTCTCTCAGGTGGAATGCTTTGTGTATGGTCATCAGTTTCCTTGTCCTTTGGTCCATCTGTCGGAGCTCCTCTCTTGTCCATTTTAGGAATAGTCCCGAGTATCTTACAATCTTATTCCCTTGATAAGGTTTCTGCTATATAGCTTGGTTTCTAAGAGCTTTCTCGTTCTTCTGAGGTATTCCTTCTTACCTTTTCTTTCATTTTCTATTTGTTTGATGGCGTCTGCTTCTAATATTCCCAGGTATTTATAGTTCTCTTTTTCTCTAAGTGTCCTAATTTCTTCTCGATTCGGTAGTTCTATTCCATTCGCTGTTACAGTTTTTCTTTCTTCATCTCTAAACATGGCGCCTTGTCGATGTCGAACTCCATCCATCTTGGCTGTATTATTATTATTATTATTATTATTATTATTATTATTATTATTATTATTATTATTATTATTATTATTATTGCTCTGATTTTAATATATTTAGTATTTTTAAATTATTTACAAACTGCAACAGAAAGGTTAAACCGGCAAGTGGACACTAACATTTCTATATATATATATATATAACTCCTCTGCACGAGGCAGGATGTGACACAAGGTGCATATTTCTTAAGCGGGAGTTCAATAGGTTTGAATTCAGAGTTCTTTTCCTAGACCGGTTGCCTAACCAAGGTTAAAGAGCCCAGTCAGCCCTACTATTTACCCGTTCCTGGAAGGAGAGTAAGATTCATACCTTTCCCAATGGTATTAGCGCTAAGTGAAATGCAATTATCACATCCGGGATTTGAACTCGGGGCGACGAGTCCATTTCCCATGACTTTAACCATTACACCACGCGCTTCCTACTATATATTATGTGTGTGTGTGTATGTGTTATTATATATATATATATATATATATATATATATAGAGAGAGAGAGAGAGAGAGAGAG
>CM042138.1:26400738-26418238 GCA_023376005.1 Doryteuthis pealeii | reverse complement strand
AAAACGCCTTCAAACCGCTAAAATATATTTTTAAGAGGTGGGGGTTATAATATTTACCTTTACTTGTTGAGAAAAGATTTGGGGAGTGTAAAATATCGCTTTCATATCACATCAACTTTTCGAAAAAAAAACGCCTTCAAACAGCTAGAGAGTTCAATAGTGAAGCGGATTGGATTTTCAGCAGGTACCGATTTTAAGCAGGCACCGCTTAGCACTTTTTTAGGCCAAGAGGACAGGACGCATTTATGTGATATGCGCCGTTGTTTCTAGTGCATACTTCCATTGAACTTTTAGAATTGCAATCATAAGCGGATTCATCCTTAAGAATCTTTTTTTTTTCACCCGAGTCTCTTCAGAGGATTACCACAGGAGAAAGAACTACGATAGAGAACACAAGAATGTCCTAATAAGAAGGGATACACAATTATTGTGATTACTCAGGATAAGGTAACCTCAAGCTGGAATCGACGCTGAGTTGTAAATGGTATACGAATTCCTTGTTTGCAGTGCTCTGGTTTGAGTGATGTGTATATTGCTTCAAGGATGAAGAGCCGAACTATTGCAGCCTCCGTTGTCTTTCCTTCTTACTATGGGTTCTGTCCAATTTCAATTTTATTGTTTAATAATTTATATCATATGCCTTACTGATCCATGATAATCTCTTTTTATCTCTTAGTTATTCCTTGCATTGCCCTTTTGATTTTAATCTCTTAGTTATTACTTGCATCGCCCCTTTACGATTTATTTAATCTCTTAGTTTTTCGCTTGCTATGGCCCCTTTGCTGATTTGTTTATTTAGTTATTACTTTGCATTGCTGTTTTCGATTTCTTTTATCGCTTAGTTATTACTGCTTGCTGCTTCGATTTTTATCTCATTTAGTTATTACTTGCATTGGCCTTTTCTCTTTCGATTTTATCTCTTAGTTTTATTGCATTGGCCCTTTCGATTTTTATGCTCTTAGATATTAACTATGGGCATTGGTCCACGTTTCGATTTTTTATCAGCTTAGTTATGTTGCATGCCACTTTCGATTTCTTTATCTGCTTAGTTTCTTTTGCATTGCTTTTAGTTTTTCGATTTCTTATTGCTTAGCGTTATTATATCTTTATTGGCCTTTTCGATTTTTATCTGCTTTATTATTTTTGCAATTGCCCTTCTCGATTTTAATCTCTTAGTTATTACCTTGCACAATTGCCCTTTCGATTTTTTATTCTCTTAGTTATTTACTTTTCTTTGCATGCCCGTTTTGTTTTCTTTTTATCTCTTTTATTACTTTTTGCATTGCCGCTTTCGATTTTTCTGCTTAGTTATCTACTTTGCATTGGCCTTTTCGTTTTTTATCACTTTAGTTATTGCTTTTGCATTGCCCTTATTTCGATTCTTTATCTCTTAGTTATTCTGGGCATTGCTCTTCGATTTCTTTATCTCTTAGTTTTACTTGGATTGGCCTTTCGATTTTTTATCTCTTAGTTATTACTTGCATTGCTCTTTCGGATTTTTTATCTCTCTTAGTTATTATCTTGGCATTGCCTTTCATTTTATCTCTTAGTTATTTCTTGCATTGGCCTTTCGATTTTTATCTCTTAGTTTATTACTGTGGCATTGGCCTTCGATTTTATCTCTTGATATTACTTCATTGCCTTTCGATTTTTTATCTCTTAGTTATTACTTGCATTGGCTTTTCGATTTTTATCTCTTAGCTTATTACTTGCCACTGCGCCTTTTTCGATTATTTTATCACTTAGTTTTACTTGCATTGCTCTTTTCGATTTCTTATCTTTTTGTTATTAGCAATTATTTGTCCGCTTTCGATTTTATCACTTAGTTATTACTTGGCTTTAGCCTTTCGATTTTTTCTGGCTATTTAGTTAATTTCTGTGTTTCACAATAATACTTTCAACTCATTGGCAAGGTCCTCGTCATTATGTATCGAATTTAAACAAAAATACTTTCCAACCAATCGTTTACCGTATTTCTTTATTTCATTTTCAATATCTTTTTCTAATTTTATTATTTGCCCTGAGAATTATATTTTTTTTAAACCTCTTCCGAATTTCATCTATTTTTATGATTGCTTTCAAAACGTTACTGTTGATTATCAACTTTTCTTCTTTTCATTTTCAAACTATTTTAATACTTCTTATTCAGGTGATTTATTTCTATATATAATTAAATTCTCACTATATTTGCATACATATATACATAGATAGATGGACACCACACACCACACATCACAACCAGCACACATATATATATATATATATATATACATATCATATTATATTTGAATTAAAAAAAAGAAGTATTCCAAAAATGATGAATTATTTTGATGTTGATGTCGACGCATAAACGTTTCGGTTTTATGTTAAACCTTCCTCAGGACAATACAATAGAAAAAAAAATGAGAATTGTTTTTTTTGCAACGGTGATAATGATTTTAAATTGACTAGAGTTGGAAAATGTTTATGGAGAAAATGCTCTTAACCATTTATTGATCAGCATTAATTTTTGAAAGTCCATAACGCAATTGTCTGCGAGGAAGGTTTTACCTAAATCCGAAACGATTAAGCGTCAATACCAAAATAAATCAATCTTTGCAGGATCACTTTGTTTTTCTAATTTCTATATATTGTCAGATAGATTTCCATATTTTACTCCCAACCCCCACACATATTTATTTATTTATTTATTTATTTATACATATATAGAGTTTTATCTATATATTACATATATATATATTACGTTTACTTATTATATATACTTTTACCTATATATTATAAAATATATATATATATATATATATAGTATATATTTATATATTATATATACTCTTTTAGGTATATATATATTATATACTTTACTTCGCTCTACATATTCATCTATAGCGTTTCCTATCTATAACACATTATGCAGCTACACACACATATATATATCATTTACCTATATGTATACGTACATAAGTGGAGCGGGTTAGCTCAGTCGTAGAGCGTTCGGCTAAAAAAACCACAAGGTTCCTAGTTCGCTACTGGTGCCTCGTCACTCAGGTATGAGTAGCAAGGCAGGGATCTGTGGCGGTAAAGTAAGGGAGCTGATGATAGACCTCCCTCGCTGACTGGCTGATACCGACTTTAGGCCGCCCGACGACTTTAGCTTTACTTATATATACTTTTACGTATATATTAAATATTATTTATATATATCTTTATATTATATATATATATATATATATAATAAAGGTAAAAGTATCCAATCGACTAGTAGTTGGGGATGATTCTATTGGGATGGAATATATAGTAGCTTCGCGTATATCCACAAAAAAGCTAGCCATTATATGGAGGTATAGATGAGTCCGCTAGAGAAACATGCCCTAATCTTACCGTCGATTGGATTCAACTTACGCTTTTTGGTCTTACTTCTAAGTTGGCTCTCTGGATTATTCGTCAGGCAGAAATATTTACACATCTAATTTAAATTTATTTTATAGGCCAATGACGGTTGTTAAGTTTTTTCTTCTTATTGAATGTGTATTAAGTAGTAATATCGTCATGGGGTGGCTATTGTCGTATAGCAGCAGATAAGGAGAAAAAAAGAAAAAGACAGCAAGGGAGTGCTGATTTCTTTTACTAACTCTAACGGCAAGGAGATTGTTTTTGGGCTTCTGTGGTAGAGCGCCACCATACATGCAGCTCCACTTACTACATAGATCAACTGAATATCCATGGCACTAACTTTAGGGTGGGGTGGTATGGAACGCTGAATGCATGTGTTTCGATCGCGGATTCCTAGGCCAACTGATGGGTAGCAGCTGAGTTCGCTAAATCTATACTACTATAATGGGCAGTTGTGTGAATCTATGTCCTGATATTAATATATTATGAAAGATTGGTTACTATAAAATTTAAATAAGAATTGCATACAAAATGATTACAGTGATTTTATTATATTCTAATTAAGTTATTATACATTAGAATAAGAATGGCATACAAAATGATTACACTGATTCGAAAACTAAAGCATATTAACGACAAAGTATAATTAATAATATATCATTAAATATGCACAGGCTGGGGTTTTTGAACAAAAATAATAAGAGATTTGATATATTCGTGAGGAAGAATAATAGAAAAATAAAATCCTAAACATGATTACAGCATGGATTTTTTTTCATTTAATATTTTAGATAGTAGAAATTTCTTTTCAGAGTATCATGGAGTCAATGCAAGGTCTATTTTTTAGGCATAGGGATTTTAAATGGTGGCTATGCCGGCACGAGGATTTAACTCAGCGTTATTCAGTAAATATAGATCTGCAGAACAACTAAATAGTCCCCCTCGTACCGGCGACGCCGGATAGCCGCTGCCTAGTTTATATAATAAAGAGTTCTAATATCAGATATAGCGATACATATCTAAGTTAGGAGGGCGTTTGACATAGGTGCAACGGCACAAAATGTCTACACATCGCAAGAAACCAAAAGGAAAAGCGTTGTATCGTCAGCAGCAATTTTTTTTGTAGCAATGACAATAATTCTTCTAAAACAGAGAATACAGCAATTTTCTTGTCCAACCGGATAATACTTTTGTCGCTCCTGTTTTCACGCTGGAGGCATTTTGAAATGCTAATCCGAAAATCTTGATTATAAGGAGTTAGCAGTAAAATGCTAATTAAACTCTTCAAGAAGCCGTTCTAAACAGAAACATATATCATATCGATCGCTGTTATAGACAGAGAAGACAGCGCTTCACTCGTCGTATTATCTGTCATATATCAAGGGGGCAATTGTGTGTAGTATGTGTGTCCGGATGACCACTATGAAAATAAAACAATTAACGACAAAAGTAAATTGCTCGATCCCACTTCTCTGCTCTCATTATCTATGCTATCTATCTTTATCTAATTCTATCTATGCTATGCTATCGTGTCTATCTACCTCGTCTCTGTCTGCTGTCTCTGTCTCTGTCTTGTCTCTCGTATCTATCTTCTATGCTATCTATCTATCCTATACTATAAGGGATGGAGGCATCCTATTACGGGCTTTAGCATAAAAAGCGATGTGTGTATTAAACAGTTAAAATCTCGCTTCGGCATATTCTGTGTGATGAGGCAGCCTAATCGGTTATGGTGCTCGTCTCGATTTCATTCGGCTGTAGGTAGCTTACAAATGTGCTAGCACACTGAAGAGACTTGATAAATCGAAACTAACGTCTCTGGTGAATGACTCTCTGTGTGTGTGTGTGTCTCTCTCTCTGTCTCTCTCTCTGCTCTATTATATATATATATATATTATATATGCATATATATCTAAATATATTATGGAAAATAACTTTTGGTTGTTGAGTACATAACAACAATTATATATATATATATATATAATATATATATATATATATTAATATAATATATATATATTGTTGTTATGTAGTCGAACACCAAAAAGTTATTTTCCATAAATATTTATATATATGCATATATATATTATATATATATGCATATATAATATATATATATATTATGATATATATATATCTATATGAGAACGTGAAGCGACGATAGTATGAATAAATATTTTTAAGAAAAAATATATGTAATAAATAACCTAATAGAAAAAAAACATATCTATACATATAACAATATATATTAATATAGAAAAATATATAATATAACTAGTAATATATCATATATAAATAATATAATATTACATAATATATATAATATAGAAAATATTTGTTAGATGAAGATAAATCATTTTTAGAAAAATTAAATATAATATAATATCGATTTGTTTGTTTTCTAACCATATTTATTTCTATATGATATATAATATATATAATATATATATATATATATATATATATGTGTAGTGTGTGTGTGGGGGGGCTTATTTTCATGGAAGAAATGTGAGAAAAATACATGTTGCGTGTGTGGCAGTGATCTGTAAGGAAGGTATGACAAAAACGGTCACAAGGGTGTAGTCTATACATATCTGAAGGCAGTTGGTGTGTATGTTGTTCCGATGAAATTACGCCAATATAAAACCAAATTAAGAAAGTAAAATATATAGCATATTAAATACACGAACATAAACATACACCAACTGTCGGCTTCATATATGTATAGTACTATCAGCGCTTTTACCGTTTTGATAGCTTCGCTTACAAGATCACTGCGCACACAACATAGTATTTTCACACATTCGTTCACATGAAATAACGCCCGCCCACAGAACACACACACAGCATATATATATATATTATATATATATATATATATATACTATAATATATGAAATAAATATGTTTAGATAAAAACAAAGCAAATGATATTATATATATTTTATTTTTCTATAAATATTTATTTCATTGCAATAAACAAATAATGTTATAGTTATATATACTTATGTTATATTAATATATGTTATATTATACTATATTATGTTATATTATATATTTTTTTCTATTATGTTATATATATATTTATATGTATTTTTATTTTAATGCTTCTTTTCTATTATGTTATATTACATATATTTTTTTAAAATATTTATTTCATACTATCGGTTCACTCCATATATATTATATATACTATATATAGTATATATTACTATATATATACATAGTGGCATATATATATATATAATATTATATGGCATATATATACTAATATTTATGGGAAAAAGCTTTTTGGTTGTTGACTACATAACAACAATATATATAATATAAATAATTTATATATATATATATATATATTATATATATACTTGTTGTTATGTAGTCCAACACGCAAAGTTATTTTCGGCCATAAATCTTATATAATATATGGCAATATTATATCATAATATATATAATATATACTAGAGAGAGAGAGAGAGAGAGAGAGAGACCACACACCCAGCAGAGAGTCATTCACAGAGAACGTGTTCGATTTTCAAGTCGCTTCAGTGTGGGCTAGACATTTGTAAGCTCGCTACAGCCGGAATTGAAATGGCCGATTCGACACTTAACCATTAGGCTGTCATCACGTTACAGAATGCAGAAGGAGATTTTAACTGTTTTAATACACAGCATCGCTTTTTAGTAAAGGCGCGTAAAGAGTGCTCGGCATCGCCTATCATATAGGATAGATAGATACGATAGCATAGATAGCTAGAGAGGCAAAGAGACAGAGAGCAGAGACAGAGAGCAGAGACACGAGGTAGATCAGACTAGATAGAAGAATAGAATAGATAGATAGATTGATAGATAGATATGAGAGAGCAAAAAAAAAGTGAGAGAGAATTTACTTTGTCGTTATTGTTTTAATTTTCCATAGTTTCGCATCCGAGCAGCTACATACGTACAACCGCAATTGCCTTGCTATATGTACAGATAATACGACGGAGTGAAGACGGCTGTTTCTGCGTTATAAGCAGCGATCGATATGATACTGATGTTCTGTTTAGGAAGCGGGTGAAGGAATTTTAATTAGCATTTTACTGTAATCTCCGTTATATCAAGATTTTGCGGTATGAATTTCAAATGGCTCCAGCGTGAAACAGCGAGGCCGACAAAAGTAATTATGCGGTTGGACAGACAATTGCTGTATTCTCTGTTAAAGATTATGTTGTATTGTAGGCAAATAAATTGGCTACGATACAAGCTTTTGCTTTGGTTTCGATTTGTGTAGACAGTGTGCGCGTTGACAGCTATCAACGCTCTCCCTCTAAGATATGTATGGTGTATTACTTGATATTGAGCACTCTTTAATATAAACTAGCAGGCGCTATCGCGGCGTCGGGCTGGGTAGGAGGGGGACTATATTAGTTGTTGCTGGCAGATCTATATTACTGAATCGTGAGTTAAATCCTCGTGGGATGCACATTTAAATCCGGGGCTATGTAATAGACGCTTGCATTGATCGCAGATACTCTGAAAGAACTTTCTACTATGCTAAATTTTAATGAAAAAAAATCATGCTGTATCATTTAGATTTTATTTTTCTATCATCTTCAGCGAAATAATGCAAATCTGGCTATTATTTTTGTTCAAGCGCAAGCCCATGGGGATATTTTAATGTATATATATATTTACTTTGTGCGTTAATTGCTTTATTTCGAATCACTTTTTTGTGTAATCATTTTGTATGGGCATTTATTAATTTGTATATGAATTTTCTTATTAGATATAATTAAAATGCAACTGTATCATTTTGTATGCATTCTATTTAATTTATAGTGACCATAGAATATATTAATATCAGGACATGATTCAGCACAACTGCGCTTTTTATAGTTTGATTTGCGAACTCAGTGTAGCACAGTTGGTAGGGAATCCGGATGCGCAAACCACATGATTCAGGTCAATCACCCGCACCTAATATTAGATGCATGGATATCTCAGTGATCTATGTAGTAAGTGGGATGCTGATGTATGGTGGGGCGGCTCTACAACAGAAGCATAAACATCTTTGGATTTAGAGTTAGTAAAAAGGGACAGATCTCCTTGGCTGTCTGGCTGATACGACAATAGGCGACCTGACTGAATTATATAGCTATTATATAGAATATATAAGAAAAACGGAGAAAGAAATTACCAACGTCATTTGCTATCATAATTGTAAGTATATTAGATGTGTAAATTTTCTGTGATCGAATAATCAGAGAGCCAGCTTTAGAAGTAAAGGAACGCATATAAAGGTAAAAGTATCCGCATCGACTGGTAAAGTTGGGGATGGTTTCCTATGGATCATCTATAAACACTCATATATGGCATGCTTTGGGTGGTAATAACGGATATATAATATGATGCCGCAAATAGAATAATCCCACTTACTAAGTCGTTGGATACTTTACCTTATTTATCTATATATTATATAATATATATTAATTATATATATATATTCTATATACGTAAAAGTTTATAGTAAAGTTAAGTCGTCGGGGAAGAGAATAAAAGTCGGTATCAGCCGTCAAGCGGAGGGATATAATATACTCGCCTTACTTTACCGCACAGATCGCTGTGCTAGCTCATACGCTGAAGAGAGGGACGACCATTATTTTTTTTAATTTAAATGTTAGCGAAGCTAGGAACCTATGTGTTTTTAGGGCCGAACGCTCTACCGACTGGCTAACCCGCAGCTTATGTACGTATACATATAGTAAATGTCTATATAATATTGTGTGTATGTGTGTGTTTATATATAGGTAAAAGCGTGTATATATGAATAGTGTAGAGGTAAATATATATATATATATATACCTAACAGAGATATATATATATATATAATAATTATATATAAGGTATTATATATTTATATATATAATTAGGTAAAATATATACAGTATATATATATAAGTAAACGTATATATATATATGTAAGTATATAGATAAAACTGCTATATATGTATAAATAATAATTATAAGTATATGTGATGGGGGTTGGGGGAGTAAAATATGGAAAATCTATCTGCACCAATATATAAAGATATAGAACAAAGTGATCCTGCAAAGATTGATTTATTTGATGTGACGTAATATCAGATATACGGTTTACGGTAATACCTTCCTCGAGCCACTTGCGTTATGGACTTTCAATTTAGAGTAGATCAATCAAATGTGTTAGAGACATTTTTTCTGCATAACTTTCAACTCTAGTCATTTAATCATTTATGCAGGCGTTTGAAAAAAAAACAATTCAATTATATTATATATATTTAATTGTATTGTCCTGAGGAAGGTTATACATAAACGCGAACGTTGTGCGTCGACATCAACATGCAAAATAAATTGCATCATTTTTGGATACTTCTTTTTTTCTAATCTCAATATATATTATAATGTAACTCTATCCATATATATATATATATGCTGTGTGTGTGTGTGTGTGTGTGTGTGTGTGTCGCATCTATCTATGTATATATGTAGAGATATATGAAGATATAGGAGAATTTAATCATATAGTATAATCAATTCACGCTGATAAGGAAGTATTAATAGGTTTGAATAAGAGGATATGATATCAAGATAGTATTATAGAAAGCAATCATAAAAATAGATGAAATTCGGAAAGAAGTTAAAAAATATAATTAGCTCAGGAGCAAATAATAAATTAGAAAAGATATTGAAAATGAAAATAAAAAGAAATAACGTATTACGATTGGTTGGAAAGTATTTGTTAAATTGGATACTATGACGAGGACGCTTGCGCATGAGTTGACAGGTATTATTGTGAAACACAGAAATAACTAAATAGGCCAGAAAATCGACAAGGCTTATAAGCAAGTAATCAACTAAGTTGATAAAAATCGCAGGGCAATAATTGTAATAACAAAAGACTAAAGAATGCGAAAGAGCAATGCAAAGTAATACTTAAGTGCATAAAATTCGAAGGGGCAGTGCAAGTAATAACTAAGAGATCAAAAATCGCGTAAAGGCCCAATGGCAAGTAATACTAAGAGTAAAAATGCGAAACACAGGGGCAATGCAAGTCATATGCTAAAGATAAAAATCGCAAGGCAATCGCAAGTAATCACTAAGAGATAACACATCGAGGCCTAATGCAAGTGAATAACTAAGAGATAAAAATCGAAAGGGCATGCAAGTAATACTAAGAGTGAAAAATCGAAAGAGCAATGCAAGTAATAACTAATGAGATAAAAATCGGAAAGGCCATGCAAGTAATAAACTAAGAGATAAAGGAAATCGAAAGAGCAATGCAAGATAACTAAGATAACAAAGAATCGAAGGGCAATGCAAGGTCACTAACTAAGGTGATAAAAAATCGAAAGGCAATGGCAAGTAAATGAACTAGAGATAAAATCGAAAGGGCAATGCAGTAATTAACTAAGAGATAAAAACCTGCGAAGGCGATGGCATAGTATAGACTCCAGAGATAAAATCGACAGGGCAATGCAAGTAATAACTCAGAATAAAATCGAAAGGCAATGGCAAGTAATAACTAAGAGATAAAATCGAAGGGCAATGCAGTAATAATAACGAAATAGAAAAAAAGATAATCGTAAAAAGCAATGCAAGAAAACTAAGAGGATAAAGAAAATCGAAAGGGCAATGCAAGCATAACTAAGTGATAAAAATCGAAAGGCACAATGCAAGTAATGATCTAAGAGATACAGAAAATCGAAAGGCAATGCAAGTATAACTAAGAGATAAAAATGCGAAAGGGCCAGATGGGCAATTTTTTTTTTTGTAATAACTAAGAGCATAAAAATCGAAGAGGCAATGAAGTAATAACTAGCGATAAGAAATCAGAATAAAAAAAAAACCGCCAAAGAAGAAGGGAAACACACAAATAACGGCATGCAAGTAATACTAGAGATAAACAAATCGAAAGGGCTAATGCAAGGAATAACTAAGCAGATTAAATAAATCGAAAGGCGATGCAAGATAAATAAGAGATAAAAAATCAAAGGCAATGCAAGGATACACTAAGAGATAAACAGAGAATTTCAATGGATCAGGTAAGGTCATATGATATAAATTATTAAACAATAAAATTGAAATTGGCAGAGACCCATAGTAAGAGGAAATGACAACGGAGCTGCAAATAAGTTCGAGCTGCTTCATCCTTGAAGCAATATACACATCACTCAAACAGAGCAGGCTGCACACAAGGAATTCGGTATACCATTTACAACTCAGCGTCGATTCGCAGCTTGAGTTACTATCCCTGAGTAATGCACAATAATTGTGTATCCCTCTTATATCTGTGGTTCTCTAATCCGTAGTTCTTTGCTCCTGTGAGCGTGTAATCCTAGCTAACGTGAAAGTACGCGACTGCGCCGAGAGTCGAAAAAAAAAGATGCCTGAGGGATAAATAGGACGCATTCTTTATAAGACTCTGCTAATTCTAAAGCGCACTTGGCCAAATGGAAGTATATGCACTAGAAACACGGCGCATATCACATAAATGCGTCCTGTCCCCCCCCCCACTCTTGCCTAAAAACGTGCTAGGTGGCGGTGGCCTGCTTAAAATCGGTAACTGCGAAAAATGCAATCCGCTTCCTATTTGAACTCTCTAGCTGTTGAAGCGTTTTTTTTTCGAAAGTTGATGTGATATGAAAGGCGATATTACAACTCCAAATGCTTTTCTCACAAGTTAAAGGTAATATTATAACGCCACTCTTCTTAAACTATATTTTTAGAGGCGTTTGAAGGGCGTTTTAAATCGTAAAAAATTTTTTTAGTGTTTGAAGGCGTTAAATTAGCCATCACCCAGGTTTTTATCGACAAGTAATGTAATATTTTACCTCGCCCCATTGAAAATATCTTTTTTCTCGTATTTTCATTTTATTTTAAATCAAAACAACTGTCACGAATTCCCCCTAAAATAAATAACCCGCCTTTTATACATTAACTTTGCGGTAAAAACGCGCTTCAACGCATGCTAAGGAGTTATAGAGTACGGGTCGGTTTTTCAAGCAGCATCGGTTTGCGTATTTTAGGCAGGGGCAGGAGCCGACATTCACTGGGCGATAATAAGCCGCGAAATAACAAATCGAAAGATGAAAAGGTAAATGAAATAGTGAGATGTGATAGTTGAATTTGCTGGTAAGATATGGTAGAGACTAAGGCCAATTATGGTTATCACGAATATATATATTATATATATATATTAATACTATATATATATATATATATATATATTGTAGAATAAGACAAGAGACAACATCTGTTTAAAAACTATTTTATTTTGATCTTTCGAATCTTTCTGGCCAATTTTTAAGCACCTTGTGGTGAACGCGTGGATAAGATTTGGGAATACACACATTCTGCACAAGAAAAATAAACAGAAACTCCAACATACTTAAAAGGCTCTATAGCATAAACGTAATACAAACCATCGCTGCAGACGAAAGATAATATCCAATCGCGGAGACGATGCACGGTCAAGGAGAAGTACCAACATTTTCTGCCTATAGACACGTTTCTCACTAATCAAAAAAAAAAATTTGCCTCCTTCGCAGCGTCCACATGTAATAAATTTTAAAAAAACAAACTTGGAACACATCACCCTGATGATGGCACTTTGAAGTGCCGAAGTATTTTTGGGACTTGAACTTTTGGTGGACTTATCCACTAAATTCCACCCAGGTGTTAAAAAGTTGGCGAGAAAACTCGAAAGATTTCAAAAATAAAATGTTAACGGAGATGTGTCTTTTGTTATATATATATTGAGCGGCTCATTTTTACGCAGAGAGTGTTGAAAGATGATAAGCGCAAAAAAGACAATCCTTCCATACAGATAAAACATATGTAGAACTGCAGCAAATAGATTCTCCCAAGGCTAGTCTACGCGTCCTATATAATATTATATTATATTAATATATAATATATATATATATATAATACAATACATAGACGTGTCAAAAAAATATCGAGAATTGAAGCTGTATCTCAGCTAGATAGGACTAACAATAAATGTAACGTTAAATTTTTCGCGCATACGAGGTGTGTCCAAAATACAATTTTAAAGGCTGTAGTATGTTTACCAAAAGATAGACATGAGATGAATGGAAGTTAATTTTTCAGAATACAAGGTGTCGATAAAAAGTCTCGATACTATTTTGACAACACGAGCTATATATATATGGGATATTATAATATATACTATATGAAGTGAACAAGACATGTGTTTATAGTGCGCGAAGGCCGACAATTTTGGAGACTTACTGTCGGGCTTATATAATCATACTAATTGTAAATTACTTTATTATAATTAAGAATTGGCGTGCATATCGTTTAAATGTAAGCGTAAGCAAATGAGAAAAAGTCGATCTGTTGTATGTACATTCAGCTATTGGGCCCATCAGCAAAGGCTATAGACAGGGGAGTGCTTTGTGCGTGATTCGAACTACCCTGGCTGTTAACGGCAAGAATTATATAATATATTTATGTAATGAATAAAATTCGGCTGTCATATTTCCAGTGGGCGTTTTTGCGTTAGAATAAGTGGTTAATACGCTGGGCTTTGAAACCAATGGCAACAAACGCCTTTTAATTGTGTATAGTATAAACGCATAAGCAAGTAAATATAGCTTTCGGCATCTTGTAATCAATTACCTTATTTTTCGCATCCTCATTATAAAATACCTATATATATATATATATATATCTATATATATATATATATATATATATATAATAAAACCTTCGCATTTGCCAGGTGGCGACACCAGGTATCATTTAAGTGACCACTGGTTGAGGATAATTCTTTAATGAGCTGAAGAATATGTAAATAAAGAATGTTTAATACCTCATACCAATCCCTAACACGCCTCTAGTCTTTCGTAATCTCACTTATAGATCCGTAAGCATCTCTCTCCCTCTGTCCTCTCTTCTCTCTCTCTCTGATCTTTCTCTCTCTCTCATCGGCCGTACCCTCTCTCTGCTCCCTCTCTTGCTGCTCTTACTCATCCTGCTATCCTCTCTCCTGACGGCTTGAGGAGAAGTTGGCTAAAAGAACAATTAGCTTGCGTCGTCAGATAATAAAAAGGAAAGAATAACGCTGATTCAACAAGGGTGATAACTCTTCAGCCTTCGCAATTTTCCTTTTGAGAAAGCCACGAACGCTAAGAGGTGTTCTTTTATTGTCATTTCTTTCAAGCGTGCGCAGACAGGAAATGCGTGATGATTTTAAATTCTTATGTCTATAAAATATTTCTTGTCTCATGCTCGCAATTTAGACATTTTCTTTTCTTTTTTCTTTTTTCTTTTTTTTTCTGGCAGCCGTTTATTTTTTATTTTATTTTCATTTTTGCATTTACATAAAAATCATAGTATGACGATGCAGCTTTTTCACGGGACCATCCCTCATTATCTATTTCTGGAAAAAATTGATTTCGTTTTGCCCAAGTTATACACGTTCTATTTTTCTTCACCCTATGATCTAGGAAATTTGCGTTTCGTTCAAAGTCTTTTTTTTGTATTACTTTTTTTTCTTTTTCTTTTTTTAGCAAACTTTTGCTGTCTAATAAAATTCAAAGTATCTATTTATCTTCTACATATTTCTTTGGCGCTTTCAATGAAGGATTCTTTGGCTTTTTCTTGTATCGTTTATTTTCTTTACGTTAGCTCTCTTCACTCTCGTCATTCGCCTTATCATTATGCAGTCTCTTCTCATTTATAACGGCAACATATTTAAGCCGGGCCATCTCTCTCTTCTTCTCTCTTCTCTCTTGTTCCTGCTCTCTCTCTATCTATCTATGCTATCTCTCTCTCTATCTATCTACTCTATCTGCTGCTTCTCTCTCTCAGCGTAATATCCTAGTGCTTCCTTCTTTTATCTCTCAACGTCCTTCTACTCTATGCTTCTCTATTTTCTATCAATGTTTGCTATTTATCTGCACCTGATAGCCGGCTTCCTTGTATCATCTTAACGTCTCTCTCTCTTTCTCTCTTCTCTCCTCTCTCTCTCTTCTCTCTCTTTCTTTCTTTCTCCTCTCTCTCCGCTCTCGCTCGCGGCTCGCTGCGCTCGCTCTCTCTCTGCTCAGCGTAGATCTTCTATCTTCTCTGCCTTGCCTTTTATTCTCTCAACGTCTTTCTCTACTTCTGCTTTATGCTATCTTATGTTTGCTATTTATGCTTCATCTCTCCTTGTATGATGCTGTACGTCTCCATTCTCTCTCTCTCTTCATGCTGCGTCTACTCGTGGATCTCTCTCTCTCTCGTCGCTCTCTCCGATCTCTTTCTGCGGACACACCACACACACACACACTCTCTTGCTCTCTCTCTCTCTCTGCTCTCTTCTCTCTCTCAGTCTAGTCACACACACAGCACACACACATATATATAACTGTTATGATATAGTATATATAGTATATCATGTTTCTATCATCTTGCACCTTCGCCTTGTATTCTCTCACGTCCTCATCTCTCTCTTTTTCGGCTTCTGATCTATCTATGTCTATCTAGAGAGAGAGAGAGAGAGAAAGAGGAGGAGAGAGAGAATTCTGTGCAATTTATTCATACAAGTTTATACTTTGAAATAATGTTGGTTAGTATTCTTGTTTAATTACATATCAACTTTCTGGTTATTTATGCCAAAGCTATCAGTTGTTATAGAAAGATACATAGTGTACTATTTAAACAATGCTGGGGGCGAGAGGATTCGTACTTTCCCTAGGTATTTTTCGCGAGAGTAATATGGCACTAGCTGTACTACGCTTTAGCAAATACCGCTACGGGGACTGCTCCGATTATAATAATATATATATATATATAATAAAATATATATATATATTATATAATATAGATAAGCCATTATCAGGGCAATATTGAGTAAGTGATGTCATGAAAGTCCTTCAAAAATATCATTTTGCAATGAGATAAATAGAAAATGTGACAATTTATTTGGTTCGCAGGGAACATCGTTCATTTTGTAATGTGAGGACGACATGAGAGTATATATATCATATGATATATATATATATATATATTATATATATATATATGTATGTATGATTCTAACACCTCCGCACTACAATCGTTATTGCCTCCCACTTCTAAATTCGCTGGCAACTACTCATTCTCCTTAAAACGAGACAAGCGAAACGCATACATCGTTTCTACCTGATGATGGCGAACTGTATTGCGACGCCGCCGGGCCGCCCAGCGCTCGTATCGAAACCTTTGTGGACTGTTAGCACCGTTCCACCTGACACCACAAGATGGGCGCGAAAAATTAGAAGTTGGCAAGCCAAAATTGTCGGACAAGGAATTGTCTGTAGCAGTTCACAAAAGTATATTTATATACTATATAATATATATTATATCTATTATATATATATATAATATATAATTATATGGATGTATATATATAATTAAAATGTATACAGTTACAGAGATGTATCTATTATATATTTTAGATATATATTTTAATCCTCATCATGTCACACCAGCTAGCACGAAATTCCATGACAAATCTCATGCAACCATCCCTATCACTCGCAGGTTCTTGCCACGGGCAGCATCCGCGTTATCTGTAGCAGAGGCTGATAAATGTAGTATTCGGCTTGGCGGCCAGCACTGGATGCGTGTGCCTGGTTTCATAGTAGAGCGTTACTTAGAGTTCGAGCCCTTGCTTATCCGCAGTGTCAAGGCATGTCTTATTCGTCTCCACGTCGATGATTAGTGTGACTAGGTGGTAGGTGGCCGTAGCAGGCTGCTTTCGTGTAAGGGTGTTGTTTTCACCGATTGTTTTAAGATCACGCACAGGCATTTTTTGTGGCAACTGGCTAATAATATGTAATAGTGTAGTAGGTATATAGCTGTATATTATAGCTATATTAAATGTATAACGTATAAAAGTGTTATTCTCTCTCTATAACTATATCTTACTATAATTATCTCTGTCTGTCTGTCTCCTGCTTGCTCTCTCTCTCTGCTCTCTATATTATAATATTATATATATAATAATTATATGATATACACATCACAGCCACACATATATATATGTAGAGAAGGCGCGTGTGTAATGCTTAAAGTCATGGGAAATGGACTCGTCGGC
>CM042138.1:26399592-26400638 GCA_023376005.1 Doryteuthis pealeii | reverse complement strand
AGAGAAAAGAGAGAGATCTAGGATCCTGTCAGATGTGCTTCTTCATACTATATGGTAAGAAACAGTTTTCATAAAATATATTGTGAGTTTATTGCATACTTGGTTTTAACAAAACAGGATTTATTATAATAATTACTTTGTGTGTAGTGTATTGAATCTCTAATATTATTGGTGTTTATTTCTAGATCAGTGATTAACATCAAAATTCTATGAGATGTTTTTATATGAAACAAATTATGATTATATATTATATATGGTATATATTTATAGTAATTATATTATATGAGAATGGCTAATCTCACGAAAATCTAATTAATTCCACATTAGGATATAAATGCGTCCCACTTGTTCTGCTTTTCCAATTCTCGTCGGCAGAAACATGTCCAGTTTATTCTCTAAACTTCTTGGTTAGGTAAAGCCTCTATTCCTTTGATTGAAAAAATCAAAAAGTCCATCCTGTCGTTGCCAATATGCATTATACGGTCATCGCCGCGTAAGTGTATTCTCAAATTCAATGCTTTTTCCCCCGCTTCAACTAAGGATAGTTTGACACACTCTTCATAAAAGGTCGACTTTAGATTTAACAAAATTTAAATGTGCAAATTGTGTATTTGCTACATTGGGTCGTAACTACCCAGAGGCGTGGGGGTAAGGGATAAAACAGCATATACCCTCATATAGTATGTATGCCGAGCGAATTTAGACTCTCCAGCCAGCAGGTCAGCAATACCAGCATCAGCTATCTGCGCGTGCACATTTAATTAAGATATGACGCCAACTTATTGCGCGTCGCCCATGGTTGCCTTACAGCACTGCAATATTAGTTCCATCCTTAGTACATTCCAGCAAGGAAATTCACTTAGGTGTTCTGGAGGCCCTAGTATATTCTCCAATACAGCTACTTAAAAAAGTATTTCCATAGAACTATTACATATAGTTCGAACAAAACCATTCCTTTCAACTTGATGACGTTTCGCGCGTGGTGGAAGAAGGATTCAGAACCCGCCTGCCAGATGCTCACTAGTTACTGTCACCACTTTCTCCTC
>CM042138.1:26359592-26392092 GCA_023376005.1 Doryteuthis pealeii | reverse complement strand
CACCCTCCGTTTGGTTATTTTTTTATTTAGTAACCTTTGTTAGGTTACAACATCACCTCAGCTAAATAATGAACCCTTCCATTTTTATTGTATAGAAAGAAAGAGAAGAAAAGGGACATACTACACAGAAATAATATAAAAAAGAAGCAAAGAGAGTAGGGGAAGGGTAAAGAGAAGGACTGAGCGTGCGTGTGGAAGCGATAATGCTAATCTGTTTCAATCAAACATAAGGAAAAGATGAAAAGTAGGAAAGAAATACAAAAAAGAGTGATAGAGAGTTAAATGAAGATTTTTATACTTTTTACACATTGAAGTATTTCGCAATAGCTTCTAAATAAACATATCAAACGTTGTAATAATTTAATCATATGGGTCAGTTTAGCTCAGTCGGTAGAGCGTTCGGCTAGAAATCACAAGGTTCCTAGTTCGATACCGGTCCTCGCCAACTCAGCGTATGAGTAGCACAGGGATCTGTGCGGTAAAGTAAGGAGCTGATGGTAGGTGTGGTGCTCCACCTCAAATGCAAAAACAATCTCCTTGGTCTAGCGCAAGTGAAAAGAGGATAGACTCCCTCGCTGATTGGCTGATACCGACTTTAGGCCGCCCCGACGACTTTATTTTACTTACTTACTGTAGTATATCCACAGGTCCTGCTAATATCTGTATTATTCTGTTTATATCTTCTTCTGGTTTTCAAATACTAGCCGTGGTTTGTTTTCATCTACAAAAACGATTGGATGAATCGCATACAGCTTGATTGAAAATATCAAAAGAAAATCCAATGTAGCTATTTTCATTTTCATTATGGCGTCCTGTTTAGGTTTGGTTTGTTTTGTTTAAGGCATATCAACCTCAGTGGGTCATTTAATGCCGATAAAGTTTTGAAATAAATCAATTCTTAATGGATGCACAGTTTTTTTTATAAATACATTTTTCTATTTAACCCATAGATGGGACCCTAACAGGTACTACCACTCCGGACCAGAGTGGACCAGGGAGCAATGGTGATGAAGGGGTGCTCCACATTCCTCAAACCTCCAAAACTGGAACCTCACCATCAGATAGAATTTAACGTCATTCCCAGGACATGTAGACCCTCAGACACCGCCTTCTAGCACCCATATTATAAAAAGGGTTGGGGATTGCCATAAGGACAATAGGTTTGGAAAATCATATAGGTGCTAGGGCTTGACGTAACCAGCCGATTGATCAGAGGGGGCCTCTCCGATCGCCCGTCTATCCTAAGTAAGGGTCTAAGTGGAGTGTTGCAGGTCAGGGTCTGCTCATTGACTCCATCCTTAAGCATCACGGCTCGCCACCCCCGGCCAACTGGTGGCCCATTTGAGGGAGTCTTACCCCTCTGCAGAGGTGCAGTCGGTGCTTTCTAACACCCCAGCAGACAGGGCGGGCGTCTTGGTTTAATTCAAGAAATTATCCGACATTTTGTTTCTGTATTCATCCCACGGTATATTGATAAATTTCACAGGTTGGTGAATATAATAACAAAAATTGACCTCTCGAATAATTGATGTTTAATCAACAGACATCTTTCTTTGAATATCTATCATCCAATGGGAACCATTGTAGTTCCCAAGAGCATTAACACCAAATAGAATACAAACAGCGTGTTCCCGAATTCGAACTCCCGACTCCAATTCCATTTTCTCCGACAGTAACCGTATGGATAAATAGTCGCAGTTTGTTGTGGCGTACACTGGTCGGCCCACACTGGAGTGTCCATGTGCTGGCTTCCATGGGAAGATGTCACTCATGTCACTTCTCCAGTAGTGTCCTGCGTGTCTTGTCTGTCTTACTCGGATGGTTTGGGTGATATGGGGCAGGTGGCCGCAGCTGTTTTATCGTGGGGTGTTGTTTCTACGATTTGTTTAAGTCTGCACGCAGCATTCTTGTGTAGCTCCCCATATAGATTATTCTCTAAGCTTCGTTAGGGTCCAAGTGGTGCAGCCATACTCTAACTCAAATTCTCACAACAGAATTGTGTGCAAAAAAATCTATTAATAATGGAGATTCGCTTCCGGTTTTTGTCTGTAACAAAAATTACGTCACTGCTTACGTCACATTACCAACATCGTCATAACATAGAATAAATACACTCAAAATTTGAACATGCAACATTAGACAGTCCTCATTGTTTTTTAAAACAAGTTTTAATAAATACATGATTGGTATTATATATCTATATATAGTTTGTTTTATTTTAATACATATTTAAAGTTTACATACCAAGAAGTACCAGTTGCCTTGACTTTTGACAACATGTCAGCTCTTCTTGCGCACCAAATGTTTTTGATAGCTTCCCCGGCCTTATGGCTCAGTTCCTATTCATAAAGTATAAGTACCCGAATTAGATTACGTTGCACGTTTATCTGCACAGCTTTTAAACCAAACACAAAATGAAGCAATGCAGAACGCATCGGCGCAACAACTACTACGATACTACCAACTACAAAGGGTAACTGGGATCAGGGGGAGGGGCAAAGTTTAGGGACAGGATATGCCGAAAAGGGGGCCCCTTAAGGAAAAAATTGTTTATTGTAAAAAGTATCTGATAATATATTTGAGAAGAGCACTGGTTAGAGTCGGAGGAAATGGACTCGTCGAACCGATTTCAATTCCAGGACGAAGCCACATTTCACATAATATCGCTAATACTCTTGGGAAAGGTTTGAATCCAACTATTCTCCCTCAGCTATGGGTAAATACTAGGACAGACTGGGCTCTTTAACCTTGGTTAGCCAACCAGTCTAGGAGAACGAAAACTCTTAATTCAAAACCTCTTAAATCTCCGCTTGCGGGTAGTCACTACTAGAATAGGCTTAGGCCTACTTAGTGATCTATTTCAATTTCAATTTCATTTTTTTTAAATTTGATACCTCTAAAGAAGGTGGCTTCATTCAAACAAGTAATTTTGGTTGCTTATCCCTAGTACGAACTCATAAAGTTTCTGAAAAAAAACTTGTTACACGTTCATGTGCGCAGCTTTTAAATCAAACACAAAATGAAGCAATGCACAACATATCGGCGCACCAACTACCGCGATACTACACAGAGGGTAACTGCGACAGCTTAAACTGTTTTGATCAAATGATATATATTTATTTTCCGCGTAAGCAGGGTGTGATACAAAGTCAATTTCTTAAGCGGAGTTTAACAGGTTTGAATTCAGAGTTTTCCTTCTAGACTAGTTGCCTAGCCAAGTTTAAAGAGTCCAATTTGCCCTACTATTTACCCATAGCTTTCCCGGGGTATTAGCGCTATGTGCAATGCAAACAGCCTCGTTCAGGATTTGAACTCGTCTCATCGTGCCCATTTCCTACGACGGTAACCATTACACCACGCGCCTCTATTTGGTCAAGTGATATACGAACCGCAATCTAGCACGTGCCAAAATATTTTAATTTTCTTTTTCTTTTTTTTTTTAACCAACCCTGGTATAATTGAATCATTGCTCTGGCAATAGAGAACAAATAAATTAGAAATACCCTTCTAAGATTTCCCTAATATTGAGCAATAGATGACACTGTGAGATTTGGCATCAATCTAATATATTAGGATCAGCAAATCCAAACCAAATGAGCCACCTTTTTTTTCCCCCGAAGAGGAAAACACTTAGCTAATTACGATACACTTATTGTTAAAGTAATTATATTAAAGGTAACGAGAAAATCTTCTACACTGGATATATAACTTGATATCTTCTTTCAACGTTAGAAAAAAGAATCCTTTCGACTTAATATCATTCCATATTTCCAATTTTGATTTGCGTCTCTTGTTCTCACGGTACTACTAATTGCAATGTTTGTCGATTGTTTTCTCGTATTTATTATTATTATTATTATTATTATTATTATTATTATATTATTATTATTATTATTAGAGCCTAAGTCCCCGAAAACGTGCAAACAGGCCATAAATAACCAGATCTGCTAAGTTAGAATAACCTTGGCTAAATTAGCTTTATTTTCTAATTACCTAATTAGCTAATTTGTAGATGGGCTTTTCGTAATAAAGTTAAGACTGGATTTTTTTTTTTTTTTTTGTTAGGAAATTAAGCAGATCAAACGCATTTTCTGATGTGTGTCTTTTGGGTTTTTTTTTTCTTTTCTTAATATTCTCTATTTCTTTTCTTCCTTCTTTGTCTAAGTACATTGGAGTCATTTTGTGCAGCAAACGCAATTTCTTCATCTGATAGCATGTCACTTCATCAGAGATATGATCATTTATCGATGTGAAACATCAGAAAAAAAAAGTTGCACCAGCGAAAAGAATTGGTGGTGTGGGGGTGGACCCACATCTGCGAATATTGATTCATTTTCTCTCTTCTCTTTTTGTTCATCCTAAGAATAAAAAAAACGCAAGAATAATAAACTCCTTTTGTTGAAATCTGATTTATTTATGTCCTTATGACGTTCCATATAAGTTTTGCCTTTTTTTATCACTATTTTCCATACTTATAGCACCGTTCTGGTAACCTTACTCACTGATCTGTAACAGAATCGGAAACTTGAAAATATTTATATATCGGCGTTCCATACTTACCAAGACAATTATGCGACGAACGGAATAAGCCGTAGTTTTATACCATAAATAATATAAGTGCTTAGCCCAGTTGGTAGAGCGTCGGACAAGGAACCACAAGGTTCCGGGTTCGATATCGGTCCTCACCAACTCAGTGTATAAGTAACACAGGGATCTGTGCTGTGAGGAGCTGATGGCAGGTATGGCGCTCCGCATCAGACGACAAAAAATTATCTCTTTGGTCTAGCGCTAATGAACAGAGGATAGACTCCCCCACTGTCCGGCTGATACCGACTTTAGGCCACCCCGATGACTTGACTTACCAAAGACATTTGCAAACAATTTATTTCACCTGTGATAATGCTATATAATAAAAAAGACACGTGGTGTAATTGTTAAAGTCATAGAAAATGGACTCATTAATTCGAGTTCGAATCCTGACCAAAGCTGTTTGCATTTCACATAGCGTTAATACCATTGGGAAAGGTATACATTCAACTAAACCTCCCACAGCTATAGGTAAATAGTAGGGCATACTGGGCTCTTTAACCTTGGATAGGAGAGGAAAAACTATGAATTCAAACCTGTTAAACCCCGCTTAAAAAATTGACCTTGTTTCACATCCTGCTCGTGTGGAGGGGTTGGTAAAGTATATATACAGTAAATTTTTTTTATTTTACTGAATAGTATGATAAAAAAACAGAATTGTAAATTGTGTTTATATAAGGTACGCCTAAACTTTTATTCACGCATTTGTAATAACACAGTAAATACTAAAAGTAATAGCAAAAATATGCGCCTTCTGGGCGCAAGTATTGAAGTTTTAATGTAATAAAATATCATATGAAATTAAAAGACGAACGAGAGTAAATAACAATGGATATTACACTTATTTTTAATGTTATCTTAATTGGTTTTTATATAAAATTATATATAGGATTGCTTTTAATACATTTGAGAATAACATTATATTATTGGAAATCAGGAACAGAAGATAATTGTTCAGTGTTGGCCGAACACTAAATGCCGTCAAGAGTACCTACCATTATTGATGATCGATAGGGACGGGTAACGAGATAGTGATGGGAATCCGTGCTGTCAGCAAGACTTGCAAAGATGTGCTACACACGGCAAATTAACTAGTTTAATTAGAAGAAAAAATGTTACAGGGACAGAATGGTTTTGTTTTACGGCATATCAAGTCACTTAATGCCGAATCAAGCCATTTTGATATCAAGTTGCTTACTATACCTACTGTCGCTTAAATGGTCACCCATCTAAGTATTGAACTGGCTCATCGCTGCTTAACTTTGGTGATCTTGCGGGAACCGGTGCTCTCAACGTGACTTGACAGTAAGTAACAGAAACAGAGACAGAGAAAGAGATTCGTTAATTAGTATTATCTGCGTTACTCGGACTATTATCCACATCTTCATTGTAATCTGTACAACGTTTCAATTGGACACAGGGCCCAGTGGATTAAGGAGTTAGGTTAGGACAGTTTTAGGTTTAGAGAGGTTTAGACAGTTCTATGTGACAGCTATCTCTAGATTGCAGGTTCAATCCTGATCAAGGGCGCATAGAATAATAATTAACACACATTAACGCCTCTACCCCAGCTATGGTCAGCGGAATGAGAACAGGATACCCCCGTGGACTAAATAAACGGTTAGGTTCAAAGTTCCGTGATGGCTCCCGATTACGACAAGAAGATTCCCGACTACGACAAGAAAGTTCCCGAGTTTGAAAAATAATTCCGATAAGGTTCCCGAGTCCGACAAGAAATACCTGAAGAAGGCCAGGGGTCATATCGACCGAAACGTTGTACAGATAACAATGAGGATGAGGACAATAGTCCGAATAACGCAGATAATACTAATCATCAAGCCTCATCTCAAACATTCAGAGAAATAATGTATAATCAATACGGACCCAATATAATCAGTCAATGGAAACTCCCAGATAAACTAAATCAAAAACTAGCACAAATGACGAACCACCTCACATTCCTATACAGATGCCAGGATCTCAAGCTAGTTCCACCAGGCTTAATAGCAATGAAGATGAGGACAATAGTCCGAATAACGCAGATAATACTAACCATCAAGCCTCATCTCAAACATTCAGAGAAATAGATTCGTTAATGTTAATAACAATTCTATAATAAATATTTATAAATTGAATTGTTTGGTGAGTGGTTGTCTGCCACCCAAACGATTCAATTACATTCTAAGAATTATATAAATTCCATGTGGGGATTTTCAAAACAACCCATTGTGGGTGATTAACATAACAAGTGTGGATAACTTTACATATCAGCGTCACTTACTTAAACGTTTTTTGTCTAATTAAGTTTCCACCAATTCACCTAGACACTGATATTTCACTGAGTGCCCATTAAAGAACACAATCACTCAACAGATGGTCATTGGTTTATTTCGTAAAATAATTATTTTCATGTCCTTCATTTTTGGGTGGAGCTCAAAAGTCACATGAAAACTATAAATATAAAGTTTGGTCACGAATAGAAATGTTTCCATTTGTTGTAAAGCCATCATATATATATATATATATATATATATATATATATATATATATATATATATATATATATATATATATATATATAAAGGGCAGTTGTGTGAATCTGTATGTCCGGGGAAAACAACTAACGATGAAGTGAATATATATACACATTAAATATCACTAGGGCTTGGTTTTTGAGCAAAGATAATAGAGATTTGATTTATATTCGTGAAGATAGTTAAAAAATAAAATCTAATTGATAACAGCATGGATTTTTTTTTCATTTGATATTTTAGATAGTAGACATTAACATTTCTTTTCAGAGTAGCTAGATCAATGCAATGTCTATTTTTTTACATAGGGATTTAAATGGGAATCTCACAAGGATTCAATTCAAGATTCAGTAATAATGGATCTGCGAGAACTAACTAAAAAAACCCTCTACCCAGGCGACGCCGAGTAGCCGCTGCTAGTATTTTTATATCAGACGTTTATTGTATAGAATAGTAGTGTATATATGTATACACATTTGGAAGGTGTTAACTCCCGTTCTCATTATGCATTCGCTGGCTTAGAAGAGAGTAACCTAACACGGAATGTTAGGTATAGAAATAAAGACAAGTCAATTAATACTATATAACATTTAATTCAACAAATCTCAAGGAGAGAACTAAGTTCCCACCCTAGTATATAAAAGAGTCACAATGTGTTCAAGAAACATGAAAAGAGGGAAGACCAGTTGCTATTTCTCAGGTCTGGAAACAAAGAAATAATCGATTGAAAAACTAGTACATCTGAACCAAAACTAGAAACAACATTTTGTGGCTACTACTTCTACTACAACAACTACTTCTACTACTACTAGCTGTCCATCGTATGCGATGATGATACTATAAGAATTAGGGAGGTGTTAAATCCCGTTCTTATGATGCATTAGGTTGCTTAGAACAAAGTAACCCAACCCAGAATATTCGCTAGGAAAATAAGTACAAGTCAATTCATACTATATAACATTTAATTCAACAAAGCACGAGTTGGAAATAAGTTCCTTCCCAAGGATATAAAAGAGTCACTATGTGTTCAAGGAGCACTTAGAAATGTGTGAAAAAAAGAGTCCTTGAATATAGTTGAGGTGTATAATGAAAAAGGTTGTCATTTAATGTTCGTTGGTGGGGGGCAACGCTCTCCCGTACAAATGGACGGAGACACAACTTGTCTAGTTCATATATGGGCGATTCCAGAAGAAAAAGAGAGGTTCCCTTTCGCGGGACTACCTTTTTATATCTAGGTCGCAACGCACCCTAACGGCAGTCAGTTTAGTGTAAGTTAGTTTATAGTCGGGTGTGTTGATAGTTTGTTTTTTTTAAGTTTTTTTTATTACAAAATCTTTGGGTTTATATCTTTCAAAAATACATTTTTTTTAATACTTTCATCAATTTTTATCTTGTGGCCTCTTGCACTCCTCAAGATGAAATTCCAGCTGAAAATGTGTTGTTTTGACTCTGTTATATTCCCGGTTTAGCTCAGTTGGTAGAACGTCCGACTAGGAACCACATGGTTCCGCGTTCGATACCGGTCCTCGCCAACTCAACGTATGAGCAGCACAGGGATCTGTATGTAAGTGAGGATTTGATGGTAGGTGTGGCGCATCGCACCAGACGCCAAAAATAATCACGTTGGTTTAGCGCTAGTGAAAAGGGGATAGATTCCCTCGCTGTCCGGCTGATAATGACTTTAGGCCACCTCGACGACTGTACTACTTTATATCCCAAAATGTTTGGGATAACAAAACATAAAAGTTAAATGTTTTAAAATACAGCAATATACGTTTTTATTTTCTCCCCGACCAGGAATATAGCAGGATGGGTTTGGATAAAAATTAACTGTCAACAAGTAGTGTATTCATTAATCAGCCATGTTGTTGTCTCACACTACACTTTTTCAGTGAAGAGTCAATAGTTCGTTAGGGGAGATAACTCTTCCATCATAGACTTAGTGGCAGGATTCAGCTCGAATTGCATATGGTGTTTAACATGTTTAAACAACGGAAAGGAGGGAGTTCTTGTTGCGTAGTCCTTAACGTGTTGGACTACGACACCGTAGTACGGGTATTTGCCTCATACCCCACTTGTACGGGCTGGGCACAAGGCCTCGTTTTAACGTGGGCCCACCCACTAGCCGAAGCTCATGGGTTTGAAAGAACAAAAATTGCGTCGATTCCTTCGGCATTCCCCCTCAAGTGGGCGCCTCAGGCGCTGGGCAATAAACCAGCCCTACCCTCAAGGGGGCAGGTATTGCCTGGGGGATAGCCCCCTGGGATCGACGCTATTATTTATTACTTAACCTGATCCAGTGGTCGAAGCACACCTGACCCCCGACTGAGTCGAGTTCTGGTAAGTTGAACCGTAGTACGTGACTTCGAACTTCAGTTTCGTTATTATGTTCACTTTCAGACTAATACCATTGGGATAGGTATGAACTTACTCATCTCCCAGCTATGGGTTTAATACTGTAGCATTGTGGGATCGATTAAATTTGTGTATGTAAGGCCATTAAATTTCGATATGTATGTAACATCAAATTGAAGGAGCATATAATTTCTATACTTATTTCAATCTGTGGTATCTGATATTCTTCATATCTGCTATTCTGGATCGGATTATTCAGGTAGCTGGGTCTGTTGTTGGGCTGACTAGCTTTTCCTCGTTATTCGGGGGCTCTGGAACTACTTGGGGTTCTCTTGGGATATCTTGTCTTGTGCCGTTTATATTTTATATCAAAGAACACAAGACGTTCTTGTTTTATTTATTTTTTAAGCTCATTTATTTTTTCCCAAGTAAAAGGCATCGAACGGGTGTCTCCTGCAAAGCCTCAAGCAGGCCGTTCATATAAGTGTTGTATACTTTCTTTCTTCTATTATTCTTCTGCTCATCTTTGGTATCTTACGTTCTTCTTCTAGCGTCTGGACTTCGTCTTGGGGACTTTGTGTCTGGTCTTCCATTGGGGATTTCTCTTTATCAGAAGCCCTGTGTCATTGGTAGTTTTTAGATAATAACCCAAGACTTCGATTTGCTTTAGATCATATTTTATTCCGAAATCCCCACCAGACTAACTGCGCAGATTGAGTCGGCCGTGTGCTTAACACGACTTACCACTTTCGTGGTTTGGCCGATATTGAACTAAAACTCTCTTTCTAATCTAAATCGGAAGAGGGTTTTCTCCACCGATTCTCACGGTATCCACCGGAAGGATCATGATGAGGTCAAGCCTTGTCACTCAATCCTTCAAGGCCGCCGGCTGCAACTTATAACAGCCATTTTGGTTTCTACACTACTGTAAATAAGTGTAAGGGTACTAACAATTATGTAATATAACGAAAATTTCAGGGAGCAATCCATGTTTGACAGAAGCGCCGGGAATGGTGTATCACAGCCTAAGAAAATGGAAGCTGGATTTTTTTAAGTATGCAAAGAAAGCTTTTAAGAAAATAAATTTCGAAATTTTTTTTTTTTTTTTTGCCCAGCGTCGAGTGGCAGATTTATTTCAATTTACTTGTCATTGAATAAACATTAATCTGGACTAAATTGGCTTTTATCTAATTTTAGACGAATCAAAAGAATGAAGAAAGGAAAAAAGAAAAATGAAGCCGGCAAGAAGAAAGAGAGAAATCTGAAGAGTTCAAGATGGGCGCATATTCAAATTCCACACAGACTTCCTTGTTCGACATTTTATTACTCATTTTATACACCAGTATAGTATCTGCTCTCTCTACATAGACCAAATGCTGTATTCTTATTAGGGCGACTGAAAAGTTTTTAAATATTTTGGTGCGTGGTGCATATATCAGTTCAAGCTGTGCAAATTACCCGCTGTACTTGGGAATAGCGTGTGTTATATATCCCCTTTACTCGCGTGGAAGCGCGTAGTGTAATGGTTAAAGTCGTAGGAAATGGACTCGTCGCCCAGAGTTCAAATCCTTGATGTGGTAATTGCATTTCACTTAGCGCTAATATCCTTGGGAAAGGTATGAATCCTACTCTCCCTCCAGCTATGGATAAATAGTAGGGCAGACTGGGCTCTTTAACCTTGGTTAGGCAACCGGTATAGTAGAAGGAAAACTCTGAATTCAAACCTGTTAAACTCAGTTTACGAATTTAACCTTGTGTCACATCCTGCTCGTGCGGAGGAGTTGGTAAATATATATATACTGAAATATTTCAACAATTCATCAAACAGACGTTCTAGCTTTTATTCATAGTTTAACGGAGAAGCACATTTCGTTTAACAGTTATCCACTTTTAAATTGACCTTGTGTCAAATCCTGCTTATAATTTATCTCATTTACATTCTTTTTTTGGGGGTGGTTGTCATTTTCCTCACATTATATTTTCCTAGGGGAGGGTTTGCTATAATTAACGGCGTCGATCCCAGGGGGGCATTCCCCGAGGCAACACCTGCCCCCTAGATTTAAAGGGGCAGGGCTGGGTTTATTGCCCAGTGCTTGAGGCGCCCCCCCCTTGAGGGGGAATGCCGACGAGATACACGCAATTTTTCACCCGCCATCCCATGAACTTCGGTTTGTGGGTGGATCCCACGTTAATAGGGCCTTTGTGCCTGACCCGGTACGAGTGGGTTACTGGGAAAATACAAATCCGCCCCTCGGGGGAGGGTTTGCTATAATTAACGACGTCGATCCCAGGGGGCCATCCCCCCCCCCAGGCAACACCTGTCCCCTCGATTTGAAGGGGCAGGGCTGGGTTTATTGTCCAGTGCTTGAGGCGCCCCCCTTGAGGGGGAATATCGACGGGATCGACGCAATTTTTCACCCGCCACCCATGAGCTTCGGTTTGTGGGTGGTCCCACGTTAATAGGGCGTTGTGCCTAACCCGTACAAGTGGGTTACGAGGTAAATACAATGTAAACCCGCCCAACGGGGTGGGGGTCCAGTGGCTTCGACCCTGGATCTTTACAAGTTAATAGCGTCGATACCAGGGGGCTACCCCCGCCAGACAATACCTGCCCCCTTGATTTAAAGGGGCAGGGCTGGTTTTATTGCCCAGCGCCTGAGGCACCCCTCTTGAGGGGGAATGCCGACGGGATCGACGCAATTTTTTCCACCTACCACCCATGAGCTTCGGCCTGTGGGTGGGCCCACATAAAAATGTCCTTGTGTCACGCCCTCATATGTGGGATGGGAGGCAAATACATGTAGACCCGCCCCTCGGGGTGGGGGTCCAGTGGCTTCGGCCCTGGATCTTTACAAGTTAATAGCATCGATCCCAGGGGGCTATCTCCCCAGGCAATACCTGTCTCCTTGATTTAAAGGGACAGGGCTGGGTTTATTGCCCAGCGCTTGAGGCGCCCCCATTGAGGAGGGATCGACGCAATTTTTTCCAGCTGCCACCCATGAGTCTCGGCTTGTGGTTGGTCCCAAATAAAAACGAGACCTTGTGTTCAACCCATACAAGTGGGGTATGAGGTAAATAAATGTAGATAAGGCCAACAGTATTAATAATGAAAAATAATTTTATTAATAATTAAGGTTAAAATAAAAATAAAATCATGGAGAATGTGACATAGATAATTAAGGGAATTGTGACTTGAATAGTAATATAGTTACGGTTACAGATAGACAAACACACAATCTACATTATAATAAGATGTTAAGAAGAACGGGGAAGAGGAGGGGCTACAATGAACACAACGTTGTGTCATGCGTACAATGTTCTTTGTTACTAATGCATAATAATTCAATTTTTAATTATATTTATATGCTTGGGCTAAAATTAGTCTCTTTCAATTTTTTTCTCCGATTGCATGTCACTCGCTTGTTCTTTGACCCCATCCGTGTTGATCCTGCAATGGATAAACATCGCATAATTTGAAAGTCCTTCATGTGCATTTGACAGAGTTGATTGGCATCTTGCATGTTCCGAAACGAACGGCGGGATCTCTTGCTTCTCGCATTCCGTCTCGCGGGATTCACGTTGCGGTTTTACGATGACGCGTCCTCCATTTTTCAACAGCGGCAATTTTGGGGGCTCAAATTCGTATCCAGTGCCGTCGACACCCGACACTTCGATCTTTTAACCGCCTCTTTTGCGACCAATGAATATAAAAAAAAAAAAGAGTAGAGATTCGTAACGTAATTTTATTAGCATATTCACTAAATTAAGCGACATTCATTGACAGAAATGAAAAGCGATACTTGTCATGCTTTACATTAAAACGTTGGCAGATGACAAGAATTATTTTTTTTAACTTGACTCGTAGATAATTAACAGCAAGGACCAATGAAAATATCCCAACGTATATCGAAGGCAATGTGCAGTGCATCCATTCTCTCTCTCTCTCTCTCTCTCTCTCTATATATATATATATATATATATATATATATATATATATATATATATATATATATATAATGTTGTTCTGGTTCCAACAGGAGAAAATTCAATATTTTATTTAAAAAAAGAAGGTCCGCAAAATGTATTATGTTTTCAGAAATTTTTTTTAAATTCTTTTTATCTTACATATGCAACACGTGTTTCAGATCTTCTGGTATCTTCTTCAGGCTTTGATTAATAATATGAAAATGAATTCTTACATGCGTCTATATATATATATATATATATATATATATATATACATGAGTATTTCACTTCCCTCTTCCCGTTTGGTGTGAATAGAATATAAAGGAATTTCATTTTTAACATTAGTCTTTTACAGGTGTTTTTGTTTTCTGGGTGGCTTGGTAATAAATTCATTAACTGAGCTTTTATTACTCTTTTATTAGATATAGTTCATCAGATGTTCATTTGATATGTTAGGTGTGTGTGCTTGAAATTTGATTTTTGTTCTAGAGAATTTCTGTGTTTTTCTACTTAAATTTATACTTTTGGGGTGTGTGTATGTGTGTGTCTGATTTGTTTATATATTTTACGATAAACACAGAGATCCAGTCTGTAAACTGACGATCATTGCTGTATGCTGGCAGTGAAAGTTAATTTAAGTCACGTCTGGAGAGCTCTCTCTGTATATATATTTGTAAGTGTGCGTGTATTGATAATGTAGTTTGTTGTATTTATAGATAAAGTATACATAATCTTACAGATAGAATATATATATATATATATATATATATATATATATATATATATATATATATATATATATAAGTTAGAATAGCGTAGACATAGACTCAGTGACGATTAGTAACTGCTATTTTCACGTCTATTCGATCATTGGACTACTTGATATTACCATATATATATATTATATATATATATATATATATATATATATATATATTCTTTCTTATTGAAAGTGTAAATATTGTTCTGTATGTTATTGATTTATTAATAATCTTACTGAGCTCTCTTAGGAATTTGATATTATCCTTATATAAATCTATAGGTATGGATCTTTATGGTTGTGCCATGTGGATATACGGGGGATGTAGATGATCCCTAGTAGAATCAACCGCAACTTACCAGTCAATTGGATACTTTGACTCTCTCTCTCTCTCTCTCTCTCTCTCTCTCTCTCTCTCTCTCTCTCTCTCTCTCTCTCTCTCTTATAAATGCTTCATTAAATGTAGGTATAAATAATTATTATTAATATTATTATTATTATTATTATTATTATTATTATTATTATTATTTGAATGATATAATGCGTTGAGACGTCAAACGAGGGATTTCATTTGAATAAAATATTCACATTTTCTGCCTCCAGTCAGGTAAGCGAAATAGGAATGTTTATCTCGCTGATCGAACGGAAAAACAAAATACGACAATAGGAAAGTCGCCTTAAGAATTGAAATCACGATCTTTTATTTGTCAGACATATTGACATTTATCTGTAAATCCAAATTACCCTCACACAAAAAAAAAAACGGTAAATATTTTCAACCCCACCCCCTTTGAAGAAAGAGTGAGAGGGCTTTAAATCAAGATTATTATACTTTTTACATATTGAACGTTGTAATAATTAAATTATCATACTGTGGTATATTCACAGGTCTTGCTAGTTATTATTATTATTATTATTATTATTATTATTATTAATAATATATATATATATATATATATATATATATATATATATATATATATATATATATATTCCTATCACAGGATTGTCTTGTGTTTACGCAGAAATAAGAAGCAGACAGGTATATCTCTACGATATGATTGGTCGTCACTTGCCAATAGTGATAAATGCAATCACTGACCGGTAACTATGAGAAATACATTTAATACTCTTAAGCAGACATCTGAAAGACATACTTAAAATGTCAAATATGAAAACTTTGACACCGTCCACTTTAAAACAGAAGCTGGAAGCATAGCGTCTAACTTATTATTTACCCATTGCTTGGGGGAGAATAGTTGTATCCACACCTTTCCTAATGGTTTCTCGGAACCCTGTGTCCAGTGGGCTAATTAGTATTAAATAATGATTCAATAAACATTAAGAATATAAGGTACATAACTAAGGGAATTGTGATGTTAGTGGTGATGTAGTTTTGGTTACACACATGATCTCCATTATAATAAGATGAAAACCATGTACAATGTAGACTGGACAAACTAAAATATTACTAATACTGATATTTAGTGTTTCATTGCTGTTATATATCGGTTATGTTGATGGCAGTTCTTTGGTCAACAAAATAGCTTTCTCTTTTTAGCTAATTGCAAATGGCCGCTATTAAAACAAGATGGCTCCCATGACAATATGGCTGCTACTCATACAAAAATGAAAATTATTACCTCTAGACATGTTTCTTTTTCAAAAGGTAAGATGTTTAATAGCATGCTCCAAAGTGGCTACCCTCCAGGCATTACCTGTCCTCTCTTCTAAAAGGGGCAGGGTTGGGTTTATTGCCCAGTGCCTGAAGCACCTCAAAAGATGAATACCCAGGGTATCCATGCAATATTTAAACACTAGCCACGCATACGCTTTGGTTTGTACATGGTTCCCCATTATAAGGATCCTTGTGTTCGACTGACATGGTGGGATGTCAGAAAGTACTTACCTTTCCCAATGGTATTAGCGCTGTGTGAAAAGCAAGCAGCCTCCCTGCAACTATGAACGAATATTAAAAAGGACTTTGCTCTTTAGCCTTGGTAAGGTAACCGGTCTAAAAAAATGAAAACTCTGAAATCAAACCAACTGTACTCCGCTTCAAAAACATTGACTTTGAGTCCCATACTGCACATGGCAGAGGGGTTGGGTAAATATATATATTTACCAACTCCTCAGCACGAGCAGGATACGACACAAGGTCAATTTCTTAAGCGGAGTTTAACAGGTTTGAATTCAGAGTTTTCCTTCTCCTAGACTGGTTACTTAGCCACGGTTAAAGAACCCAGTCTGTCCTGCTATTTACCCATAGCTGGAGGGAGAGTAGGATTCATACCTTTCCCAAGGGTATTAGCGCTAAGTTAAATGCAATTACCGCTTCCAGGATTTGAACTTGGGGCAACGAGTCCATTTCCCATGACTTTAACCATTACACTACGTGCTTCCTACGTTGGGTAAATATAGACTCAGGTTTGTGTTTTGCTTTTTTTGGGGGGAGGGTTCAGTGACAGGGGTCATAAACATTATTCAAAAAATGAAAATGAAAATTATCTCTTTCTACCGTAATTGGACCGGTTAGCTCAGTTGGTAGAGGAATCGCAAGGTTTCGGTTTCAATACCGGTCCCTGCCAACTCAGTGCATGAGTATCTCAGTTTGGGTAATCTGATCTGTGCGAGAAATTGGTGAGCTGGCGGTAGGTCAGGCGCTCCACTTCAGCAAAAACAATCGTCGTGGTCTACCACTGTTTGACTGATACCGACAATAGGCCACTCTGCAAACTTTACTGTTCACAAACATCATTCAAAAAATAAAAATAAAAACCATCCCTTTCTACCGTAATTGGACACCTGAAGAAGACCGAAGAATGCTTCGGTTGAAATCTATTTTCAAAGATTTAAACTGAGTAAGATATTTTCTGTATTCTGAATTATTTCTCTGAATGTTTGAGGTGGTTAGCGGAATGAGAACAGGATACCCCCGTGGACTGAATAAAGGGTTAGGTTCAAAGTTCCGTGATGGCTCCCGGTAACGACAAGAAGGTTCCCGATCACGACAAGAAAGTTCCCGAGTCCGAAAAGAAGGTTCCCGAGTCCAAAAAGAAAGAAGGTTCCCGAGTCCGAAAAGAAGGTTCCCGAGTCTGAGAAGGTTCCCGAGTCCGACAAGAAATACCTGAAGAAGACCGGAGGGCACATCGGCCGAAACGTTGTACAGATAACAATGAAGATGAGGACAATATTCTGATTTATTATTCTTCAACTTGTGGTTGGTTGCATTTTACGTCATGTTAATCCTTATTAAATTATTTTACGCCGAAGACATTTTTTCATTCTTGATGGGTATTCAAAAGTTTTATTCAAACTCAATTTTTTTAACAATTTCTTAAAACTCATTTTTTCTGTTTAACCAGTAAATGGTATCTTCAACTTGTAAAACCTCTGATAGCAACGGAAATTAAATATCAACCCCCAATGCTGAGAAAAAAATCAAAGTTACTTCCTCTGTCACCCGATACATAAGGCAATGATCTCTCTCTCTCTCTCTCTCTCTCTCTCTCTCTCTCTCTCTCTCTCTCTCTCTCTTAATTTCTTCATCGATCCATAAAATCATTGTGGCAATCGTGATTTTTTTTACAGGGCCGCTACATCTAGCCCGACCCCCAAGACGCACTGCCCACCAATGCAGCTGCTGACTGTGTTATTAATCCACAATTAAATTTCACCCCCAACACAGAGCCCTAAATTCGTGCCATTAACGACCTAAACGGCTATTTAGGGGGTAATTGTAAACGTGTGTGTCGGGGCTGTCAATATTTTTCTTCGTTCTTCTGTTGCAACGTCATTTCAGCTCCAATTATTGATGTTGTTTTTTTAGCTGGCCAAATCGGACTGTAATTTCTTTTTCATACTCTGGCACTGGCTTTAGTTGCTGTGTGCAATTCTCATCAGGAATTACGCTTACGATTATAGTAGTAGTAGTAGTAGTAGTAGTAATAGTAGTAGTATAGGTTGTTGTTGTTGTTGTTGTTGACACATCTACTATTCAACGTTTTCTACACCCACCCCCCTTAGATCCCCCTGGTGAAATTCCGACGCAGCAATGTTAGGTCCGTGTTTGATTTGATTTTTTCTTACGTCAAATATTTCATTTCAATCCCACAACTTTTCTCTTTCAAATCCTCCCCATTTTCCAACTGCCTTCTACCAACCACAACCATCTCCTATATATTTTAAATCGTCTAAGATAAAATGCCAAAAATTTAAGTGCTGATTATCTGGTGTTGCTTATCTGCCGAATTCTTCTCTCTTATAAGTGTCGAACCTCAGCTAAAGAATGGACCATACCGTTTTTATTATAAACAAAGAAAGGAGAGGAAAGACACGGTACACAGAAAAAATATAATAAGAAAAAATAAAGACATTGGGAGAAAGATAGAGAGGGGATGAGCGCGTGGAAGCGATAACTCTAATTTGTTTCAATTGAACATAATGAAAAGACGAAAAGAAAGAAAAAAAGAGTGAGACAGAGTCAGATCAAGATTAATATTATTTTTTTTATATTGAACTATTTGCAATAACTCTTAAGTAAATTGTAATAATCAAATTATCATACTGCAGAACATTCACAAACTGCGCAAACTATTGTTTTTTCCCATGCCATCAGAGTTATATATATATATATTATATATATATATATATATATATATATATAACAGGAATTCCCTTGACTCTTTTTTGACATCTGTCCCCCTTGTTAAGTCCTCTAAACGGCATCCCGTGTTTGCACAGTTTTTGTACTTTTTTGCTGGTCAGTTAAAATTGGTGTGTCCATATGTAGGAGTCCATTGACTGGTTATCAAAACTTTTCTCGTTCCCCAATGATATCTGCATTGAAAAAATAAGATCTAAAAAAGTTCGGCTTCAGGTTACACTTACGGTGCTTTTTAACCTGAACTAATTGGTTTAGATGAATTTACTCGGAATGAGATTATACGGAAAAGGGGCCGGTTTAGCTCAGGTGGTAGAGCATTTGCCTAGTAATCGCAAGGTTACTGGTTCGATACCGGTCCCCGCCAACTCAGCACATGGGTAGCACAGATTTGGTAATCTGGTCAGTACGGTAAAGTGGCGTGCTGACTGTAGTTGTGGCGCTCCACCTCAGTTAAAAAAAACAATCTCCCTGGTCTAGCGCTGTCCGGCTGTTACTGACGATAGGCCACTCCGACAACTTAATCACGTCAAATAGATGCCTTTTTTCACCATTAGACTACTGACTTACTACTCACAAACGTCCCCAGATAGACCAAGAATGGTTTATATATATATATATATATATATATATATATATATATATATATATATGGGCAATTCCATGTCAAATCATCCAGAAAAAAGTAAAATTGTCACCCACCTCCTTCAATTTTTCTAAAATTTTGTACACGTGTAGATTGTGTTAAAGTGAGACGTACCCCAATATTTGAGCTTCCAATTTCAAGAATTGGCGGAGTTATGTCGATTTTTAGCTCTCCAAATTTGAGGGGGGGGTCACGAAAAATGGCGACTTATTGTAATCTATTTTTGTCTGTAAAATAAATTCTAGTGTTTCTCTATTCCTGCAAATTGGTTCATAAAAGCATTTTTGCCCGGTGAATGTAAAAATGCTTTCAAAAAAGTCTGAAAGTCTACCAATTTTTAAGTTATTGATGATTTCGTATTTTTTCATAGCAAGATCAATATCCCGATGTGGCACTAAATGTCAGACAATTTTTTTTTCTAAAAAACATGGCCTGAATGATTTAACATAACATTAACCATATATTATATATATATATATATATATATATATATTATATATATATTAGTGTGTGAGAGAGTGTGTGAGAGTGAGAGAGGAAAAGTTATTGGAAAAAGTGAATAACGAACACAGACAATTACATTCAATTAAAGTTTTAACTCTGTTGGTCTTAGAGGTTTCATCAGATGAAACCTCTTAGTCTAACAGGGGAGAATGTAACTGTCTGTGCTCGTTATTTCCTTTTTTTCATTACTTTTCCTCAGATTTTGTCGGATTTTTCCTAATTTGCTATTTTATTCATATACACACACACACACATACACACACAACATATATATATATATATATATATATATATATATATATATACACCCCTCCGCACGAGCAGGATGCGACACAAGGTCAATTTCTTAAGCTGAGTTCAGCAGGCTTGAATTCAGAGTTTTCATTCTCCTAGACCGGTTGCCTAACCAAGGTTAAAGAGCCCAGTCTGCCCTACTATTTACCCATAGCTGGAGGGAGAGTAGGATTCATATATTTCCCAAGGATATTAGCGCTAAATGAAATGCAATTACCACGTCCATTTCCCATGACTTTAACCATTACACCACGCACTTCCTACACATATATATACATATATATACATATATATTATATATGTGTGTGTGAGTGTGTGTGCGTGTGTGTGTGTGTGTGTGTGTGTGCGTGTGTGTGTGTGTGTGTGTGTAGATAGATAGATAGATAATCGCTTGATAGCAAGATACGTTCAAAGAAAATCTTCCAATGAAACTCACACTAGCATTTTCGCAGAATTTTCATTTCATACCTAAGCTGATAAAGATATCTGCCGTTGAAGCCCAGAAAGATTAAGGGGAACAGCTTATCTCGTCAAAAATATGTCGGTGTGATAAAGGGCAGATAACTGTAGCTGAACGTTTCCTGTACTGATATTCAAGAGACTACGGGGTTTCTTTTATCTAATCCCAAGGTATAAATCTCTACACTCGGATGTGAGTTGGGAAAACTTGTCATATTAGCTTTTGGTATCTCAATCATCAGGAAATGAACATAACGATATTTATAATAGCGCTATATTATAGTCCTTAATAGAAGTGCGATATATATATATATATATATATATATATATATTTATTTATTTTTATCAATTGTATATTTATACAACATATTATCTAATATATTTTAAAGTTAAATATTTTTTTATATATTTCTTTATTTATATTTCATTATTTTTTATAATTGTTTGTTACTCTATACTTGTTCAGATTCATTCATAGTTTAATTCATAGTTTAATTTTGTCTGACTACCATCCCCCAAGAAGCCAGAACTTGAAAAGTATCCTTTTTTTCTCATTTGACTTCCTGTCACTTACAATGTAAAAAAAAAAAAAATTTAATTCATTTTTTTTTTTTTTTTTTAGAAGTAACATTTTTCAGTTATGCAATTCAAATAACCTGATCTTCCATCTGATGAGACTGGATTTTGGGGAGTTATATTAAATCAACTTAGATTTATAAAGGCCCCAATTTTGGTCGAAATTTATTATGGAATTACGGTGTTGAGTTTTTCCTTCCTTTCTAAGATGAATATTGCACTGTATATAATCTAAAAAGTTTATTATACATTGAGCTCTCTTTAGTGATTTAAAGATTCACTGTATTTATACATACTGGATCATACAATAATAATACAGTGTATCTTAGAAATCACATATAGAATCATCGCTTGCTACTAAGTTTTGGATACCTCTCATCTCATCTCATATATATATATATATATATATTATATATATATATATATATATATATAATATACCAAACTTGTTGGTAAATCCTCGTGGTGAGAAAAAAACCAGCAAATAGTTTGATTGTAAAATTATACTACCAAACATCACCCGGGTAAAAAAATTTTTGAAAAAAGAAAAGACCAAGATAATGGTACCAACCAAAAATAATCTATTGGTACAATATTTGGCCAAAAGAAAAAAAAAAACAATTATATATATATATATATATATATATATATATATTATATAAGATAGATATATTCATAAACTAAAGCTAATAAGTAAAAAGTGCTCAATACCTAAGTAGAGCAAATAATAAAGATAAACCTAATGAGTCAGATAAACCTACTAAAAGTTTCGCTTAGTGCTCTTCAGGGCTAAGATCCGAATACGATGAACCAACGTTATTTACTTATTTATCTATTTATTTCATTTCAAAATCTTTTTTTTAAATACCCTGTCCAGTGGGCAAAAGACTGTGGAAGTCCTGTTTTTAGCAGCCAAAACAGTGTTATCACAGCTAGTTAGCGGCTGATGAGGACAGGGTATCACAGGTGATATTTATTACGCGCTGTATGATGAAAACGAAATATATATATATATATATATATATATATATATATATATTATATATAAAGTATTGTTATGGGTCCAACGGGAGAAAATAGATATTTTTAAAAAAAGAAGGTTTGCAAAAAGGATTATCTTTTTCTTTTTTATTAACTTACATATGCGACACGTGTTTCAGATCTGTTATCTTCAGGCATTGAATTATTATTTTCGCAGAATATATCCGATATTTGATAGGTGTGTGTGTTTTTTAACTTACTTTTTGATTATAATGGTTGTGTAATAACGGTTATATATATATATATATATATTACATATATATATATATATATATATATATATATATATATATATATATATTATATATATATATATATATATATATATATATATATATAATATATATATATATATGAACAAAAGTAATAAGACAAACAGGAATTTTTCTTATTTATTTTCAACTAGTTTCGACCTTAGGTCACCGTCAGGAGAAAATTTCTTATTTGAAGAAATTGTTTATAGATTTTTTGAAAGGGAGCATTATAGCAGAACTAGGAAAATTGGAGTATTTTTGAGGGTTTTACATGCTGTTAAAATCCGGTAGAAGAGTGTTTATAGTAGCTAGTCTATCTGTTCCGTGAAAAACCTCTTTGAGATGGGTTTTTTAATGCCATATATATAATATATATATATATTATATATATATATATTGGGGATAATATGAGTTCTAGCGTGGATATGGTGTCAACACCTGGTTACTGACAGTTATTCGCATATGCGATCATCAGACCAATATCGCATAGGTGAGAAACTGTCAGAACCAGATTGTCATGGATATCCGTGCTGCTGGTGCCATATTCTGATGATGGTGGTGGTGATGATGATGATGATTCTTTATTGCGTTTCTAAGAAAGAAATTGGTTTTAGGAAAGAAAGGAGTGATTTCACTCTCCTCAAAGCTCAGAAGTCGGGCTCACAACCGGATCGAGTTTAGTTTTAAATATCGGACACAGTTTTGATTTTGTGTGTGTGTGTGTGTGTGTGTGTGTACGAGATAGAGTGAGAGAGAGAGAGAGAGAGAGACAAAAGAGAGATATAGAGAAAGTGAGAGAAGAGAAAAAGAAAGACAGAGTAAGAGAGAGTATAACTGATTATTTTGTGCAACATCAACTTAAATATTCATTCAATGGCATCAATTGTTGATGGGCTGTCACATAAAAATTTCATAGTTTGAAGTTTCAAATCTCGCGAGACCAAACCCCCACTGTTTGTAAACACCCTCCAAGAAGTCCTGAAGAGAAATTAGGAATCTCTCCTCTCTCTCTCTCTCTCTCTCTCTCTCTCTCTCTCTCTCTCTCTCTCTCTCTCTCTCTCTCTCTTATAAATGCTTTATTAAATGTAGGTATAAAGATATTATTATTATTATTATTATTTATTATATTATTTGAATAATATAATGCATTGAGACGTCAAACGAGGGATTTCATTTTGAATAAAATATTCCATTTTCTGCCTCCAGTCAGGTAAGTGAAATAGGAATGTTTATCTCGCTGATCGAACGGAAAAACAAAATACGACAATAGGAAAGTCGCCTTAAGAATTGAAATCACGATCTTTTATTTGTCAGACATATTGACAAATATCTGTAAATCCAAGTTACCCTCACATAAAAAAAAACGGTAAATATTTTCAACCCCACTTTGAAGAAAGAGTGAGAGGGCTTTAAATCAAGATTATTATACTTTTTATATATTGAACATTGTAATAATTAAATTATCATACTGTGGTATATCCACAGGTCTTGCTAGTTATTATCATTATTATTATTTAGTAATAGTAGTAGTAGTAGTAGTAGTAGTTTTTCACACCTGCCGTAGCTGGTGCTTCACTGGAGGTTGAGTGACAGCAAGTCTCCTCAGGTCTCCAGGACTCTTCTAAGTATTCCAGCTGATTCCAACAGTGCTATAGTTTGGATGGTCTCGGTTCTTTTGATTTCCAGTTCACCCAAATTCTTTTCCAGAGCTTCACCTTCATATTCTACAATTTCCTCAGTTCTCTGGCAAGGTCTAAGTATCTATCAATCTTTTCGCTTCTTTCATTTTTACTTGGTGGTCGGCCGGGACGGCAAAATCTACGAGATGACAGGTTCTCTTTTTTTTTTTGTCTATCAGTACAAGGTCCGGTCTCCTGTGCGGATCAGGCGATCCATCTGTACCTCGAAGTCCCAGAAAATTTTATGCGTCTCGTTCTCTAGACAGGTTTCGGTTTGTGCATATACCATTTGGATGTATGGTGAAAATTGAATTTCTTGGCACAATTCCAGTGGATTACCTTTCCCACAGAGTCGTGCCTAGTCCTGTACTCTCTTTTGTCTAGTTTGCTGCATTCGCCTCATATCGTTGACCGTTTCGTCTCTATCTCCACACATTCTGCACTTCACTACATTCAACTTTTAATCGTCTATATACACTCTGTTTTAAAACAATCATTTAAAACAATCATTCTGATGAAGCTTCTAAAACCAACAGAAGCGAAATATCAATTGAATGTAATTGTTTGTGTTGTTATTCACTGTTCCATATTTGTCCTCACACACCTACACAACACACACACATACACACACACACACAAACACACACATGTAATATATATATATATATATATATATATTATATGTGTGTGTGCGCTGTGTGTGTGTGTGTGTGTGTACATTACTGTTTTTGTACGGTTTTTTTATCTATTTTTATTTTATGCTGTTTTAAGCTTACAAATCAACAGAAGCGAAATAATTGTTTGTGTTGTATTCACTGTTCGATTATTTGTCCTCACACACTACACACACACACACAAACACACACACACAATCACACACACACACACACACACATATATATATATATGTGTGTGTATGTGTGTGTACATTACTGTTTTGTACGTTTTAATTTTATTTTATTTTATTTTTATTTTTATGTTGTTTTAAGCTTACAAAACCAACAGAAGCGAAATATCAATTGAATGTAATTGTTTGTTGTTATTCACTGTCCATTATTTTGTCCCACATCCACACATACATACACACACACACACACACACACACATATATTATATATATATATGTGTGTGTGTATATATGTATGTGCGTGTGTGTGTGTGTGTGTGTACATTACTGTTTTTGTACGGTTTATGCTATCATGTCTCTTTATTGGTATTCAAATAATTAAGTAGTAGGAATGTTTACTTGCTCATATAAACACATATATTCATCGCTCTGTTGAAGCAGCAGATATTTTCACAACCTTCCCGAATGCACATCCTAATTTTGTTAATACTTCTCATTTTTTTTCTTTCTCGCTTCATTCTATTAACTTTTCCCCTGCCGTATTTGTTTTGCGCATTTTTGTTTTTTTTTCTCTTTATTCCTTTTTATTATTCTTGATATTAAACTATCTAGCCAACTGTCTCCCAATCTACGTCGATATGATCTCATTCAATTCCTCCTCTTCTTAATTTCAGAGAAAACTTCATTGCTATTCAACCTTCTTCTCTTTACTAATCGTTCTGTTTTTCCAATTTTTCCCGTTTAATCTATTTTCTAATTCTATCACGGTTCTTTTTTTAAGTGTGTAGCAATTTAATGCAAGGTGAAACTTTACATTTTTCTATCATTCTCAGCTCTATACAATCTACCGCTTGGTGTGAAGCAATAAGATAATTGAAATATAAAAATAACTGAGGCCAGTTCCGCATAGTTTGCCGCTCGCAAAAGGAAACTTGTGATATTCCTATTAGAACTTCTCGTTCATCTGGTGTGATCTCAAGGACCGAACGGATGTACTTGGGTGTGACGAACAGAAAAAACGAAGTTCGTTTAAATGTGGATGTAATTGAAGGCGCTTTTTAAAAGGCTTAATAATAACTTAGCTGAGTTTCAAGCTATTCATTATTTTCTCTATTAATATCATCCACTGGTGGGTTAAAGAGTAAAATAATGTATTCCATAGAAAAGGGACAGATAACTCTTCCTGAAAAAAAAATACTTGTGAATTTTTTTTTTAACATTGCAAAGTATGGTATTTTATACAAACCCGCTAAATTAAGTCAGCGATCCAAGTTCAATCCTAGTCGAGGATGTTTGCATTTACATATAATGCTAATACCTTTGGTAAAGGTCTGAATCAACGATCCCCCTTCCAGCTATGAGTAAATAGTATGTATACTAAATTATTTAACCTTGGTATGGTAACCGTCTAGGAGAAGAAAACTCTGAATCAAATCTATTAAACTTAAAGATGTACTTTATGTTAAAGAGTCAAATAATGCATTCTATAGCACGATATTTGACTTAATTTTTGAAAGGCTTAATAGTTTCTCATTATATGGGTTATTCGGACTATTGTCCTCATTCTTTATTTTTGCATACACAAGCTTGCCCAACACACACACACACACACACACACACTATATATATATATATATATATATATAATACTATATATATAAAAGTAATTGGTAATTTGCTTGTTTTTTTTGTTAAGTATGCTTAATATATATTAATGATTTGAAGGCAATTACAATGCGTATAAAAATAAAAACAAAAAAGATGTAATTTTTCTTATCGATTTCAAGTAGAACTTCATGTGTAATATCATAAATCTACATTTCTGATATACACTCTGAAGATGAGTTTCTACTTTGAAATCGATAAAACAAAAATAACACTTTTTGTTTTTATTTTTTATACGCATTGTAATTGCCTTCAAATCATTAATATATTATAAAATATATATATTGTATATATTATATATATATATATATATTTCAATTCGTATAGCCAACGCAGCGAGTCAGTCTGAATATATTTAAGCTATCCACATCTACTTTAATCAAAGGCTCCAATTACAAATGAAGGCTCCGAGTTAGTTCAGAAAACACCTGCAGAATACCGTAGGACATCGGCCAAACGTTGTGGAATAAATATGAGGACAAGTCCGAGAAATCCAAAAATACAAATATCATGCCTCATCACAAAATTCAGACAAATAGCAAAGTAATTTGCCTATCTGTGTGTGGAGCACCCAAATAATACTAATCAACTGCTGTACGTGTTATAAGAGAAAAACTTGCAAGACTGATTGAAGCAGTGGTGTAATGGGTTAGTGTCGTAGAAATAGACTCGTCGACCCGTGGTTCAAATCCTGAACGAAGATACAGTTCACATAGCGCTAATACCATGGAAATGTAATGAATCCATCTACTCTCCCTCCAGCTATGGGTAAATGGAAAAGGCAGAATAGCGTTCCTTACCTTGTTAGGCAACCAGAAGGAATCTGAATTCAAACTGTTAAAATCCGCATGGTGGCACTACTAGAATTAGGCTAAGTCCTAATTAGTGATCTATTTTCACATGAAAGCCGACTGAATTCGTTCCTTGGTGAGAACGAGAATTTCTACAGCTGGTTATTATTATTATTATTTTTCACTCTTTTTGATTTTCACATCAGCGTTAGCTGATGGTATTTCCCTGGAGGCTGAGTGACACAAGTTCTCTCAGGTCTCCAGGACTCTTCTGATTTCTAGCCGATTGCAGCAGTGCAGTAGTCCTGGATGGTCTCAATTCTTCCACTGACTTCCCATATCCTCCAGTCTTTTTACCAAGTTTATTGAGACCGTTCCAAGTTACAAACTACAATTTTGTATTACTTTCACACTCATATTCCACAGCTTTTAATTCTTTGCAAGGTCCAGGTATTTATCCATCTTTTCATTTTCCTTCAGCTTCACCTGTGATCTGCTGGATCGCAAGTCCACCAGTTGACACGTTCTCCTTTTTTTTTTTTTTTTTTTTTTTTTGTTATCAAACTAGTCTTGGTCTGCCTGGCTGGACAGAGGTTATCCGTTTTTATCCCAACAGTCCCACGAGATTTTACGCCTTTCTTCTCAAGAACAAATTTAATTTTTGCATTATTCCCAGTTGAATCACCTTCCCAACCCATTCGTATCTAGCTTGTATTCCCTTGTGTTATTTTGTACATTCATTAATACATGGCTTACACGTCTCACTTTGTCACCGCATAGTCTACATTTACTGTTTTATTATTATTATTATTTATTATTATTATTATTATTATATATATTTATTAATTTTGGTATAGTGATTTCTTGCTTGTGTATGGCCAGCGATTTCTATGTTGTGTTGGTTTGGTTTGTCATTTACGGCTATGGTAACCTCCATGGCGTCATTTAATGCAAAGTTTGAATAAATTCATTTTAATGGATACACATTTTTTATAAACATTTTTCTATTTAACCCATAGAGGGACACTAACAGGTACTACCACTCCGGGTCCAAACAGTGGACCAGGGACAGCAATGGTGTTGAAGTGGTGCTCCACATCCAAACTCCAAAACTGGAACCTTCACCATCAGATAAACGTCATGTCCAGCGACATTGTAGACACTCAGGCCACCGCTTCCAGCACCCATATGATAAAAAGGTGACTTGCCATCAGGAGCAATAGGGTTGCGGGCATTTATATAGTGTAGGCTTGACATAACCAAATGACGATCGGAGGGGCCCTCTCCGACCGCGTCATAAGCCCTACAGTAATGGTCTAAGTGCGAGTGTTGCAGTTCATGGAACTGCTCATCACCAAGGACTTCCGTCGTTAAGCATACGGGTCGCACCCACGGCCAAACAGGTGGCCCCAGTTGGGGGAGTTTACCCCTTGCAGAGGCTGCAAGTCGTATTATTTTACGCTCCACCGACAGGGCGGGCGATTCTTGAAGTCGGGGAAAGTGGACATTGATAACGTTCATAATAAGTAAAAAAAGTAAGTCGACGGGTCGGCGCTAGTCCGGTATTAACCAGTCGCGAGGGAGTCTATCCCTTTAATATGTGCCTAGACAAAGAGATTGTTTTAGCGAATCTGAGGTGAGCGCCACACCTGCATCAGTTCTTGCTTTACCGTACATCTCTGTGCTGCTCATACGGGGTGAGGCCGGCTGAGGACCGTATCGAACTAGGAACTTGTGTGTTTCTACAAACGCTCTGACCGACTGCAGAAATGCGGGAAAGAGTGGGAGATGAACGAAAAGAAAACAGATTAGGCTTCGATGTAATGTAGATAGAAGATAGAGAGCGAGAGAGAGGGAGAGGAGGAGAGGGAGAGGGTGAGAGATAGAAGATAGGATAGAATAATATGGTTGGATGGAGTGGTGAGTAGATAAGATAGATAATTAGATTAATAGGACTAGGCGTGAGAGAGAGGTGGAAGGAGTATGAGTGAGATAGATAGTACGATAGATAGACGGAGAGAGAATAAGAGCGAGGGAGAGAGAGTGAGATAATAGATAGATGAGAATAGATAGATAAATACGAGAAAGAGGCGCGTGTGAGAGAGAGCTGAGAGAGAGAGTGAAGAGATAGGATAGATAGATAGAGAGAGCAGAGAGCAACGAGAGAGGGAGAGGAGAGATGAGGGAGAAGAGAGGGGGAGTAATAGAATAGATAGATAGGTGTGAGAGGGAGGAGTAGATAATAAATAGAGGAGAAGATGAGAATGAGGAGAGGAGGAGGAAAGAGTGAAGAGAGAGATGATAGAGAAAGAGAGAGAACGGTGAGAGAGAGTGAAAGAGATAGATAGTAGAGAGATAGATGAGAGAGGGGATTGATGATGATTGAGTGTTGATGATGAGGGGGGTAATAGATTTCGGTTGCGATGGGAATTTTGGACTATTTACGCAGACTAAAAACTTTATGGCCATCCAAAGTCGATCTTATAGACAAGTTGCGTTATTGCGTAAAGTTCACATTGCCAACATATGGATTCATTTTTGCCTGTAATATTCAACGTATAGTAGATCGAATATTTAAGCCGACCAATCATCGTGCTATGTGTTTATTTATGTGAAGAATATTCAGATTCATAACGAAAGCGCATCCACTTAGACATTGACCTTCTATGAGTATGATCATATAAATATATATATATATATATAATAATATATATATATAATGTATTATACTATATATTATATATACTATATATTATATATATAGTTCTACATAATGTTTATTAAGACGAGATCACAGATTGATTTGAGTACCTGCTGTTATTCAGTCATTAAGCCATCCCTCATTAGAAATGACGAAAGTAGATTCATCGCTGTTTAGCTCAGTGATCCGACGGGAGATTGGTTCTTGAACACATTTCTTGGCTGGGCACACTAACAGAGTCTGTAGCCAACGAGCGACATTCATTACATGAGGTGCCCAGACATAGTTTTTCGGTTTAATGTGTACCAAATTTAACATTTATGTTTTGTTGATGTTGAATGTTGAGGTGTTTATAGGCATTTTTGAGGAAAAGTATCTCATTATTCAATCATAAAATTGTTTTTCGTAAATCCCAACACGCAAACACACACACACACCACGCACACACACACACATATATTTCTATTATATTATATATATATATAATATTATATATATATAGTTATAGTATGAAGGCCAAAAAGTAATTGGGAGCAATCAGGAATATTCTTCTTATGTTGTTTATCGCAACGTAGTGTTCGACCTTAGGTCATCGTCAGCGAGAAAGATTTCGGATTGAAGCAACATTGTTTATAGATTTTTGAGAAGGAGCATTATAGAAGAACTATAAAATTTAGGTTTTTTGAGGGGTTTACATTGCTATTAAAAATCCGGTGACGAGTGTTAAGTAGTACATGTCATTTATTTCGTGAAGAAAGATCGAGTGAATAAATCTTCCTTGCAACGTTGTAGTTTTTCACTGTGTTCGTTAGTTGCAGGGCTTCAGATGGTGTGTCGTTATCGTCAGTCACAGAGCAACATTATATTAGAGAAAAAATAAACTTTTAATTTGGAACGCATAATCTTATTATAATGAGATTGTAGGTGTTGTCATGTCTGTACCGAAAACTATATTACTTACAAGTCCAATTCCGCTTAGTATGTTACATCACACTTCTCCGGATTTTATTTTTATTTAAACCTCAATTATTAATAAAATTGTTTTACATCATTAAGGACTGTTGACCATATCTACATACTTAATAACAAGTGCAATGTGATTTAGTTATATACAACAAAATAGCGGTTCAGTGTGAATGGGAAGGTACTAATTTGGCATATTGATATTTAAAAACAAGTGATCTCTCAATAAATATATTGCTTAGTATTATTGATTTCCTAATTTTTGCGTTTATCTTAATGAATATGTGAGCCAAAAATCTCGGGAAAATTTTAAAAGAGAATCCATTTAACAGAAGAAGATAACTGTATTTATTTATTTCTACTATTTTAAACTAAATTGTAATAGGAAAATTTACAATGAAAGACGGAGTAATGAAATGATGGCTTGGGAAGAGTTAGTTTCAAAGTTGTTCTATTTTTCGTATGTATACTGCCTCTGTTCCAAATCTTTTTGCCTTTCTAATTTAACATATTTCCCTCCCTCATATATAAAACTAATACTCGCACCGGAGGTCATATATTTGCTAGTATATATAATATATATTATTATATATACCCTTTGAGAAACATGGTACTGCCAGTTAACTCACATTTTGCAATCTTTGGACTATTGGACATGTTTGATTATATATATTTATATATAAATATATCACTACATCATACATACACACACACACACACACACATTATATTATATATTATCTTGATCTATAATGGAGATTGGTGTGTTTTTCTGTCGGTGCCGAAGACTCTATTACTACTCAAGTCACAATGCCATAGTTATTTCGCTAATCTTCGATTGGATTTATATATTTATTCTTAAACCTCAATTATTAATAAAATTGTTATAACTATATATTATACTGTTGACCTATATCTACACCCATGTACATGCGTTTGTATTAATATCATACAAAAAATGGGCTTTCAGTTGGAACAGGAACTAATTTATATGTATTTAAAATATTTGGATGTTAATAATTATTGCTTGTATATTGATTTCTAATTGTTTGGTTTTATAATGAATATAACAAATGCTCTCTTCATAAATTTAAAAGAAATCATTAACACGACAAGATAACTGTCATTTATTTTTACTTCTCTTTTAAACTAAATACTTAAGATTGAAAAAATAATTAACATATGAAAGACGCGATGAGTAGAAGATATCCTCTCTGT
>CM042138.1:26346877-26359492 GCA_023376005.1 Doryteuthis pealeii | reverse complement strand
ACCACCAACAAAAAAGCAGCAATAATAAGATTATCTCGTCGGCTGTGTTTAGCCATTTTGTTTTTGTCTTTTTAGCATTTTAAATCTGAATAACAAGTAATATATCAACATCTATAGGCAATTCCGCTCTCTGGCATTTGTGAGGTTGGTAGAGAGGGGCGATAGAGAGAGAGAGAGAGAGAAGAGAGAGAGTAGAGAGAGAGGGGGAATAGAGGAGGGAAAAAGAAAAAGAGGGAGCGAAGAAGAGAGAGAATGAGAGAGAACAGAGAGCGAGAGAGAGTAGAGAGGGGGGAGAGTGCGAGAGAAATGGAAGGGGAGGGAGTGAGTGAGAGAGAGAGAGAGAGAGAGTGGAATAGAGGAGGGAAATAAAATGAGGGAGCGAGGAGGAGAGAGAATGAGAGAGAAAAGAGAAAGAGAGAGAGAGAGGGGAGAGAGTAGAGAAGGGAGAGAGCGCGAGAGAACAGGAAGGGGGGAGTGAGAGAGAGAGGGAGAGAGAGAGAGTGGAATAGAGGGGGGAAAAGAAAAAAAGGAAGCGAGGAAAAGAGAGAATGAGAGAGAAAAAGAGGAGAGAGAGAGAGGGAGAGAGTGGAGGGGGAGAGAGAGCGAGAGAAAGGGAAGGGGAGTGAGAGAGAGAAAGAAAGAGAGAGAGAGAGAGAAAGAGGGAGGGGAGAGAGAGAAAGAGAGAGAGAGGTGGGGAGAGGTAGGGTTGCTCGTATAATTAAAAATTGAGCAACGAGGAAATGGTGATAGATCAAATCGCCAACAATTTTATCTATTATTATTTTTTTTTTCACTCCTTATTATGGGATGGCACATTTTACCATCCATCACGACATCAATAATATATCACGTGGCAAGTCAAAAGATTCTCAAATTTTGTCGGTGGTCGGCGGCAGCATCGGTGATGTCTGGTCGCCTGTGTGGGGCAAGTGGTGAGGGGGAGAGAAGAAAGAAAGAAAGAAAGAACCTGATTGGATGAGAGGATTTTAATCTCGTGAACGTATGCTCGCCTAATCGGAGGATAGGTAAAGTGTCACTGAATGATATCCAACAAACAGAACCAAAATCAGATAGATCAATGCGTAGTAACTGTTTTGTGGGTGTCGTGAATTTTGCAAGTGCTGAACGGGCGGTTTTATGGGAACAAGTAGGGTTCATTTGTACGAGTGTCTTGTCCCCAATAAAAAACTGGTTCTTTCTTCTTCTTCTTCTTCTTCTTCTCTTCTTCTTCTTATTATTATTATTATTATTATTATTATTATTATTATTATTATTCAGTTGCCTTCTCTTCTTCTTCTTCTTCTTCTTCTTCTTCTTATTATTATTATTATTATTATTATTATTATTATTATTATTATTATTCAGTTGCCTTCTTCTTCTTCTTCTTCTTCTTCTTCTTCTTCTTATTATTATTATTATTATTATTATTATTATTATTATTATTATTATTATTATTATTATTCAGTTGCCTTCTTCTTCTTCTTCTTCTTCTTCTTCTTATTATTATTATTATTATTCAGTTCTTCTTCTTCTTCTTCTTCTTCTTCTTCTTTCTTCTTCTTCTTCTTCTTCTTCTTCTTCTTCTTCAGAAATCTGATCTCTCTGATAAGATAAAGCGAACATTCTTCGAAGGTGTTGCCGTATCAGTGCTACTATACGGCTACACCACTTGGACTCTAACGAAACACCAGGAGAAAAGGCTACCTTAGAACTGTACAAGGATGATGCTGTCCTGAACAACTCATGAAAGCAGTACCCCACAAAATAGCAGCTGTACGGTCACTTACCTCCTGTTACACGAATCATACGGGCAACATGAACAAGACTTGCTGGAGAAGCACGGTCGAGCTCAAAAGTGACATTCTCCTGTGGACACTTAAACATGGACACAAGAGTGTAGGTCGGGCAGCAAAAACCTATATAGATCATATCTGCACAGACACTGGATGTGTTTGATTATTTGGGGTATATAAGACGTGCTATAATACACCACTTAAATTTATAGACTAAGCGAGGTCACGTGGTTTAAACCTCAGCCAATCAACAGCCCGAATGTGTGGCTGGTTGACTACTTAATCACTGATATTGAGAGACGTTCATTTGCAATCATTGACGATGGGCTTGCAATACTGAGGAGCACCAAGGAACAACCCGAGGATTCTTTACCAAGGATTTCCGCTGGACAAGCGCTCTTGCTTGAAGCCTAAAGGATGGCCCATAAAATCGTAACAGGATGTTGGGCAAATTACTTTCCAGGAGCTATAGCTCGACTTGATGATTAACATTTTTCTATGAGTTGTTTGTGCGACTGATATGATTTCCACGTGTTTTTGTTATTATCACAATGTGGATTTTTGTTGTGTTTTTGTTATTATCACAATGTGGATCGATTGTACGCTTGTAAAATAATGCGATGTGGAAATGGGGAAAATGTAATAATGGAAATTAAGTAGAACTTGGGATGACGTGTGAAGGTTTGACCTGCTGGCTTCTACATTTAAATAGATCCCGACACGCCATTCGCTAATAATAAAAGAATTAATTCAATTGTCCAGAGGAACAACTGTTGAATAAAATGATTAGAACTCAGATCTAAATATTATAATAGATTCAATAATCTGAAAGGATGAGAATCATAGCTGATTTCAAAATTATAAAAGGACGCGTTCACGTAAAATAAAGATCTTGAAATATCATTTCACATCTGAAATAACAGAAGAACCAGTTTATTAATCCGGACTATATATATATATATATATATATATATATATATATATATATATATGAATAGATATAATGAAAAAACAAACGATGTTTACAACTGAAATAGGCTCATCAGAAGAGAAAGTGTGCAAACCGTTTCGGGGCCTAATTCTCTTGACGGTTTAAAAAGCAGCAACACTCGGCCCATCCTCAACTGATATGAGGACCCTATTGCATTATAATGTATCAACCGCACGTGGGTCGGTCATCAACAAAACAAGACGGGAAAAAGACCGTTAGTAAAAACAGAACGCTGCTAGTCAAACGTTGGAATTAATCAAAAAAAAAAAAGAAAAAAAAAAAAAGTTAATTGGATTAATTCCAACGTTTGACTAGCAGCGTTCTGTTTTTACTAACGGTCTTTTTCCCGTCTTATATTTTTGTTGATGACCGACCCACGTGCGGTTGATACATTATAATGCAATAGGGTCCTCATATTAGTTGAGGATGGGCCGAGTGTTGCTGCTTTTTAAACCGTCAAGAGAATTAGGCCCCGAAACGGTTTGCACACTTTCTCTTCTGATGAGCCTATTTCAGTTGTAAACATCGTTTGTTTTTTCATTATATCTTATTCATACTGTCGGATTAATTTCCATTTTATTTTCACATATATATATATATATATATATATATATATATATAAGGACTAGTCACGTTTGAAAGTATAATTTTCATAAATAAAATTTTGTGACTTCTTTTTTTCTCATTTCTTTCTTATTTCCTCCTAACGATGACCTAAGAACTATTCATATTATATATATATATATATATATATATATATATATATATATATATATACTAGCAAAATATATGCACCCTCCGGGTGCAAGTATTTAAGTTTTAATGCAATAAAATATTGTATTAAATTAGAAAGGCTAATGAAACTAAATAAGAATGCAAATAAAAAGTTTTGAAACAGAGGGAGTATAAACGAAAAATAGAACAAGTGAAACTTACTCTTCTATCAATCGCGTCTTTCATTGTTATTTTTTCTAATTTAAGTATTTAGTTAAAAGAGGAAGTAAAAAATAAAATGACAGTTATTTGTTCGTGTTAATGGATTTCTTTTAAGATTTATTGAAGAGATGTTTGCTTATATTCATTAAAATAAAACCAAACAATTAGAAATCAATAATACTAAGCATATATTTATTAAAATCAAATTTTAAATATCAATATGCAAATTAGCCTTCCTGTTCACACTGTAAACCGCTATTTTGTTGTATATATAAATACAACTGCATGTTAATAATGTGTAGATATGGTCAACAGTATTAATAATGTTTAACAATTTTATTAATAATTGAGGTTTAAATAAAAATAAAATCATGAAGAATGTAGCGTAAATAACTATGGGAATTGTGACTTGAGTAGTAATAGAGTTTCGGCTACAGACAGAAAAACACACAATCTCCATTATAATAAGATATATATATATATATATATGTGTGTGTGTGTGTGTGTGTATGTATGTATGTATGTGATATATATATATATATATATATATATATGCAACTGTCAATAGTCCAAAGATTGCAAATGTGAGTTAACTGGCAGTTACCAGTTTTCTTCAAGGGTATATATATATATATATATTATATATACTAGCAAATATATGCACCCTCCGGGTGCGAGTATTTAAGTTTTAATATAATGAAATATGTTAAATTAGAAAGGCTAAAAAGATTTGGAACAGAGGAAGTATAATCGAAAAATAGAACAACTTTGAAACTAACTCTTCCATCATTTTCCATTACTTCCGTCTTTCATTGGTAAATTTTCCTAATTTAACAATTTAGTTAAAATAGGTAAGTAAATAAATAAAATTACAGTTATTTCTTCTTGTTAATGGATTTCTTTTAAGATTTTCCCCGAGATTTTTGCTCATATTCATTAAGATAAAACCAAACAATTAGAAATCAATAATACTAAGCATATATTTATTAAAATCAATTTTTTAAATATCAATATGCAAATTAGTCTTCCCATTCACACTGTAAACCGCTATTTTGTTGTATATATAAATACAATTGCATGTTATTAGTATGTAGATATGGTCAACAGTCTTAATGATGTAAAACAATTTTATTAATAATTGAGGTTTAAATAAAAATAAAATCACGGAGAGTGTGATGTAAATAACTAAGGGAATTGTGACTTGTATAGTAATATAGTTTCGGTTACAGACAGACAAACCTACAATCTCAATTATAATAAGATTATACGTTCAAATTAAAAGTTATTTTTTTCCTAATATAATTTTGCTCTGTGACTGACGATAAGACGACACATTGAGCCCTGCAAATTACGACAATTGAAAAACTACAACGTTGCAAGGAAGATTTATTCACTCGATCTTTCTTCACGGAATAAATGAACATGCTACTACTAACACACTCGTCTACCCGGATTTTAATAGCATGTCAAACCCTCAAAAACACCTAAATTTTTATAGTTCTTCTATAATGCTCCCTTTCAAAAAATCTATAAACAATTTCTTCAAATACGAAATTTTCTCCTGACGATGACCTAAGGTCGAAACTAGTTGAGAATAAACAACATAGAAGAAATATTCCTGATTGTCATATTACTTTTTGTTCATACTATATATATATATATATATATATATATATATATATATATATATATATATATATGTGTGTGTGTGTGTGTGTGTGTGTGTGTGTGTGCGTGTGTGGATTTTACGAAAACATTTTTATGATTGAATAATGAGATTACTTTCTCAAAATGCTAAACAACATCAACATCAACATCAACATCAACATAATGTTTATTTGGTAACATTTAACCGAAAATCTATGTATTGGGCACCTCATGTGATGTAATGGTTCGCTCGTTAGGCTAGCAGACTCTTGTTAGTGTGCCCCGCCCAAGAAATGTGTTAGCACCAATCTCCCGTCGGATCACTGAAGCTAAACAGCGATGATCTACTTTCGTATTCTAATGAGGGATGGCTTAATGACTCAATAACAGCAGGTACTCAAATCAATCTGTGATCTGCGTCTTAATAAAACATTATAAGAACTATATATATATATATATATATATATATATATATATATACATATATATATATATATATATATATATATATATATATTATATATATGATCTATACTCATAAGAAGTGTCAATGTCTAAGTGGTGCCCTTTTCTGTTATGAAATCGAATATTCTTACATAAATATAAACACATATGCAGAGATTGTGTCGGCTTAAATATCTTGATCTTATACGTTGAAATATTCACAGGCAAAAATGAATCCATATGTTGGCAATGTGACACTTCACGCAATACGCAACTTGTCTATACAGATCGACTTTGATTGCCATAAAGTTTTTAGTCTCGTAAAATAGTCACAAATTCCATCTGCAAACCCGAAATCTATTACCCCCTCATCATCATCATCATCATCTCCCTCTCTCTCTCTCTCTCTCTATCTATCTATCTCTTTCACTCTCTCTCACTCGTTCTCTCTCTCTTTCTCTATCTATCTCTCTCTCTCACTCTTTCTCTCCCTCCTCTCTCATTCTCTCTTTCTCTCTATTTATCTATCTCACTCACTCTCTCTCTCACCCTATCTATCTATCTATCTATCTCCCCTCTCTCTCCCTCTCTCTCCCTCTCCCCTCTCTCTTTGCTCTCTCTCTCTCTCTATCTATCTATCTATCTCTCACTCTCTCTCTCACTCTCTCTCACTCGCTCTCTCTCTATTTATCTATCTATCTATCTATCTATCTATCTCACTCTCTCTCTCCTCCTCTCTATTCTCTCTCTCTCTATCTATCTATCTATCTATCTCACTCACTCTCTCTTCCACTCTCTCTCTCACCCTATCTATCTATCTATCTATCTATCTATCTATCTCACTCACTCTCTCACCCTATCTATCTATCTATCTATCTATCTCTCACTCTCTCCCCCTCTCTCTCCCTCTCCCCCTCTCTCTCGCTCTCTATCTATCTATCTATTACATCGAAGCTAATCTGTTTTCTTTTCGTTCATTCCCACTCTATTCCCGCATTTCTCAGTCGGTAGAGCGTTCGGCTAGAAACCACAAGGTTCCTAGTTCGATACCGGTCCTCGCCGGTCCTCACCGGTATGAGCAGCACAGAGATCTGTACGGTAAAGCAAGGAACTGATGGCAGGTGTGGCGCTCCACCTCAGATGCTAAAACAATCTCCTTGATCTAGCACTATTGAAAAGGGGATAGACTCCCTCGCTGACTGGTTGATACCGACTAGGCCGACCCGTCGACTTTACTTTTTTTACTTATTACTGAAGTAGTCAATGTCCACTTTCCCCGACTCAAGAAATCGCCCGCCCTGTCGGTGGAGCGTTAAAATATACCGACTGCACCTCTGCAGAGGGGTAAGACTCCCCCAATGGGGCCACCTGTTGGCCGTGGGTGGCGACCCGTGATGCTTAAGGACGGAGTCTTGGTGGATGAGCAGTCCATGAACTGCAACACTCCACTTAGACCATTACTTAGGCTAGACGGGCGGTCGGAGAGGCCCCCTCCGATCAGTCAGTTGGTTATGTCAAGCCCTAGCACCTATATAATTGCCCCAACCCTATTGCTCTTATGGCAAGTCCCAACCCTTTTTATCATATGGGTGCTGGAAGGCGGTGGCTGAGTGTCTACATGTCCTGGGAATGACGTTTATCTGATGGTGAGGTTCCAGTTTTGGAGGTTTGGGGAATGTGGAGCACCGCTTCATCACCATTGCTCCCTGGTCCACTTTGACCCGGAGTGGTAGTACCTGTTAGTGTCCCATCTATGGGTTAAATAGAAAAATGTATTTATAAAAAAATGTGTATCCATTAAGAATGAATTTATTTCAAAACTTTGCATTAAATGACCCAGTGAGGTTAATATGCCGTAAAACAAACCAAACCAAACAAACCAAACAAGAAATCGCCTGTGCCATACACAAGCAAGAAAATCACTATACCAAAATAATAATAATAATAATAATAATAATAATAATAATAATAATAATAATAATAAAAACAGTAAATGTAGACTATGCGGTGACAAAGATGAGACTGTAAGCCATGTATTAAGTGAATGTAGCAAACTAACACAACGGGAATACAAAGCTAGATACGACTGGGTTGGGAAGGTGATTCACTGGGAATTATGCAAAAAATTAAATTTTGTTCTTGAGAATGAAAGGCATAAAATTCTCTGGGACTTTGGGATAAAAACGGATCACCCTGTCCAGCCAGGAGACCAGACCTAGTGTTGATTAACAAAAAAAAAAAAAAAAAAAAAAGGAGAACGTGTCAACTGGTGGACTTTGCGATTCCAGCAGATCACAGGGTGAAGCTGAAGGAAAATGAAAAGATGGATAAATACCTGGACCTTGCCAGAGAATTTTAAAAGCTGTGGAATATGAGTGTGAAAGTAATACCAATTGTAGTTGGTGAACTTGAACGGTCTCAATAAACTTGGTAAAAAGACTGGAGGATATGGAAGTCAGTGGAAGAATTGAGACCATCCAGACTACTGCACTGCTGCAATCGGCTAGAATAATCAGAAGAGTCCTGGAGACCTGAGGAGACTTGTTGTCACTCAGCCTCCAGGGAAATACCATCAGCTAACGCTGATGTGAAAAACTCAAAAGAAGTGAAAATAATAATAATAATAATAACCAGCTGTAGAAATTCTCGTTCTCACCAAGGGAACGAATTCAGTCGGCTTTCATGTGAAAATAGATCACTAATTAGGACTTAGCCTAATTCTAGTAGTGACCCCCATGCGGATTTTAACAGGTTTGAATTCAGAATTTCCTTCTGGTTGCCTAAACAAGGTTAAGGAACCTATTCTGCCCTTTTATTTACCCATAGCTGGAGGGAGAGTAGATGGATTCATACATTTCCCAATGGTATTAGCGCTATGTGAACTGTATCTTCGTTCAGGATTTGAACCCGGGTCGACGAGTCTATTTTCTACGACACTAACCATTACACCACTGCTTCAATCAGTCTTGCAAGTTTTCTTCTTATACACGTACAGCAGTTGATTAGTATTATTTGGGTGCTCCACACACAGATAGGCAAATTACTTTGCTATTTGTCTGAAATTTTGTGATGAGGCATGATAATTTGTATTATTTGGATTTCTCGGACTATTGTCCTCATATTTATATCCACAACGTTTTGGCCGATGTCCCTACCGGTATTCTGCAGGTGTTTTCTGACTAACTCGGAGCCCTTCACGTTGTAATTGGGAGCCTTTGATTAAAGTAGATTGGATAGCTAAATAATATTCAGACTGACTCGCTGCGTTGGCTATACCGAATTGAAATATATATATATATATATATATATATATATATATATATATATATTATAATATATTAATGATTTGAAGGCAATTACAATGCGTATAAAAAATAAAAACAAAAAGATGTTATTTTTGTTTTATCGATTTCAAAGTAGAAACTTCATCTTCAGAGGTGTATATCAGAAATGTAGATTTATGATATACACATGAAGTTTCTACTTTGAAATCGATAAGAAAAAATTACATCTTTTTGTTTTTATTTTTATACGCATTGTAATTGCCTTCAAATCATTAATATAATATAACATACTTAACAAAACAAAACAAGCAAATTACCAATTACTTTTATATAATATATATATTATATATATATATATATATATATGTGTGTGTGTGTGTGTGTGTGTGTGTGTTCGGCCGAAGCCTTGTGTATGCAAAAATAAAGATGAGGACAATAGTCCGAATAACCCATATAATAGAAACTATTAAGCCTTTCAAAAATTAAGTCAAATATCGTGCTATAGAATGCATTATTTGACTCTTTAACATAAAGTACATCTTTAAGTTTAATAGATTTGAATTCAGAGTTTTCCTTCTCCTAGACCGGTTACCATACAAGGTTAAATAATTTAGTATACCCTACTATTTACTCATAGCTGGAAGGGGGATCGTTGGATTCAGACCTTTACCAAAGGTATTAGCATTATATGTAAATGCAAACACTCTCGACTAGGATTTGAACTTGGATCGCTGACTTAATTTCAGCGGGTTTTGTATAAATACCATACTTTGCAAATGTTAAAAAAAAAATGTTCACAAGTATTTTTTTTTCAGGAAGAGTTATCTGTCCCTTTTTCTATGGAATACATTATTTTACTCTTTAACCACCAGTGGATGATATTAATAGAGAAAAATAATGAATAGCTTGAAACTCAGCTAAGTTATTATTAAGCCTTTTAAAAGCGCCTTCAATTACATCCACATTTAAACGAACTTCGTTTTTTCTTGTTCGGTCACACCCAAGTACATCCGTTCGGTAGCCTTGAGATCACACCAGATGAACGAGAAGTTCTAATAGGAATATCACAAGTTTCCTTTTGCGAGCGGCAAACTATGCGGAACTGGCCTCAGTTATTTTATATTTCAAATTATCTTATTGCTTCACACCAAGCGGTAGATTGTATAGAGCTGAGAAATGATAGAAAAATGTAAAGTTTCACCTTGCATTAAAATTGCTACACTTAAAAAAAAGAACCGTGAATAGAATTAGAAAATAGATTAAACGGGAAAAATTGGAAAAACAGAAACGATTAGTAAAAGAAGAAGGTTGAATAGCAATGAAGTTTTCTCTGAAATTAAGAAGAGGAGGGAATTGAATGAGATCATATCGACGTAGATTGGGAGACAGTTGGCTAGATAGTTTAATATCAAGAATAATAAAAAGGAATAAAAGAGAAAAAAAAACAACAAATGCGCAAAACAAATACGGCAGGGGAAAAGTTAATAGAATGGAAGCGAGAAAGAAAAAAAAATGAGGAAGTATTAACAAAATTAGGATGTGCATTCGGGAAGGTTTGTGAAAATATCTGCTGCTTCAACAGAGCGATGAATATATGTTGTTTATATGAGCAAAGTAAAACATTCCTACCATACTTAATTATTTGAATACCAATAAAGAGACATGATAGCATAAAACCGTACAAAAACAGTAATGTACACACACACACACACACACGCACATACATATATACACACACACATATATATATATATATATGTGTGTGTGTGTGTGTGTGTGTGTATGTATGTGTGGATGTGAGGACAAATAATGGAACAGTGAATAACAAACACAAACAATTACATTCAATTGATATTTCGCTTCTGTTGGTTTTGTAAGCTTAAAACAACATAAAAATAAAAATAAAATAAAATAAAATAAAACCGTACAAAAACAGTAATGTACACACACATACACACACATATATATATATATATGTGTGTGTGTGTGTGTGTGTGATTGTGTGTGTGTGTTTGTGTGTGTGTGTGTAGGTGTGTGAGGACAAATAATCGAACAGTGAATAACAAACACAAACAATTATTTCGCTTCTGTTGATTTTGTAAGCTTAAAACAGCATAAAAATAAAAATAAGATAAAATAAAACCGTACAAAAACAGTAATGTACACACACACACACACACACGCGCACACACACATATATATATATATATATATATATATATATATATATACATGTGTGTGTTTGTGTGTGTGTGTGTATGTGTGTGTGTGTGTGTAGGTGTGTGAGGACAAATAATGGAACAGTGAATAACAAACACAAACAATTACATTCAATTGATATTTCGCTTCTGTTGGTTTTAGAAGCTTCATCAGAATGATTGTTTTAAATGATTGTTTTAAAACAGAGTGTATATAGACGATTAAAAAGTTGAATGTAGTGAAGTGCAGAATGTGTGGAGATAGAGACGAAACGGGTCAACGATATGATAGGCGCAATGCAGCAAAACTAGCACAAAGAGAGTACAGGACTAGGCACGACTCTGTGGGAAAGGTAATCCACTGGGAATTGTGCAAGAAATTCAATTTTCACCATACATCCAAATGGTATATGCACAAACCGAAACCTGTCCTAGAGAACGAGACGCATAAAATTTTTCTGGGACTTCGAGGTACAGATGGATCGCCTGATCCCGCCACAGGAGACGGACCTTGTACTGATAGACAAAAAAAAAAGAGAACCTGTCATCTCGTAGATTTTGCCGTCCCGGCCGACCACCAAGTAAAAATGAAGAAAGCGAAAAGATTGATAGATACTTAGACCTTGCCAGAGAACTGAGGAAATTGTAGAATATGAAGGTGAAGCTCTGGAAAAAGAATTTGGGTGAACTGGAAATCAAAAGAAACGAGACCATCCAAACTATAGCACTGTTGGAATCAGCTGGAATACTTAGAAGAGTCCTGGAGACCTGAGGAGACTTGCTGTCACTCAACCTCCAGTGAAGCACCAGCTACGGCAGGTGTGAAAACTACTACTACTACTACTACTACTATTACTAAATAATATAATGATAATAACTAGCAAGACCTGTGGATATACCACAGTATGATAATTTAATTATTACAATGTTCAATATATAAAAAGTATAATAATCTTGATTTAAAGCCCTCTCACTCTTTCTTCAAAGTGGGGTTGAAAATATTTACCGTTTTTTTTTATGTGAGGGTAACTTGGATTTACAGATATTTGTCAATATGTCTGACAAATAAAAGATCGTGATTTCAATTCTTAAGGCGACTTTCCTATTGTCGTATTTTGTTTTTCCGTTCGATCAGCGAGATAAACATTCCTATTTCGCTTACCTGACTGGAGGCAGAAAATGTGAATATTTTATTCAAATGAAATCCCTCGTTTGACGTCTCAATGCATTATATTATTCAAATAATAATAAAATAATAATAATAATAATAATAATAATTCTTTATACCTACATTTAATAAAGCATTTATTAGAGAGAGAGAG
>CM042138.1:26331877-26341877 GCA_023376005.1 Doryteuthis pealeii | reverse complement strand
GCAAATAGTTTCAAATTAAAAAAAAAATAATATTAATCTTGATCGACCTCTTGTCTCACTCTTTTTTTCTTTTCTTTTCGTCTTTTCATTATGTTCAATTGAAAACAAATAGAGTTATTCGCTTCCACGCGCTCATCCCCTCTTTATCTGCCGAATTCTTCTCTCTTATAAGTGTCGAACCTCAGCTAAAAGGAATTGGACCATACCGTTTTTATTTATAAACAAAGAAAGGAGAGGGAAGACACGGTACACAGAAAAAATATAATAAGAAAAAAATAAGACATTGGGAGAAAGATTTAGAAGAAGGGGATGAGCGCGTGGAGCGATAACTCTAATTTTGTTTCAATTGAACATAATGAAAAGACGAAAAGAAAGAAAAAAAGAGTGACGACAGAGTCAGATCAGATTAATATTATTTTTTTTATATTGAACTATTTTGCAATAACTCTTAAGTACAATTTGTAATAATCAAATTATCATACTGCAGACATTCAACAAACTGCGCAAACTATTGTTTTTTCCCATGCCCATTCGAGTTATATATATATTTATAATATATATATATTTATATATATAATATAACAGGGAATTCCTTGGACTCTTTTTTGACAATCTGTCCCCCTTTTTAAAGTCCCTCTAAACGGCATCCCAGTGTTTGCAGAGTTTTTGTTACTTTTTGCTGCGTTTCAGTTAAAATTGGTGCTGCCATATGAGGAGTCCAATTGGACTGGTTATCAAAACTTCTGTTCCCCAATGATATCTGCATTGAAAAAATAGATCTAAAAAAGTTCGGCTTCAGTACACTTACGGTGCTTTTACCTGGAACTAATTGGTTTAGATGAATTTACTCGGAATGAGATTATACGGAAAGGGGGCGGTTAGCTGCAGGTGGTAGAGCATTTGCCTAGAATTCGCAAGGATTACTGGTTCGATACGGTTCCCCCCAACTCAGCACATGGGTTAGCACCAGATTGGTAATCTGGCAGTACGGTAAAGTGGCGTTTGCTTGACTGAGTCTGTGGCGCTCCACCTCAGTTAAAAAAAACAATCTCCCTGCGTCTAGCGCTGTCCGGCTGTTACTGACGATTAGGCCACTCCGACCAACTTAATCACGTCAAATAGATGGCCTTTTTCACCCATTTTAGACTACTGACTTACTACTCACAAACCGTCCCCAGGATTAGACCAAGAATGGTTAATAATATATATATATATATATATATATTATATATATAATATAATGGGCCAAATCCATGTACAAATCATCCAGAAAAAAAGTAAAATTTGTCACCACCTCCTTCAAATTTTTCTAAAATTTTGTACACGGTGTAGATTGGTTTAAAGTGGAGGACGGTACCCCAATATTGAGCTGCAACTTTTCAAGAATTGGGCGGAAGTTATGTCGATTTTTAGCTCTCCAAATTGAGGGGTGGAGGGTCACGAAAAATGGCGGACTTATTGTAATCTATTTTTGCTTCTGTAAAAATAAATTCTAGTGTTTCTCTATTCCTGCAAATTTGTTCATAAAAGCATTTTGGACCGGGGAACGTAAAAATGCTTTCAAAAAAGTCTGAAAGTCTACCAATTTTTAAGTTATTGATGAATTTCGTATTTTTTCATAGCAAGATCAAATCCCGCATGTGGCACTAAATGTCAGACATTTTTTTTTCTAAAAAACCATGGCCTGAATGATTTAACATAACATTAACCATAATATATATATATATATATATATATATATATAATATTTAGGTTGTTGAGAGAGTGTGTGAGGAGTGAGAGAGGGAAAAGTTATTGGGAAAAAGTGAGAATAACGAACCAGACAATTACATTCAATTAAAGTTTTAACTCTGTTGGTCTTAGAGGTTTTCATCGATGAAACCTTTCTTAGTCTAACAGGGAGGAATGGTAACTGTCTGTGCTTCGTTATTTCCTTTTTTTCATTACTTTTCCTCAGATTTTTGTCGGGATTTTTCCTAATTTGCTATTTTATTCATTACACACACACACCATACACACACCACATATATATATATATATATATATATATATATATATATATACCAACCCCTCCGCACGAGCAGGATGCGACACAAGCGTCAATTTCTTAAGCTGAGTAGCAGGCTTGATACACCAGATCTTTTCCAGTGGCGCGTAGACACAGCGCGTAGTGGCCCTAACCAAGGAAATAAAGAGCCCAGTCTGCCCTACTATTTACCCTAGCTGGAGGGAGAGTAGGCATTCATATATTTCCCAAGGATATTAGCGCTAAATGAAATGCAATTACCTCGTCCATTTCCATGACTTTAAACCATTTACACACGCACTTCCTACACTCATATATATACAAATATATACATATATATATATATGTGATGGTGGAGTGTGTGTTGCGTGTGTGTGTGTGTGTGTGTGTGTGCGTGGTGTGTGTGGTGATTGTGTAGATAGATAATAGATAATCGACTTTTGATAGCACAGGATACGTTCAAAGAAAATCTTCCAATTGAAACTCACACTAGCATTTTCGCAGGAAATTTTCATTTCATACCTAAGCTGAAAAGATTCTTTCCGTTGGAAGCCAGAAGATTAAGGGGAACAGCTTATCTCGTCAAAAATTATTGTCGGTGTGATAAAGGGCAGATAACGTAGGCTTGAACGTTTCACTGTACTGATATTCAAGAGATACTGGGCGTTTCTTTTATCTAATCCCAAGAGGTATTAAAATCTCTACACTCGGATGAGAGTTGGGAAAATTGTTCCTATTAGAGCATCTTTTGTTAAATCTCAATTCAGTCAGGGTACCAATACATAACCGATCACATTATCACATAACGTCAGACTATAATATCGTCATTTGTGGCGGTGAGAGTGAAGAGTGGCGGCAATGTATACTATTGCCATTAATATGATATCTATATATATATTTATATTTTTATCAATTGGATATAATTTATTACAACATATGTGATGGTATGCGGTGAATATATGAAGTGCTCTCATTTTTACCCTATCTCTTTCTCTCCTCTTATATAAATATATTTCATATCTTTTATATAAATTGATTTGTGTTACTCCGTATCTTGTTCAGATTCATTCAATAGTTTAATTTCATAGTTTTTAATTTTGTCTGACTACCATCCCCCAAGAAGCCAGAACTTGAAAAGTATCCTTTTTTCTCATTTGACTTCCTGTCACTTACAATGTAAATAAAAAAAAAAAATTTAATTCATTTTTTTTTTTTTTTTTTAGAAGTTAACATTTTCAGTTATGCAATTCAAATAACCTGATCTTCCATCTGATGAGACTGGATTTTGGGGAGTTATATTAAATCAACTTAGATTTATAAAGGCCCCAATTTGGTCGAAATTTATTATGGAATTACGGTGTTGAGTTTTTTCCTTCCTTTCTAAGATGAAATTTGCACTGTATATAATCTAAAAGTTTATTATACATTGAGCTCTCTTTAGTGATTTAAAGATTCACTGTATTATTACATACTGGATCATACAATAATAATACAGTGTATCTTTAGAAAATCACATATAGAATCATCGCTTGCTACCAGTTTGGATACCTCTCATCTCATCTCATATATATATATATATATATATATATATATATATATATATATATTTAATATACCAAACTTGTTTGGTAAATCCTCGTGGGAGAAAAAAACCAGCAAATAGTTTTGATTGTAAAATTATACTACCAAACATCACCCGGTAAAAAAATTTTTGAAAAAAGAAAAGACCAAGATAATGGTACCAACCAAAAATAATCTATTGGTACAATATTTGGCCAAAAGAAAAAAAAACAATTTAATATATATATATATATTATATATATATATATATATATATATATATATTAAGATAGATATATTCATAAACTAAAGCTAATAAGTAAAAAAGTGCTCAATACCTAAGTAGAGCAAATAATAAAGATAAACTAATGAGTCAGATAAACCTACTAAAGTTTCGCTTTAGTGCTCTTCAGGGCTAAGATCCGAATACGATGAAACCAACGTTATTTATTATTTATCTATTTATTTTCATTTCAAAAATCTTTTTTAAATACCCTGTCCAGTGGGCAAAGACTGTGGAAGAAGCCTGTTTTAGCAGCCAAAACAGTGTTATCACAGCTAGTTAGCGGCTGATGAGGACAGGGTATCACAGGTGATATTTATTACGCGCTGTATGATGAAAACGAATTATATATATATATATATATATATATATATATATATATATATATAAAGTATTGTTATGGGTCCACGGGAGAAAAATAGATATTTTATAAAAAAAGAAGGTTTGCAAAAAAGGATTATCTTTTTCTTTTTTATTAACTTACATATGCGACACGTGTTTCAGATCTGTTATCTTCAGGCATTGAATTATTATTTTCGCAGAATATATCCGATATTTGATAGGTTGTGTGTGTGTTTTTGTAACTTACTTTTTGATTATAATGGTTGTGTAATAACGGTTATATATATATATATATACACATATATATATATATATAATATATATTATATATATATATATATTCATATATATATATATATATATATATATATATATATATATGTAATATATATATATATATAGTTATGAACAAAAAGTAATAAGACAAACAGGAATTTTCTTATTTATTTTCAACTAGTTTCGACTTAGGTCACCGTCAGGAGAAAATTTCTTATTTGAAGAAATTGTTTATAGATTTTTTGAAAGGGAGCATTATAGCAGAACTAGAAAATTGGAGTATTTTTGAGGGTTTTACATGCTGTTAAAATCCGGGTAGAAGAGTGTGTTAGTAGTAGCTAGTCTATCTGTTCCGTGAAAAACCTCTTTGAGATGGGTTTTTTAATGCATATATATTATATATATATATATATATATATATATATATATTGGGGATAATATGAGTTCTAGCGTGGATATGGTGTCAACACCTGGTTACTGACAGTTATTCGCATATGCGATCATCAGACCAATATCGCATAGGTGAGAAACTGTCAGTAACAGATTGTCATGGATATCGGTGCCATATTCTGATGATGGTGGTGGTGATGATGATGATGATTCTTTTATTGCGTTTCTAAGAAAGAAATTGGTTTAGGAAAGAAAGGAGTGATTTTCACTCTCCTCAAGCTCAGAAGTCGGGCCTCACAACCGGATCGAGTTTAGTTTTAAATATCGGACACAGTTTGATCTTTTGTGTGTGTGTGTGTGTGTTGTGTGTGTGTGCGAGATAGAGTGAGAGAGAGAGAGAGAGAGAGAGACAAAGAGAGATATAGAGAAAGTGAGAGAGAGAGAAAAGAAAGACAGAGTAAGAGAGAGTATAACTGATTATTTTGTGCAACATCAACTTAAAATATTCATTCAATGGCATCAATTGTTGATGGGCTGTCACATAAAAATTTCATAGTTGAAGTTTCAAATCTCGCGAGACCAAACCCCACCTGTTTGTAAACACCTCCAAGAAGTCCTGAAGAGAAATTAGGAATCTCTCTCTCTCTCTCTCTTCTCTCTCTCTCTCTCTCTTCTCTCTCTCTCTCTCTCTTATAAATGCTTTATTAAATGTAGTATAAAGAATTATTTATTATTATTATTATTATTATTATTATTTTATTTGAATAATATAATGCATTGAGACGTCAAACGAGGGATTTCATTTGAATAAAATATTCACATTTTCTGCCTCCAGTCAGGTAAGTGAAATAGGAATGTTTTATCTCGCTGATCGAACGGAAAAACAAAAAATACGACAATAGGAAAGTCGCCTTAAGATTGAAATCACGATCTTTTATTTGTCAGACATATTGACAAATATCTGTAAATCCAAGTTACCCTCACATAAAAAAAAACGGTAAATATTTTCACCCCACTTTGAAGAAAGAGTGAGAAGGGCTTTAAATCAAGATTATTATACTTTTATATATTGAACATTGTAATAATTAAATTATCATACTGTGGTATATCCACAGGTCTTGCTATTATTATCATTATTATTATTTAGTAATAGTAGTAGTAGTAGTAGTAGTAGTTTTTCACACCTGCCGTAGCTGGTGCTTCACTGGAGGTTGAGTGACAGCAAGTCTCCTCAGGTCTCCAGGACTCTTCTAAGTATTCCAGCTGATTCCAACAGTGCTATAGTTTGGATGGTCTCGGTTCTTTTGATTTCCAGTTCACCCAAATTCTTTTCCAGAGCTTCACCTTCATATTCTACAATTTCCTCAGTTCTCTGGCAAGGTCTAAGTATCTATCAATCTTTTCGCTTTCTTTCATTTTTACTTGGTGGTCGGCCGGGACGGCAAAATCTACGAGATGACAGGTTCTCTTTTTTTTTTTGTCTATCAGTACAAGGTCCGGTCTCCTGTGCGGGATCAGGCGATCCATCTGTACCTCGAAGTCCCAGAAAATTTTATGCGTCTCGTTCTCTAGGACAGGTTTCGGTTTGTGCATATACCATTTGGATGTATGGTGAAAATTGAATTTCTTGCACAATTCCCAGTGGATTACCTTTCCCACAGAGTCGTGCCTAGTCCTGTACTCTCTTTGTGCTAGTTTGCTGCATTCGCCTATCATATCGTTGACCGTTTCGTCTCTATCTCCACACATTCTGCACTTCACTACATTCAACTTTTAATCGTCTATATACACTCTGTTTTAAAACAATCATTTAAAACAATCATTCTGATGAAGCTTCTAAAACCAACAGAAGCGAAATATCAATTGAATGTAATTGTTTGTGTTTGTTATTCACTGTTCCATTATTTGTCCTCACACACCTACACACACACACACACATACACACACACACACAAACACACACATGTATATATATATATATATATATATATATATATATTATATGTGTGTGTGCGCGTGTGTGTGTGTGTGTGTGTACATTACTGTTTTTGTACGGTTTTATTTTATCTTATTTTTTATTTTTATGCTGTTTTTAAGCTTACAAAATCAACAGAAGCGAAATAATTGTTTTGGTTTGTTATTCACTGTTCGATTATTTGTCCTCACACACCTACACACACAACACACAAACACACACACACAATCACACACCACACACACACACACATATATATATTATATATGTGTGTGTATGTGTGTGTACATTACTGTTTTTGTACGGTTATTTTATTATTTATTTTTATTTTTATGTTGTTTTAAGCTTACAAAACCAACAGAAGCGAAATATCAATTGAATGTAATTGTTTTGTGTTTGTTATTCACTGTTCCATTATTTGTCCTCACATCCACACATACATACACACCACACACACACACACACACATATATATATATATATATGTGTGTGTGTATATATGTATGTGCGTGTGTGTGTGTGTGTGTGTACATTACTGTTTTTGTACGGTTTTATGCTATCATGTCTCTTTATTGGTATTCAAATAATTAAGTATGGTAGGAATGTTTTACTTTGCTCATATAAACAACATATATTCATCGCTCTGTTGAAGCAGCAGATATTTTCACAAACCTTCCCGAATGCACATCCTAATTTTGTTAATACTTCCTCATTTTTTTTTCTTTCTCGCTTCCATTCTATTAACTTTTCCCCTGCCGTATTTGTTTTGCGCATTTGTTGTTTTTTTTTCTCTTTTATTCCTTTTTATTATTCTTGATATTAAACTATCTAGCCAACTGTCTCCCAATCTACGTCGATATGATCTCATTCAATTCCCTCCTCTTCTTAATTTCAGAGAAAACTTCATTGCTATTCAACCTTCTTCTTTTACTAATCGTTTCTGTTTTTCCAATTTTTTCCCGTTTAATCTATTTTCTAATTCTATTCACGGTTCTTTTTTTAAGTGTAGCAATTTTAATGCAAGGTGAAACTTTACATTTTTCTATCATTTCTCAGCTCTATACAATCTACCGCTTGGTGTGAAGCAATAGATAATTTGAAAATATAAAAATAACTGAGGCCAGTTCCGCCATAGTTTGCCGCTCGCAAAAGGAAACTTGTGATATTCCTATTAGAACTTCTCGTTCATCTGGTGTGATCTCAAGGCTACCGAACGGATGTACTTGGGTGTGACCGAACAAGAAAAAACGAAGTTCGTTTAAATGTGGATGTAATTGAAGGCGCTTTTAAAAGGCTTAATAATAACTTAGCTGAGTTTCAAGCTATTCATTATTTTTCTCTATTAATATCATCCACTGGTGGTTAAAGAGTAAAATAATGTATTCCATAGAAAAAGGGACAGATAACTCTTCCTGAAAAAAAAATACTTGTGAACATTTTTTTTTTAACATTTGCAAAGTATGGTATTTATACAAACCCGCTGAAATTAAGTCAGCGATCCAAGTTCAAATCCTAGTCGAGAGTGTTTGCATTTACATATAATGCTAATACCTTTGGTAAAGGTCTGAATCCAACGATCCCCCTTCCAGCTATGAGTAAATAGTAGGGTATACTAAATTATTTAACCTTGGTATGGTAACCGGTCTAGGAGAAGGAAAACTCTGAATTCAAATCTATTAAACTTAAAGATGTACTTTATGTTAAAGAGTCAAATAATGCATTCTATAGCACGATATTTGACTTAATTTTTGAAAGGCTTAATAGTTTCTATTATATGGGTTATTCGGACTATTGTCCTCATCTTTATTTTTGCATACACAAGGCTTCGGCCGAACACACACACACACACACACACACACACATATATATATATATATATATATATATATATATATATATATAAAAGTAATTGGTAATTTGCTTGTTTTGTTTTGTTAAGTATGTTATATTATATTAATGATTTGAAGGCAATTACAATGCGTATAAAAATAAAAACAAAAAGATGTAATTTTTTCTTATCGATTTCAAAGTAGAAACTTCATGTGTATATCATAAATCTACATTTCTGATATACACCTCTGAAGATGAAGTTTTCTACTTTGAAATCGATAAAACAAAATAACATCTTTTTGTTTTATTTTTATACGCATTGTAATTGCCTTCAAATCATTAATATATTATAATATATATATATATATATATATATATATATATATATATATATATTTCAATTCGGTATAGCCAACGCAGCGAGTCAGTCTGAATATTATTTAGCTATCCAATCTACTTTAATCAAAGGCTCCCAATTACAACGTGAAGGGCTCCGAGTTAGTCAGAAAACACCTGCAGAATACCGGTAGGGACATCGGCCAAAACGTTGTGGATATAAATATGAGGACAATAGTCCGAGAAATCCAAATAATACAATTATCAGCCTCATCAAAATTTCAGACAAATAGCAAAGTAATTTGCCTATCTGTGTGTGGAGCACCCAAATAATACTAATCAACTGCTGTACGTGTATAAGAAGAAAACTTGCAAGACTGATTGAAGCAGTGGTGTAATGGTTAGTGTCGTAGAAAATAGACTCGTCGACCCGGGTTCAAATCCTGAACGAAGATACAGTTCACATAGCGCTAATACCATTGGGAAATGTATGAATCCATCTACTCTCCCTCCAGCTATGGGTAAATAAAAGGGCAGAATAGGTTCCTTAACCTTGTTTAGGCAACCAGAAGGAAAATTCTGAATTCAAACCTGTTAAAATCCGCATGGGGTGGTCACTACTAGAATTAGGCTAAGTCCTAATTAGTGATCTATTTTCACATGAAAGCCGACTGAATTCGTTCCTTGGTGAGAACGAGAATTTCTACAGCTGGTTATTATTATTATTATTATTTTCACTTCTTTTGAGTTTTTCACATCAGCGTTAGCTGATGGTATTTCCCTGGAGGCTGAGTGACAACAAGTCTCCTCAGGTCTCCAGGACTCTTCTGATTATTCTAGCCGATTGCAGCAGTGCAGTAGTCTGGATGGTCTCAATTCTTCCACTGACTTCCATATCCTCCAGTCTTTTTACCAAGTTTATTGAGACCGTTCCAAGTTCACCAACTACAATTGGTATTACTTTCACACTCATATTCCACAG
>CM042138.1:26321877-26326877 GCA_023376005.1 Doryteuthis pealeii | reverse complement strand
CTTGTTCCCATAAAACCGCCCGTTCAGCACTTGCAAAATTCACGACACCCACAAAACAGTTACTACGCATTGATCTATCTGATTTTGGTTCTGTTTGTTGGATATCATTCAGTGACACTTTACCTATCCTCCGATTAGGTGAGCATACGTTCACGAGATTAAAATCCTTTCATCCAATCAGGTTCTTTCTTTCTTTCTTTCTTTTCTCTCCCCCTCACCACTTGCCCCACACAGGCGACCAGACATCACCGATGCTGCCGCCGACCACCGACAAAATTTGAGAATCTTTTGACTTGCCACGTGATATATTATTGATGTCGTGATGGATGGTAAAATGTGCCATCCCATAATAAGGAGTGAAAAAAAAATAATAATAATAGATAAAATTGTTGGCGATTTGATCTATCACCATTTCCTCGTTGCTCAATTTTTAATTATACGAGCCACCCCTACCTCTCCCCCACCCCTCTCTCTCTCTCTCTTTCTTTCTCTCCCCTCCCTCTTTCTCTCTTTTCTCTATCTCTCTCTCTCTCTCTCACTACCCTTCCCTTTCTCTCGCTCTCTCTCCCCCTCTCTACTCTCTTTCTTTCTCATTCTCTCTTTTCCTCACTCCCTCTTTTTATTTTCCCCTCCTCTATTCCACACACTCTCTCTCTCTCTCTCTCTCTCTCTCTCTCTCTCTCTCACTACCCTTCCCTTTCTATCACTCTCTCCCCCCTCTCTACTCTCTCTCTCTCTCTCGCTCTCTTTTTCTCTCTCATTCTCTCTTTTCCTCGCTCCCTCTTTTTTTTTCCCTCCTCTATTCCACTCTCTCTCTCTCTCTCTCTCTCTCTCACTCCCTCCCCTTCCCGTTCTCTCGCTCTCTCTCCCCCTCTCTACTCTCTCTCCCCTCTCTCTCTCTCTTTCTCTTTTTCTCTCTCATTCTCTCTCCTCCTCGCTCCCTCATTTTATTTTCCCTCCTCTATTCCACTCTCTCTCTCTCTCTCTCTCTCTCTCTCTCTCTCTCTCTCACTCACTCCCTCCCCTTCCATTTCTCTCGCACTCTCCCCCCTCTCTACTCTCTCTCGCTCTCTTGTTCTCTCTCATTCTCTCTCTTCCTCGCTCCTCTTTTTCTTTTTCCCTCCTCTATTCCCCCCTCTCTCTCTCTCTCTCTCTCTCTCTTCTCTCTCTCTCTCTCTCTCTCTTCCTCGCCCTCTCTCTCTACCAACCCCACAAATGCCAGAGCGGAATTGCCTATAGATGTTGATATATTACTTGTTATTCAGATTTAAAATGCTAAAAAGACAAAAACAAAATGGCTAAACACAGCCGACGAGATAATCATTATTATTGCTGCTTTTTTGTTGGTGGTGTTGTTGTTGTTGTTGTTTGTGCTGACTTGTACGATATTCATTGTCAGTGATGTAGTAATTGATAATAATAATAATAATAATAATAATAATAATAATAATGTCTTGAATCTGTCAGTTTCAATGCTGCCCAGTGAAATATTCATAAAATAATAATGGATATATTTTATTACTACAAATCGTAAAGAAGGAATATAATGTAATCCAAACTGTTTTGAGCAATTCCAATTAGTGAGATGATGATCACTATAACTATAAAAGTAAAGTCGTCGGGGCGGCCTAAAGTCGGTATCAGCCAGTCAGCGAGGGAGTCTATCCCCTTTTCAATAGCGCTAGACCAAGGAGATTGTTTTGGCGTCTGAGGAGCGCCACACCTACCATCAGTTCCTTACATTACCGAGTTGGCGAGGACAGGTTTCGAACTAGGAACCTTGTGGTTTCTAGCCGAAACGCTCTACCGACTGAGCTAACGCGGCCCATAACTAACCCGGCCCATTATTATCATAGAGCCGGGTTAGCTCAGTCGGTAGAGCGTTCGGCTAGAAACCACAAGGTTCCTAGTTCGATACCGGTCCCCGCCAACTCAGCGTATGAGTAGCACAGGGATCTGTGCGGTAAAGTAAGTAGCTGATGGTAGGTGTGGCGCTCCACCTCAGATGCTAAAAAAATAATCTCCTTAGTCTATCGCTATTGAAAAGTGGATAGACTCCCTCGCTGACTGGCTGATACCGATTTTAGGCTGCCCCGACGACTTTACTTACTTACTTTACTACTTGTTTTACCGAAAGTCTGATTGAAGACAAGTCTTCACAGATCTCCACCGGTTTTTCGGAACCCTGTGTCCAGTGGCTTCAACCATTGGACCAGTAAGATATTAATATCCACGTGATCTCAGGGGGGGTTGTATCTTCCTAGCAGTACCTGCCCCCTCGTCTAAAAGGGACAGGGCCCGGTTTATTGCCCAGTGCATGACGCGCCTCAAAGAAGAAAGCTGAGGGGATACACGCAATTGTTAACACTGACCATCGCATGTGCTTTGGTTTGTTCGTGGCTCCCCACCTTAATGATCCTTGTGCCCAACTGACATGATGGGATGTTAGTAAATAACTACTCTTCAAAGTATGTGTTATAAGTGATATAACCTATGGACATAAATGGAATGCGCCAACAACTACTATAAGTAATAGGAACAATTGTGGCTTGACACGAAGCAAATGCGAGTCAGCTCGTAACTGTATTGGTCGGACGCAATCTTTACTTTCTTTGCTGTAAATTTCTACTCCTTTTGTTCAATACGTTTGTATACATTGTTACCAGTCGTTTGTCTTATTTTTGACCCTTAAAACCCCACAACAGAATCATTGTCGATTTTATTAGTGCTGTGGTCTGAATGGTCTTGCACCTTACTCTGATCCCTAATTTCCTCAGCCTCTTTTACAGGCCATTGAGGACCCTTTCAAGGATACCATCTATAGTTGTTATCACCGTTGCATAAATATCATGCCATTCATGACAATCATTGAAGTCCAAGTGGCATAAGAGTATTTACGGGGTTTCGTTGGAGCTCCTATTCTCCGTAGTTGGTTATTATTCGGACGAAAGAAGGAAACAAACACGAATATAAATTACAGACACATGTATTATCAAAAAGTACAGAAATTGTTGCAAATTTTGATGGCATTTGCTACAGACTTATCTGAGAGGTGCAATAAAACGTTCTTGGTGAAGTGCGCTAGAAAAGGTGATTCTACTCGCTGGTTTTGGAATGCTGTTAAACGCTTCGTCTGGTCGGTTCTCGTCCGATAAGTAAAAGTAGTGGATGCTTTTTTACAAGCTTCTCACCTGGGTAATGTCTCTTTTAAATGACGTGGATGGGGTCTTTTTAAGTTGACTATTTAGGTCCTCAGCCTTCTGATAAGTATGATGTTGAAACGGCTTCAGTAGTATACTATTGAGACAGCCTTAGAAAGTATGCTGGTTAAGGGCAAGGTGACGGGAGCGCTTATTTTAGCGTCTCTCCTCGGTAATTGCTCCCTGATAAGTCATGGGGTTTGGAATTGGCGCCAACCTCCTGTTGGCGATTCGCCCTCTAGCGGCAGGGGAAGATAATTCTCTATCAGATTTCCGATAGGCAACGAGTCAACCTAACTCACCAGGACTTTTCTCAGTATTCTATCCGATGTCAGTAGTTATTTATCTAATCTCCAGTTCCTCAGTCACTTTTCCATTTTCTTCGGGGGAGTTCCGAGGACACTAACTATGATTGGTCCCCACTGTCACCTTCATGTTCCACAACTTTTTTCAGCTCTTTCGGGGCAAGGTCAACATCTTTCGCTTTCCTTTAATTTTACTATACATATTTATCAAGCCCTCCGCACGAACAGGATGCGACACAATGTCAATTTCTTAAGCGGAGTTTAACTGGTTTGAATTCAGTTTTCCTTCTCCTAGACGGGTTACCTAGGCAAGGTTAAAGATCCCAATCTGTCCGACTATTTAGCTATAGCTGGAGGAAGAGTAGTTTGATGCGTACCTTCCCAAGGTTATTAGTGCTATGTGATATTCAAACAACCTCGTCCAGGATTTGAATTCGAATCGACGAGTCCATTTCCTACGACTCTAATCATTACACCACGCGCTTGGTTTGTACATCTACCATTTGTCCGCATGGACATATTTTAATCTCTTGCACAATTCCCAATGGATCACCTTTCCAGCCCAGTCGTGTGTAGTTTTTTATTCCTTTTCAGTCAGTTTACTACATTCGTTAATTATCTCTGTCACCACAAAACATACTTTTACTATTCTGATGCGTATTATCAATTTTTGGTTTTGATATAATTTGTACTTATGGTATTCTGTTGTGTTTCTATTAAAAAAGAATTAAGTTTCTCTCTTAAGATTCCCCATTTGTAGCTTGTGTCCAGGTTATCTAGTGTGTAATTTCCTCATTTTGTCACTTGATGCATCCATACAGTTGTTTTTCTTACCATTTACGTTTTCTAGATTGCGATCATTAGGTTGGTTGGCTGGTTGGTTGGCTGGTTGGTTGAGTTTTTACGGCATGTCAAGCCCTGTTGGGTTATTTAATGCTGGAGAAATTTTGTTTTATTCATTCTTGATGGTTACTCAGTTTTTTAAAAACACATTTTAAAAATCTTATTTTGTTCTATTTACTCCATATATGGGACCCTAACAGGTACTACCACTCCAGGTCTGAGTGGACCTGTGAGTAAATGTGATGAAGGGGTACTCCACATTCCCCAGAGCTCCAGAACTGGAACCTCGCTTTCAGAGAGTTTAATGTCATACCCAGAACATGAAGACACTCTGACACCACCTTCTAGAACATATATGATAAAAGGGTTGGGGGGGCTTGCCATAAAGGCAATAGGGTTGGGACATTCATATAGGTGCTAGGACTTGGCGTGACCTGCCGATTGATCGGAGTGGGGGGAGGGGGCATAAATCATCTTATAATAATCAAAGCCAATTTTATTCTATCTGTTAGTAGTTTATTTACTGCTGAATAATAATAAAAAAACAATGTAAACGAGTATTAAGTGTGCCCATACCCTAATTTGTCGACAGGAGAAGGAGCACTATTCTCGAATGTATGTCGATTTTACGAAGATTTTTATTTGTAAAATA
>CM042138.1:26304377-26311877 GCA_023376005.1 Doryteuthis pealeii | reverse complement strand
CAGGGAGCAATGGTGATGAAGGGGTGCTCCACATTCCCCAAACCTCCAAAACTGGAACCTCACCATCAGATAGAGTTTAACGTCATTCCCAGGACATGTAGACCTGCAGCCACCGCCTTCTAGCATCCATATGATAAAAAGGGGTTGGGGCTTGCCATAAGGGCAATAGGGTTGGGAAAATCATATAGGTGCTAGGGCTTGACGTGACCAGCCGATTGATCGAAGGGGGCCTCTCCGACCGCCCGTCTAGCCCAAGATAGGGCCAAATTGGAGTATTGCATGTCATGAGCTGCTCATCCACCTGGGTTCTATCCTTAAGCATCACGGGTCGCCACCTACGGCCAACAGGTGGCCCCTATTGGGGGAGTCTTACCGCTTGCAGAGGTGCAGTCGGTGCATTCTAACGCCCAACCGACAGGGCGGAAGTCATAATGTAATAAAATATTATATTGAATTAAAAAGACTAAGAAAAATACTAGATAAAAATACATATATTTGACCATACTTTTATCATTTTCAACATTTTTTCGCTGCCCGACGATTGCTCCACTTAAACAACTAAGCTTATATAGCATGAAACCAATGGTAGCAGACTTGTTTCCATACAAATAAATATATACTAAAATATATATTTATTATTTATTTATTCATTCATTCATTTATTTAAAATCACATATAAAAAAGATTACACTTATTTTGATTTGATTTTAATTGATTTCTAGACGAGTTGACATGCCATTAAAATCTATCAATCAATCACTCACTCTTTCTGGCCTTATGCCAGACTTCTCTAAGTTTAGTCACTGCCAACATCGTTTTATGTGTTCATAAATCTGCTTCGTATGGTCAAACATTCCACACTCTATTTACAGAAGACCTTTTTTTCTCTTTCTCTTTCTCTTTCTCTTTATGTCTTTCATGTTAAAATCGGCCAACGTTTTCTGCCGACCTAATATTGCCTCGCTTTACAAAGAGCATTGACTAAATAATCGCAAAGAAATTCTCTGATGAATTATGAACCTCTTCCCCACAAACGAACGAGAATCCTTCACATTAGTTTTGTTTGGTATTCATGAAAGAGAAGAGAAAGAAGAAGAAAAAAATGCCGAATAATTTAGGCCTTCGTTTGTATTGGAAACAGTTTTGCGGCTGTAAATAGCGTTAGTTATTAGCCTTAAGGTTTTTGCTGCTTCACTGCCGAGAAAGTAGTTACCACATTTGACATTGTTGATGACTGATTACCTCCCTTGGCAACCTTTGCCGACGCTTGGCGAACAAATGACTATTTTACGAATACAGTTTTTATTGGTCAGATTTTGTTTAATATCCCAGTATATAATAATTACTAGGAGCCGGTTTAGCACAATCGGTAGAGCGCTCGCCTAGGAATCGCAAGGTTTCTAGTTCGATACTCAGCGCATGACTAGCACAGATTGGGTTATCTGATCTGATCTGTTCGTTTTGCACAGTTTTTGTTGGTTAGTCAAAATTTTTAGGAGTCCATTTGCCTGTTAGCAAAACTTTTCTCGTTCCCCAATGATACCTGCATCGAAAAAATAAGGCCTAAAAAAAGTTAGTTTCAGGTTACACTTACGGTGCTTTTTAATCTGAACTAATTGGTTTAGATGAATTTACTCGAAATGAGATTATGCGGAAAGGGGGCCGGTTTAGCTCAGATGATACCGGTCCCCGCCAACTCAGCGCATGGGTAGCACAGATTGGGTAATCTGATCAGTACGGTAAAGTGAGGAGCTGAAGGTAAGTGTAGCGCTCCACATCAGCAAAAACAATATCTCTGGTCTAGCGCTAGCGAAAAGAAGATAGACTCCCTCGCTATCTGGCTGATACCGACAATATGCCACTCCACCAATTTATAATAACCACCTTTTACTGTAAATGCTGTAAATATTCTTGATTCTAAGTGATAGCTAAACGAATCGATCATTTGTATAGAAGCGAAACGATGTAAGGTTCAAGCCCTGGTTGGTTGGTTGGTTGGTTTTACGGCATGCCAACCCATTGGGTTATTTTATGCCAAAGACGTTTTGTTTTATTTATTCTTGATTGGTAGTCAATTTTTTAAACTCAAATATTAAACACATTTTAGAGCGCATTTTTTTTATTAACCCATAGATGAGACCCAAACAGATACAACGACTCCAGATCAGAGTGGACCTGGGAGTAATGCTGATGCAGTGGTACTCCACATTCTTCAGAGTTCCAAAACTGGAACTTCACTATCAGACAGAGTTTAACGTCATACCCAGGACAATAAGATCCTCAGCCACTGCTTTCTAGCACATATATGATAAAAAAGGGTTGGAGTTTGGCATAAGGGCAATAAGGTTGGGACAATCATATACGTGCTTGGTCAAGCTCTGTATTTCGTGAAAGGGTATTGACCCTTCAAATCTTCGATATTACACCTACCTCTTTATGTTGTTAAAATTCTATCAGCTTTTTTGCAGAAAGAAGTATTTATCGCATTTTTAGTCTTTGAACCAACGAGTTAATATGATAAGGCCATTTCTAAATATAAATTTTGATAATTTAATGTAAAATGTCTAAATATTTCTGGTCCCTTGATGTTACAGTTAAACTGATACGTGTACAGATATGCTTAATGTAGCAGACAGAGTTAAATTAATATAATTTTGCGGTAGTTGAAGCTAAGATCAAATTGACAGTTCAATTAGAGATATTTCTATCATATTAACCTTATTCACTGCAGGAGGGATAGCGAGCTATGATTAACACAGGCAGATATATGTGTAATATACATACATCTATAAAAGTTGGCATACCCGTGTATATATATATATATATATATATATATATATATATATATATATTATATATATGTGTGTTTGTGTGTGTGTGTATTGAATACCGTATATATATATATATATATATATATATATATATATATATATATATATATATACGTATGTGTAATATACATACATCTATAAAAGTTAGCATACCTGTGTATATATATTATATATATGTGTGTGTTTGTATATATATATATATATTTATATATATATATATATATAAACTGTAATATCTTATTATAATGAAGATTGTGTGTCTGTTTGTAACTGAAACTACGTCATCACAATAACTTAGTTATTTACGTTATATTCTTAGTGGTTATTAAATAATCATTATTTAATTTTAATTATCATCTTATTCATTAATAATGTCTCTATTAAGGTCTTGCTGAGATAGCCTTCAAAACAGCCCGTATTATTCATGTATTTAGAATCCTTCAATGTGTCTTATAAATCATTAAGAAATAAATGTTTACATAGTATATGGTGTAAATAATTTGTATACTGGTTTTAACAAAACCATGTTTAATAAATAATAACTTGGTGTTATTGATTTCTAATATCATTGTTTTATTCTAAAACGTATCTAAATCAATCTTATGTACGATTTTATATTGAAATCACTTAGAATAAAGTCAAAATTAGTGTAATCTTTTTTGTGTTCTTATTTAATTGCATTAGTCTTCCTAATTCGATATGATATTTAGTTATATTAAAATTTAAATACTTCTGCCCCGAGGGGGAATTTGTTGCTAGTATATATATATATATATATATACATACATATATATATATATATATATATGTGTGTGTGTGTGTGTGTTGTGTGTGTCGCTGTTTACAGATTTGAGTTCTCTGGTGATTGCAAAAACATACCCCCGTAAGTATGTATCAATTAATTGTTCACCCCATACTGATAGCCGCTGATGGTCGTAAGGGTAAGGAACTTGGCAGACGAAAATTCTGTCGGGTTTCGTTCCCGATTAGAGGTAGCTGTTAAAAAGTCGAGCCTCGCTGATGAGAAGTAAACTTCGAAAACACGTGTCTGTGTATGACTGATATATATATATATATATATATATATATATATATATATATATATATATATATTCAGTCGTATATTTGATTATACGATACATTTGATATATCCGAGGGACCTCACATCAGTGGGGGTGCAAATAAAACCGTTCAGAGGAAGGCCCCGAAACGGTGCACATTCTCTCCTGATGATCCCAAAATCAATTACATTAGATATCAAAAACAAACAAAACAAAAGAATCATGGAATTGAACTTCTCGTCGGTTTTGCAATTAGAATGAGGAGCATTCTACATCCCGCTCGCTTTGTGGTGAGTTTCCGTTACTTTTCAAGTAACTTTCTTCTCTATATATAATCTACAATGCTTTCTATCTCAAAGATCTCATCAGGACCTTACTTTATACTTAACTAAGTCGATGTTTAAAATATTACATTAATTTGCTGAAAGAAATGACAAAAACACAACTCGGAGAATATCAAAGTGGGACCGGAAATTCGCCTGACGCTGGAATGCTAAAACATAGCGTAAAGGTAGAGGTCGTGACGACACAAGATCAAAATTACCAAAATATATTCCGTAATGCACAATTTTAATATTTAAAAAAAGACAACATTTTTAGGGAGTTCTTCTTTTTTCTTACTCTTTCTACTTTTTTTTGTCAAAACGTAACTCTCTGAAACCTATTGCGTTAGTAATGATAGATATGATATCAGGTTCCCATGAAATCTAGGAGGCTACAATTTGAAATTACCTTTTAAATTAATAACAATAGCAAGAATATTTGTTTTTCACCACACCTTTCTTCTTTCTTTGTTTTATTTTCTATCTTTACTTCAACTTTTTCAATTGGTTTGTTTTCCTCTTCTGGTTATTTTTCCTTTCTCCTTCTTCTCTCTCTCTCTCTCTCTCTCTCTCTCTCTCTCTCTCTCTCTCTCTCTCTCTCTCGCTCTCTCTCTCTCTCTCTCTCTCTCTCTCTCTCTCTCTCTCTCTCTCTCTCTCTTTTTTTCCTCCTTCCTTTCTTCTTTGCTTGTTTCTCTCTCACCTTCCTCTTCTTTCTGTGTTCGTTTTCCTCCTCCTTTCTACAACCACTTATGACTTCATTTTTTCTCTTACACAACAATTTTCCCATTTCTCAAAACGCAGTATGTAATGGCAGAAAACTATTGAGGTACTTTTTTTTTATTCATTTTAATTTTACATTTTGAATGTAAGCAACGCAAGACCATCTGAAATGTTTCATTTAAAAATTGGGTTGAACTATTTGGACGATTTCATTTTTAACCAGAGGGTGTTGCAGGATGATAATGGATGGAAGATCTAAGAACAAGCGTATTAATATATAGATAGGAGACATTGCTTTCAGAGCTAATATATTAAGAATGGTGGCTATGCGGAAAAAATAGTGTTTTTCAGCGGAAGACTTACACACTTTGGTCCTATCTTGGGCTAGATGGGCGGTCGGAGAGGCCCCTTCGATCAATCGGCTGGTCACGTCAAGACCTAGCTCCTATATGATTGCCCCAACCCTATTGCCCTTATGGCAAGCCCCAACCCTTTTTTATCATATGGGTGCTAGAATTCGGTGGCTGCGAGTCTACATGTCCTGGGAATGACGTTAAACTCTATCTGATGGTGAGGTTCCAGTTTTTGCTCCCTGGTGCACTCCGACCCGGAGTGGTAGTACCTGCTAGGGTCCCATCTATGGGTTAAATAGAAAATTGTATTTATGAAAGAAAATTGTGTATCCATTAAGAAATTTATTTATTTCAAAACTTTATCGGCATTAAATGACCCACTGATATGCCGTAAAACAAAATAAACCAAACCAAATCAAAGAGCCCCCTCTCTGACCCGGAGTGGTAGTACATGTTAGGGTCTCATCTATGGGTTAAATAGAAAACATGAGTTTATAAACAAAATTGTATTATCCATTAAAAATGAAATTATTTCAAAACTTTGTTAGCATTAATCATTTTTTACTTATAGAAGTATTTGGCATAAAGTAACCCAAGGGGTTGACATGCCGTAAAACCCAACCAACCAAACCAAACCAATGAAAACTTACACAACAATGCCACTCTACTTCTTCTATCTATGGTAAATTCCTTGAAAACATATTGGAGGTGTAATTCTCGGTTTTCCTATCATATTTTTAAATGTCTTTAAACTTTAAAATCCTTATGTATAACGTTTTTAATCAAAACGTAACTCTCTGGAACCTATTGTGTTAGTAATGATAGATATGATATCAGGTTCCCATGAAATCCAGGAGGCTACAATTTGAAATTACCTTTTAAATTAATTACAATAGCAAGAATATGCGCCCTTTAGGTGTAAGTATTTAAGTTTTAATGTAATTAGACATATTAGATTAGAAAGGACTAACGAAATTAAATAAGAACGCATATAAAAAGATTACACTTGTTTTAAATGTATAAAATCATTCATAGGATTGATTTTCATACGTTGGATAATAAAACAATAATATTAGAGATCAATCACACCAAGTAATTATTTATTAAACCCGTTTTTTTTAAACCAGTATGCAAATTAACCACACTGTATATTATGTAAACATTTATTTCTTAGGGATATATAAGATATATGGTAGGATTTTTAACGCACTAACATGGGCTATTTTGAGGCAAATCTAACTCAGATTTTCATAGAGACAGCGTTGATAAATAAGATTCATTTTATTATTAATTGATGATTTTGACTATAGATTAAATACTCATTGATAAACTTAAGTATTTCCTGAAGGTATAGTGACGTAGGCAGTGACGTGGTTTCGGTTACAGACAGTCAGACACCGAATCTCCGTTACAATAAATCTACTAAGCCAAGCGAGGGCATATTAGTTGGGCACACAGTACGAATCAATATCCATACCCGAACCAACTGATCTAAACGACGAGATTGCGATCCTTTTTTTAAAAATTGAAATAGATCACTAAGTAGGCCTGAGTCTATTCTAGGACTGACCACCCCAAGCGGAGATTTTAAGAGTTTGGAATTCAGACTTTTCCTTCTCCTAGACTGGTTGCCTATCCAAGGTTAAAGAGCCCAGTCTGTCCTACTATTTACCCATAACTGGAGGGAGAATAGTTGGTTTTATACCTATCCAAGGGTATTAGTCCTATGTGAACTGTGGCTTCGTCCAGGATTTGAACTCGGGTCAATGAGTCCATTTCTACGACTCTAACCAGTACACCACCGCACTCTCCATCCAGTCGTCTTAACGTGAATCCGTCATAAATTCTGAGCAAGACAAATCTGAATGTTGTCTCTCGGGCTCGAACCCAAAATAATCAGAGTATAACCAGGTAAATCTTCTAATAACATGGGCCGTTTTGAGTCAAATCCAACTCAGATTTTCATAGAGACAGCGTTAATAAACATAATTATTCTATGTATTAATGATTTTGACTATAAATCAAATATCCATTGATAAACTTACGTATTTCTTGAGGGTAGTGTGGCGTAGCAGTGACGTAGTTTCGGTTACAGATAAACAGAATCTCCATTATAATAAGATTTCCTAATGCCAAACGAGGACATATTATTTGGGCACACGGTATGAATCAAGATCCATGTCCGAACCAACTGATCTATGCGACGAGATTG
>CM042138.1:26286877-26296877 GCA_023376005.1 Doryteuthis pealeii | reverse complement strand
TAGATATGAACATATTCAAATAGATAGATAGAGAGAGAGATAGATATGAACATATTCAGATAGATAGATAGATAGAGAGATATATATGAACATATGAGATAGATATAGATAGATAGATAGATAGATAGATATGAACATTTAGATAGATAGATAGATAGATATGAACATAGATAGATAGATAGATAGATATGATAGATAGAGATAGATATGAACATATTCGATAGATAGATAGATAGATAGATAGATAGATAGATAGATAGATAGATATTATAGATAGATAGATAGATAGATATAGATTCAGATAATAGATAGATAGATAGATAGATAGATATGAACATAGTCAGATAGATAGATAGATAGATAGATAGATATGAACATATTAGATAGATAGATAGACAGATATGAACATAGTCAGATAGATAGATAGATATGAACATAGTCAGATAGATAGATAGATAGATAGATAGATAGATAGATATGAACATATTCAGATAGATAGATAGATATTAAGAAAGCCCGTAAGTTGATATGTAAACATTCAGTTTGAATTCAGCATGTGCAAGAGGTATGTGTACTGTTGATGCATCCCACATTCTGGAACTATATGTGCATGCATTGAATTGTGCTTATTTACTGCACTACAATTACATATCGTATGATGTGAAAATAACAACACTGAAACTGGCCACCCAAAGAGTGTGTATTACTGTTGTGCAGGTTTAATGTAGGTCGAATGGCACATCATAAATATATCACATGAAGAAACAAATATAAAGTTAAACAACAAAATATATTTAATTACAATTGATAGACGGATAACACTGGTTTACAAAAAAATATTTTTTGTCTGAGGTAAGCATGTGAATAGGTGTTTTTTTTTACTAATTTGGGTGTGTTGAATTCAAATTTATAAACAGTTTTGCTCTATCACGTCTAGTTTTCTGTCTTTTAAATAGTCTCATTTTAGTATAGACAGAGTATATACGTGCTTATTTCAACAGTTGCAGCAGCTTATTACAGATAAAATAGGATAGATAAAGAACATTGACGGAATAAATATACTTGTATGACACAATGTACACAATTCATAGTACCGCAGACAGTTAGAAGTGTGGTTTCTTAGATGATCTGTTGTATTTTGCCTCTGGGATGTCACGCAAGAGCATCCAGCAGAAGTCTCCCATCATGCCGGGGTTCCACTTGCCTTGGTAGTTGCTCTCCATCTTCGTAATGTCTTGGTGGAATCTTTCACCGTGCTCATCACTCACTGCTCCAAGGTTTGGAGGGAAGAAGTTGGGGTGGGAATGGAGAAAATGAATGTTGGCTGAGCCAGAAGAATGTGCCGACTGCACCTCTGCAGAGGGATACAATCCCCCCCAATGAGACCCCCAATGAGACCCCCCCAATCAATCGGCTGGTCACGACAAGCCCTAGCACCATTATGATTGTCCCAACCCTTTTGCTCTTATGGCAAATCCGAATCCTTTTATCGTATATGTACTAGAAGGTGGTGGCTTAGGGTTTTAGTGTCTTGGGTATGACGTTAAACTGTATCTAATGGTAAAGTTCCTATTTTTGGGTTCTGAGGTATGTGGAGTATCCCTTCATTGCCATTACTTCCAGGTCTACCCGGAGTGGTAGTACCTGTTAGGGTCCAATCTATGGGTTAAATAGAAAGAAAATGAGTTTTAAAAATGTGTTTAAAAATATTTACTATTATTTGGATTATTCGGATTGTCTTCATCTTTAATATTATATGTAAAACGTTTCGGCCGATGTGCCCTCCAGCCTTCTTCAGATATTTCTTGCCGGACTCGGGAGCCTTCTGAAACTCGATAACCTTCTTTTCAGAGGAATTTAAATATGTTAAAATATTGAGTTTACAAGAAAATTTTGAATACCCATCATGCAAGAATAGAAGAACATGTTTCCGGCATAGAATAACCCAACAGGAGTTGACATGCCTTAAAACCCAATAAACCAAGCTAGTATACAAAATGATTTATAAATACAAATACCGGGTTGAGTCAAATGATTTTTTCTATTTTCACAAATTTGGCAAATTGTATATCATTAATTTGATACATGATGGCCGAATTGTTTATTTTTTACTTTTCTTTATAACACACTAGAAGTTGCTACCCGGCGTCGCCTGGGTAGAAAAGTAGGCGGCCGCCATCTTCTTCAGTCTGCCTTCTCTTCAGTGCTTTTTGGGGGGCTGCTCATTTCTTGGTTTTAATAATCAATTAACAAGACTTGGTTGTTTTCTGATAAAACTTTATTTTAACAACCCAGCCCATGTTGATACGTCCACGTTCCTCGAGGTTTTGTTCGCATCTAACTAACTAATCACACGCGTCTATAATAGCGCGTTTATCAAGGGGCCAAGTAAAAAGGTTAGTAACCGTCAATAACTATCGAGTAATTTTCCACTGGTCCCCGTTATTCTGAATCTAACGGACCCTTATTAAAAATATTCTAACAGGTACGTACATAAATCATAAGCTGATTATGAATTATGTAACATAAGTTCACTTGTACTACATAGGTGACAGTTTGAAATGTGGGATGTATTTCTACCACAGCCTGAATAAGGTTTGATACTTTAATCGATTCCAAGCATTTACTGGACAGTCTTTGTATAGATAACCCTCACGTGATAGTAGCTCAGTCGGTTGGAGCTTTAGAATACACCGACTGCACCTCTACAGTCGGTGTATTCTAAAATTGAATACCCATCAAAAATGAACAAAACAAAACGTCTTAGGTATGAAATAACCCAAGTTTTGACATGACGCAAAACCCAACCAACCATCAGTGACTAGTTTATAAAACCAAACCAAACCAAACCAAACCAAAAACTATTCATCATATATAGATAAAAAATTTGGCATTAGATAACCCGCAAGGGTTGATATGTCATAAAATAAAACAACCAACTGAACTAAATATATATATTTACCAACCCCTCCGCACGAGCAGTATACGACACAATGTCATTTTCTTAAGCGGAGCTCAACAGGTTTGAATTCAGAGTTTTCCTTCTCCTAGACTGGTTACCTAGCCATGGTTAAAGAACTCAGTCTGCCCTGCTATTTACCCATAGCTGGAGGGAGAGTAGGATTCATACCTTTCCCAAGGGTATTAGCGCTAAGTGAAATGCAATTACCACGTCCAGGATTTGAACTCGGGGCGACGAACTACATATAAGGCATGTACTGCATAGAAAAAAAAAACAGCATATATAGTTTGGTACTGGCCACAAAATTTAGTAAATTAGGAATTTTCTTTTTTCTTTAAAAAAGACAGACACTAGATGCCGATGAACGACAGGGATGGGTGGTGAAATAGAGTTATGGAAATCCATGCCGTCAACACGACTTCATAATGATGATGAAATGTTCCTATACGTGTAAATGAGCTTATCTTGTCTTTCTTTCCGTTTATTCAGTGTTAGGGTATCATTGGACATACTTATGCTAATACTGAACTTTGGTGAGAAACTATGTTATACTTATTTAACGTGAAAATAATATTAAGTTCTGATCAACATCAGTCAGCTCAAATGGAGTTCTGTACTTTATTTAGGAATCGCTTTACAAACCATTTATGCCATTAAAAAAGGAAGGGGGGGGTAATAATTCCTTTGTTTATTTTCTGATCGAATTTGATGCCTTCCCAATGAGACCCATATCACATTTCTTAGCTGAGGGTACGAGATAAACAAAACGATTTACTGGCCGTGATTATTCTAATTAAAACTGAAATCCTATCTTGGAAAAAATAGAAAATTACTGCAAGCGAAAAAGAAAAAAGTGGGTAAGTCAAACGTTAATCATCTCTAGTGAAATGATTAAACTAGCGAGCAACGAAGCATATGTTATTTTATGGCAAACGATCTTTAATTTAAATAGGCTTCGTCTTGATGTAATTGCAAAGAAAATTCTACATGGACTCTCTAATAAAATCCTTTGAATGTACATGGATATACACAAATTTAAAGGCCAAGTGTGACCCGATGATTAAACCAGTCGACTACTCTGAAGAGGACGATCCAATGGCCTTTTGCCAGACTAAGTTATAATTATGGTAAATAATTACATATGTAAGAGAATTTACTTTCTCATAAATACTTTTGAATATGTTCACATAACTTCGAAGGATCAAAGAGTAAGCATCTGGACAGAAGAAGAAGAAGAAGAAGAAGAAGAAGAAGAAGAAGAAGAAGAAGAAGAAAGTAAACTAGAAAGAAAGAAAGAAAGGAAGGAAGAAATAAAGAAAGAAAAAAAAAAGAAAACTAGAAAGAAAGAAAAATAGAAAGAAAGAAAAGGGAAAAAAGGAAAGGAAGATAAAGAGATAAATGGTTAATGGTTGATTGGGTTTTACGGCATATCAACCTCATTGGACTATTTTATGCCGAAGACGTTTTGTTTTATTCATCAATAAAGCAATAATATAAAGAGGATTTCTCATAATGCTTATATTTTGATCCTTTGCAAAAATATCACCTCCGCTCATTTTAAAATTTTAAACCCGATGTTCTTTGACTTGCAAGTCTGTCACTAACTGTCAATGCCAAAACGTACACACGTGCAATCGGCTGTAATTAATCAATATCTTGATTAATTCAGTGGATTTAACCCTGAAGATCCTTATGGTGAAACTAGAGTAGGTTATTACAGTGTACCATTATGATATATATATATATATATATATATATATATATATATGTATATATATATTAGAACATCATTATTTATTAATTATTACTCATTACTCGCTTCCATGGAAATGAATAATCATTTCCATGGAAGCGAGTAATGAGTAATAATTAATAAATAATCTTAATTAGGCCAGTTTAATTTCATCTGTTAATAAATAAGTACCGTCAGAAAGTTTCGCTAAGTGCTCTTTAAGAGTCGGATCCTATGAAGAGCACTTAGCGAAACTTTTAGTAACCTGACTCATTTACTTAGGTATTGAGAGTGTATGAATATGTATATCTTATATATATATACATATAAATTGTTTTTTCTTTTGCCAAAATATTGTACTAATAGATTAGTACGATTATCCAAATTTGTTTTTTCCCAGGTGATGTTTGGTAGTAAATTTTTACAATACTAAGGATTTACCAACAAGTTTGGTATATATATATATATATATATATATATATATATATATATAAATCGAATGAAAATGACGGGAAAAAATAAATAAATAAAAAGGGCGTGGAATATTCTATATTCAATCTGGTATACCCTCAAATATTGGGAAGAACTTGCCGGCGGATCTGATTGGATGCGGGCATGGTCCTCTTTCTACATAGTTGGAAATCTGTCATTTGCGGAACGGGTCAACCCGGCGAGAGGATATGATGCTAAGTCCCGAAATCTTCAATGAACCGAGGAGGGGGAGAATCACCGAGGAACAATCCCAAATTAAGTTTATTTTATTTTCAACGGATCGAAAAAAAAAAAGCTCCATCTACCATGACTTGGTGACTTCTGGAAAATTCCATTGAAACCATTTTTTTTATTTAAACCTCCAATTCAGTCACCCATGAAATTTTAATAATTGTTTGTATGGAAATTAAAGACCTACATACATTCGATAGTCTTTAAATTAAGGGGCAGCAATTTATCGTTGAAATTTGAAAATGTAAGCTTAAACTAAAATTTAATATCTTATTATAATGGAGATTGTGTGTTTTTCTGTCTGTAACCGAAACTATATTACTACTCAAGTCACAATTCCCTTAATTATTTACGTCAAATTCTCCATGATTTCATTCTTTTAAACCTTCAGTTATTAATAAAAATTGTTTTACATTATTAATACTGTTGACCATATCTGCGTACTAATAACATGCAATTGTATTTATATATACAACAAAATAGCGGTTTACAGTTTGAACGAGAAGGCTAATTTGCATATTGATATTTAACATTTTATTTTAATAAACATGTGCTTGGTATTATTGATTTCTAATTGTTTGGGTTTATCTTAAGAAATATAAACAACAATCTCGTGGATAAATCTTAAAAGAAATCTATTTACAAGAAGAAAAAACTGTAATATTATCCTTTACTTCATATTTTAACTAAATAGTTAAATTAGGAAAATTTACCAATGAAAGAGGGGAGTAATGGAAAATGATGGAATAGTTAGTTTCAAAGTTGTTCTATTTTTCGATTATACCCCCTCTGTTGCAGATCTTTTTATCTGCATTCTTAGTCAGTTTCATTAGCCTTTCTAATTTAATATGATATTTTATTATATCAAAACTTAAATACTTGCACCCGGAGGGTGCATATATTTGCTAGTGTACATAATGCATTAATTACCATTGTTGGGGCAAAGGCCCAATCAAGAGTCCCTCACAGTAGCTAGCTTAATTGCAGCCCGATAGCGCGGCTTTTAAGTTAGTTTAAAATAAAACCGTAAACTGTTAAACCATATACGGCACAACAAAAATGTCCCCTAATATAAAACTCTTACTTATGCTAGACGGTCGGTCGATCAATCGGCCAGTCAGGTCAAGCCCTAGCAACTATATGATTGCCCTCAGCCCTATTGCCCTTTTGGCAAGCCCAACCCTTTTTATCATATGGGTGTAGAAGGCAGTGACTGAGGGTCTTCATGTCCTGGTAATGACGTTAAACTATATCTGATGACCGTTATCTTGAAACTCCCTCAGGTTAAAAATAAGACCATCCAAGGTTCTATATATCAATACCCGTGTTCCTTAATCATCTTGCAACACCCTTTGGTTAAAAAAGAGACCATCTAAATCATCCAAGATGAATCAATATATTAATACTTGTGTTCCTTAATTGTACGACCGTTATCATCTTGCAACACCCTCTGGTTAAAATATAAGGCTGTCACACAGATTGCAGAAAAGATGACTGGAATTAAAGGGAACTTGATTGTTGTTGTTCATTCCTTTCTATTTATTTATTTATCTATGTCATATACTCTATTATTTCTTTATCTTCCCAAGGATTACAAGGATTAACTAACTGAACCCAAACTCTTGACTTGGATTTACCAAACAGAAGAACAGGAACAAGTAAGTGTAAAGATATAAAACGTAAGTAATAATAACACTATGTAACAAAATACAGTGGTAACTTGACTTACGAGCGCTCCCCAAATTACGGGTTTTATGAGTTACAGGATGTTACTCAGTCGATTATTTGCTTTGTGTTGAGAGCTAAAATCTGAAGTACAAGTGAGCTTCAGACACGCTTATGTTAATAACTTCACTAAAAAGTTTCCCAATTTATTAAATATTATAAAAAAAAGACAATGGTTTATTTTTACACATTACGCAATATAAACAGTCACACAAAACAAAAATGTAATGTTGGTTGTTGTAGTAATGTATGGAGGATGATCCCTAATTAGGACTAAGCCTATTCTAGTAGTGACCACCTCAGTTTTTGTTATTTTTATTTGAAAGTTGATTATAGTGATAGCGTTTAAGTTTACTTATACGTATTAAAAATTTATACATTAAGACATATTCCAGAACATATTTCATTACATTCAATTTTATGTTTTTATGCAATACAGTGCTATTTTTCTCATAAAAAAAACGCTTAAAATTGTGATCAGAATTTTAATACACACAAATAAAAACGTTTTTTCCAAAAAATTGGATGCACGCTTAGCGTCGTAAAAAATGGAATCGGCGTCGCGAGTTCAAATCCCGAACGAGGCTGATTACATTTCACTTTCCTTGAGAAAGGCATGAATCCATCTATTATCCCTCGTGCTGTGGGTAAATACCAGGGCTGATTGGCTTACTGGGTTTATTAGCCCTGGTTAGGGAACCGGTCTAGGAGAAGGAAAACTCTTAATTCAAATCGCTTTCTTCTGCTTCAAAATTGACCTTGTATCACATCTTACCGTGACGTAAAAGATTGAATAAATACTTTTAAACGATTTTAATCACCAGAAAATGTTATGATAAATCAATGTAGATGTTATAAACTGATGTTAAAACTATAAAAAGAACAATGTAACTGTGGACTCCTACACATGGACACACCAGTGATAGCTGAACAGCAAAAACTTATTCATCAGCTCTGTGCAGAAACCGGGTGCTGTCTAGAAGACTTAACAAGTGCGATGGCAAAGGAAAAGATGGCAACAGGGCATCAAATTAATCCATGCTGTCGACATGTTTTGATGATGATGATGATGATGATGATGATGATGTATCTTGTAAGTCATTCTGGAATATACAAAATTCCTTAAAGACCAGGTTGAAATTCGACTATAGTTGAACACAGTAGTGATGGCTTCATCTCCAGATAAGTTTTTTGCGTGTTTCTAGCAATAAACTCATTATTCATATGTGTGTTTTATCGAGTAAGAAAATCAATAACATTTATCTGGTTTAAAGAGCGACATGTGATTAGAAAATAATAGTGAACAAGGGAATTCTGGTGTATGTTGTCAAAATAGATACACTGATAATGCTACCACACCTATAGCTTCACTGTGTAGTAGAAGAAGAAGAAGAAGAAGAAGAAGAAGAAGAAGAAGAAGAAGAAGAAGAAGTTTTTTTTCTCCAAGGGTCCGACATTATTATTATATTATCCCATGCGAGTTTTTCACACCATCTTTAGCTGGTAGTCTTACAATGGAGTCTGTGTGACAGCAAGTCTATGCAGGTCCCCAGGACTCTAGCCGATCTTAACAATGCTGTATTCTGGATGGTCTTGGTTTTTCCTTCGATATTCAGTTCATCCCGTCTATTGGTTCTTGGAGACTGTCCCAAGGGCACCAACTACAATTGGTACGACCTTCACCCTCATGATCCACAGTTTTTGTTTATGCCTCTAGCAAGGTCCAAGTATTTATCTATCTTCTCATTATTATTATTATTATTATTATTATTATTATTATTATTATTATTGCTAGTCTTTCACACCAGCTCTATCTTATGTTTTTCCTTGGAGTCTGGTGTCAGCAACCTCCTCAGATCTCCAGGACTCTTCTAAGTGTCTGGCCGATTTTAGCACTGCTGTGGTCTGGATGGTTTCAATTCTTCCTCTAATCTCTAGTTCACCCAATCTCTTTTCCGGTTTATTGGGGATTGTTGAATTAACAAAGGAAACTTCACAGATTATATATGGACCGGAAGAAAGGCACAAGCACATTATAACATAATCATAGTGCCACCAAATAAGACATTTTCATCGAAAGAAAAATACACTGAACAATTTAATTCTATTATTACATAATCTTATATAGTGCAGGAGGTTTTAGTGCAATATTCAATGAACATTTCAAATTTAAGACATTGAATATATTTTCAATTCATTGTATCTAATGAAAAATATTAATTTTATCTGGATTTATTATTGAAATAATGAAATTTTGACGTCAGTTTGTCAGCAAAATCCTGTGGAAATGAAGTATTTGTGTATATTTTTGCTGATGATCTTTAAAATTAAATGTTCGAATGAGTTTTAAAGTGAGGAATCTAATTTTTGATGTCAGTTCTTATAACACCAAATCCCAGCTTTCACCTTGGAAATACGATTGATATTTCTGTCAACCTCATGTTTAACAACCTTTTCAGTTCTCTGGTAAGGTCCAAGTATTTATCCAGCTTTTCACTTTTTTTCGCTTTCTCTTTATGGACTGCTGACACAGCAACATTTGTTGAACGACAAGATCTACGGTAAAGTTGACCTGGGTGTCCTATCGAGGTGTAATGGTTAGCTAGTCTCGCAGATTCATTACTACTGAACAGCGACTATGATTCTCGCAGGATACCCCATACACGTAACCTTCTGCCATATCCTGCCCATGGCGAACGGATTGGATAAATACCTACTATAGTATTGAGCTTAAGAGTATTGAAATAATTTTGATTTTTCGGGCTGTTTTTCTCATCTTTATTGTGGTATGTATAAACAACGTTTCGGACGCTGCATCCTCCGGTGTTCCCGGAGGATACATTATTTCTCTGTATTTT
>CM042138.1:26271877-26284377 GCA_023376005.1 Doryteuthis pealeii | reverse complement strand
TATACTAGCAAAACAAACGCTTATTATTAGGTATTATTTATGACCAAACTCTACAGTATTGAAACTCATTAACAAAAAATAGAACAGCATAAATATTTTTACGGAGATTTGGTGTATTTCTGTCTGTAACCGAAACTATGTCACTGCTTACGTCACAAGATTCTCAAGAATCATTAACTTATCCTTGAGTATTTGATCTATAGTCAAAATTATTAATGCATAAAATAAATTTTATTTTTTAACAATGTCTCTATGAAAATCTGAGTCAAGTTTCCCTCAAAACAGCCCGTGTTATTAGTGCGTTTAAAACCCTGCGATGTGTCCTATATATGATTAAAAAATAAAGGTTTACATGACATATGGTGTGGTTTTTTTGCATACTGGTTTTAAAAATACGGGGATAATAAATAATTACTTGGTGCTATTGGCTATTATTGATTTTCTTTAAGTAAAAATGATTTTTCATCAGTCTGATTCTCTAACCCCTCGGACATCATCATCTACAAGTAAGGTGCAGAATTTTTCACTGATAAATACATACATAAGTATATATGTCACGCTAACTAGAGAGCTCAAATCCGTTAATAACAGAGCCTTGCTTCAGCGAATTCGATGACCGTCAGCTAGTATATATATATATATATATATATATATATATATATATATATATATTATGAAATGGGTACTATAGATAACCTACTCGAGTTTCACCATAATGATCTTCAGGGTTAAATCCACTGAATTAATCGAGACACCGATTAATAGCAGTCGATCACACGTGTGTGTTCATTGCATAAGTAAGTCAACTTTTCCATTTATATATATATATATATATATATATATATATATATATATATAAAGAAAATTGAAAAAACAAGTGTTCCGAAAATGGATGAATTTAATAATCGATGTTTAAAACATTTCGGTTACATTGAACCTTCATCAGGATGTCTGTTGGGGTGAAGAAAATGATGGATGTTTTTATATGTGACAGGAGATGAAAATCTTTTTAGTTATGTAACTGTATTTGATCAGCGTTTTATTTTTGAAAGGCAAGTCGCGATCTAATGTAACCGAAATGTTTTAAACATCGATTATTAAATTCATCCCATTTTCGGAACACTTGTTTTTTCAAATTTTCTTTATATTGTTGGATTTAATTTCCATATTTACTCCATATATATATATATATATATATATATATATATATATATATTTATATTTATATTTATATATGGTGTGTCAAAAAAGTATCGAGATGTTTGGTACTTTTTGACACACTTTGTATTCTGATAAAAAAATAAAGTTCCATTCATTCTTCATTTTTTATCTTGGTAAATACAGATTTAAACTTGGCATTTTTTTGACACGCCTTTTATTTTGAAAAAAATTATTCAATGAAATACAATTTGTTAAAAAGTACAAAAATCTCGATACTCTTTTGACGCACCTTGATATATATATATATATATATATATATATATATATATATATATATATTATATTTTTTCATCAATTCTCCTCCTTCCAGCCTCCACATCCATTAATATAATTTGAAAAACTGGAACACATCACCCCTGATGATAGCACTTCGAAGTACCGCAAGTACTCGGGACATGAACTTTGGTGGACCAATCCACGAATTCCACCCAAATATCAAAAAGTTGGCCAGAAAACTTGAAAAAATCACAAATAAAATTGTTAAACAAGAGATGTGTCTTTTGTTTAATTCAACATGCATAAATGAAAAAATGCTGCCCAAATACGCATATATATATATACATCCGCAGAAATAGCCCCTCGTTGGGAAGAGAACCCCTCCCACCCCGTGCAGAGTACTCCTGGAAATATTTAGAATAAAATTAATAAGAAAGTTTCCATTTGTACACACGCAAATAAAAAAAGCTATGTGTCAGTAGATAGTCGTGGAAGTTTTTTATCTTTATTTTTAAAGTCTAGACCGCGTCACCCCATACCCGATGCTTTACATCAAATATTTACTGGCCTTTCAGATTGATAGATAGATAGATAGATAGATAGATAGTCTCAATTAGATATCATTATCTAATAAAACATAGTCATCTTAGTTGATAAGATGAAAGGTAATATTTTTTTTCAAATTTGTATTAATTAAAGATTTATCAATTCCTGATAAGCTCGACATTTTTTATTTATATGTTTGGATTTTATTACTGATAATTCAATTTCGTTTTTAGAAGTCTCATTTCAAAGTTTTTATTTCAACATCAATCCAAAAATGTGCACCCTTGGGAAAAAAATCTTACAAAATTCCTGTAAAATAAACATTTTTATACCAAAATCTGTTTTAAGATATTATTTTAATCCGATGCAACATTGAATATATACATGTGCATAAATTCCCAGCATCTATTTTAGAAACTAATGACTGAATACGAAGTAGGAAAACTTTTCTGGTAATAAAAAATTGAAATTGATATTTCGAATCTTTCAGAAAACGGGAGAAAATTCAATATTTTATAAAAAAAGAAGGTCCGCAAAATGTATTATGTTCTCAGAAAAATTTTTTAAATTCTTTTTATCTTACATATGCGACACGTGTTTCTGATCTGTTGTCTTCTTCAGGCATTGAATTAATAATTGCCAAAATAATAATTCAATGCCTGAAGAAGACAACAGATCAGAAACACGTGTCGCATATGTAAGATAAAAAAATTTTTTAATTTTCTGAGAACATAATACATTTTGCGGACCTTCTTTTTTATTATATATATATATATATATATATATATATATATATATATATATATATATATATATATGAGGTAAGGTAAAAGGAAAAGTGGATGAACAATAATGACTCAAACAAGTAGAAGTAGGAGAGAAATATTTCGTTCCGCTTATGCGAGGAACTTCATCAGTCTAACTGCGTAAAGTGGAACGAAATATTTATCTCCTACTTCTACTTGTTTGAGGCATTATTTTTGAATACTTTTCCTTTTACCTTACCTCATACTGTCGGATATTACTCCAACCCTCCTATCTTCATATATATATATATATATATATATATATATATATATATATTGACTGTGAAATCGTACACGAGTAAGACCATTTCCTGTTCTTTCTTTTTTCTTTACTTTTTTTCATACTTGAGTGCCAGTAGCATTTGACAATATATCCTTGTGTTTTCTCAGATGATAACCATGCCAGCCCTGGAGAGACATACTCTTCTGCATAAACTACACGTAGGAACTTCTCTACTTCGTGTGTTGCTGGACTGAAAATCAACCTTTCTAATAGCCCGCTTCTATTTTTGGTGCTTAGTTCAATTGGACTTAAATTCTTTCACAGACAGGTAGATGATAGCTCTCAAGCCACGCCTCTCTCTCTCTCTCTCTCTCTATATATATATATATATATATATATATATATATATATATATATAGCGATGTGTGTATTAAAACAGTTAAAAAATCCCCTTCCCATTCTGTAAGTGAAGACAGCCTAATGGTTAAGGTGCTGGACTGACACCCAACCGACCGGAGTTTAATTCCAGTTGTAGGTAGCTTACAAAATGTCTAGCCATATATATATATAATCAATGGCTTTTGTTACCGTTGGTTTCGAAGCAGTAGATGCTTCTCATCAGACAAATCACCGAGGAAATGACATCCAAATGAATATCCATTATGTATACCATTAAACTGTTGTCGCTTTATTCATCAGCGTGTCACCCCTTGAGCGTGTATGTGTTGGAATATTTTTATATAAGATGTGCTCTAATTCCCCACTAAGATTTATAGACTGGCCAAGGTCATGTGATTGACTCCTGCAGCCAATCACTAAACATACTGCGTGGAAGTATAATTACAAGTGCGCTCACTGAAGACGGACATAGGATTGCCGGACCTTTATCAATACTTAGGAAGGACTTATACGATTACCAGAGTACCCAAAGGATTCATTATGGCAAACTTCCAACCCTTTTTATCATATACGTGCTAGAAGGCGGTGACTGAGGGTCTTAATGTCCTGGGTATGACGTTAAACTCGATCTCATGGTGAAGTTCTAATTCTGAAGCTCTGGAGAATGTGGTGTGCCCCTTCATAACTATTACTCCCAAGTCCGCTTTGATTCGGAGTGGTAGTACCTATTAGGGTCCCATCTATGGGTTAAATAGAAAAACATGAGTTTAAAAATGTGTTTAAAAATGACTTTAAAAGAATTGAGTTTCCATCAAGAATGATTAGAATGAAATATTTTATCTGCGTTATTCGGACTATTGTTCCCATCTTCAGGACTCAGGAACCTTCTTGTCGTAATCGGGAGCCATCACGGAACGGAAGGTTCCCGAGTCCGACAAGAAATATCTGAAGAAGGCCGGTGGGCACATCGGCCGAAACGTTGTACATATAACAATGATGATCAGGACAATAGTCCGAATGATACAAATAATACTAATCATCAAGCCTTATCTCAAACATTCAGAGAAAAAGAATAAAACGTGTTTGGCATGAAATAACCCAACAAGTGTTGACATGTCATAAAATCCAGCCAACCAATAACTTTCTCTACCAATATCAGAATTTATTTTAATACCCTTTCCATTTTCTGGAAATGGTTTTACTTTTGAAATGAGACTGAGGATTAGGCTCTTGATAAAGAAATTGAATGTTTGATATATTTCAACGGCTTTTCATACCCCCCTCCTAAAACTTTCTAAACCACTCTCTACACGGAATGGAGCAAAAGTAATTTATTCCCAAAATCTTATAAAAATGTATTTAAAACTTATTGGTGTGTATGAACTAATTAAAAGCAAATCTTACGACGAGAGAGAGAGAGAGAGAGAGAGAGAGAGAGAGAGAGGGGGGGGGAGAAGTAATCAGTCGTTTGATCCGAGAAAGTTTTTAAAGTGCTTCAGGGGATCTCTCTCCCTCCAAGTGTGAGCGTCACCCACACCCCTAAAGACTGGTGTGTGTAAAAGTTAAAATTAATAATTAACACATGTCCCTTGGTGATAGAAGAATAGCAAAATATCAAATATCAGTCATTTGGGTCTCAAAAGTCATTTAACTAAATTTATAGGCATGCCTTAAACTTTGACATTACAAAGCGTATAATAAAAATTGGTTTGGTTTGGTTTGTTGTAATGGCATATCAACCCTGTGGGTTATTTAAAGCCAACTCTTTATACGCATATATATTTATATATACCTTGACAGAGATTTGGGGAATTTTTTTCATTTCATTCTTTTTTTTTCTTTTTTTTTTCTATTTTTTATCTGTATAATTATCGCCGCTTGCAACAAAAGTATTGCTAGTTAGAAATATGTACACTACATGTGTAACGCACACACACACACACACACACACACACACACACATATATATATATATATATATATATATATATATATATATAGGGATAGAGAATTGGAGAGAATAATTTGAGTACGGTCAACTAACTTATAAAACAAGTTCCATATATATATATATATATATATATATATATATATATATATATATATATATATGGAGAAAGGTAGACAAACACGGGATGTTATGGAAACAGGATGTTTATTGTCGACGATGCAACGTTTCGGTCTCTTAATTAGACTATCTTCAGGACTTGGATATAGTACTTGCTTCAATGATGGACATTCTCAAAATGTTGAAACAGAAGGTCGTCAGTAAGGAGAGGGGTGGTTGGGAGTGGTTAGTGGATTTTCTTCTCACTAGATGGGGAGTGTCAGAATGGTGGATGGTGGTACCACAGGTGTTGGTCTAGAAAGCTGGATTGTTGAGGATTGGTTAACTGAATATGTTATAATCAATTATAAACATCCTGTTTCCATAACATCCCGTGTTTGTCTACCTTTCTCCACATACTGTCGGATTAACCTCCTCACATTTATCCCATATATATATATATATATATATATATATATATATACCAGTTTTTTTAGTATTGGAGAATTGAAAATGAAGTGTTTAAAAAAAGAAAAAACCTGTATTTATTTGTTATAGAGTACAATAGATTTAAATCGTGATTATTACCATCGGTTTCAAAGCAACGTGTTAGCCACATCATCAAGATATCACAAACTTTCACAGGCGCCTTATCTTGATGATAAAAGGCTAACACGCTGCTTTGAAACCAATGGTAATAATTTCACCTTAAATCTATTGTACTCTATAACAAATAACTTCAATATTTTTTGTTTTAATAGTATATTATTAATTATAATATATAATAATATAGGTACTGCCAATTTTGCTGTCAAATTTAACTTCCCTCATTGGAAAAAATACCAACACACACACACACACACACACACACACACATATATATAATATATATATATATATATATATATATATATGTGTGTGTGTGTGTGTGTGTGTGTGTGTGTGTGCGCGTGTGTGTGTGTAGGAGCGCGTGGTCTAATGGTTAGAGTCAAAGGAAATGGATTCGTCAACCCGAGTTCAATTCCTGGACGAAGCTGTTTAAATTTCACATAGCGCTAATACCATTGGGAAATGTATGAATCCAATTCTCCCTCCAGATATAAGTAAATAGCATGGCTGATTGGGCTCTTTAACCTTGGCTAGGTAACCAGTCTAAGAGAAGGAAAACTCTGAATTCAAAGCTGTTAAACTCTGCTTAAGAAATTGGCATTGTGTCACATCCTGCTCGTGGTTGGTAAATATATATATATAAGTTTATTCCTAAAAAATTGTAAGGATATGAGATTACAATTAGTAATCTATTATGCCTTTCAGTTGAATCAATTTCATATCCGATTATTAATTTTAGATATATTTTTATTTTTGCACAAGAAGGACAAAAAGGTTATCTATGATCGGTACATAGAAAGGTCGATGGTATGCTCAATACGAAATATGACATACTAGCAGCGACTACCCGGCATCACCTGGGTAGAGGGGGATATTTTTAAGTTAGTCCCGCCGATCCATTATTAATTAATCGTGAGTTGAATCCTCGTGGGATGCCCCATTTAAATCCCTATATAAAAAATAGACCTTACATTGATCCAACTACTCTGAAAAGAAATGTTAATGTCTACTATCTAAAATATTAAATGAAAAAAATCCATCCTGTTATCATTTAAATTTTATTTTTAATTATCGTCATGAACATAAATCAAATCTATTATTTTGCTCAAAAACCAAGCCCTGGTGATATTTAATGTGTATATATAATATTTACTTTGTCGTTAATTGTTTTATTTTGGAACTTTCCTCCGGACTTACATTTACACACAACTGCCCTTTATATATGTATAGATTATTATGAAGTATTAATGCTATTATTACTATATAATATATATATATATATATATATATATATATATATAATATAGTGTGTGTGTGGGGGGGGGGTTGTCACGGTTTCAGCTTTTACTGGAACGGTGTGCCAAAGGCAGTATTATTGGTAGAGTGCTCAATATAAAATAGAGCTGTTATATAATATAATAAAATAAATATATAAAGGTTTTACATATCTATTAATTTGATGACAAAGGAACATTCACGACCATATTGGTTTCATGCGATAGCAATCGTCAGGTGAAGATGTTACAAATTTGTAACATCTTCACCTGATGATTGCTATCGCATGAAACCAATATGGTAGTGAATGTTCCTTTGTCACCAAATAAATAGATATGTAAAACCTTATATAATATATATATATATATATATATATATATAATATATATATATATTATTCAATTGCCGCTTTAACCTTTCCGTTACAGTGGCAAACATAGGACAGAAATAATAATAATAATAATAATAATAATAATAATAATATTGATAGAAGAAAAATTAAGGGTCTTCCATGTTTTCAATAAAAATGATTTCATCCGTCATTATCCGAAATATATCTGAGTTTAACAAAGGCAATTCCCACAAAAGAAAACGCTTTTTCAATTCGAAATCCTAATGAGATAGAATCTATAAATCTGAGATCAGAAAACGATTTGGGGAAATATCATTCCCGAAAACATCTAATCACAAACTTTGAATTGAAAATAATTGTTTGAAAGAAATTGTAAAGCGCCCGATATTGTAAATCAAACTTTCAAACATGAAAAGTTGTTTTTACTTAAATATTTAATATATATTTTTTTTGTATATTTAGTAAAGAAAAAAAAAGATTTGATATATATATTTTTGTATATTTAGTAAAGAAAAAATATTTTAATATATATTTTTTGTATATTTAGTAAAGAAAAAATATTTAATATATATTTTTTGTATATTTAGTAAGAAAAATATTTAATATATATTCTTTTGTATATTTAGTAAGAAAAAAATTTAATATATATTTTTGTATATTTAGTAAGAAAAAATATCTAATATATATTTTTTGTATATTTAGTAAAGAAAAAATATTAATATATATTTTGTATATTTAGTAAAGAAAAAAATATTTAATATATATTTTTGTATATTTAGTAAAGAAAAAAATATTTAATACATATTTTTTTCTATATTAGTAAAGAAAAAAATATAATTTTAATTAATATTTTTTTTCTATATTTAGTAAAGAAAAAATATTTAATATATATTTTTTGTATATTTAGTAAAGAAAAAATATTTAATATATATTTATTTGTATATTTCGTAAAGAAAAAAATATTTAATATATATTTTGTATATTTCGTAAAAGAAAAATATTTAATATATATTTTTTTTGTATATGTCGTAAAGAAAAAAATATTAACATATATTTTTTTGTATATTTAGTGAAGAAAAATATTTAGTATATATTTTTTGTATATTTAGTAAAGAAAAATATATTTAATATATATTTTTTGTATATTTAGTAAAGAAAAAAATATTTAGTATATATTTTTTGTATATTTAGGAAAGAAAAAAAAGTTACCCCACCAAAAAAAAAAACAACAAAAAACAAAAACAAAACAAAACGTTTTAATATGTATATAATAATATAATTTAATAATATATTTATAAATTAACTATGTCATTCAGCCTCAGGTAGTACCCCTCTACTGCATCAAAAGCAAGCAAGGGCAGAGACGTTCCGTGATGCCCAAGGCTCCACAAAAGGGGAATGCTGAAGAAGCTGACTAAATTTTGTCCTCACCCTCACTTACGCACCCAACTTGTCCCCGTGTCATATCTTTCCTTTGGGTGTGTGTTATACTTATATATAATATATATATATATATATATATATATATATATATATACAAGTGGGTGAACCTTCCATGCCAACTTAGACATGTGTTTGTTTTACGGCAGCGCAACCACAGTGGGTCATTTAATGCCGGCAAATTTTTGAAAGATTCATAGCGATAGTTTGTAAGAAAATTCGGGGGCCTTCGCAGAAATGCGTCCCGGTTTCTAAAAAACGCTAAGCGGTGCCAGTTTTTTAAAAAAGTCCCTAGTTGAAGCAGTGCAGGCTGAAAAAATAAGCAGCGCTTAAGGCGTTTTTCCAGAAAAGTTAATGCTATATTTCCCCCCTCTACTCCAGTCCAGTAAATGTAAATATTTTAACCTTCCCCCTCTTTAAAATATTTAAAGGGGAGAGGGCTAGATATTTACATTTACTTGTCGATAAAAATATGGCTTACTTTTAACGCCTTCAATCCGCTAAAAAGATATTTCTTTTCGACAATCAATTACAAATAAAAAATTAAAATACTTTCTTTTTTTGTATTTTTAATAAGCACTGCTTGTTTTGTTGTTTTTTTCAACAGCCACTGTTTCAGCTAGGGACTTTTTTTGAGCTGACACCACTTAGCGTTTTTTAAGGCAGGGGGTCGGGACGCATTTCTGCGAAGAACCCCGAAAATTCATTTTTTTTTGTAAACAAATTTTCTATTTAACCCATAGATGGGACTCTGACAGTTACTATCACTCCGGGTCAGAGTGGACCTGAGAGTAATGGGGATGAAGTGGTGCTCCACATTCTCCAGACCTACAAAACTGAAACTTCGCCATCAGTTAGAGTTTAACGTCATACCCAAAACATGAAAACCCTCAGCCACCGCCTTCTAGCAACCATATGATTATAAGGGTTGGGGCTTGCAATAAGGACAATAGTGTTGGTACAATCATATAGGAGCTAGGGCTTGACATGACTAGCCGATTGATCGGAGGGGGCGTCTCCGACCGCCCGTCTAGCCTAAGTAAGAACCAAAGTGGAGTGTTACATGTCATGGACTGCTCATCCACCAGGGTTCCATCCTTAAGCATCGCAGGTCGCCTCCCACGGCCAACGGGTTGCCTCTATTGGGGGAGTCATACCCCTCTGCGGAGGTGCAGCCGGTGTATTCTAACGCTCCAGCCAACAGTGAAGTCCATTTCAACTGGTTACTAGGTATTTTTAAATCATGGGGAAGAGTACATTTATGCAATGAAATCACTGTTTACATTCCTTGCTCACAAAAATAGTTTCTCTTTCATTGATCACCAGGACTACCAGCAGTATCAGTATCACTATAATCTTAATCTATATATTTATACTCACGTTCCTTAAAAATACGACCGTTATCATCTTCCAACAACCTGTGGTTAAATTTGAGACCGTCCAAATTGTCCAAGATGAAATACAAAAACATAAATCCTGATTATCTGGTGTTGGTTATCAGCCGAATTCTTATTTCTTATGAGTGTCATCGCCGCAGCTAAATAATGAACAATTCCGTTTTTATTAGAAAGAAAGAAAGGGAAGACAAAGGACGTGCTACACAGAAAAAATATAATCAGAAATAAAGAAAGAAACAGAGTAGGGGATAGATAGAAAGAGGGGGCGAGCGTGCGGAAAGGATAACGGTGATCTGTTTGAATCGAACATAAGGAAAAGATGGAAAGAAGAAAGTGAGAGAGTTAAATCAAGATAATGTTGTATACCCTTTCTTTACTTCTATTATTCTTCTGCTCATCTTTGGTATCTTACGTTCTTCTTCTAGCGTCTCTTCTAACGTCTCTGTTCTTGCTGGTTGGTCGTCCTTGATTCATTTCTTCTTCTAGGTCAGTCTTGTTGCCAAGGCATTCATCAACCACAAAACCATATTATTCATTTAAACCTTTATTTACTTAACTAAACACAACGCGCGTGTGCAAGTGAGTTTCAGCTAAAGCAGATACATCTTATCTGCCTGACGTCCAAGCTGAAACTGAGAGCCAACCAGGTCCCACGTGACTTCACGTATTTCGCGGGCTTTCTGTAATATTCCATGGAAAGTTGCGCCCGTGATATGTCTTCAGAAAGACAGGGGGTTGACAATAATCTATGCATAGATTATGTAACAATAATTATACTTTTTACATATTGAAATATCTTAGCAATAGCTCTTAAGTTAACATATCAAACGATATAATGATTAAATTACCATACATAATATTATATTTTTTGAATTCTACCATTAAGCGCTAGTTCGTTCCTTCGTTGCCTTGTTATTTCATTTTGCTCTAACGTCAAGACATATACAAAAGTCAATTTGTCCGTTACATAGGCTAGACATAGGCTAGACATAGGGCGATCGGAGAGGCTCCCTCCGATCAATCGGCTAGTCACGTCAAGCACCTATTTCCCAATCATATTGCCCTGATGGCAATGCCAAACCCTTTGTATCATATAAGTGTTAGAAGGCGGTTGCTAAACGTCTTCATGTCATATGGAGCACCCCTTCATCACCATTGCTCCAGGGTCCACTGACCCGGAGTGGTGATACCTGTTAGGGTTCTATCTATGGGTTAAATAGAAAAAAATGATTCCACAAGAATGTGTTTAAAAAAATTAGTTTTAGAAAATTGTGTATTCATGAAGAATGAATAAAAGAAACATCTCGGCATAAAATTACCCAGATGGGTTGACATGCCGTAAAACCCCAACAACCATCAAAAGGGAATTAATATGAATTTTTCTGTGAGACTAGCAGATACGCGCTTCTTGTGGGTTTGATCCATAAAAGACTGACACAAAAAAATCATTCAGACTTTTGCGTCATAAAATATTGTCCAAGGAAATATACAAGGGGTGAGTCAAAAAGTAATGCTATTTTCTTTATTTCATGTGAAGTTTTTTACAAATAAAACTAAGGGCTACATTGAGGCCCTAACGAGACTTGGAGCAAGAATCCAGTAAGTAAGACTCAATTTGCTAATTGATAATGTCCTCCTTCTGCATGACAATGCTCGACCACACACATGCATCAGGACAAGGGAGAAAATCGCCTCATTCGGATCGACAACTTTACCGCTTCCTCCATACTCACCAGATTTAGGGCCTTCAGTCTATCATCACTTCAGCCCCAGTCTTTTTTATAAATGTAATAAAATATATTATATATACACACACACATATAATATATATATATTTATATAATATATTTACTTTTACACTACCGACGTTTATATATATAAATATGATAAACTAAACACACACACACACACATATATATATATATAAGTAAAGTCGTCGGGGCGGCCTAAAGTCCGTATCAGCCATCAC
>CM042138.1:26233108-26271777 GCA_023376005.1 Doryteuthis pealeii | reverse complement strand
GTAATAGAGAGGTAAACAGCGTTGATATCAAGAGAGAAAGAGAGAGAGGAGCAGCATAGAGAGAGAAGAGACGAGAGAGGAGAGAGAGATATGATTTTAAAAAAAAAAGACGAGAAAAGTAGGAAAAGAGCGGCCGGGTTAAGCTCAGTCGGGTAGAGCGTTCGGCTAAGAAAGCACAGGTTCCTAGTTCGATACCGGTCCTCGCCAACTCAGCGCTATGAGTAAGCACAGACGCGATATGTGTGTAAAAGTAAGGACTGATGGTAGTGTGGCACTCCACTTCAGACGCTAAAAAATACATCTCCCTTGGTTCTTCTTTTTAAAACGCTAGTGAAATATACTCCCCGCTGATTTGCGCTGATACCGACTTTAGCCGCCGCCCCGACGACTTTACTTATATATATATTTGTGTGTGTGTGTGTTGTGTGTGTGGTGTGTTTATTATCATATTTATATATATAAAGTCGGTAGTGTAAAAGTAAAAATATATAAATATAAATAAATATATATATAATGTGTGTGTGTGTGTATATTATAATATATTTTATTACATTTATTAAAAAGACTGGCGGCCGAAGTGATTGATAGTCTGAAGACCCTAAACCTGCGTGAGTATGGAGAAGCGGTAAAGTTGTCGATCCGAATAGCGATTTTCTTCCTTGTCCTGATGCCTCTGTGTGTGGTAGAGCATTGTCAATTGCGAAGCGAGGACATTATCGATTAGCAAATTGAGTCTTACTTACGGATTCTTGCTCCAGTCTTCGTTAGGGCCTCAATGTAGCCTTAGTTTTATTGTAAAAAAAACTACATGAAATAAAGAAAATAGCATTTACTTTTTGACTCACCCTCGTCTATCATTTCCTTGGCACAATATTTTATGACACAAAAGACTGAATGATTTTTTGTGTCAGGTCTTTTTATGGATCAAACCCACAAGGAACGCGCATATCTGCTAGTCCACAGAAAAATTCATATTAATTCCATTTTGATGGTTGTTGGGGTTTCACGGCATGTCAACCCATTTTGGGTAATTTCATATGCGAAGATGTTCTTTTATTCATTTCATGAATACACAATTTTTTTATACTATTTTTTAAACACATTTGTGAAATTCATTTTTTTCTATTTAACCCATAATAGAACCCTAACAGGTATCACCACTCCGGGTTCAGTGGATTCCTGGAGCAATTGTGATGAAGGGGTTCATCCATATGACATGAAGACGTTTAGCAACCGCCTTTTAACACTATACTGATACAAAGGGTTTGGGATTGCCATAAGGGCAATATGATGAATAGGTGCTTGACGTGACTAGCCGAATGCATACGGAGGGAGCCTCTCCGATCGCCCTATGTCTAGCCTATGTAACGGACAAATTGACTTTTGTATATGTCTTGACGTTAGTGCCAAAATGAAATAACAAGACAATGAAGAAAGAACTAGGCTTAATGATAGAATTAAAATAGTATAATATTCTTATATGTAATTTAATCATTATTTATCGTTGATATGTGAACTTAAGAGCTTATTGCTAAGATTATTCAACATGTAAAAAGCTATAATTATTGTTACATAATCTATGCATAGGAATTATTTGCAACCCCCTGTCTTCTGAAGCGATGGCCCCTTTCCATATCAGCGGCGCGACTTTCCATGGAATATTCACAGAAAAGCCGCGAAATACGTGAAGCACGGGCGACCTGGTTGGCTCTCAGTTTCAGCTGGACGTCAGCAGTCATAAGATGTATCTGCTTTAGCTGTGACTCACTTGCACACGCGCGTTGTGTTAGATAGAGAAATTATGTTTAGTTAAGTAAATAAAGTTTAAAAAAATAATATGGTTTTGTGGTTGATGAATGTTTGGCAAACCAAGACTGCACCTAGAAGAAGAAATGAATCACCCCCTTGTTTCTAATCCTATCCCCTACTCTGCTTAATTTTCTTTATTATCTTAATTACTATCTTTCTGTGTAGCACGTCCTTTGTCTCCCCTTTCTTCTTTATAATAAAAGCGGAATTGTCAATTAGTTTAGCTGAGGTGATGGCACACTCATAAGAAATAAGAATTCGGCGGATAACCAACACCAAATAATCAGGATTTACGCTTTGCATTTCATTCTTGGACACCATTGGGACGGCTCCTCAAATTCACCCACAGGCTCTGTTGCCAAGATGATAACGGTCGGTATTTTTAAGGAACGCGACGTATCAATATATAGATTAAGGATTATAGTGATTAATGATACTGCTGTAGTCCTGCTAATCAATGAAAAGAGAATCTACTTTTGTGGCAACGGATGTAACATGGTAATTTCATAGCATAAAATGTACATCTTCCCATGATTTAAAAAAATACCTCAGTAACAGTTTACACGTACCTTCACATGTTGGCCTGCCGAGCCTTTACAATACACCGCGCTGTACCCCGCAGAGGGGCTATGACTCCTCCAAATAGGAGGCAACCCGTTGGCCGTGGGATGCGACCGCGATGCTTAAGGGATGGAACCCTGGTGGATGAGCAGCCCAGACAGTGCAACACCCACTATGGTTCCTTACCCTACATGAGACGGCCGCAGGCGCAGACGCCCCTCGATCAATCGGCTCGCGTCATGTCAAGCCCTAGTCTCCTATTAGATTTATTCAACACTACTTGCTCCCTCCTACATTGCAAACCCAGCTCTGTACATCATATGAGGTGCCTAGAAGGCGGCTTGACTGAGGGTTTTCATTGTCCTGGTTTGGACGTTAAACTCTAACTGATGGCGACGGTTTCCAGTTCTTGGTATGGTTCTGGAGAATGTGGCACAACCACTTCCATCCCCATTACTCCCAGGTCCACCTCTGACGGAGTCGATAGTAACTGTCAGATTATCCATTATGCGGCTTAAAAAAACATTTGTTTAAAAAAAAAAAAAAGAAGAATTTTCGGGGCTTCTTCGGGCAAGAAATGCCGTACCCGGCCTCCTCGCCTTTAAAAGACGCTAAGTTTCGGTGTCAAGCTCAAAAAGTCACTACCTGAACGGTGCTGCTGAAAAACGGAAAAAACAAAAAAAACAAGCAACGCTTAATAAAAATACAAAAAAACAGAAAGTATTTAAGATTTTTTATTTGATAATTGATTATCGATAAGAAATATTTTTAGCGGATTTGAAGGCGTTTTTTATTCGACCAAATTTACTTTTTAATGCGTTTGAAAGGGCGTTAAAAAGTCAAGCCATATTTTATCGACAAGTAAATGTAAATGATCTATCCACTCCCATAAATATTTTAAGGCAGGGCGAGGTCCGAAAATCTACATTTTACTGGACTGGAGTGGTGGGGGGCGGCAATATAGCATCTAACTTTCGCGAAAACGCCTTAAGCGCCTGCTTTGCTTTTTTTCAGCTGCACCGCTTCAGCTAGGCACTTTTTTTAAACTGGCACCGCTTAGCAGTTTGTTAGGTAAGAAACCGGGATGTATCTTCTGCGAAGACCCCTGAATCTTTCTTCCAAAAATCATCCCTATGAATCTTTCAAAGCCTTTAGCCCGGCAATTAAAATGATCCACTGTGCGCTTGCGCTGCCCGTAAAACAAACAAATGTCTAAGTTGGATGAAGCGTTCACCCACTTGTATATGTACTATATATATATAATATATATACAAGCTAATAACTACAACACCCAAAGGACAGATGTGACACGGCGACAAGTTGGAGTGCTTAAGTGCAGGTGTGAGGACAAAATTTAGTCAGCATTCTTCAGCATTCCCCTTTTGTGGAGCCTGGGCATCACGGAACGTTCTCTGCCCTTGCCCTGCTCTTTAAATGCAGTAGAGCCGCGGTACTACCTGACGCTGAATGACATAGTATAACTTTATAAATACTATTATTCAAATTATTATTACATACATATTAAAACGTTGTTTTATGTTTTTGTTTTGGTTTGTTTTTTTTTTCGGTGGATAACTTTTTTTTTGCTTTCCTAATATTACAAAAAAACTATATATAAATAGTTTTTTCTTCTACTAAAGATATACAAAAAATAACTTATTAGATATTTTTCTTTACTAATATACACAAAAAAAAATATACTCAAATATTCTTTTTACATTTACTAACATATACAAAAAAAAATAACATATATAACTATCTTTTCTTCTTTACTAAATATACAAAAAAAATATATATTGAATATTTTTTTCTTTACTAAACTATACAAAAAAATATATATCCTAAATATTGATTTCATTTACTAAATGATACAAAAAAAATATATATTAAATATATTTTTCTTTTACTACAGAATATCACAAAAAAATACTATATATTCAAATCATTTTATTTTACATAAATATACAAAAAAACAATATCATCATTTAAATATTTTTTCTTCTACTAAATATAGAAAAGAAATATAATAATTAAATATTCTTTCTTAACTAAAGTATACCAAAAATATATATAAATATTTTTTTCTTACTAATATACAAAAAAATACTAATTAAATATTTTTTCTTTACTACAATATACAAAAAATTATATATTAAACTTATCTTAAGTAAAAACCACTTTTCATGTTGAAAGTTTGGCTGTTTACAATATAGTGGCTTTCACAATTCCTTTCAAACCAATTATTTTCCAATTAAAGTTGTGATTAGATGTTTTTCGGAATGAATAACTTTCCCCAAATAGTTTTTCTGATCTCAGATTCTTATAGATTCTACTTCCGATTAGGATTTCGATGAAAAAGCGTGGAGGCGGTTTCCTTTGTGGCGAACTTTCGCCTTAGTTAACCATCAGATATATTTCCGGATAATGACGGATGAACATCATTCTTATTGAAAAACATGGTAGACCCTTACATTCCTTTCCTCTATCAATATTATCTATTATTTCTACTCTATGTTTGCCACTTATAACTTGGAAAAAGTTAAGAGGCACATTGCAATAACAATATATATACTATCAACTATATATACTATATACCTACTTATATATATATATATATATATATATATATATCTTCTATTATCTATACTAGCTGAGTTTATCAACCTTCTCCAGCTAAAGGCTTTTTTTCTATTTATGTTATGGACACAATATTACTTAGATATTCCTTGGTGTTAGCACTACAAAGTGTATGAAAAAAATTCAGTTTAATTGGCTTTAATTAGGCGTAATTAGCAATTAAGTCAACGACCGACCAATCCCTGTCTTACAGAGACTCCTATCTCTCTTCCCATCTCCTTTGTCAGTTAAGTTATATCTCCTCCCACTCTCTATTTGTCAGTTAAGGAGGGGAAAAAAAGAGTAAATCCAGCAGCCAGTGAGATCACCCACACACACCACTAACCCCCGTAGATTCGCCCACTTCCCTTTCTCCAGGCGAATCTTATTCAAATGAGCAAACGTTTTGGTTTGTTTTAATATAAAAACAAAAGTATCTTTTTACGGCATGATTTCAATTTTAGTTGAGCGTAAATTTTACGAAATTGAAATCATGCTTTAAAATAGATTTTTTTAAATTACTTTAATTATTAATTCATAGAGTATTAAACTTACTTTAAAAAATATTTCATGTTGGGTAAAAAAAATAGTTATATATTTAAATATTATGGAATTCAAATGAGCAAACATTGACTGTTTAAGTGAAAGTTTTCTTCGGGCTTAAAAATTTGTTTTAGTTAAAACTAAAACAAACTAGACTGACTTCTTATTTAGGTCGGTAAAATTAAAACGGAAAGTTTTTTGCTGGTACCAAATGACAGTTTAACTGCAGTCTATGAATTAACATTTTGCGAATTTGGTTACGGTATTAGGGGATTAAGGTTGTTTTTAATTACGTATTGCTTAAAAAAATAAACAACAAAAAACACAAATTACTATAAATTTTATGTTGAAAAATATTTTTTAAACTAAGTTTAATTGAAATTATACATTGCTATATTAACACAAACAACTGTCTCAATAATAGATTCAATAATTAATTTCAATGGTTAATTAAATGTATAGTAATTTGGGTTTTTTGTTGTTTATTTTTTAAAGCAATACGTAATTAAAAACAACCTTAATCCCCTAAAACCGTAACCCAATTCGCAAAATGTTAATTCATAGAATGTAGGACTGACTTCTGACTTTTTTTAAAACGGAAATTTTTGGTACCCAATGACAGTTTAACTACAGTCTATGAATTAACATTTTGCGAATTGGTTACGGTTTTTAGGGATTAAGGTTGTTTTTAATTACGTATGGCTTTTAAAAAATAAACTCTGTCTTTAGTCTTTTTATTTATGCAGAAAATAGTATCAATCAAATATATACCACTCCGATATTACAGTCTGAATAATACAAATAATTGTAATCTTTGCGGAGTTCCGTCATGGCCTCTTGCCTCAAAACATGCTTGCCGGTGACTGCTGAAAAAACAAAAGAAAAACACCAGCTACGATTGAAGTCCGTAGCGGAAGCGGCGTGAAAAACAAAAACAACAAGGGTTACCCCCTTTGGAAAGGTTTAGGGCATTTTCCACTGAAAACCCAACCCTAACCCTAAACCCCCTAGTTAAATTAACTTTTTATTACAAAGTTCTGTTTTTTCTGGGTCACCCTGTATACAGGGTGACTCAGAAAAAACAGAGCCCAAATTATTTATTTATTTTCCATTAAACTAAACCTAAACCCCAACCCCAAATCCTAAACCCTAAACCCTAGTTGTTTTTGTTTTTCACGCCGCTTCCGCTACGGACTTCAATCGTAGCTGGTGTTTTTCTTTTGTTTTTTCAGCAGTCACCGGCAAGCATGTTTTGAGGCAAGAGGCCATGACGGAACTCCGCAAAGATTACAATTATTTGTATTATTCAGACTGTAATATCGGAGTGGTATATATTTGATTGATACTATTTTCTGCATAAATAAAAAGACTAAAGACAGAGTTTATTTTTTTAAAGCCATACGTAATTAAAAACAACCTTAATCCCCTAAAACCGTAACCCAATTCGCAAAATGTTAATTCATAGACTGTAGTTAAACTGTCATTGGGTACCAGCAAAAAATTTCCGTTTTAATTTTCCAACCTAAGTCAGAAGTCAGTCCTACATTCTATGAATTAACATTTTGCGAATTGGGTTACGGTTTTAGGGGATTAAGGTTGTTTTTAATTACGTATTGCTTTAAAAAATAAACAACAAAAAACCCAAATTACTATACATTTAATTAACCATTGAAATTAATTATTGAATCTATTATTGAGACAGTTGTTTGTGTTAATATAGCAATGTATAATTTCAATTAAACTTAGTTTAAAAAATATTTTTCAACATAAAATTTATAGTAATTTGTGTTTTTTGTTGTTTATTTTTTTAAGCAATACGTAATTAAAAACAACCTTAATCCCCTAATACCGTAACCAAATTCGCAAAATGTTAATTCATAGACTGCAGTTAAACTGTCATTTGGTACCAGCAAAAAACTTTCCGTTTTAATTTTTACCGACCTAAATAAGAAGTCAGTCTAGTTTGTTTTAGTTTTAACTAAAACAAATTTTTAAGCCCGAAGAAAACTTTCACTTAAACAGTCAATGTTTGCTCATTTGAATTCCATAATATTTAAATATATAACTATTTTTTTTACCCAACATGAAATATTTTTTAAAGTAAGTTTAATACTCTATGAATTAATAATTAAAGTAATTTTAAAAAATCTATTTTAAAGCATGATTTCAATTTCGTAAAATTTACGCTCAACTAAAATTGAAATCATGCCGTAAAAAAATACTTTTGTTTATATATTAAAACAAACTAAAACGTTTGCTCATTTGCATAAGATTTGCCTGGAGAAAGGGAAGTGGGCGAATCTACGGGGGGTTAGGCATCTGTGGCTGCTGGATTTTTTACTCTTTTTTTCACTCTTCCTAACTGACAAATAGAAAGTGGGAGGAGAGTTAACTTAACTGACGAACAGAGATGGGAAGAGAGACAGGAGTCTCTAAGACAGGGATTGGTCGGTCGTTGACTTAATTGCTAATTACGCCTAATTAAAGCCAATTAAACTGAATTTTTTTCATACACTTTGTAGTGCTAACACCAAGGAATATCTAAGTATAAATATTGTGTCCATAACATAAATAGAAAAAAATCCTTTAGCTGGAGAAGGTTGATAAACTCAGCTTTAGTATAATAATAGAAGATATATATATATATATATATATATATATATATATATATATATATATATATATATATATATATATATTTATTCAATTGCCTCTTTAACTTTTCCGTTATAGTGGCAAACATAGAGTAGAAATAATAATAATATTGATAGAGGAAAAATTAAGGGTCTACCATGTTTTCAATAAAAATGATTTCATCCGTCATTATCCGAAATATATCTGAGTTTAACTAAGGCAATTCCCACAAAGGAAAACGCTTTTTCAATTCGAAATCCTAATGAAGTAGAATCTATAAATCTGAGATCAGAAAACTATTTGGGGAAATATCATTCCCGAAAACATCTAATCACAAACTTTGAATTGAAAATAATTGTTTGAAAGAAATTGTAAAGCCCCCTATATTGTAAACCAAACTTTCAAACATGAAAAGTGGTTTTTACTTAAATATTTAATATATATTTTTTGTATATTTAGTAAAGAAAAAATATTTAATATATATTTTTTTGTATATTTAGTAAAGAAAAAAAATATTTAATATATATTTTTGTATATTTAGTAAAGAAAAAATATTTAATATATATTCTTTTCTTATATTTAGTAAAGAAAAAATATTTAATATATATTTTTGTATATTTAGTAAAAAAAAATATTTAATATATTTTTGATATATTTTAGTAAAGAAAAAAAATTTATATATAGTAATTTAGTAAAGAAAAAATATTTAATATATATTTTTTTGTATATTTAGTAAAGAAAAAAATATTCAATATATATTAATATATATTTTTTGTATATTTAGTAAAGAAAAAAAATATTTAATATATATTTTTTTTTGTGTATATTTAGTAAAGAAAAAAATATCTAATATATATTTTTTGTAATTAGTAAAGAAAAAATATTTAATATATATTTTTTTGATAATTTAGGAAAGAAAAAAAAGTTTACCCCACCAAAAAAAAAAAAAAACAAAACAAAAAACAAAAACAAAACAAAACGTTTTAATATGTATATTAATAATATAATTTTAATAATATATTTATAAATTAACTATGTCATTCAGCCTCAGGTAGTACCCCTCTTACTGCATTAAAAGCAGGCAAGGGCAGAGACGTTCCGTGATGCCCAAGGCTCCACAAAAGGGGAATGCTGAAGAAGCTGACTAAATTTTGTCCTCACCCTCACTTACGCACTCAACTTGTCCCCGTGTCACATCTGTCCTTTGGGTGTTGTGTTATACTTGTATATATATATATATATATATATATACAAGTGGGTGAACCTTCCATGCCAACTTAGACATTTGTTTGTTTTACGGCAGCGCAACCACAGTGGATCATTTAATGCCGGCAAAGTTTTGAAAGATTCATAGCGATATTTTTGGAAGAAAATTCAGGGGTCTTCGCAGAAATACATCCCGGTTTCTTACCTTAAAAACGCTAAGCGGTGCCAGTTTTAAAAAAGTGCCTAGCTGAAGCGGTGCAGGCTGAAAAAACAAGCAGCGCTTAAGGCGTTTTTCCCGAAAAAGTTAATGCTATATTCCCCCCCCCACTCCAGTCCAGTAAATGTAGATATTTCAACCCTCCCCCTCCTTAAAATATTTATGGGGAGTGGCTAGATATTTACATTTACTTGTCGATAAAAATATGGCTTACTTTTAACGCCTTCAAACCATTAAAAAGTAATTTGTCGATAAAAAACGCCTTCAATCCGCTAAAAAGATATTTCTTATCGATAATCAATTACAAATAAAAAATCAAAATACTTTCTTTTTTTGTATTTTTATTAAGCGTTGCTTGTTTTTTGTTTTTCTTTTCAGCAGGCACCGTTTCAGCTAGTGACTTTTTTGAGCTGACACCACTTAGCGTTTTTTAAGGCAGGAGGCCGGGACGCATTTCTGCGAAGAGCCCCGAAAATTCTTCTTTTTTTTTTTTAAACAAATTTTCTATTTAACCCATAGATGGGACTCTGACAGTTACTATCACTCCGGGTCAGAGTGGACCTGGGAGTAATGGGGATGAAGTGGTGTTCCACATTCTCCAGACCTACAAAACTGGAACCTCGCCATCAGTTAGAGTTTAACGTCAAACCCAGGACATGAAAACCCTCAGTCACCGCCTTCTAGCACCCATATGATTAAAAGAGCTGGGGTTTGCAATAAGGACAATAGTGTTGATACAATCATATAGGAGCTAGGGCTTGACATGACCAGCCGATTGATCGGAGGGGGCGTCTCCGCCCGCCCGTCTAACCTAAGTAAGAACCAAAGTGGAGTGTTGCATGTCATGGACTGCTCATCCACCAGGGTTCCATCCTTAAGCATCGCGGGTCGCCTCCCACGGCCAACGGGTTGCCCCTATTGGAGGAGTCATACCCCTCTGCGGAGGTACAGCCGGTGTATTGTAACGCTCCAGCCAACAGTGAAGTACGTGTAAACTGGTTACTAGGTATTTTTTAAATCATGGGGAAGAGTACATTTATGCTATGAAATTACCGTTTACATTCCTTGCCCACAAAAATAGTTTCTCTTTCATTGATTACCAGGACTACCAGCAGTATCATTATCACTATAATCTTAATCTATATATTGATACTCGCGTTCCTTAAAAATACGACCGTTATCATCTTGCAACAACCTGTGGTTAAATTTGAGACCGTCCCAATTGTCCAAGATGAAATGCAAAAGCGTAAATCCTGATTATTTGGTGTTGGTTATCCGCCGAATTCTTATTTCTTATGAGTGTCATCACCTCAGCTAAATAATTGACAATTCCGTTTTTATTATAAAGAAAGAAAGGGGAGACAAAGGACGTGCTACACAGAAAAAAATATAATAAGAAATAAAGAAAAAAACAGAGTAGGGGATAGATAGAACAAGGGGGTGATTCATTTCTTCTTCTAGGTCAGTCTTGTTGCCAAAACATTCATCAACCACAAAACCATATTATTTATTTAAACCTTTATTTACTTAACTAAACATATTTCTCTAACTAAACACAACGCGCGTGTGCAAGTGAGTCCCAGCTAAAGCAGATACATCTTATCTGCCTGACGTCCAAGCTGAAACTGAGAGCCAACCAGGTCCCACGTGACTTCACGTATTTCGCGGGCTTTCTGTAATATTCCATGGAAAGTCGCGCCCGTGATATGGAAAGGGGCCATCCCTTCAGAAAGACAGGGGGTTGACAATAATCTATGCATAGATTATGTAACAATAATTATACTTTTTACATGTTGAAATATCTTAGCAATAGCTCTTAAGTTCACATATCAAACGATATAATGATTAAATTACCATATAAGATATTATATATTTTTTAATTCTATCATTAAGCGCTAGTTCTTTCCTTCATTGTCTTGTTATTTCATTTTGCACTAACGTCAAGACATATACAAAAGTCAATTTGTCCGTTACATAGGCTAGACATAGGGCGATCGGAGAGGCTCCCTCCGATCAATCGGCTAGTCACGTCAAGCACCTATTTCCCAATCATATTGCCCTTATGGCAATCCCAAACCCTTTGTATCATATAAGTGTTAGAAGGCGGTTGCTAAACGTCTTCATGTCATATGGAGAACCCCTTCATCACAATTGCTCCAGGATCCACTGACCCGGAGTGGTGATACCTGTTAGGGTTCTATCTATGGGTTAAATAGAAAAAAATAATTTCACAAAAATGTGTTTAAAAAAATAGTATAAAAAAATTGTGTATTCATGAAGAATGAATAAAAGAAACATCTTCGGCATAAAATTACCCAAATGGGTTGACATGCCGTAAAACCCCAACAACCATCAAAATGGAATTAATATGAATTTTTCTGTGAGACTAGCAGATATGCGCTTCTTGTGGGTTTGATCCATAAAAGACTGACACAAAAAAATCATTCAGTCTTTTGTGTCATAAAATATTGTCCAAGGAAATATACGAGGGTGAGTCAAAAAGTAATGCTATTTTCTTTATTTCATGTGAAGTTTTTTACAAATAAAACTAAGGGCTACATTGAGGCCCTAACGAGACTTGGAGCAAGAATCCAGTAAGTAAGACTCAATTTGCTAATCGATAATGTCCTCCTTCTGCATGACAATGCTCTACCACACACAAGCATCAGGACAAGGAAGAAAATCGCCTCATTCGGATCGACAACTTTACCGCTTCCTCCATACTCACCAGGTTTAGGGTCTTCAGACTATCATCACTTCGGCCCCAGTCTTTTTTATAAATGTAATAAAATATATTATATATACACACACACACATATATATATATATTTATTTATATTTATATATTTTACTTTTACACTACCGACGTTTATATATATAAATATGATAACACACACACACACACACAACACACACACATATATATATATAAGTAAAGTCGTCGGGGCGGCCTAAAGTCGGTATCAGCCAATCAGCGCGGGAGTATATTTCACTAGCGCTAGACCAAGGAATTATTTTAGCGTCTGAAGTGGAGTGCCACACCTACCATCAGCTCCTTACTTTACCACACATATCCCTGTGCTACTCATACGCTGAGTTGGCGAGGACCGGTATCGAACTAGGAACCTTGTGCTTTCTAGCCGAACGCTCTACCGACTGAGCTAACCCGGCCCATCTTCTTCCTACTTTTCTCGTCTTTTTTCTTTTAAAATCATATCTCTCTCTCTCTCTCTCTCTCCTCTCTCTCTCTCTCTCTCTCTCTCTCTCTCTCTTGATATCAACCTGTTTACTCTCTTATTACCTCCCCACCCCTTTTTCCACTCTCTTAAACTCTTTTCCTGTTTTCTTTTCCACCCCACCCCCTAATCAACACCTTTCACGTATTATTCATTCTTCTTTTCTCTAAATTAACAAAAAATGGAAAATAATAATTTCTATCTTTTTGTCTTTAGCAATGAAAAAACATGTCGTCTATTCACACCAACCAAAAACACACGCGGCCGGATATCAATGTTTTTGCACTTCCTATTTATGCAACGGGTTTCCGCCCCAACCACCCACCCACCCGCCATTATACTGTTGTTCACCCTCCACCACCACCCCCATAACATTCTGGACTTCCTTCATTTCCTTCTACTTCCGCTCTTTTTCTTTTTCTTCTTTTTCCTTTTCTTTTTTTTTTTTATTTCTTTCATTTTTTTCATTTCTTTCATTCTTCATTTTTTCTTCTTCGTTTCTTTCATTCTCTTCATTTTTTTTCTTCATTTCTTTCATTCTTTCATATTTCTTCATTCTTCATTCTTTTCATTTTTTCATTTCTTTCATTCTTCCTTTTTTCTTCATTTCTTCATTCTTTCATTCTTTTTTCTCATTTTCTTCATTTTCTTTCATTTCTTTCATCTTTTTTTTTTTTTCTCTTCATTTCTTTCATTCTTTTATTTTTTCTTCATTTCTTTCATTATTTAATTTTTTCTTCATTTCTTTCATTCTTTCATTGTTTCTTCATTTCTTTCGACCTTATTTCTTTTTCCAAATGTTTCTTTCTTTTTTTATTCCTTTCATTTTTCTGCTTTTCTTCTTTCTTTCCTTCTTTCTTTCTTTTCCGTTTTCTTTCATTTTTCTTTCTTTTTTTCTTTCTTTTTTTCTTCTTTCTTTCTTTTACCCTGTTTCTTTATTTCCTGCTTTCTTTCTTTTCTTTTTTTCTTTACTTTTTTCTTTCTTTTTTTACTTCTTTCTTTTTTCTTTTCTCCTTCCTTTCCTTCTTTCTTTCCCATTTGTTTTATTTTTTACTTTCCCACTTTCTCTATTTCTTTGTTTCTCGCTTTCTTTTTTCCCCCTTTCTTATTCATCCTTTCTTTCTTACTTTCTCTATTATCTCTTTTTTCTTCTGTTTTCTTTCTATTCATTTTCTCCTTTTGATCTTAATTCTTCCTTGAAATGAAAATACAATATTCTTTTATTGATCAACATTCAAATCCCATGTGCCCTACACAATACAATATTATGTTAGCTACTTGCAATATATATATATATATATATATATAATATATATATAAGAGAGAGAGAGAGAGAGAGAGAGAGAGAGAGAGAGAGAGAGAGGGAGGGAGAGAGAGAGAGAGACGGGAGAGAGGGGGCGAGAAAGAGAGATAATAAAGAAAATATAGTGATTGATTTGGTTAGAGAAAGACGTCGAGAGATATAGAGAGATAGAGATAGAAATAAATCGATAGATAGATAAATAGAGAGAAAGAGAGAGAGGGAGAGAGAGAGAGTGTGTGTGTGTGTTGTGAGAGAGAGAGAGAGAGAGATAGGGATTGATTTGGTAATAGAAATAGAGAGAAAGCGCACGAGAGAGAGAATAGTGGTTGATTTGGTGTGAGAAATGGAGATAGATTAATTGATTGATTGATTGATAGATAGATAGAGAGATAGAGAGAGAGAAAAAGAGAGAGAGATATGAACAGACTGGGATATATAGATATATATATATATAATATAATATTATGTTAGCTACTTCCAGTCACCATGAGCCCTGTCGACTGGGGCTTTAGAATACACCTACACCTCTAAAGAAGGGTAAGAACCAAAAAGGGACACTTGTTGGCTCCAACTTAGGCTAGACTGGCCCTAACACCTATACGACTGTACCAACCCTATTGCCCCTATGACAAGCCTCAGCCCCTTTTTCTCATATGCGTGCTTGAAAGCAAAGATGGTCTCAATGTCTTGGGTATGACGTTAAACTCTATCTGAAGCTGAAGTTCAAATCCCGGAGCTTTGAACAATGTGGGGTACCCTTTAATCCCCATTACTCCCAGGTCGATTCTAACCCGGTGCGGTAGTACTTGTTAGAGTCTCATCTACGGGTTAAATAGAAGAAAAATTAGTTTTAAAAATGTGTTTACAAAATTGAGTTTAAAAAATGATTGCGTGCCCATCAGGAATGAGTAACGCACAAACCTCTTCGGCATAAAATAACCGAACAGAATTTAACATACCATAAAACCCAACCAACCAAGTCATCATGTTATTATTTAAGACAATTTTCATTTCGACACTACTCTCTAAAAAAAACAATTCTTTTACAAGAAGTAAAATATAATAATTTAGGGATAGGCGATTTTGTCGTCTGCTAGGAATTTTAAAAGCGAATTAGAAATAATTAAATCTACTAGCAAATATATGCACCCTCCGGGTGCAAGTATTTAAGTTTTAATGTAATAAAATATTGTATTAAATTAGAAAGGCTAATGAAACTAAATAAGAATACAGATAAAAAGATTTGAAACAGAGGGAGAATAATAAAAGATTTGAAACAGAGGGAGTATAATCGAAAAATGGAACAACTGAAACTTACTCTTCCATCACTCTCGTCTTTCATTGTTATTTTTTTCTAATTTAAGTATTTAGTTATAAGAGGAAGTAAAGAATAAAATGACAGTTATTTTATCTTGTTAATGGATTTCATTTAAGATTCATTGAAGAGATTTTTGCTAATATTCATTAAATAAAACCAAACAGTTAGAAATCAATAAATACTAAGCACATATTTATTAAATTCGATTTTTTAATATTAATATGCAAATTAGCCTTCCGTTCACATTGTAAAGCGCTATTTTGTTGTATATATAAATATAATTGCATGTTGTCAGTATGTAGACATAGTTAACAGTATTAATGATGTAAGACAATTTTATTAATAATTGAGGTTTAGATAAAAATAAAATCATGGAGAATGTGATGTCAATAACTAAGAGAATTGTGACTTGAGTAGGAATATAGTTTCGGTTACAGACAGAAAAACACACAATCTCCATTATAATAAGATTATTTAAGGTTAAACTTTGTCTAAATCGATAAGTAGTAACATAATAACCATAATTAAAAAAAGGAAAATATCATTACATATGCAGTTTATCTTTAATAGATTTAAAAGTATTTGTTTTTGGTCAATTTCGACGATATCAGCCATTTAGCCTCGTTTTCGATGGTTTTAAGTGTTTGTTTACAATTTTACTGTAACATTCGCGTTTGCAAAAAAAATTACCAAACATCAGGTAATTATCCGATTTTAATGAAATTTTCAGTATTGATTTAATAATTAATGAATTTTATAATGCATTAGTTATTTTATTTTAAAACTTTAATTTAGTATTTTTGCTATGAAAAATTAATATATAAAATTCATTTAAAATATGAAAAGCCTGATGTTCAGTTTAAAATCTATTTTTAGATTTTAAAAATAAATATCTACTTAATGCAAAACTTATTTTAGGCGCCAAAAGTAATAAGTTTTGAAGAAAAACTCGATTGAAAATGTACCCCCACCCCCTTTTAAGCAGAAAAAACATTGATGTATATTTTTTTCTTTTATAAAATAATAGCCAATTGAATAATTATCGAAATGAGTAAAAAAGAAATCTCCAAAAAATTAATTATTTATTATTTTTTTACATTTTATTTTTCGATTTTCGGTACTTATTTTCTCACAGAAAAGCCACCGTAAAAAAAATGTTGTTTCTATTCATAACTTCGGTCTTTTATCTCATTATTTATACTGTAATTAGTATAAAAAAATGATCAACTTGCAAAACATTTTACGCCCCCAACATAAGGGGAGTCAAAATTAAGTGACCTGAAAAAAATGAGAAAGTTTTGAAATAAAATAAATAATGCATTATAAAGAACATTTATTGATACATAAGCACTGAAAATTTCATTAAAATCCGATAATTTCCTGATTTTTGGTAAATTATTTTCTGTAGGGGGCAAAAGTCATTTTGTCAAAAACGCATTTTAGGCTCCGTTTGCCAGTGCCTATAATAATTAAAATCTGAAAGTCGTCAAAAGAAGAAAAAATAACTTGAATGTCTTGAATAAATATTACCTTTAAAACGCTGATAATTACACTTTCACAGGAAGAGAAGACAAAATATGCCATTATTTTTACAATTTTTTTCAATCATTCATATCCCTGGTAAAAAAATAATTAAATAAATAAAGATTAAAAATAACAGACGGGGAACAAAAAATATTCAATGAATATGTGATTTTCAAAAAAAAAAAAGGGAGGATGGTCAGTTTGTGGCCCCTAAATTACTTAGCTTCCCCCACCCTTACAGCTGGTTGAAATTCGTTTGTTCGCAAACGACAAACCGGAAGTCTTTGTGGTTCCTTATGGCGGGAAAGTGTGTTGCAATTTCCAGCTGTATCCGATTGAGAATAACTTTTTTGTAAATACTTTTAAAAAATTATTAATGCGTGATGTGTTGGTGAAGTCCACGTAAAAAAACATATTATGGATATTAAATCACACACACACACACACACACACACACACACACACACATACGCTCGTGCGCGCACACACACACACACATCATTTGAATTATTTGGTGTCCGTTTCATTTTTTTATTTTTTTTTCTCTCTCTCTCCCTCTCCTCTTTCTCTCTCTCTCTCTCTTCTCTCTCTCTCTCTCTCTCTCTCTCTCTCTCTCTTTCTCTCTCTCCGTTTCTCTCTCTCTCTCTCTCTCTCTCTCTCTCTCTCTCTCTCTCTCTCTCTCTCTCTCTCTCTATGTTTCTCTCTCTCTCCTTCTCTCTCTTCTCTCTTCTTCTCTCTCTCTCTCTCCCTTTTTCTCTCTTTCTCCCTCTTTCTCTTTCTCTTTCTCTCTGTTCTCTCTCTCCTTTTTTCTCTCTCTCCCCTCTCTTTCTCTCTCTCTCTCTCTCTCTCTCTCTCTCTTCTCTCTCTCTCTCTCTATCGCTCATCGCTCATGTTAAGTTCTCAACACTGCATCCAGTGTCCACGCGCAGCAGTTGAATGTATGTGTTTGATGGTATGTATATATGTAGCAGTCCACGGGAGAATGTCACAGATGAGTTCGTCCTTACTTTTCCAGCAGTGCCTAGCAATTTTAATCTTACTTGCATATATATGCACCCTCCGAGTGCAAGTATTTTAGTTAAATTTTATAATAAAATATGATATTAAATTAGAAAGGCTAATGAAACTGAATAAGAATGTAGATAAAAAGATTTTTAACAGAGGGGGTATGATTGAAAAATAGAACAACTTTGAAACTAACTCTTCCATCATTTTCCGTTACTCCCGTCTTTCATTGGTAAATTGTTCTAATTAAACTGTTTAGTTAAAATAGGAAGTAAAGAATAATATTACAGTTATTTCTTCTTGTTAAGGGATTTCTTTTAAGATTTATTTGAAGAGATTTTTGCTCATATTCAATAAGTAAAACCAAACAATTAGAAATCAATAATACTAAGTATATATTTATTAAAATCAATTTTTAAGATCAATATGCAAATTAGCCTTCCATTCATACTGTAAACCTCTATTTTGTTATATATATAAATACAATTGCATATTATTAGCATGTAGATATGGTCAACAGTGGCTTCGGCCACTGGACCATTGATATAATTAACGGCGTCGATCCCAGGGGGCCATCCCCCCAGGCAACACCTGCCCCCTCGATTTAAAGGGGCAGGGCTGAGTTTATTGCCCAGTGCCTGAGCGCCCCCTTGAAGGGGAATGCCGACGGGATCGACGCAATTTTTTCACCTGCCTCTCCATGAGCTTCGGCTTGTGGGTGGTCCCACGTTAATAGGGACTTTGTGCCTGACCCGTACAAGTGGGGTACGCGGTAAATATCATGTAGATATGGTCAACAGTGGCTTCGGCCTCTGGACCATTGATATAATTAACGGCGTGATCCCGGGGCCATCCCCCAGGCAACACCTGCCCCTTGATTTAAAGGGGCAGGGCTGGGTTTATTGCCAGTGCTGAGGCGCCCCCCTTGAGGGGGAATGCCGACGGGATCGACGCAATTTTTCACCTGCCACTCCATGAGCTTCGGCTTGTGGGTGGTCCCACGTTAATAGGGACTTTGTGCCTGACCCGTACAAGTGGGGTACGCGGTAAATACTTTATGTAGATATGGTCAACAGTGTAAGTAATGTGAAACAATTTTATTAATAATTGAGGTTTAAATAAAAATAAAATCATGGAGAATATTATGTAAATAACTAAAGGAACTGTGACTTGTATAGTAATATAGTTTCGGTTACAGACAGACAAACCCACAATCTCCATTATAATAAGATTTGGATAGTTTGTGAGATAGGAGAAACAACTAAAAATAATGTTTAATATAGTTGTTGTTTTGTTTTTTGTTGTTTTTCTTTTCCCCAGATATAGACATGCCATTCACTGGAGAGACAAAATACGTATTTAAACATTAAACATAGAATGTTGAGTTGTTTCGACACATGCTGTTAAAATCCGAGATCATTTGAATTATTTGCTGTCCGTGTCATTTTTTTTTTCTTCTTTCGGATAAAGAAATACCATTCACTGGTAAATAAAATGAGTTTAAGTATTAAACATAGAATTTGGATTTGGTTTGGTTTGGTTTGGTTTGGTTTTACGGCATATCAACCTCAGTGGGTCATTTAATGCCGATAAAGTTTTGAAATAAATCAATTCTTAATGGATAATACAATTTTTTTATAAATACATTTTTCTATTTAACCCATAGACGGGACCCTAACAGGTACTACCACTCCGGGTCAGAGTGGACCAGGGAGCAATGGTGATGAAGGGGTGCTCCACATTCCCCAAACCTCCAAAACTGGAACCTCACCATCAGATAGAGTTTAACGTCATTCCCAGGACATGTAGACCATCAGCCACCACTTTCTAGCACCCATATGATAAAAAGAGGTTGGGGCTTGCCTTAAGGGCAATAGGGTTGGGAAAATCATATAGGTGCTAGGGCTTGACGTGACCAGCCGATTGATCGGTGGGGGGGTTCTCCGACCGCCCGTCAAGCCCAAGATAGGGCCAAAGTGGAGTATTGCAAGTCATGAACTTCTCATCCACCAGGGTTATATCCTTAAGCATCGCGGGTCGCCATCCACGGCCAACAGGAGGCCCCATTGGGGGAGTCTTACCCCTCTGCAGAGGTACAGTCGGTGTATTCTAATGCCCCAGACGACAGGGTGGATAGAATTTGAAGTTATTTCTACACACGCTGTTAAAAATTGAGAACATTTTAACGAGAATTGGTCAATTTATTAGATCACAATTTTTTTTTTCTTAAACACCCTGTACATCTCAAATTATATTTTTTTAAATAATTCAAATCACTCTGTATACATATATAACAACCCCTCCGCACATGTATTATGAAGTATTCATAGAGTTGTTTTTTCTTCCGATTTTTTGTCTTCTAGATTTTCTTATTTTTCTGTTTGTCCTTGTACGATCAAATCATTCTTAAAACACCTGTTGCCAGTAGATCACTGAATTCAAAAAAAAAAGGGGGATGACTCCGTTCACTACTTATAGAGGTAACCACTAAAGAACAGCTGGTATTGTAAGTAATCTGAGATCTGTGTGACAGACTAAGCAAAACAGTAAATAACAATAATCATAGTGTTGTGTTTTGATTCAAACTTGGTAATTAGACAGGGCCGGTTTAGCTCAGTCGGTAGAGCGTCCGACTTAAAAAAAAACCCAGGGTTCCGGGTTCAATACCGGCCGTCATCAACTCAGCGTATGAGTATCACATGGATCTGTGCGGTAAAGTGAGGTGCTGGTGGTAGGTGTGACGCTTAGACACCAAAAACAATCTCCTCGGTCTAGCGCTAGTGAAAAGGGGGTGGACTCCCTCGCTGTCTGGCTGATACCGACTTTAGGCCATTTAATTGATATTTAACCAGAATAAAAAGACCTCGGTTTAGTTTTGTTCTAAAAGTGTTATAATTCTGTCGAGGGTAAGAAGAATATTTTATGAGAAATATTTACACCCACGCACATATTCAGGTATGGTAGTGTCCTCACTCTCTGAATTACAAATTCTGTTTTCTTTTATTTATTTGTTTTGTGATTTTACACTTAATATGGTCGTTTAGTTCATTCAATTAAGTTAACTGAAACAGAAAAGAGAGCGGATATCTTAAGTAATATAACAATCGGAATTATGTTTCCAAAACTAATAGTTCTCACTTCCTGTAATGTTGGTGACGAGAGAACACAAGTTCTTGTGCAATTGGCACTTGGCCAATGATTAATTTTTACATGTTTACAATTGACGTATTTATTATTTACATATTATATACAATTATTAAACAACGTAGAATAATGTATATTCAAGATTACCTATCAAAGTCTACATGGAATTCTGTATGGGACGTTACCACCACAAGAATAAATGGGCTCTTTAATATGAAGCAAAGTTATAGGGAATACTGAAAAAATAATATATGAAAACCTCGACCACAATGACCACGTTGCCCTGTGAAACGAGAATTTATGTCAGATTAAAATATATATAGAGTCATCCACATACACAATGTTTCGACCTATAACGTCTCTTCGGTGAGGCTAGACATTTGCAGCCTACCAATATATATATATATATATATATATATATATATATATATATATATGTGTGTGTGTGTCTGTGTGTGTGTGTGTGTGTGTGTGTGTGTGTGTGTGTGTGTGTGTGTGTGTTCTCTGTACACCTTCTGTTCCCCTGAAGAAGGTGTACTAAGAACACCGAAACCGTGGTAGGGAAATAACTTTTCTACAACTATATATATATATATATATATATATATATATATATATATATAACATAGAGAGAGAGAGAGGAGAGAGAGAGGAGAGAGAGATAGACGTACCACGTCTCTTCAGTATGGCTAGATTTATAGATAGATAGATAGATAGATAGATAGATAGATAGATAGATGTAACACGTCTCTTCAATGTGGCTAGACATTTGCAGGCTACCTACCTATATATATTATATATAGAGAGAGAGAGAGGTTTCTTCACAACGAATGAACATGCTACTATCAAACACACTCGCCTACCCGGATTTTAACAGCATGTTAAACCCACTATAACACTTGAACATTATAACTCTTCTATAATGCTCCCTTCTAATAATGTATCAACAATTTCTTCTTCCAAAATAAATTTTCTCCTGAAGATGACCGAAGGTCGAAACTAGTTGAGATTAAACAACAAACAAGAAATATTCCTGATTGTCTTAATAATAATTTTGTTCACAATATATATATATATATATATATATATATAATATATAGAGAGAGAGAGAGAGAGAGAGAGAGAGAGAGAGAGAAAGAAAGATAGATAGATAGATAGGACAGAAACACCATTTTTAGTTAAAAATTAGGGTTTCTTTCATCATACGAAGTTGTTTCATTACACGAGTATATACAGTAATAATGTCTAACACTGACATTGGGAATAAACTAGTAAAGTTTTACCTTGACCTACGAGTTTAATTCGTTCCACTCGTAACTCAATTTCCTCGTGAATCAAATAATTTTTTCCATTGAAATAAACTGAAATGCGATTAATCCGTTTCAGCCTCCCCCCCAAAAAAAGGATCTATTTTTATACTTTTTTAAGTAAGAAAAATAAGACTGTATTGTATATAAGCATAATATAATAGAATGTAATGAATTATGTGTTGTAATATTTTTAAATGTTTAGCTTTTTTATAAATAATATATTCTTTGGTGTAATAAATTTGGAAACTTAAATGTTTTTAGTGAGCATATCAAAATAAGCGTATCTGAAGCTCGCTCGTAACTTAAATAAACTCTTAAGTTGTGGTACTCGTAAGTCGAGGTAACATTGTATTTTTCTTTGGTGTAATAAATTTGGAAACTTAAATGTTTTAGTGAACTTATTAGATAAGCGAATCTGAAGCTTGCTCGTAACTCAAATTTTAGCTCACAACACAAAGCAAAAAATTGACCGAGTGACAGCTCGTAACTCGGAAAACTCGTAAGCTGGGAACTCGTAAATCAAAGTATCACAGTAATCTGTTTCTATTTCTTTGGAATATGATTTCTTTTCAAGACAAGCTTTTAGCGCGAACAATTTTGTTCTTTTTCAAGATGTTCATTTCTGGTCTTCCTTCTTTTTTTGTTGCTTTTTTTTTACTTTATTTGTTTGTTATTTTGTTGTTGTTTGTTTTGTGCGAGTGTGTAAGTGTGTGTGTAAGTATAAGTTGTGTGTCTGTGTCTGTGTGGTGTGTGTGTGTGTTAATTCTTTTATCTTTTTATCTATTTATTTATCTATTTATTTATTTATTTATTGCTAACGTACTTTATATATTAAGCAGTCAGAATGCCCACACGTTTTTCTTTTTTTTGCCCCCAGAGGACGACGTTATGTACATTGGGCAGACATATTAAGAAAATCAATGAGGCACGTGATTGCGGGGTTAACTCCTCAGCAGGGGCCCGGGCCAAGGGTCAAGTCGGTTATGGCGTGTTGTTATTACTGCCGGCGGAAGTTCTCGCTGCGAAACGCGGGGCGTCCAGCCAGACGCAGTCAGAATGGTACGACCCACGCTCGCACCACCACCACCGTAGACCCCCACACACTTTTACACATAGCAATTCGCACACTACGCATACACATAAATATCTACGTCTTTCACACAGAAGCAGACGTTTACACAATCATAACTACGTACGGTTCTGTCTTTTTACAGACACTTCCGTGTTTAGATTTCCCGCTAAAAAGGCTAGCCATAAAACACAGCCATTGCATATGATGACACATTAAACGTCCTCAGTCGATTTGAATGATTTCAAATGAATCAAAGAAAACGCGGAAGAAAAGAAAGAAAGAAAAAACGTTTGAACGAATAACACTGAGCCGACCTATCAAGATTTTAATATTAAAGAAACAGATTGGTTGGTTGGTTGGTTGGTTGGTTTTAGACACGCCAGCTCTTCTTTTTTTTCTTTTTTGGCGAGAAATTATATAGTTTCAAGTATCTGTTCCTATTTAATAATAATCATTGGTAAACAAATATAGTTTCAAATAGCTTGAATTCAGGGGCGGAAACTTTTGCTATAGTCTACAGGACAGATGTTAGTGGAATATGAAATGAAGTCCAATGTATATATTTTTAGTTTTTCAACTGGGATTAATACTTTTAATAAAAATCAAACTTTAAGGAAAACATAACTTAATATGTTAATTAATTCATAAGTCTTTTTTTTTTAAGTTGAAGGTCAGTATTCGTTGATGTTGTATAGATTTAAAATCGTTGCTTAGTGATTCAGTTATACGCTTTTTTTTACCTCAGCGTTGTTATTTTAAGGGAATTGAGATTATAAGCTTATGAAGACCTATAGTGAAATAAACTGAAAATTACTATTCGCTGGTAATTTTGCCGAGTATTCAACGATATTTCTATTCCAGAGTAAAATTTTTTTTTAAACTTAAAACACTCCACTTTTGCAGTTCTGGGGTGAAAATGAAGTTTCCTCATGTTTTCCTTGGAGTTTCATTTTTATTAAAAGTATTAATCTCATTTGAGAAATTAAAAATATATACATTGGACTTCATTTCATATTCCACTAACATCTGCCCGGTAGACAATGGTAAAAAATTACATCCCTGAATTCAAAGTCTACTCAAGTAACTAGTCTTGATACAAATAATTTCCAGTTATATTATTTTAAGCATTCCTATCTTCTATTTGTCTGCATCTTTTAGATGAGGCTTGATAATTTTATCATTTTGATTTTTCGGACTGTTATCTTCATCTTTATTGTTATATACACAACGTTTCGGCCAATGTGCCCTCCTGCCTTCTTTGGTTGTTTCTTGTCGAATTCGGGAACCTTCTCAAACGTGGGAACCTTCTATTCGAACTCGGAAATCTTGTTGAACTCGGGAGCCGTAATGGTTGTAATCGGAGCCTTCACCGAAGCGGGTAGACGAGGAAAATAGTCCGAAAAATCAAAATGATACATATTCCTATCTAATAATAATAATATAATAATAATAATAATAATAATAATAATAATAATAATTTTAAAACAGAATTGTTTGACCCATAGATAAATCTCCAAATATATACGGTAAAACACAATCAATTGAAAGAGGTAAATATTTCATATTTAGTTGTAATATGAATGTTTTAAGAACCAATGTATTGATGTAGTTCACAATTATTTAAAATTTTAGTTCAAACAAATTTATTTGACGCATTGATTGGATCCTTACAGATACAACCAATTCGGGTCAGAGTGAACCTAGGATTAATATCAACGGAGCGGTGTTTTCACGCTTCTAACAGTTCTAGAAGTGGAGCCTTACCACCACATGTTACGATTTTTGTGGCCATCTTTCGGCTTCAGCAAGAGCGCTGTCCAGTGGAGATCCTTGGTGTTAAGCAGAGTGCGATCCTTAATGAAGAATCCTTGCGTTTGATCCTTTGGTTGTTCCCTGGTGCTCCTCTGTCTGCCAGGTCGTTCGTCAATGAGTGCAAATGGTCGTCTGTCAATATCAGCCGATTAAGTAGTTAACCAACCACGTATTCGGGTTGTTTATTGGTTCAAGTTTAAACCACATGACCTCGTTTAGTCTATAAATTTAAATGGTGTATTCTCATAACCAAACTAATCCAGCACCACATGCAGTTTGATGTTCCATCCATTGCATTTTATTTTGGTGGGGCCTTATTTCTCAGCACAGGATGCAGTTGGTATATTCAAGGTCAAACTTACAGGGCAGTCAAACATCTACACATATATAAGGTGTGTCAAAAAAGTATCGAGTTTTTTGTACTCTCTGACACACCTTGTATTCTGAAAAAAACACTAATGAATGGAACGTTATTTTTTCAGAATACAAGGTGTGTCAAAAAGTACAAAAAATCTCGATACTTTTTGATACACCTTGTATTCTGAAAAAAAATAACGTTCCATCCTTTCTTCATTTCTATCTTGGTAAATACAGACTGTGGGTGTAGGTGAATACAGCTTTAAACTTGGTACTTTTTGACACACCTTGTATTCTGAAAAACAAATTAATGAATGGAAGGTTATTTTTATTTCAGAATACAAGGTGTGTCAAAAAGTATTCAGATTTTTTATACTTTTCGACACACCTTGTAGTCTGAAAAAAATTACGTTCCATTCATTCTTCATTTCTATCTTGGTAAATACAGCTTTAAACTTGGTACTTTTTTGACACACCTTGTATTCTGAAAAAAAAATTAATGAATGGAACGTTATTTTTTTTCAGAATACATTGTGTGTCAAAAGGTACAAAAAATCTCGATACTTTTTTGACACACCTTGTATAACGAGTAGTTGTTGTGTATTAATGTATGTATGTATGCTTGTATGGATGGATGGATGAAACTACGAAAATAAAAGAATTACCAACAAAGTAAATATACACATTCAGTTGGCGAGGGCCGGTATCGAACTTGTGGTTCCCCAGTTGGTCGCTCTACCGATTGAGCTATACCGGCCCTAATAGATAGATAGATAGATAGATAGATATGAACAGACTGAGATAGATAGGTGCATTTTTTAATATAAAGTTAATCCGCTGGTAATTTTCATGAGAGAGAGAGAGAGAGAGAGAGAAACGTTAATAATACTTAACAGGTGTTTCATGACTATTCAACAATGCAGATAAAAAAAATTTAAAAAACGCTGAAGTCATCAGTGACAGGGGGAGGGAGGGGGGGCGAATAATATTAGTGTCGGTTTTCTTTAACGTCTTCACTGGATTTCAAGGTTATTTAGGAAATGTCCCCGAGTACTTCCGACGTCTTAAAGGCGGATTCTCGGGGCCAAAAGCGGGGGTTTATTGGGTACGGGTGCGCCATGGAGCCGAATTTTCAATCGCCGAATGATCGCCCTCTTCCCAGGAAGGAGGAACCGGAAGTCTCAATTGTCGATGAGGCATCTTTATCCCAAATCGTAACATCCTCTCTTTCCATCCGGGATCGTGCTGTGGACCCACACTGTGAGTGTATGGAGCTTAACCATCTGATAAGGTGTGTGTGGGGGAGGGAGCTGATCACACCGTTTTTCACGGTTTTCAATTGACACTCAAAATCTTTACCGAATGCCTATCGCAAACATTGCGTCTGGTTGGGGGTGGGGGTTTAAGGCGATTTCAGTACTGTTGATGAGTTAATCCATTTTGCAGGTGCGCCGTTCTTTTTTAGGGAAGGGTGGTGTTTGCCCTCGCTGACAAGACAAACGAACCGGCAAACGGGAAGGAAAGGATGGGTAGACTGTGGGTGTAGGTAAAGGACCCTGTATCGTAATTGAGTATTTTTATAGGTAAATATTTAATCATTTAATATTACTTAATATTAATTAATATGGATATCTAATAATAATTTCCGAAAAATACTTGATTAGTGAGGTTAATACAGTCTCTAATTTCAATAACATGGATATGGTTAAAAAGTAGAAGAAGGAACCTGAAGAGAGAAACTGAATATCTTTTTAATAGCAACCTATAACAATCAATAATATCAAAGTAAAAATCCATAATACACAAAAGAATTGCAATGCAAATAGAGACATAACGGTTAATTATATTATAAAATAGGAGCCGGGTTAGCTCAGTCGGTAGAGCGTTCGGTTAGAAACCACAAGGTTCCTAGTTCGATACTGGTCCTCGCCAACTCAGCGTATGAGTAGCACAGGGGTTTGTGCGGTAAAGTAAGGAGCACCTCAGACGCCAAAACAATCTCCTTCGTCTAGCGCTATTGAAAAGGGGATATACTCCCTCCCTGACTGGCTGATACCGACTTTAGGCCGCCCCGACGACTTTACTTTTTACTTATATAATAAAAAATGCAGCAACTGGCACAAAAGGAACACAAGACTAGGTATGACTGATTGGGAAAGGTGGTCTACTGGGAATTGTGCAAGAAACTGAAATTTCACCATATTAACAAATGGTATATGCATAAATCAGAACCTGTTCTTGAGAAAGAAATGCATAAAATTCTCTATGATTTTGAGATACAAATTGTATGGTCGTATCAGTTGGAGATGGCACGGAATTCTGATGTAGTTAAATTATTCATAAGTTATAAAGACGCTAAACAATTTATTCTAGTATTATCATTTAATTTATTAATAACTAGTACAAAAAAAAAAACACCTTCCGGGCGATGTAAAAATAGATTTTTGATACATATTGCCTGAGGGGTGGGAGTAAAAAATTCAATATCAGCGAGTTTATACCCTAAGTAAATAAAAATCATCAAATTCATTAAAGTATTAAAAAATAAAACAATTTGAAATGTAAACTTTAAATATGTATTAAAATAAAACAAACTATATATAGATATATAATACCAGACATGTATTTATTAAAACTTGTTTTAAAAAACAATGAGGACTGTCTAATGTTGAATGTTCAAATTTTGAGTGTATTTATTCTATGTTATGACGATTTTGGGTAATGTGACGTAAGTAGTGACGTAGTTTTTGTTACAGACAAAAAACTGAAGCGAATCTCCATTAATAATAATAATAATAATAATAATAATAATACCTGGACCTTGCCAGAGAATTGAGAAAGCCGTGGAATATGAGGGTCAAAGTGATACCAATTGTAGTTGGTGCACTTGGGACGGTCACAAAAAGCTTGGAAAAAACTGGAGGAACTGGAAATCAGAGGTAGAATTGAGACCATCCAGACTACTGCATTGCTACAATCGGTCAGTATAATCAGATGAGACCTGGAACCCTGAGGAGACTTGTTGTCTCTCGGACTTGTTGTCACTCGGACCCCAGTGAAATACCACCAGCTAACGCTGATGTGAAAAACTCACATAATAATAAAAAACGCACCGGCAAAAAAATCGTAAGTGAGAAAGGATTGATATGAATAGTAAATTTGACCGAATGGTTAGTGTTGGTATTAGCCGGACAGCGAGGGAGTCTATCTCCTTTTCGCTAGCGCTAGACCAATGGAGAATTGTTTTTTCCTGAGGTGGAGGGCTACACCTACCATTAACTCGCTACTTTACAGCACATATCAGATTATCCAATCTGTGCTACTCATGCGCTGAGTTAGCGGGGCCTGGCATCGAACACGGAACCTCGCGATTCCTGGCCGAGTGCTCAACTGACTGAGCTAAACCGGGCCCTATAAATTCAGAAAAATACTTGATTAGTGAGGTTGATTCTGTCCCTAATTTTGTCCGTTCTCACTGTTCAGTGATTGATTGATTTTAAAGGCACGTCAACCCGTCTAGGTTTATTTTCTGCCTCAAGATTAGGGAATCGCTTTCATTGCACGTCTATATTTAAATTTTGAGTAATTTTTTGTTCGTTTTTTATTTTATTTTTTTATTTTTTGCGTTCAGCTATACGAAAATCAATGATAGATTTCAACGGCATATCATCCAGTCTGGGGTTATATTAGACCCAGGGGTAAGGAATCGCGTTCATTATACGTTTATATTTACATTTTTGTGTAGTTTTTTTCTTAAGAGTTTTTTTTTTTTGCGTACAGTTATAATTAAATCAATGATAGATTTCAACGGTATATCAACCTGTCTGGGTTATTTTAGGCCTAGCGGTTAGAAAATCGCGTTCATTGTACGTCTATATTTACATTTTTGTGTAGTTTTTTTCTTGATAGAACAAAGAAGTACTCCACATTTCACAGATCTCCGTTACTGAAGCCTCACCACCAGATGCAGTAAGTGTCGTACCTGGAACACCTCTTTGGGGAGTCTTACCCCTCTGCGGGAGATACAGTCAGCATATTCTAAGCCTCGTCGACAGGTCGAGCTCGGTTAGTGTATAGGTTTAAGTATACACCAATATCCAAATGATATGGTTTTGATTTGTGCAGACTAGGCGTTAGAACGAATTGACCAGACCATCTATATATTAATATTCGTGTTCCTTAAAGGTACAACCGTTATCATCTTGCAGCACTCTCTGGTTAAAATGAGACCATTCAAATCGCCCAAGATGAAATGCAAAAATGGAATTCCTGATTATCTGGTGTTGCTTATCAATCACAAAATTGCTCATTAACACAAAGAACGTGCTACACAGAAGAAGAAGAAGAAGAAGAAGAAGAAGAAGAAGAAGAAGAAGAAGAAGAAGAAGAAGAAGAAGAAGAAGAAGAAGAAGAAGAAGAAGAAATAAGGAAAGAGAGTAGGGGAAATATATAGAGAGGGAAATGTATAGAGATAACATAATGAAAAGATGAAAAAAATGAAAGAAAGAAAGAAAAAGAGTGAGAGAGAGACTTAAATTAAGATTATTATATTTTTTACACATTGAAGTATTTAGCAATAGCTCGTAAGTAAACATATCAAACGTTGTAATAATTAAATCAGCATACTGTGGTATATCCACAGGTTCTGATAGTTTCTATCTAATACTAATTATTTTCAAACAGAACTCTTTGACCCATAGATATCTCTCCAACAATGTACGTTTAAACACAGTAAGACTGCCCCGTCAAGGATTTGAACTCGAGTCACCATGTCCATTTCCTATGATGGTAACCATTACACCAAACACCTCCAATTCTTGCTAATAATATCAAAATGAACATTGATAATACGCAGAAGAATTACAAGTGTGGTGACGGGGAATAAACGGTTAATCCCATAATAAACGAATTCCGCAAATACAAGAGTAGACATGACTGGGTGGGATAGGTGATCCACTGGTAAGAATAAAGAGGTTAAAATTTCACCCTACTAACAAACCTAAACTTTACCTAGAAAAACGCGACTCTTAAAATTCTTTGGGGCGTTGAGATACAATCGGATAACATTATCCGGGTCAGAAGACTACCTACTTGTAATTATCAAGAAGAAAAAAATGTGTCATCTATTTTGTCATTCCAACGGACCAGCGAACAGTAGAGTAAAAATAAAAGAAAGCGAAAAGATAGACAAATACTTTGTTGTAGAGTAGCTAGCACCCCTTCAGCACCCTATCAGATGGACTGACTCATAGCCATAAAATAGCCTACGATTAAAGTAGATTAACTAGCTGAATAATATTCAGACTGACTTTGCTGCGTTGGCTATACCGAATTGATCCTCCTCTATTTAGTTTAAGTTTTGTCTTGTTCTTTTTTTTTGTACTTACTTGTTCTGTGTTTGTATGTATCCGTTTGGAATCGGATGGTGGTGCTTAATAAATGTATTAAGCATACCATTCTTCTGTGTATCTTTCCAGCTCGCGATACAGCATACTTGGATCTTGCTAGAGAGTTGAACAGGCCGTGAAACATGAAAGTAACTGTGATACTGATCGTAGTTGGTACTCTTGAAAAGGCTCCCTAAAAGAGATTGAATCGGGGAGGGGGCTGGATGTCGCAGGAGGAATGGAGATAATTCAGACTGTTAAGAAGAATACGTCCAGATAAAACTGGTATGAAAAATTCGCATCGAGTGAAAATAATATTTTTTTAGAAAAAACATTGATAGTAATCGAGCTGATCACCACCCTGTCAGTTCTGACTGTAGAATACACAGACTGCACCTCTTCATAGGGGTTACATCCCACCAAGTGGTCACCTGTTGTCTGTGGGTGGTGACCCATGATGCTGAAGGACGGAATCGTAGTGACTGTGCAGTCCATGTCATGCAACACTCCATTTTGGCCCTTACTTAGGCAAGATGGACAGTCAGATGCCTCCTCCGATCCCTTGACTGGTCAGGCCCAGCCCTAGCACCAGTATGATGGTCCCAACCCAACTCGGGTCGGCGAGTCCATTTCCTATGACTCTGACCATTAGACTACGCGCCTCTCTTTATCATATATATATTTACCAACCCCTCCGCACGAGTAGGATGTGACACAAGGTCAATTTCTTAAGCAGAGTTCAACAGGTTTGAATTCAGAGTTTTCCTTCTCCTAGACCGGTTACCTAACCAAGGTTAAAGAGCCCAATCTTCCCTACTATTTACCCATAGCAGGAGGGAGAGTAGAATCCATACCTTTCCCAAGGGTATTATCGCTAAGTGAAATGCAATTACCACGTCCAGGATTTGAACTCGGGCGACGAGTCCATTTCCTATGACTTTAACCATTACACCACGCGCTTTCTACTCTCTTTATCATATATGTGCTAGGATGCGGTATCTGGGGGGGGGGTTAGTGTCCTGGGTATGACGTTAAACTGCATCTACTGATGAAGTACCAGTTTTGGAACTCTGCGAAATGTGTGTTACACTTTTATGCTATTACTCCCAGGTCCACCTGACCCGGCGTGGTAGTTACTGTATAGGTTGAATAGATTTTTTTAAAAATGAGTATCAAAAATGTGTTTAAAAAAAAAAAGGAAAGAAGCTATACATAACATTTATTTTCTGCATGATGAAAACTTCGTAAATTAATGTCATTTTTTTTCAACACAAATAGGCTACAGTCCCAAGCCGATTATCGTTCAATTGTGTCGGATGTAAAAAGTGGCCGAATAAATTGTCCTTTATTATTAAAATGATATCACCCCAAAATTCCAATTTTTTTTTCGCGCATGTTTATTGTCGCAAGAATTAATAAAATAAGTTTTAAGTGATTAAAATACGTATAGAACGAAAATAGCTCCGAATTCAATTAGCCAATGAGATTACAGATTTTATCTGGAATGTAAACATCAGCAGGTGTTCTGTGTTTATGAAATAAAAAAATGACCCTCAAAACACCCCCCAAAAATTCCTAATAATATGCTTTAGTAACTCAAGCAAACAATAATAATGCTTTAGTAACTAAAGTAAACAATTTTTTTTCTTCAGGAAAAATTTCAAAATATAATTTTCAATTAAAGAACTGGCTTTTTAGAAAAATTTTTTTTATTTTTTAATGAACTAAAAAGCGTAAGACTTTAGCCCCCCTACAGAATATAATTTACCAAAAATCAGGGAATTATCGGATTTTAATGAAACTCTCAGTGTTTATTTATCAATGAACGATCTTTATAATGCATTATTTATTTTATTTCAAAATTTTCTCATTTTTTTTCAGGTCACTTAATTTTGACCCCACCTTATGTTGGGGGCATTTTCGATACTAATTACAGTATAAATAAAGAGATAAAAGACCGAACTTATGAATAGAAACAACAAAAATTTACGCGATATGCGAAATACTATTATTTTTTTTATTTTTTCTAAAAAGCAAATTCGCTTATTACTCATTTTATTTACGTGACTTGTTGTCACATGTTGCGAAATACTATTTTTTTTTTCTAAAAAGCAAATTCGCTTATTACTTATTTTATTTACGTGACTTGTTGTCACATGATGCGAAATACTATTATTTTTTCTAAAAAGCAAATTCGCTTATTACTTTTTATTTACGTGATTTGTTGTCACATGATGAGTCCACGTTTTCTTAGAAAATTTTATGCTTTTTGGAAGGTAAAATGCACATAAAACATTTTTTGTCGCTAACAACTGTTGCTTCTTCTTCGCTGGAGGTGGCCATTTTTTACTTATTCGTATTCCGAACACACGATTCTCATTCGCTTATTCCGTTTTCGGAGCTACTCCATTTTGATTCGTATATTTTACAAAGTAGTCCGTTTAAATTTTACTTTTCGCATAATATCAAGATATGCCACCGATTGCGAAAACTTTTTATTAGCCTTTTTTGATTTTTAATTAATAATTACGCTAAAATTATTACCGCTAATTGTAGAGCATCGTAACTCGAAAACTAAGCCCTTTTTGACACCTGGGACTGTAGCCTAAAACTCCGTGTATTCTTCTAGAGATTTCAGTTATTTTGAAAAAGATTATATCAGTATTATCTACGTTATTCGGACTGTTGTCCCCATCTTCATTGTTATATGTGCAACCTTTCGGCCGACATGCCCTCCGGCCTTCTTCAGGTATTTCTTGTCGGACTCGGGAACCATGGCTAGGTAACCAGTCTAGGAGAAGAAAAACTCTGAATTCAAACCTGTTAAACTCCGCGTAAGAAATTGACCTTGTGTCGCATCCTGCTCGTGCGGAGGGGTGGGTAAATATATATATATATATCATTTCTTCATTTATCAGAATTAGTTCAGACATCCTCCCAATTTAGTAGCTCATTCGGTAGAGCGTACGGCTAGAAACCACAAGGTACCTAGTTCGATACCGGCCCTCGCCAACTGTATGAGTAGCACAGTGATATGTGTGGTAAAGTAAGGGGCCGATGGTAGGTGTGGCGCTCCACATCAGACGCCAAAAAAATCTCCTTCGTCTAGCGCTAGTGAAAAGGGGGATAGACTCCCTCGCTGATTGGCTGATACCGACTTTAGGCCAACCCGACGACTTTACTTAGTATTATTATTGGTTGGTTTGTTGGCTGGTTTTATGGCATGTCAAACTGTAATGGGTTGTTTTTAACCGATTGATTGATTGATTTTAATAACATGTCAACTTGTCACGGGCTGATTCATATCTAGATGTTTGGAAATTGCGCACGTTGTATTTTCATGTTTACATTTTATTCTGTAGTTGGTTCATGAGATTGGCACGTAGAATTTGCATTTTTGATGTCAACAAACTTGAGTTTATTTCTATGCTTGGCGGTTAGGGAATCGCATTCATTTTACGTTTAGTGTAAACTCGTAATTACACTTTTTGGTATTTAGCCAATCCCTCCGCCAAGGACACGATATAACACAAGGTCAATTTTAAGCGGGGTAAACTTTTATATAAATCTTCTGAGTCCGGTATCATTTAAGTTATTAATTATAACACAACGGGCAAGTCATCTGTGTTTCTTAAATATTAGTCTGTTAGAACACTTACATTCACCATTTATGTTTAAAAAAGACCATATTTTATATATTATATATATATATATATTATATATATATATATATATATAAATGTTTTTTTATAGTATCTTTGAAGCATTGTGCGTATGTGTAATATAAATATTTTTGAAGGCAATTTACAATGCAATATGTGCTGAAAATTATTTAAAAAATTTTTTACAACATCGCCGTGGGATAAGTACTATAAAAACAGCACCTAGTACTTTTAATAACTCTGATGATGGGATTTTATTTCCGAAAATATTTAGAATTAAAAAAAAAAAAGTTTGATAAATATAATTTTCAACACATATTGCATTGTAAATTGCCTTCAAAAATATTATATATATTAAATATATATATAATATATATATATATATATATATATATATATATATATATATTATTATTATTATTATTATTATTATTATTATAGTGTGTACAGAAATAACCTACTCGAGTTTCCCCATTAGGATCTTCAGGGTTCAAACCACTGAATTAATCAAGATATTGATTAATTCAGTGGATTTAACCCTGAAGATCATTATGGTGAAACTCGAGTAGGTTACTTCTGTACACACTATAATAATGAATCCGCTCTACTTAAGTATTGAGCACTTTATATTTGTTATAACGCTGACTTATCCGAATAAAACTTATACCAACCAAATATTGAGACCAATCCAATATTTTTACCGGTAAGTCATTTCTTTTACACACACACACACACACACATATATAATATATATTATATATATATATATATAGACATAGAGACAGATACATAGAATATACTAATCTTATTAGTGAACCTTTGCGTAGAAAAAAAAAACGCAAATTATCTGTTAGTAAAAATATACTACCAAACTTCACCTAGAGAATAAAAGAAAAGACCAAGAAGGTCACACCAACCGAAAATAATCGATTAACACTTGGCCAAAAGAAAAAAGATTATATATAAAAGATTCTTGCCCTGATGAGCTACTAGGTGAAACTATTAGTAAGTATATCTGACTCATTAGGATTAACTTTATATATATATATATATATATATATATATATATATATTATATATATACATTATATATATTATTATTATTATTATTTCATTATTATTATAATGGTACACAGTAATAACCTACTCGAGTTTCACCATAAGGATCTTCAGGGTTAAATCCACTGACTTAATCAAGATATTGAAATTATATATATATATATATATATATAATATATATATGTGTGTGTGTGTGTGTGTGTGTGTGTTGTGTGTGTGTGTGTGTGGAGAAAAGTAGACAAACACGGGATGTGTTCATGCCTATCAATCCATCTGACTTATCTGTCTTTGATATGTTATTCTCTATCTGTGTGTCTGTTCATTTATTTTTGATCATTCTGTCCATCTATCTATCTATTTTTATTCTGTTAGTATCTATCTTTCTGTGTATCTGTCTATGTATTTAACTTGAATGTGTGTCTGGTATGCTTGTGTGATTTTTTTATAGAGAATAACATATCAAAGACAGATAAGTCAGATAGATTGATAGACATGAACACATTCAAACTGAATAGATAGATAGACATACAGATAGATATTAACAGACAAAAAAAACTCACACATATACAACTAATGACAAATCCAGTTCCCCAAGACACATATATAATCAAAAAAAGCAATTAAAACAGACACACGCACATACACATACATATTAACTTGACAAATCCTTAGAATCAAACATTCTGGTCTAACACCTGCATCACCATTCGAACACTCCCCATCTAGAGAGAACAAAATCCACTACCCACCCTCAACCACCCTTGCCCCTACTGACAACCTACTGTTTTCACCATTTTGAGAATGTCTATAATTGAAGCAAGAACTATATTCAAGTCCTGAAGAAGGTATAATAGACCGAAACGTTACATCGTCGACAATAAACACCCAGTTTCCATAACATCCCGTGTTTGTCTACTTTTCTCCACATATTGTCGGATTAACCTCCTCATATTTCTCCCGCCCTGTCGGCTGGGGCGTTAGAATGCACCGACTGCACCTCTACAGAGGGGTAAGACTCCCCCAATGGGGCCACCTGTTGGCCGTGGGTGGCGAGCCATGATGCTTAAGGATAGAGCCCAGGTGGATGAGTAGTTCATGACATGCAATACTCCACTTTGGCCCTATCTTGGGCTAGACGGGCGGTCGGAGAGGCCCCCTCCGATCAATCGGCTGGTCACGTCAAGCCCTAGCACCTATATGATTTTCCCAACACTATTGCCCTTATGGCAAGCCCCAACCCCTTTTTATCATATGGGTGCTATAAGGCGGTGGCTGCAGGTCTACATGTCCTGGGAATGACGTTAAATTCTATCTGATGGTGAGGTTCCAGTTTTGGAGGTTTGGGTAATATGGAGCACCCCTTCATCACTATTTCTCCCTGGTCCACTCTGACCCGGAGTGGTAGTACCTGTTAGGGTCCCATCTATGGGTTAAATAGAAAAATGTATTTATAAAAAAATTGTATTATCCATTAAGAATTGATTTATTTCAAAACTTTATCGGCATTAAATGACCCACTGAGGTTGATATGCTGTAAAACAAAACAAAACAAAAAAATCATATTTCTCCCATATATATATATATATATATATATATATATATATATATATATATATATATATAAGTGTTAGTTCCGTACATATGGATAAATGTATTCTTATTAGAGAGTTATATTCTTGCTAATTCTAAAGAATCAGAAAACAGGTAGAATCGAATAATGAAGGAACAGGAACGCTGGAATGTCCACATTTGTGAATGATTGCCGGAAACCAGAGAAGGATGTTAAGAAATTTCGCCCTTCTAGATTTCAGCCATTAGGAAGTGGGGTGGGGTGAAAACCTGTCGAGTCGTGTTTTCTCACACAACAAACATAGAAAAATAATGTTATAATGATGTGATATGACCGGTTTTATAGAGGTTGGCTGCTGTCATCTAGTTGTTAACCGGGACCCGAACAGGTGGCACTACGGTATCTAACTAGAAGGGCGGATGCGTGGATGTTGTTATGGGCGGCTGGGTTCTCTCTCTCTCCCTCTCTCTCTCTCTCTCTCTCTCTCTCTCTCTCTCTCTCTTCTTTTTTTTTTTTTCTTTTTTTCTTCTCCTCTTTCTTTCTTTCTTTCTTCTTTGTCTTCCCTCTTTCTTTCTTTCTTTTTGGCTTTCAATTATACTCTCTCTCTCTTTCTCTCTCTCTCTCTCTCTCTCTCTCTCTCTCTCTCTCTCTCTCTTCTTTCTTTTTTCTTCCCCTCTTTCTTTCTTTCTTTCGTTTTCTCACCCTCTTTCTTTCTTTCTTTCACTTTCCCTCTTTCTTTCTTTCTTTTTTTTTTGGCTTTCAATTATATTTTCTCTCTCTCTCTCTCTCTCTCTCTCTTCTCTCTCTCTCTCTGTCTCTCTCTCTCTCTCTCTCTTTGCCTCTTTTTTCTTTCTTTTTATCCCCCTCTTTCTTTCTTTCGTTTTCTTCTCTTTCTTTCTTTCTTTCTCTTTCCCTCTTTCTTTCTTTCTTTCTTTCTTCTTTGGCTTTCAATTATTCTCTCTCTCTCTCTCTCTCTCTCTCTCTCTCTCTCTCTCTCTCTCTCTTCTTCTCTCTGCCTCTTTTTCTTTCTTTTTTCTTCCCCTCTTTCTTTCTTTCTTTCTTTCTCTTTCCCCTTCTTTCTTTCTTTCTCTTTTTTGGCTTTCAATTATATTCTTCAATTTTCCCGACTAGCTTTTTTTTCTTTTCCTTCTTTTCCATCCCCTTTTTCTTTCTTTCTTTTTCTCTTTTTTTCGTTCGATTTCTCTTCTCACTCTCAATCCTTCTTTATCTTTTTTTTTCTCTTTACTCCCTCCCTCTACCTTTGTACTCGCTTTCTTTCTTTACTTATTTCATTATTTCATTCAATCAAATTCTAAAAGATTAT
>CM042138.1:26205608-26230608 GCA_023376005.1 Doryteuthis pealeii | reverse complement strand
CACGCGTGTATTCATTCCTTGGTTCTTGTTTCTGTATTGTTATTAATTTAATTCTAATAATAAATAATAGCTAGTAAAAGCAGTTAAAATTTAATTCTAATTATATTATAGGGGTTAAATATTAATTCATTGTTTTTTATTGTTCTTTTTTTTGTATTTATTCAATTTAAAAATCAATAACTATTTAAGAAAAAAAATGATAATTTATTCAGCTAAATTTAATATTGTAGTTCTAATAATATTTTAGTGACTGACCCAACCTATGTCTACAATTGCAGATTGATTCAAATCTATTATTTAAAAGATTTTTCTTACCTGGGAATTTAATTATAGTTAACTTTTCTTGTATACAAAATAGCATGGATTATTTAGAGATCTCCACACATTTGATTTTTGTAGGATATTCCATTCATTAATTGAGGTTATGTTCTGATCTTTTAAGTCCCAAATATATCTAGATAGAGTTGTTGCGCTTCTAAGCTTAATATCAGTAAATGAGTGATTATGGTGTGTAGATCTAGTTTTGAACTCCGGCTTTGTGCATCCCACGTAAAATTTCGTTATATTTGGCTTTTGGGTAGATGTTACTGAAGCCTGGTAAATGACGCTTTTAGTCAAACATCTTCCCTTCGTGGGGCACATCGTAGGTCTTCGACAGTTGTATTGTTTTTGTTTATCTTGATTATTATTTCTATTTTGTGTGCTGTTATTCATTGTATTTCTTAATAATCCTTTCTATATTATCTGTGCAAGAGAAACTGATTTTTAAATTGTTCTTGTTAGAATTTTATGTAATATGTGGTTGTCTAGAAAGTATTTGATAACTAAATTTAAAATATATTATATATAAATATATTCATATATGTAATAATTATACTGTATCTCTTAACACCCTGTTGAGAATTTTCTCAGTCCAGAGCCCCATTCCTATAAGGATTTATCAAAAATGGCTAAAAATGGCCTTTTCATTTAAAGCTACCTGTTATTTCACTTAAATCAAAGACTTCTAAATATGTTTAATATTACATTTAAACAAAGGCTATCGTTTGGGGTGGATTAGGAAAATTAATGTGACTTCTGGCCGGGTGGAATGAGGCGTTATAGGACATTAAGAGTTATATACACAATATATATTTGCGTACCTTGCAATACAGTTGAATAAATGGGTTCATGTAGTGATGCAAGGTGTGCAAACATGTTTAAATAAAGTATACTTAATACATATATGAACAGATATATTTATCGTCACTCTGTTATTCTGATGACTTGCACTGAATTGAGTAAACCAGGGTTGCATAGTTCGGACAGCAACTACTGGTACCAGCCTCAAGAACGGTTCCAAAATTGTCATCATTCATAGTGGAAATGAAAAAAAGATTTTACCTATTTTGTTTTTTACTTATCAGTTGAATGGGAGTTGGACCAGATGATTCTTCTATTATTTACCAAGTTTAATTAATCAGAATCCTTCACTAATATTTAAGACTGAGTGAAGGATTCTAATTAATTAGCATTTCATAGTTGTCTAGACGTGATATTTGGATTGAAAATGATGTTCAGTGCGAACCCTACAAAATTTTCATTCAGTTACAAATAGGACGGGGAATTGTTTAATTCTTTACTTAGAGAATTTAAAAAATTAACTTAAAAAAATCTCACTGAAGTGTTTTTTTTTTTTTAATGGGTTGAGTTTACATACGATGAAAAATTTAATGTTGGGAATGTGCACAATAATCACATGGTATTTTTGACTCGACAAAAAAAGAAAAAAGGCTATCTAGTAAGTATCTTTAACAGACATTTTTGATCCACGGAAGAATTTTTATTTTTATTTTATTTTTTTAATGGAAATCAAGAGGATTTAGAATTAAGGAAGTTAAATTAAAGGAAAAATTTGAAAAGTGTTCTAGGCTAGCTTTTTAGTGTTAGAAATGTAACTTTTTAAAATTTATTTTAATGTGTTTTGGGTATTAGTAAATGATGGTTTGTTTTCTTTTAATTACAAAAATAAGTATAGATAAAGTTTTGAAATAAATCAATTCTTAATGGATAATACAATTTTTTTATAAATAGATTTTTCTATTTAACCCATAGATGGATCTTCTATTTCTCGTTCTTATTTTGTTCTTATCTTGTGGATCGCTTTTATGCACATTGTTAAATTTAAGTTTGTTTTTCGTGTATCTGATATCATGTATGGGGACTTTGGCCCCTATTTACGTGCATGTGGAATTGGATATATTAAAATAATTAAGTTTTCTGAAACAAGTAATTTTACAATTATATAAGTTAAGTTTAGAAATATGTAAACAAAAGAGAATCGAATAAATATTAGTTTAGAAATATTTTAAATAGCAACAATAGAAACAATGGTTTAAATTCCATTGAAAATATGTACGCCATCGGAATGTTACAAAATCATCCGATATTTACGTCATTAGAAAACAGCTGACATTTGAAAATTCCTATATTAAATTTAACTTAATGATCACGTAGACAATGACAAAAGAAAATTATAAAAAGGCCCATAGAGCTGAAAAACTACAGTGGGGAGCTTACGCTCTTCCCGACTCGACAGAGTTGGAGCTGATGTTCCTAACTCGACAGTGGGAACGGACGCTCTTCCCAACTCGACACAATGGGGAGAAGACGCTGTCCAAAAACATAAAATACGACTCAACAGGTCCGTCTATTTTTTCGTTTCATATTTTCTCTCTATCCTACTCAATACGACACAAGTTTCAATCCCAGACATTGTTTTATCAAAACTGCTACAATTTGACATATCCAATCACACAAATATAAACAATACATGAGCACTTTACAAACAAAACTACGTACAGACACATACAGTCTGCAACAACGCTGAAAGAACAATTGAATATACCAATTGTAAATTAATGTATATAAAGTTTGTTTCTTTTATCAATTTTGTCTTCTTTTGTTTTCTATGGAAACTACATTTCCGTAGTCTTATACATTTAAATTGTGGGGATCAAAACTCGGATCCTCTTCACACATTCAAACACCGAGCTAACTCGGCCCCTGCACATGTAATGCTTTATTATATGAATTGCTAGAATTATAGAAAATTTGTTCATTTGAGGAATTTTTGCTAAGTCTACATTCTATTGAGTATGGTATTTTCATAATTATTGAAGGTGGATGGTTAGATTTTGGGTTTACATATAAAGGATTTGCATTGGGTTTCATGAATGGTTCAAATTTACCGGTTATAAGGCTGAACGTAACATCCAGGAAATTTACGATCTACACGTAGAATTTCCACGAAACGAAACAAAAATCAAAAGGAGCTATTCAATCCAGAAACGATGATTTGCAATTTCATTACATATAAATCCTACTGTTGTCTTTGCAATAAATAATACAAAAAGAAAAGTGACAAAAACATGACTTGGAAAAAAGTTGGGCCGGAAATTCGCCTGACACTGGCTCGCTAAAACATAGCGTAAATTAGGGCAGGAGGCCTGGACGACATAAGATCAAAATATCTTCCATAATTCATAATTTCAATATCAAAATAAAACAAATATGTAACTTCTTTTTTTTTTTTCAATTCATTTTAATTTTACGTTGAGCATTTAAGCGACGCAAGACCATTTGGTATGTTTCATTTTTAAAATTGGGTGAAATAAAATGGGACAAATAAGAAATCTGGGATTAAGCGACACCAGATAATCTGTATTCACATTTTTGCATTGCCTCTTGGACGATTTGGGTGGTCTCATTTTTAACCAGAAGGTGTTGCAGGATGATAACGAGCGCATGATTTAGGAACAATATATAGATTGTAACCAGCTAGTGGCCTTGTGCCAGACTAACCAAATATTAATAATGAAATAGAGAAGATTGTGAATTTGTATATGTCGTTCTTTTCTTTTTTTTAGTTTTTTTTTTAGTTTTTTGAACCTGAAACTGAACCTGAAACTGCAGCGTCGACCTCGTGACTGTCAGTCTATTAATCTACCAACTAACTATATACCTGCGAGAGTTTTTCATTTTTGTGTTTTGATGTTATTTCTCATTGATTTTCTGTAACATTTACAATCAGTAAACCTGATCGCTATCCGCTCTCCCCCCCCCCGCTATCCGGCTGAGCCAACCGCTCCCTCCGATCACCACCACCACCCCCGTCTCATATATCGAGGAGAATTTTTCAGAAGTAAATGAATAAGAAATAAACATCTTTTGTTCCAATGTTTCTGTACAAATTTTGCTGTAGTTATTTATTATCATTTCATATCTCTCTCTCTCTCTCTCTCTCTCTCTCTCTCTCTCTCTCTCTCTCTCTCTCTCTCTCTCTCTTGTTTCAAAAATTCTAACCCAGTTTTAAAATGCCATCGATCTGTTGGGGGGGGGCGGTAGAAGCGAAAGCGACCCAACCTCACATCATGTCGAACTTTTCACTCGCTTGTCTTATCTACATAAAATCTGTACTTTGCCAAAATTCGAATCTTCAACTTGAACTAAAACTCCCGAGCGTAATACCATATTCGAGATAAAATATCGAAAACGAGCAAATGCCCTGAATAATGAATGAATATCTTTTCACCTGCAATATTGTTAAGGGAGGTAATTCGTAACAAATACGACATTGTAATCTGTGTCCAAACGAAGCCGCTCTGCAGAAGGAAGAATCTTGTTCAACATCAATAACAGTTTGCACAAAGAAATCGGCTAGAAAAAAAAAAGAAAGAAAGAAAAGAAAAGAAATAAGAAAGAAAGAAAGAAAGAAAGAAAGAAAGAAAGAAAGAAAGATCACAAACCGGATATCTAATAATTTTAAGTTTCAAGTATTTTACATTAAACCGGCACACCATTTTTAGTGTATAAAAAATGAGTGCCCATCAAGAATGAATAAAACAAAAACGTCTTCGGCATAAAATAATCCAATGGGATTGACATGCCGTAAAAACCAACCAACCAATCAACGCGTGTTGGTATACTGGCAGACCATTTATTCTTAGTTCAAGTCTCACTGGGGATCCCATACATCTGACTTTCAAGCCCTAGCACCTATATGATTTTACCAACCCTATTGCCATTATGGCAAGCCCCAACCCCTTTTTATCATATGGGTGCTAGAAGGCGGTGGCTGGGGGTCTACATGTCCTGGGAATGACGGTAAACTCTATCTGATGGTGAGGTTCCAATTCTGGAGGTTTGGGGAATGTGGAGCACCCCTTCATCACCATTGCTCCCTGGTCTACTCTGACCCGGAGTGGTAGTACCTGTTAGGGACCCATCTATGTTTTAAATAGAAAAATGTATTTATAAACAAAATTGTATTATCCATTAAGAATTGATTTATTTCAAAACTTTATCGGCATTAAATGACCCACTGAGGTTGATATGCCGTAAAACAAAACAAACCAAACATCTGACTTTGTGCAACAGTTAAGTGAGTAAATAACTATTTACCAAAAGAGGAGATGATTCGTGGGCCCATTGGGTACAATTTGTAGAAGCATTCTATGATGAAATTTATGTTTATGTTTAGAATTTCCACCATATGGATTCACACAGTGCTGATCTTTTTTGAGAACGAGGAATATAAAAAAATGTATGATATTTGCCAGACTTGGTAATCGAATGGAAACTCCTGGTGCTTGTCTTAACACCTTCCATAGAGATAACGATAAAAAAAAGTGACAGTATATATTGCCGTGGTTCCACTCAGCAAGAACAACTCATCAAATAACTAGAAACATTATGAGTACACAATTCGAACTTCAAGTAAGTATTTAGATTTTCCTGGTGATACTGCGTTTATATTGCCGTGGTTCCACTCAGCAAGAACAACTCATCAAATAACTAGAAACGTTATCAGTACACAATTTGAAATTCAAGTAAGTATTATTAGATTTTCCTGAAACCATATGGCTTTAAGTAACCATTCCTATTTCAAATTACCTATTATATATAAACTGTCGGTTTATTGTGCAACAGAATTTGAAAAGTGACAGTATAGCTTTCATGGATAAAACAAATTAATAAAAACATAAAACAAAATAAAAAGCAAATAAAAGACAAAAGAAATAATACAAATAGATAATAATAAAAATGAATAGCGTGAAAACAAGAATATATAAAGGATAAAAGATAAAAAAAATATATAGAAAAATATTTGTTATTAATCTATACTAGCAAAATAAAAACGCCCCTCGGGCGATATAAATATGATATTTTGAAAGATATTGCCTGAGTGAGTGGGAGTTAAAAATTCAATGTCAGAGAGTTTGTACCATAAGTAAGTACAATCATCAAATTTATTAAAATTATTAAAATTTATTAATTATTACCCCGGATATATTATTTAAACACTTTTCACTTGTCACTAGCACCGTCTTGCTTGGAGGTCAGACTACAATCTATGTCTCAGGCGACACTGCGTTTATATTGCCGTGGTTCGTGTCTGATTGGGTGGGCATGAATAATTAGTCATGTGAATAGACAAGTCTCCTCTCGCGAACATCTTTTTTGTCACGAGAGGCAAGCATTTTTTTCTGCAGTAACGGAAAACATATGTTAAAGATTATAAGACAGGGATACTACATAAACATGATTTTAAACGATATAAAATACTAGATGAGGTACCCAGCATTGGTTGGGAAAGAAAGATGGTATGAGATTATGTGTCAAACATGTTAAAGATTATAAGACACGGATACTACGTAAACATGATATAAAACGGTATAAAATACTAGCTGAAGTACCCAGCATTGGTTGGGAAAGAAAGATGGTATGAGATTATGTGTCAAACATGTTAAAGATTATAAGACACGGATACTACGTAAACATGATATAAAACGGTATAAAATACTAGCTGAAGTACCCAGCATTGGTTGGGAAAGAAAGATGGTATGAGATTATGTGTCAAACATGTTAAAGATTATAAGACACGGATACTACGTAAACATGATTTTAAACGATATAAAATACTAGCTGAAGTACCCAGCATTGGTTGGGAAAGAAAGATGGTATGAGATTATGTGTCAAACATGTTAAAGATTATAAGACACGGATACTACGTAAACATGATATAAAACGATATAAAATACTAGCTGAGGTACCCAGTATTGTTTAGGAAAGAAAGATGAGACTAAATATTTTATGAAATAATTCTGATAAATATCTTATATTCTATCAATGCAGAAATATGATGCAAAATCCTTATTATCAATTTATGAAATTATATATGATACTAGCTGAGGTACCCAGCATTGGGTGGGAAAGAAAGATGAGGCAAAATATTCTTCTCTGGCGATCTTGGCAATACCACACCTAAAGCATGGACCTACACGCTTCGCTCCACGAGGTAAATCTCTTCTCTCGCTAGTGACATTCTCACAAGATTACGCCGAATAGATTCGTAAAGTTGTCCCCTGAAGTCCAGAATTCACTATCATCGTATAATCAATGGGCTGCCTTGACTATAACGGAAGCAAATTTTGTTTGACTAAAAAACTGGTATTGTTGCTAGTTGATAGCATCAATGAAAGAATCATGATTTACTCCACCGTCACATTTAACAGAGTCTAGTATTATTAGGATTATTCGGACTACTATCCTCATCTTTATTGTTATATGTACAACGTTTCGACCGATGTATCCTCCGGCCTTCTTCAGGTATTTCTTGTCTGACTCGGGAGCCTTTTCGAACTTCTTTTCGATCTCGGGAAACTTCTTGTCGTAATTAGGAGCCATCACGATACTTGAAACCTAACCCTTTATTCAATCCACGGGGGTGTCCTGTTTTCATTCCGCTAACCATAGCTAGGCACAGGTGTTAAGCTGTGTTGAATATTATTCTACGTTACTCTTGCACTTGAACATTATTTAACCAGCAGCCTAAAGATAACTGTCACTTAGAACTGTCTTAGCCCAACGCCTGTATCCACTACCCTATGCGTCCAATTGAAGGTTTCCAAGTTTATGTAGACTCCCGAGTCCGACAAGAAATACTTGAAGATGGCCGAAGTGCACATTGGCTGAAACGTTGTTCAGATAACAATAAAGATGAGGACAATAGTCCTAATAATCCTAGTGATACTAATTATTAAGCCTCATCTAAAAATAAATCCGAGAAATTAACAGAAATTTGTTGTGTATTTTTTTATGTATATTGAATTACAATTACAAATTATGACACTGCGTACGGCTGAATCAATCCTTCTCATAAACCTTAAAAATATTTCACATACAAAAAACGTTATTTGTTAACATCGTGGAAAAAAGACAAAATAAGAACAGCATTATATAGACGTTTACTTACAAGATTTGTTCAGTCCTGTCGGCTGGGGCTTTAGAATACACCGACTGCACCTCTACAGAGAGGTAAGACCCCCCAATGGGGCAACCTGTTGGTCGAGGGTGGCAACCCATGATGCTTAAGGAAGGAATCCTAGTGGCTGGGCAGTCCATGACATGCAACACTCTGCTTTGGCTTTTACTTAGGCTAGACGGGCAGTCGGAGAGGCTCCCTCTGACCAATCGGCTGGTCACGTCAAGCCCTATCACTTATATGGCAATAGGGTTAGGATAATAGGGTTTATATTTTATCATATATGTGCTAGAGGGCGGTGGCTGCGGGACTTCATGTCTTAGGTATGACGTCAAACTCTCTGATGGTGAGGTTCTTTTTTTGGAGGGTTGGAGAATGTGGAGCACCCTTCATCACCATTGCTCTCAGGTCCACTCTGGCCCGGAGTGGTAGTACCTGTTAGGGTCCCATCTAAGGGTTAAACAGAAAAATGTGTTTATAAAAAAAATTAAATACCCATCAAGAATGAATTTATTTCAAAACTTTGTTGGCATTAAATGACCCACCGAGGTTGATATACCATTAAAAAAAAAAACAAAGCGAGATTGCTAACAGTAGGTTTCTTTAATAATGAAAGTTAGAATTTCTCTATGTAAACACAGAGCGTGTAAAAAGCTGTATGTCCTGGGTATGACGTTAGACTATATGGTGAGGTTCCACTTCTGGAGTTCTGGGGGATGTGGATCACCCCTTCATCACCAATTCTCCCAGGTCCACTGTGACCCGGATTGGTAGTTAGGGTCCCATTTATAGATTAAATAGAAAAATGTTTTCATAAAAAAATTAAGTATCCATTAAGAATGAATTTATTTCAAAACTTTGTCGGCATTAAATGACCCACAGAGGTTGATATGTCGTAAAAAAAAGCTGTTTTTTTTAAATAATGCACTCACAAACACATCTACACAAACATACAGAGTTTATTATTTGTCACATACCCCACTTGTATGGACTGGGCACAAGGCCTCGTTTTAATGTGGGCCCACCCACAAGCCGAAGCTCATGGGTGGGAAAGAACAAAAATTGCGTCGATCCCTTCGGCATTCCCCCACAAGGGGGGTGCCTCAGGAATCGACGCTATTATTGAACTCTTGACGAGTCCAGCGGCCGAAGCTCGCTGGACCCCCGGCGTTAACAGGAAAACCGAGTGTGCAATGATTTCATTAAAAACAAAGATACATAAACACACAGAGACTTACAACAAGATTCGTAAAGTTGTCCACTTAAGTTCACTGTCATCGTATCATCGATGGACTGCCTTGACTATTTCTTCCATGTATAACGGAAGCAATTTTTGATTGACTAAAAAGACTGGTACCGTTGCTAGGCGATAACACCAATGAAAGAATCATGATTTGCTCGTCACCAAATATCTGTATGTTTCCTGGACGAGTTGGGATGGTGTAAGAAAAGAGGAAAGAAACTTAAATTAAATGTGTAAAATCCTTTTATATGTGTGAAGATTTGTCATTGTGAATTTCCAACAAAATGCGATCTGCTCGCTAAAATCTAATCTGCTTTCGATTATTGTCATAACTTGATTTGACAAACGGGAATTAGCTGCGAAAAGATGGCGGAAAAGACAAAATAAAACAAGAAACAAAAATGTTTATAATAAAACACTGATAGCAGATTGAATGAGCTAGCAAAAGAAATTAATTGTGTTGTGCATTTTGATGGGATTATTTTTTTGTGTTGTTGCTTTCTTCACTTTCTCTATTTATTTATTTATTTTTATTTTTTATTCTATGTTCATTTTTTTTCTACATTGAATAGGCAATTAATAATACAGATAATTAAAGACGAATGTTTCAGCTTGGAGAACATTACCAATGATTGCCAAGAAGACAAATACTTTCTTCTTCTTCTTCTCGGAATTTTTTAGATGAGGCTTGATAATTAGTATTATTTGAGTTATTCGGACTATTGGCCTCATCTTCAATGTTATCTGTACAACGTTTCGGCCAATGTGCCCTCCGGCCTTCTTCAGGTATTTCTTGTCGGACTCGGGAACTTTCTCAGACTCTAGAACCTTCTTTTCGGACTCGGGAACCTTCTATTCGAACTCGAGAACCTTCTTGTCGTAATCGGGAGCCTTTTTCTCGTAATCAGGAGCCATCACGGAACTTTGAACATAATCCTTTATTCAGTCCACAGAGGTATCCTGTTCTCATTCCACTAACCATATCTGGGGTACAGGTGTTAAGCGGTGTTAATTATTATTCTATGTTACTGCCGCCCCTGACCAGGATTAAACCTGCCGTCTAGAGATAACTGCCCCTTAGAACTGTCATAACCTAACTTTTTTAATCAACTAGGCTATCTGTCTAATTGGTTCTCGAGTCCGGCAAGAAATACCTGAAGAAAGCCGGAGGGCACATCGGCCGAAACGTTGTACAGATAACAATGAAGATGAGGACAATAGTCCGAATAATCGAAATAATACATTCTTCTTCCTCTTTACAAAATAGGTACGAGGGATGTCCAAAAAGTAAGATATCCTGGGTACGACATTAGACTACATCTAAGTTCTAAATTTGGAGCTCTGGGGAGTGTGGAGTACCCCTTCATCACTATTACTCCCAGGTTCACACGGAGTGACAATACCTATCAGTGTCTCATCTATGCGTTAAGTAGAAAAAGTAAGTTTTTAAAATGTGTTTTTAAAAGAAATTGAGTTAAGAAAAAAATTGAATTCAGATTAAGAATGAATAAGCAAAACATCTTCGACATAGAATAACCCAACAAGGGTTGAAATGCCGTAAAATCCAACCAACTCAAAAGAGATCAGTGACAACTTAGTAACAGGAAAAATTCACTTATTCGTTCGCCGCTGCTTCTCCAGCAATGCCAGCATATCTTGTTCGTCTTACTAGGTTTGCAAGATGTGAGGATATATATATATATATATATATATATATATATATATATATATATATATATATATAATAGTAATTGGTAATTTGCTTGAAGCATTGTTAACTATGTTTTTATATATTAATGATTTGAAGGCAATTACAATGCATATAAAAAATAAAAACAAAAATATGTTATTTTTTTCTTATCGATTTCAAAGTAAATTTATCATCAGAGACGGTTTTCAAATATGAACTTTTTTTTTGTGATGTTATTTTTTTTTTTTTTCACCTCTTCTTCTCTTTTATTCTTTTCTTTAGAATTTCTCTATGTAAACACAGAGCGTGTAAAAAGCTGTATGTCTGGGTATGACGTTAGACTATATGGTGAGGTTCCACTTCTGGAGTTCTGGGGGATGGAAGTCTCACTGGGGATCCCATACATCTGACTTTGTGCAACAACTAAGTAAGTAAATAACTATTTACCATAAGAGTAGATGACTCGTGTGCCCATTGGGTACAATTTGTAGAAGCATTCTATGATGAAATTGGTGTTTATGTTTAGAATTTCCATCATATGGATGCCCACAGTGCTGATCTTTTTTGAGAACGAGGAATATAAAAAAATGTATGATATTTGCCAGACTTGGTAATCGAATGGAAACTCCTGGTGCTTGTCTTAACCCCTTCCATAGAGATAACGATAAAAAAAAGTGACAGTATATACTGCCGTGGTTCCACTCAGCAAGAACAACTCATCAAATAACTAGAAACATTATCAGTACACAATTTGAACTTCAAGTAAGTATTATTAGATTTTCCTGAAATCATATGGCTTTAAGTAACCATTCCTATTTCAAATGATCTATTATATATAAACTGCCGGTTTCTTGGGCAACATAATTTTTTCCCTGGATATTATCTAAACACTTAACACTTGTCACTATCTCCGTTTTGCTTCAATGTCTCAGGTGATACTGCGTTTATATTGCCGTGGTTCCACTCAGCAAGAACAACTCATTAAATAATTAGAAACATTATCAGTACCGGATATATTATTTAAACACTTTCCACTTGTCAATAGCACCGTCTTGCTTGGAGGTCAGACTACAATCTATGTCTCAGGCGACACTGCGTTTATATTGCCGTGGTCCGTGTCTGATTGGTTGGGCATGAATAACTAGTCATATTAATAGACAAGTCTCCTCTCACGAACATCTTTTTTGTCACGAGAGGCAAGCATTTTTATTTCTGCAGTAACGGAAAGCAATACGTATTCTTTTCTGGAGATCTTGGCAATACCTCACCTAAAGCATGGACCTACACGCTTCGCTCCACGAGGTAAGTCTCTTCTCTCGCTACTGACATTCTCACAACATTACGCCGAATAGATTCGTAAAGTTGTCCCCTGAAGTCCAGAATTCACTATCATCGTATCATCAATGGTCTGCCTTGACTATAACGGAAGCAAATTTTGTTTGACTAAAGAAATGGTATTGTTGCTAGTTGATAGCGTCAATGAAAGAATCATGATTTACTCCACCGTCACATTTAACAGAGTCTAATATTATTAGGATTATTCGGACTACTATCCTCATCTTTATTGTTATATGTACAACGTTTCGGCCGATGTACCCTCCGGCCTTCTTCAGGTATTTCTTGTCTGACTCGGGAGCCTTTTCGAACTTCTTTTCGATCTCGGGAAACTTCTTGTCGTAATTGGGAGCCATCACGATACTTGAAACCTAACCCTTTATTCAATCCACGGGGGTGTCCTGTTTTCATTCCGCTAACCATAGCTAGGCACAGGTGTTAAGCTGTGTTGAATATTATTCTACGTTACTCTTGCACTTGAACATTGTTTAACCAGCAGCCTAAAGATAACTGTCACTTAGAACTGTCTTAGCCCAACGCCTGTATCCACTACGCTATGCGTCCAATTGAAGGTTTCCAAGTTTATGTAGACTCCCGAGTCCGACAAGAAATACTTGAAGATGGCCGAAGTGCACATCGGCTGAAACGTTGTACAGATAACAATAAAGATGAGGACAATAGTCCTAATAATCCTAGTGATACTAATTATCAAGCCTCATCTAAAAATTAATCAGAGAAATTAACAGAAATCTGTTGTGTATTTTTTATGTATATTGAATTACAATTACAAATTATGACTCTGCGTACGACTGAAACAATCCTTCTCATAAACCTTAAAATATTTCACGTACAAAAAACGTTATTGGTTAACATCGTGGAAAAAAGACAAAATAAAAACAGAATTATATAGACGTTTACTTACAAGATTTGTTCAGTCCTGTCGGCTGGGGCTTTAGAATACACCGACTGCACCTCTACAGAGAGGTAAGACCCCCCCAATGGGGTAACCTGTTAGTCATGATGCTTAAGGAAGGAATCCTAGTGGCTGGGCAGTCTATGGCATGCAACACTCTGCTTTGGCTCTTACTTAGGCTAGACGGGCAGTCGGAGAGGCTCCTTCTGACCAATCGGCTGGTCACGTCAAGCCATATCACTTATATGGCAATAGGGTTAGTACAATAGGGTTTATATTTTATCATATATGTGCTAGAAGGCGGTGGCTGCGATACTTCATGTCCGAGGTATGACGTCAAACTCTCTGATGATGAGGTTCTTTTTTTGGAGGGCTGGAGAATGTGGAGCATCCTTCATCACCATTGCTCTCAGGTCCACTCTGGCCCGGAGTGGTAGTACCTGTTAGGGTCCCATCTAAGGGTTAAATAGAAAAATGTGTTTATAAAAAAATTAAATACCCCTCAAGAATGAATTTATTTCAAAACTTTGTTGGCATTAAATAACCCACCGAGGTTGATATACCATTAAAAAAACAAAAAACAAAGCAAGATTGCTAACTGTAGGTTTCTTTAATAATGAAGGTTAGAATTTCTCTATGTAAACACAGAGCGTGTAAAAAGCTGTATGTCCTGGGTATGACGTTAGACTATATGGTGAGGTTCCACTTCTGGAGTTCTGGGGGATGGGGACCTCCCCTTCATCACCATTGCTCCCAGGTCAACTCTGACCTTGAGTGGTAGTACCCGTTAGGGTCCCATTTATATGTTGAATAGAAAAATGTTTTCCTAAAAAAACTAAGTATCCATTAAGAATGAATTTATTTCAAAACTTTGTCGGCATTAAATGACCCACAGAGGTTGATATGTCGTTAAAAAAAGCTGCGTTTTTTTTAAATAATGCACTCACAAACACATCTACACAAACACACAGAGTTTATTATTTGTCGCATACCCCACTTGTATGGACTGGGCACAAGCCCTCGTTTTAATGTGGGCCCACCCACAAGCCAAAGCTCATGGATGGGAAAGAACAAAAATTTCGTCAATCCCTTCGGCATTCCCCCACAAGGGAGGGGGGGGCTCAGGAATCGACGAGTCCAGCGGCCGAAGCTCGCTGGACCCCCGGCGTTAACCAGAAAACCGAGTGTGCAATGATTTCATTAAAAAAAAGATACACAAACACACAGAGATTTACAACAAGATTCATAAAGTTGTCCGCTGAAGTTCTGAAGTCACTGTCATCGTATAATCGATGGACTGCCTTGACTATTTCTTCCATGTATAACGGAAGCAATTTTTGATTGACTAAAAAGACTGGTACCGTTGCTAGGCGATAACACCAATGAAAGAATCATGATTTGCTCGTCACCAAATATCTGTATGTTTCCTGGACGAGTTGGGATGGTGTAAGAAAAGAGGAAAGAAACTTAAATTAAATGTGTAAAATCCTTTTATATGTGTGAAGATTTGTCATTGTGAATTTCCAACAAAATGCGATCTGCTCGCTAAAATCTAATCTGCTTTCGATTATTGTCATAACTTGATTTGACAAACGGGAATTAGCTGCGAAAAGATGGCGGAAAAGACAAAATAAAACAAGAAACAAAAATGTTTATAATAAAACACTGATAGCAGATTGAATGAGCTAGCAAAAGAAATTAATTGTGTTGTGCATTTTGATGGGATTATTTTTTTTGTTGTTGTTGTTGCTTTCTTCACTTTCTCTATTTATTTATTCATTTTTATTTTTTATTCTATGTTCATTTTTTTTTCTACATTGAATAGGCAATTAATAATACAGATAATTAAAGACGAATGTTTCAGTTTGGAGAACATTACCAATGATTGCCAAGAAGACAAATACTTTCTTCTTCTTCTTCTCGGAATTTTTTAGATGAGGCTTGATAATTAGTATTATTTGAGTTATTCGGACTATTGGCCTCATCTTCATTGTTATCTGTACAGCGTTTCGACCGATGTGCCCTCCGGCCTTCTTCAGGTATTTCTTGTCGGACTCGGAAAATTTCTCGGACTCTAGAACCTTCTTTTCGGACTCGGGAACCTTCTATTTGAACTCGGGAACCTTCTTGTCATAATCGGGAACCTTTTTCTCGTAATCAGGAGCCATCACGGAACTTTGAACATAACCCTTTATTCAGTCCACGGCGGTATCCTGTTTTCATTCCACTAACCATAGCTGGGATACAGGTGTTAAGCGGTGTTAATTATCATTCTATGTTACTGCCGCCCCTGACCAGGATTAAACCTGCCGTCTAGAGATAACTGTCCCTTAGAACTGTCATAAACTAACTTTTTTATCAACTAGGCTATCTGTCTAATTGGTTCTCGAGTCCGACAAGAAATACCTGAAGAAGGCCGGAGGGCACATCGGCCGAAAAGTTGTACAGATAACAATGAAGACGAGGACAATAGTCCGAATAATCGAAATAATACATTCTACTTCCTCTTTACAAAATAGGTACGAGGGATGTCCAAAAAGTAAGATATCCTGGGTATGACATTAAACTACATCTAAGTTCTAAATTTGGAGCTCTGGGGAGTGTGGAGTACCCCTTCATCACTATTACTCCCAGGTTCACACGGAGTGACAATACCTATCAGTGTCTCATCTATGCGTTAAGTAGAAAAAATAAGTTTTTAAAATGTGTTTTTAAAAGAAATTGAGTTAAGAAAAAAATTGAATTCAGATTAAGAATGAATAAGCAAAACATCTTCGACATAGAATAACCCAACAAGGGTTGAAATGCCGTAAAATCCAACCAACTCAAAAGAGATCAGTGACAACTTAGTAACAGGAAAAATTCACTTATTCGTTCGCCGCTGCTTCTCCAGCAATGCCAGCACATCTTGTTCGTCTTTCTAGGTTTGCAAGATGTGTGGATATATATATATATATATTATATATATATATATATATATATATATATATATATAATAGTAATTGGTAATTTGCTTGAAGCATTGTTAAGTATGTTTTTATATATTAATGATTTGAAGGCAATTACAATGCATATAAAAAATAAAAACAAAAATATGTTATTTTTGTTTTATCGATTTCAAAGTAAACTTTATCATCAGAGACGGTTTTCAAATATGAACTTTTTTTTGTGATGTTATTTTTTTTTCTTTCTTTTTTTCTCCTCTACTTCTCTTTTTTTCTTTTCTTTTCTTTTTTCTTTATGTTATGAATGAAATGGGCGGATAACTGTAGTTTCCTAACTTTGAAATATCTGTTGAGAATGGGTTTGAATCTTGTATCCAACATTGTCTGCTTGATTCCGGTGAAAATTGCTACATTGTAGCTATTTTGAATTCAAAATAAAAACGGTCACATTGAAGAATTCATTTACTTAGCTTTTATTTTATTTTATTTTTTTTTTAATTATATATATATATATATATATATATATATATATATATATATATATTACTCTGGCAAACATTATGGAATAGAAAGTTTAAAGTATGTTAACTAAGATTTTTTATTTAGCAGTAAAAAGAAAAAATAACATAAAACGCAAAATACTTTCCTTTGATAGATGAGCTTCATAAAATATTCGAAATAGATAAAAAAGATAGATTAAATTAATTAAGTATATTCTATGCTGCCAGAATATTCATCTATTGAATAAGAATATTTTGAATCTTTCTATTATTAGTTTATTTAATACTAAATAAGAAAACAAGTTGAACATCCAATAAGTGTGCAAATTCCATAATATATATATATATATATATATATATATATATATATATATATATATAATTACTGTTTCGTTATAACCCAGCTCATCAGTGCGGCTAGACTTTGCAGGCTGCCTCAGGACGGATCCGAAACTCGACCAGTTTTTCGGGAATCAGAATCTTTTCCAACCAGGTCATCAGCATAACCCACTTTAAGGAAGGGAATCTATCTCTCTCTCTCTCTCTCTCTCTCTCTCTCTCTCTCTCTCTCTCTCTCTCTCTCTATATATATATATATATATATATATATATATATATATATATATATATATATATATATATTAATCCAAATCTAATACAACACAGAGCTACAACAGTAAAGCATCGTTGAATGTTAGAATCTCACTGAAGTAATAGTCTACTGTGCTAACACTATACTGAGTACCCAGATGGTGGGAGATATGTATTAAGGTTGTATATTGCAAAGTCATAACAAAGAGGGATCCCTTGAGAATTGAACTCATAACCCTGATGAACATCTCGATGAGACATTTTGATAAACATCAGGTAACGTTTTTTCTTCCTCATCATAAAATATTCGCTGTTCACGTTTAAGGATTGTTTACGGTGAATTATTCATGTTAGCAAAATCTTCTCATAGTTTCATAATGAATAAAATGTAAATAAAATATACGACAGAATGGAAGTGAAATGAAATGTGCAAAACAAATTTGATGACGTGTTTATCTATTCATCATGACAATTCTACATACCCACCTCACACACACACACATACGCACACATATACACACACACGCACACGCACACACACACATATACACACACACACATACACACACATTCCCTGCAAGAGATTAATCTGATAAGAGATTTTGGAAAACGAAAAAGATTGAGGAAAAAGATTGGTTTGATTTACATTGGTTTATTTCTTTAACGGCATATCAACTCCCTATGGGTTATTTAATGCCGAAATGTGATTCATCCTTAAGTTGGTTGCTTGATTGTTATTTTACGGCATGTCAACCCATTTGGGTCATTTTATGCCGAAGAGATTTTGTTTTTATTCATTCTTGATGGATACTCAATTCTTTTTTAAACTCAATTTTTAAACTTATTTTGTTCTATTTAACCCATATATGGTACCCTAACAGGTACTACCACTCCGGCCCAAGGTGGATCTGTAAGTAATGGTCATGAAGGAGTGTTTCACATTCCCTGAGCTCCAGAAAAGGAACTTCTCCATCAGATAGAGTTGGAACCCTCAGCAACCACCTTCTAGCACATATATCATAAAAAAGGGTTGGGACTTGCCATAAGGACAATGGGGTTGGCACAATCATATAGGTGCTAGGGATTGACATGACCAACCGATTGATCTGAGAGGGTCTCTCCGACCACCTGTCTAGCCTAAGTAAGGGCCAAAGTGGAATGCTGCATGTTATGGACTGCTCAGCTACCAGAGTTCCATCCTTAAGCATCCTGGGTTGCCACCCACCCACTAGTTCTGCTTAAACAAAAATGTAACTTAAATAGAAACAAGAAAATCTTTAATAGTGTCTATGATTTTCACAGTATTTTGCTTTCCTCAGTCCTAGTTCAATTTCAGTTTAACCCTTGTCCTAAGATTTATATGCAAATTAGAACTAGGCAAAGGAGTTGGCACAATCATATAGGTGCTAGGGCTTGATGTGACTAGCCGGTTAATGGGAGTGGGCCGTTTCGACCGCCCGTCTCGCTTAAGTAAGGGCAAAAGTGGAGTGTTGCATGTCATGGACTGCTCAGCCATCAGAGTTCCATCCTTTAAGCATCATGGCATTTGTAAGTATTTCAATGTAATCATAACTACATTTTCAATGTGTCATTTCATTTTTAATGACTATTTTTTTAATTTGTCTATGAATAGTTTTTTATGGGTACAAAATTTGAGAATTGCAATCATATTTGGATTCATCCTTAACAAGAATTCTTTTTTTTTAACCTAAGTCTCGTCAGAGGATTATCACAGGAAGAAGAGCTACGATAGAGAACGCAAGAAAGCCAGAATGAAGAGGGTGGGGTAAAAAATTATTGCGATTACCCAGGATCAGGTAGCCTAATGCCGGATCCATCGCCGAGTTGCAGATTGTAGACGAATTCTTTCTGTTTGCAGAACTCTGGTTTGAGCAATGTAGATTGCCTCCAGGACGCAGAGATGAGATTCTGGACGCACAAGAGCTCGGATGATGAACTGACTGTTTTTAAATGACTTTGAACAATTCGGGTTAGCCAATAAATGATGACAAATGACAGAGTCAGGTTTTTGATTCGTGCAACAGGATTTTTTTTAAATATGTTTGATCTCCGACCACCCGTCTAGCCGAAGTAAGGGCCAAAGTAGATTGTTGCATGTCATGGACTGCTCAGCCACTTGGGTTCCATCCTTGAACATCACGGGTAGCACCCACGACTAACAGGTGCCCCATTGAGGGAGTCTTACTCCTAAGCAGAGGTGCAGTCGGTGTATTCTAAAACGCCAGCCGACAGGGATGGGGCCTGGTGGAAGTTCAGGAAAATATCACCTTACCTCTCTGCAGAGGATACAGTTAGCGTAAATTCAGTCAAAAGGGCTGGACTCCCCAAGTTTATGTGGTGACAGAGATGGAATGGTTAATCACAAAATAAGAGAATGCAGCTAACTTGCACAAAAGGATTACAAGACTGGAGATCTACATGGAATTTCTCTGATTTTTTTAGATGAGGGTTGATAATTAGTATTATTAGGATTATTCGAACTATTGTCCTCATCTTTATTGTTATTTGTACAACTTTTCAGCCGATGTGCCCTCCGGCCTTCTTCAAGTATTTCTCGTCGTGGATTGAATAAAGGGTTGGTTTCAAAGTTCCGTGATGACTCTTGATTACGACGAGAAGGTTCCTGGGTTCGAAAAGTAAATTCCCGAATTCGAGAAGACTCCCGAGTCCGACAAGAAATACCTGAAGAAGTCTGGAGGGCACATTGGTCGAAACGTTGTACAGATAACAATAAAGATGAGGATAATAGTCAGAATAATCCTAATAATACTACTTGGAATTGTACAAGAAATTAAAATTTGGCCATGTTAACAAATGGTATATGCACAAACCAGAATCTGTCCTAGAGAATGAGACGCATAAATAAGATACAAACGGATCACCCAGTACCGACCAGAAGACCAGAACTAATATTAATCAACAGGAAAAGAGGAAATAGTAAAATCTAGTGGATTTTGACGTACCAACGGATTACATAGGAAAAGTGAAAGTAAGCAAAAAGATAAATAAAAAATACCTGTATCTTGCCAGAGAACTGGAAAGACTGTGGAATATGAACGTGACGGTGATAACGGTTATAGTTGGCGCCCTTGAAACGATCCAAGGGCACCTGGTGAGAGCACTTTAAAGTGGCGATCCCTTGTGTTCCTTAGTGTTAGGCAGAATCCTTGGTTGTTCCTTAGCGATTAATCCTTGTGTTAATCAGAGTCCTTCGTTTTTCCTCGTTGTTAGGCAGAATCCTTGTGTTAAGCAGTCCTTTGTTGTTGATCCATTCGCCCATATCGAATACGAGAGACTGAACGGCTTTTAAGATCGGCGATTGAATAGTTAACTAACCATGTATTTGAGCGTGTTGATTGGTAGATTGAATCAACGCTGCCATGCAGAGTCTATAAGTCTAAGTGGTGGGTTCCAGCACTCTTTATGTAGCCAAATATTCCAACAATTGCTATTACTCCTATGCCCACTCTAACCCGGAGTGGTACTACCTGTTAGGTCCCACCTATGGGTTAGATAGTACAATTTTTTTTAATTGAATACCCATCAAGAATTAATAAAACAAAACGTCTTTAGCATAAAATAACCCAACAAGGGTTGACATGCCGTAAAACCCAACTAACCAACCAGCCAAATGACCTCAATAAGACCTTTGTGGCAACCATTTAAATCATGAAAATAATATTACAACATAGGAAGTGGGATTGTAAAAGGTGTGGCTGACAATTTTTTAAAGACTTTTCTGTTATTACAAAATATAACAATGTGAACAGAAAGCAAAATATTTATTTATTACTACTACTAGGAAGTATATGCCCCCCTCCGGACATAAGTATTTAAATGTTAATGTAATGAAATATATTAAATTAAAAAGACTAACAAAATTAAATAAGAACACATGTAAAAAGATTACACTTATTGTAATTATATTTTAATTGGTTTCTATATAAAATCATTCATAGGATTGATTTTAATACGTTGGAGAATAGAGCAATAATATTAGAGATCAATAACACCTAGTATTTATTTATTAAACCCAGTTTTGTTAAAACCCGTATGCAAATTAAACACACCATTATTTCTTAGTAATATATAACACGCCTTGCAGGGCACCCCACGAAGTGTAGTGGTTAGCAAGCTAGATTTGCAGACCATTGTTAATGAGTTCGATTCTCGTTGAGCTACCCATCATCCTGGCCTGGCTAAATCAACCATTTCAATTGTGAAAATAATATCACAACACCGGAAGTGGGATTGTCAAGGGTGTGGCTGACAAATTTTGAAAAACTTATCCGTTATTACAAAATGTTTAAGATAACATGTAAAACTAAGAGTGTTCAACAGAAATCAAAATATTTATTTATTAATATTATTGTAAAAGCTTAAAAGCAACATAGTGAACATAAGATAAATCGATGAAAATATCAAAACATTGAGCATCCTGAGTAGAACACTAACCTGCATCCGGTTGTGCGGGAAGGGGTGTCACCAGTTTTGAATTTTCTGTGAAGAATCATTTCATTACCACAAATTCCAGGTTCACTCTGACAAAGAGTGCTAGAAATTATTACGATCAAATCTATAGGTCAAGTTTTTTAAAAAAAACGTTTTAAACGATTTTGGACCATATTACCTTAAGACACCCCTTTTTGATCTCGATTAAGAAAGGACATGTTTTTCATTTACACCGTCAATATCCGGTTGATTTAAAAGACGGTTTTTAAATTTTTTTAAATTATAAAACTAACCCCTGACCCTAATCCCTAACCCCTAATCCCAACGCCTAACAAACAACCGGATATTGACGGTGTAAATGAAAAACATGTCCTTTCTTAATCGAGATCAAAAAGGGTGCCTTAAGGTAATATGGTCCACGATTATAAGCTACACTGATGAATGAGTGCTTAAAACATTGATATCACAACTAAGTATGTAGTATTAACTTCCTTCCTTTCTTTCTTAATTTCTTTCTTTCTTTCTCCATCTTCTATAATTTTATCTCTTTCTTTTTTTCTTTCTTTCTTTCTTTCTCTGTTTTCTATAATTTTCTTTCTTTTTTCTTTCTTTCTTTCTTTCTTTCTTTCTTCCTTCCTTTCTTTCTTAATTTCTTTCTTTCTCCATCTTCTATAACTTTACCTCTTTTTTCTTTCTTTCTTTCTTCTTTCTTTCTTTCTTATTTTCTTTCTTTCTTTCTCTGTTTTCTATAACTTTACCTCTTTCTTTTTTCTTTCATTCTTTCTTTCTTCCTTTCTTTCTTAATATCTTTCTTCCTTTCTTTCTTGATTTCTTTCTTAATTTCTTAATTTCTTTCTTTCTTTCTTACTTAATTTCTTTCTTTCTCCATCTTCTATTACTTTACCTCTTACTTTCTTTCTTTCTTTCTTTCTTTCTTTCTTTCTTTCTTTTGAAGTGGTTAGTAAAATTGTTTGTGTGAAGTGACTACCGAAAGCAACCACTGTAATCAATTTCCCCAACCGCAAAAGTCCCCTGACATAGTCTTTTGCCAGCAACACTATCACAGTAGTCTTTGCTCGATCCGTCAAAAGTTCACTCGTTCAAACGCACGTCTCTCTTCACGTTCAGAAGATCAAAACACAACTGTCCGGGGGGTGTGAAGGTAGGCCTCAAATATTAGGTTGTTACAAAAATAATAGCCGATTGAAGTGCTCGGTTTTGAAATGTCATTTTAACATAGAATGTGTTGTTTATTTCAGTTGAATTTCTGCATGTATAATAATTAATGTGTAATCAAAAATGAAATTTAATTTATTTTCAGATAGAAAGTATTTTTGAAAAATAGGGGCATTCAAAGATGAACATGCCTAAACATGACCTTTGCCTTCTTATGTTGCATGAGTTCAAGCTTGGGCACAATGTCTCCGAAACTGCTGCCAATATCAACAAAGCATGGGGAGATGAATCCACCAGTGATCGGACTGTACGAAGGTGGTTCCAGAAATTCCGCAGTGGAGATGAGAGTCTTGAAAATGAAGATGGTAGAGGACGGACATGCAGTCTTGACAATGAACAATTGCAGATAGTTATTGAGCAAAAAACACGATAAAGTGTCAGAGAGATGTGTCAGACACTTGGTGTCAGCATTGCAACAGTTTCCCACCATTTACAGAGTATTGGAAAGACACTGTTAGGTGATGTTTATGTGAGGAACAAAATGGAAGATGTTAAGTGTACTAGCAAATATATGCACCCTCCGGGTGCAAGTATTTAAGTTTAAATGTAATAAAATATTAGATTAAATCAGAAAGGCTAATGAAACTAATTAAGAATTCAAATAAAATATTTGAAACGGAGGGGGTATAATCGGAGAATAGAACAACCAAAACTTACTCTTTCATCACTTCCGTTTTTCAATGCTAAATTTTCCTAATTTAACTATTTAGTTAAAATAAGATGTAAAGAATAAAATTACAGTTATTTCTTCTTGTTAATGAATTTCTTTTAGGATTTATTGAAGAGAATTTTATTCATATTTATTAAGATAAAACCAAACAATTAGAAATCAATAATACCAAGCACATTTTTATTAAAATCATTTTTTTTATATCAATATGCAAATTAGCTTTACGTTTACACTGAAAACTGGTATTTTGTTGTATATATAAATAAAATTGCATGTTATTAGTATATAGGTAAGGCCAACAGTATTAATAATGTCAAACAGTTTTATCATTAATTGAGGCTTAAATAGAAATAGAATCATGGAGAATGTGACGTTAATAACCAAGGAAATTGTGACTTGAGTAGTAATATAGTTTCGGTTACAGACAGAAAAACACACAATCTCCATTATAATAAGATATTGGTTGTGTGAATCTGATGCTATTAACCGTTAATTTAAACAAACGCGCATATAAAAATTAACGGTTAATAGCATCAGATTCACACAACCAATATACACTTAACATCTTTCATTTTGTTCCTCACCTAACAGTGTCCTGAAGATGGTATAAAATACCGAAATGCTTAAGTATTGACACAAAAAATTGTTTCCTGATCGTAACATCCTGTGTTTGTTATATTTTAAAAATATTTTATTTTCATATTGTCGGATTAATTTCCTCATCGTATTTCCATATAAATATATATATATATATATATATATATTGTGATATATATATATTGTGTTATATATATATATATATATATATATATATATATATATATATATATATATATATATATATATATTATATATATATATATATATATAAGTAGATTAAGTTATTTATTCCTTTCCTTGAAAGATACTTTTGTGATTATTTAGTGTTGCTCCTAATCGTTTTTGTAAAATTAAAAGCAATCTGTTATGTTGATCTTTGTAGACTTTTGTGGGGCTCAACTTTTAACTTCTTAACATATTTCACTATTTTTGATTTGAACCTTTTCTTTTCTTCTTCAGGTTTTTTGTTTGTTTTTTTTTTTTTTTTTTTTTTAGGTTT
>CM042138.1:26190608-26200608 GCA_023376005.1 Doryteuthis pealeii | reverse complement strand
GGAAAACAACAAAGAATTTTTGGAAAATCACGGATGTTTGTTTTAATCGAAACACACACAGTTCTTGAAAACCATCTGATTTACCGTTTTTTTTTTTTTTTCGCTTCATGCAGCAAAAAGAATTGCCTTCTTTTTAAATATCGCTATCATCTGCACTGAAGAAGAAAACCAATGAGAATCAACTTCATATTCTTATCAAAATAAATATTTTTCTTTCTAATGTCTGGTCAATGGAGCTACGCCCCCCCCTCTCTCTCTCTCCTCTCTCTCTCTCTCTCTCTCTCTCTCTCTCTCTTCTCTCTCTCTCTCACACCACACACACACACACACACACAAACACACACACATATATATATGACTGTCAAGCTGACAGGCGGGACTCTAACCATTACACCAGCTGTTTTTTCCCCATTTTTGTTTGTTTAGAAGTAGATTATATTCCACTTATGGTGACTTTGCTACACGACAGTATGAGAAGTAAACAAACAAACAATGTGTTGAATGGCTTTGGTTAACAGTTTCTCACCTATGAGATTTCAGACCAAGTCTGAACATTCATTGAGAACTGTCAGTAACCAGGCGGCTTGACATATCCATAATACTTAACTTAGATATAAATGCTCGATATTGAAGACCGACAATGTGTTTTTATTGGTTTTTAGCCGACAATTTTTGTGAGATATTGCTTAATGAAGTCGTACCTAATTTTTGAGAAAATTAATTAATTCATAATTAATGAATTAGACGGGTATACCTATTTTTTCCTGTAGTTAGGATCTTTCTATGTGTAGTTTAACCAAACTGATGTAGGTAAACCGTAATGAGAGCTCAATGTGCCAGTTAGTGGACGGGCAGAGCAAGATAATCAATAAACGAAGGAAACAAACTTTAAATTAAGCAAATTTGAAATAAAACGGTTGAAATAAATTATTGTAATGAAGTAAAATTTAAAGTTTTTCCTTCATTTTTGAATATATATATATATATATATATATATATATATATATATATATATATAGAGAGAGAGAGAGAGGAGAGAGAGAGAGAATGAATAGAGAATAAATGAGAAAAGTATTGGAATGAAAAGGTGCTCAATGCTAATAAAGCAGAGAAGATTTATAATCAATAGAAATTGTATTATGGATGATTTGGACTCATAACTTAAAGTTTCATGGTTATGCAATCCTCAGATGAGTCAAATGGTTGAGATCTTAAAAACCAGTAGTTTTTTAGCGTTTATATAAACGTGAAGCGTTTTCACGCGATGTGATGATATAAGGCTAAAAATACACCGTATGCATTAAAACCAAAGCAAGTTTGTTTTATTATCATTTTTTTAAAACACAGATTTAACGTTATAACATTACATCACGTGGATACGATCCACGTCACATAAACGTTAAAACAAGCCACAGTTTAAAAAACAATTTTAGCATTATATCATCATATCGCGTCAAAACGCTTCACGTTGTATATAAACGTTAAAACTACTGGTTTTTAAGATCTCAACCATTTGAACTCATCTGAGGATTGTCTAACCATGAACACTTTAAGTTAATGAGTCCAAATCATTCATAATACCATTACTATTGATTATAATTATAATATATATATATATATATTATATAATAATGTGTGTGTGGTGGTGTGTGTGTGTTGTGTGTGTGGAAGAAAAGGAAGTGAATCGATGGTATGTGGTATATTAAAAAAATGGAAAAACACAGGTTCAAATGAGTTAAGTGGGAAGTTTATTGGCCGACGCTGCAGTGTTTCAATCTATTAATTAGATCATTTTCAGGGATTTGTTGGTATATGGAAAGGTGATAAAAAATGTTATAACAGAAAACTAACGAGAAAAGCAAGTAGTAGTCCTTGTTTATCAGTCAGTTAAAAATTTGAAGTCTGAAAAAAAAAAAGCGTTGAAAAATGTGGACGGTTTGAATAGACGTCAAATATTCTCTTTTATTGTGTGAGTGTGGTAAGTGTGTGTATCGAAAAAAAGGCATACATATGTCGTGCGTGTGTGCGTGTGTATATTATACATATATATAATGTTCCGGACAATTCTTGAACCTGAGCGATTGGAAAACCCCAAATGACGCACTGGAATCGTGACAAACTTTCTTGATATGGGGTAGACATTGATGCCCTTGTGGAAGACAGTTATAGCGATGAGCACCAATTAACAGAAGTGAGGGCTGGCTACACTTTCTCTTGAAAGGGCAGGCCGATGGTAGCTGTAAGGGGTTTGATGTAAGGTGGATCGAGCACCCCATCCTGAATCGGTCTCTACATAGGCGGCACATAACGGACGTCACGGACACAACTCCTACATTTGACCGACCTGTGTGACAGGGCTTGCCCATCGATGCCTGTGCTTCTCAGTCATGTATCGTCGCATACGTGAGGAAGACGGGGAAGGGATTCATATGTGATATGGTACATAAAAACAAATCTGGATCCTTGGACCATCTGCTTGCGCACAACCATTTACTTGTAGAAATGGCCTTATTCTGTGAAGAAGTGGCAATCACCATATGAAGTGTATTGTTTTAAGATTGATTGATTTTAATGCTATGTCAATCCATCTCGGGTTATTTTATGCCTACACGTTATGGAATCACGTTCATTGTACGTTCATATCTACATTTTGTCACGTAGTTTTTGTTACAGACTCACCGTTACATAATCTCCATTAAAATAAGAAAGGGACCAGAGAACGACCATGAAAACCCAGAGTTTATGATAATAATACTTCTTTTTAAAACAGATCCTATGCTAAAAAAGATCACATTATCTAAATATATATGTAAAGACAATTGTTCAACAAATAAAAAAATGATTAAAAGTTATATATATATATATATATATATAATATATATATAGATATAATATATAGTATGTGTGTGTGTGTGTGGTGTGTGGTGTGTGTGTATTTTGTTAAACTCTACTGACCCATAGATGGGACCCTAACAGGTACTAACACTGTGAGTAATAAGACACCCAGAGATTTATTAATTTTAGATTTTTACGATATTAGGCCACAAGTTCGTCGAAAATCCAGTGTTTTATTACACTTAGTTGTTACATGTAGAGATACATATGGTATCATATGGTATCCAAACAAAGGGGTGAATCAAGTACTTTTGATACTACAATTAGTAATGGCCAATAAGGTTAGCTGACTAACGATTACCCAACGACGATACTGTCAGATTGAACTCACTGTAATAGCAAGGAATAATATCTTCTAACTTTTGTTCATTTGTGATATAACGTAAACATTTGATAATCTAAGCTTATTTTAAAATGGCCATTACAACATGAGAGATTACTAGTGAAATTGGCACTAAAGTGATAGGCGACTTAAACTAAACACATATCATATCGGTGCTAGAAGGCGGTGACTGAGGGTCTACATGTCCTGGGAATGACTTTAAACTCTAATCGGATGATGAGGTTCCAGTTTTGGAGGTTTGGGTAATGTGGAGCACCCTTTCATCACCATTGGCACTACAGTGATAGGCGACTTAAACTAACACATATCATATCGGTGCTAGAAGGCGGTGACTGATGGTGCTACATGTCCTGGCTGACGTTAAACTCTATCCTGAGGGCGAGGTTCCAGTTTTGGAGGTTTGGGGATGTGGAGCACCCCGTTCATAGTCACCATTGGACTACAGTGATAGGCGACTTAAACTAACAATATCATATCGGTGCTAGAAGAGCGGTGACTGAGGGTCTACATGTCCTGGAATGACGTTAAATCTATCTGAGGGCGAGGTTCCAGTTTTGGAGGTTTGGGGAATGTGGAGCACCCCTTCATCACCATTGGCACTACAGTGATAGGCGACTTAAACTAAACATATCATATCGGTGCTAGAAGGCGGTGACTGAGGGTCTACATGTCCTGGGAATGACGTTAAACTCATCGGATGATGAGTTTCCAGTTTTGGAGGTTGGGGAATGTGGAGACACCCTTCATTCACCATGGCACTACAGTGATAGGCGATTAAACTAACACATATCATATCGGTGCTAGAAGGCGGTGACTGATGGTCTACATGTCCTGGGAATGACGCTAAACTCGATCTGATGGTGAGGTTCCAGTTTTGGAGGTTTGGGGAATGTGGAACACCCCTTCATCACCATTGCTCCCTGGTCCACTCCGACCCGGAGTGGTAGTACCTGTTAGGGTCCCATCTATGGATTAAATAGAAAAATATGAGTTGATAAACAAAATTGTATTATGCATTAAAAAATGAATTTATTTCAAAATTTTGTCGGCATTAAATAACCCACCGAGGTTGATATGCCGTAAAACAAAACAAACCAATTAAACTAACACAAACCAGTTCAAATATTATCTTCGTGCAGACAGCAGAAGAGAAAATTGAGTGAGTGAAATAATTGCATTTTCAGGTGTAAATAATAGAGTAACGACTTTGCACCAGAAAAGATAAAATAGAATAGAATAGAATAAAAAAACACAACAGGAATCCGAAAAAAGAGTTTAATTTATTGAAAAATCAATGTTTGAGATTGCAAAAAGTAAGAAGAATCTAAGAAACTCAGATCACGAGAATCGATGAGATAACAAAGGAAAAAGTAAAGAAACAAAAAAAGAAAAAACTCTTGTAAAGAAAGCGACCGGTCCTTGTATTGTTTTGATATATGAACAGGCGTTACTTGTCAGACCGGAAGTTAGAAAAAAAAAAACGAACCCACTGATTGAACGTAGAACAAGTACAAGAAAGCAAGAAATGTGTTCAAGATGGCTTGGATGCAAATTGCTTCGGGAAGAACTCTGATTGGTTAATGTAACCGACGAAGAAAAAAAATGGTTGTGTTTTATTTTTCCTTATCGTCTAAACAATCTTGTGGGTGTGAGCAGCCGCTCGATGTCGGTCGACGTTAGATTAAATAATGACACTCATCCGGTGGAGTACGACGGGGGTTCAGGCTGGGGGTCATCAGGGCTGACGGTTTGGGGACAGGGAAAATTTGTTGCTACCTTATCATACTCGGCAGACATCTTGTTATTCTTCTGTTATGACCGTTGTAGTGGGGGTTCGGGGCGGGTCTTTGTCCTTTTGTTTCTGCCCTTCTAATTTGTAGATGCTTTCTTTGCGTGGTGTATGCGTGTATGTACAGTTAATTTTTTAAGTGGTTAATTGATTTAGTAATTTCCTGTTTGTAAAACAACATTGCTTTTTTCTCTCTTCCTCTCTCTCTCTCTTCTTTCATTCTTTCTTTCTTTCTTATATATATATATATATATATATATATATATATATATATATATATATATGAGGTTAAGTAAACAAACAAATGTGTTTATTTTTATATGGCTTTAAGCCGACAGTTTTTGGAGGATATGGGCTTAATTGAAGTCATACCTAATTCTGAAAGTTAATTAGTTAATAATTAATGAATTTAGGCGGGCATATGTGTTCAAATGTAAGGCTAAACAAATCGAGAAAATATCAATCCCTGAATGTACATTTCGACCAATTAGTTTCATCAGCAAGGTTATATACATGGGAGACTGCTCCGTGTGTGACTCAAAACCTCGATTGTCAAGCTTACAGGCAAAGTCTCTAACCGTTACACTAGCTTGCCATTTCCACATTCTACGTTTGTTTTGAAACTTATTTATATTCCACTTTTTATTGACTTCCTACACGACAGTATGAGGTTAAGTAAACAAACAAATATGTTTATTTTTTATATGGCTTTAAGCCGACAATTTTTGGAGGATATGTGCTTAATTGAAGTCATACCTAATTCTGAACGTTAATTAGTTAATAATTATTGAATTTAGGCGGGCATATATGTTCAAATGTAAGGCTAAACAAATCGAGAAAATGTCAGTCCCTGAATGTACATTTCGACCTATTAGGTCTCATCAGCAAGGTTAATATATATATATAATATATATATATATATATATATATATATATACTTCAACTCCCACGTTTGCTGTAGTAGCATTAGTCGGTAATCCAAAAAGTGCTCAATACATTTCGTAAAATATAGATTATTAATTGTTGTAGACAAAAGTTTTTCTTTCTACCACGGTTTCAGGGTTCAATATACACCCTCTCCAGGAAAACTATATATTATATATATATATATTACATATATATTATATATTCTGTTAAACTGAAGAAATACAATGTAGCAAAATGTACATGACGTTAGCGAAACATGCAGCGAATGAGCAAAGGCGAAGCGATCGCATGGCTTACACGCTTTTTGGAAAAACAATGTTTCCGGTTTGAATTTAAATTATTTTCTGCTTCTCTCTCGATGATTCCGGATTAAAAACATTTACATCTAAACGGATCTAATTATATAATGCTCTGATTATGATTTTTTTATAAATCGAAATACTGTCAATATTAGCAATGAAATGATATAAAAATATATTCATTTTAACAACATTTGTGTGTTTTCATATCCTTTATATATATATATATATATATATATATATATATATATATATATATATATATATATATATATAATATATATTGAAGAAAGATATAGGAAAAAACCATATAGTTAAGTGGAAGTGCTGACATGCGTGTTTCGACAATATAATGTTAATACAATGCAATTTAAATAAGAATATTATAAAAAATAAAAATAAAACAATAATAGAAGGTATTGTCAAAACCATTCGTCTTTTTCATAGCATAGTTATATGAAAGAGAAAAGAGGAAGAACGGCTGACACGAGAAATCCAACAAACGCTCACGACAAACTTCACCATCAGTTAGATGTCATACCCAGGAAATTAAGACCCTCGGCCACTGACTTCTAGCACATATATGATAAAAAGGGCTGGGGTTTGCCATAAGGGCAATATGGTTAGGAAAAGGTGCTTTACGTGACAATCCGATAGGTTGGAAAGGGCCCATCCGACCCTCCAATCTAGCGTGAATAAGGGCCAAAATGAGTGTTGCGTGTTATGGACTGCTCAGACACCAGGGTTCCACCCTTAAGCATCACAGGTCACCACCCAGGGCCAACAGGTGACCCCAGGGCTTCTAATTGATGGACGAATATTATTATTAATTATTAAGTTGAACACTACAACGGATTGATTTGATTGCATCACAGAATAATTACATATTATATTTTTTCTGCGTGGCATGTCCTTTTTTCCCTTTCTTTCTTTATAATAAAAACGGAATGGTTCATTATTTAGCTGAGGTGATGACAGTCATAAGAAATAAGAATTCGGTGGATAAGCAACGACATATAATGAGGATTTACATTTTTACATTTGATATTGGATGATTTGGACGGTCTCATTTCTAACAAGAGAGTGTTACAAGATCATAACGGTCGTTCAATTAAGGAACATGAGTATTGATATATAGATTAATAAGATGAACACTCAAATCAAAAAAGTATTTAAATCTTTGAAGCATATAAAATTTCAATAAAGTTATTTTCCTTCGTTTATTGATTTATGAACAATCAACAACGGATTGATTTAATTGGATTACATAATAATGACATCTTATTATGATGGAGATTGTGTATTTGTCTGTCTGTAACCGAAACTATATCACTACTTAAGTCACAATTCCCTTAGTTATTTACGTAACATTCTCTTTTTATTTAAACCTCAATCTTTACTTCTTTGTCTTTTCTTACCATCTAAGTAATCTTAAAGAGGTGATAGTTGGCATAAGGTTTTCAAACAGAGCATGATATATATTAAACGGACAGAGATTACATAGTAACTAAAAAAATATTTACCTAACCCCACAAGAGGTCAGAGTTCGAACGCATAATTTCGGCAAATGTAATCTTCCAGTTTTACATGCTTTTTTGGTGGTTTGAAAAGCTTAGTTAAGCATTAAATGATTAAGTTTTGAATTCAGATGCGCGATAGGATTTTTACGGTAAATTTCCCATGGATATTCATACATCTGCTTATTTCTAATATATATATATATATATATATATATATATATATATTATATATATATATATATATATATATATATATATTATTATATATTATATATATATATATATATATATATATATATATATGTAAGAATGGAAAAGGAATTGAATCCGACAATATGAAGAAAAATGAGTAAAGAAAAGAAATGTAGATGGATAAAAATGAATTTAATCGATATCACATTAATCGATATCACTTACACATGTGTTTCGGTCCGTTTATCAAAATGTATACGGATTACGCTATTATTATTATTAAAATAATCAGATGAAATTGAAATAATAATAATAATAATAATAATAATAATAATAATAATAATAATAATAATAATGGAAAAATGTAAAATATTCCGTACACAGAGAGATGTTTTTACAACCTTCATCACAGTGAATTTTTATTTTTTGAGACAAAAAAAAACGAAATACACTTATACAAACACACACACACACAATATATATATATATATATATAATATATATAATATATATATATATATATATAAGTTTATTTTGGCAGCATTTTTCTTTTAAACATGTTTCGTTGTACTGACGATTCTTGTCGGAAGAGTTTTTGTTCAATCCTTTCTAATTTTCTGTCCATCTTTTTAATGTCAGGATGGAACTGGTGTAGCAATCCACCAAAGGTTTCTTTGCGAGCACTTTCGGCATGTCGATCTGCTATCGTCAGGTGTGAAACTGATGGGATGTTTCGGGTGTTTTGTTTTTAAAACAACGAGCAGTAACGTGGAATTGGTAGTGGGAGGTAGTAGGAATTGGTAGTGGGTTCCAAACGAATGAGAGCAGTAGAATTTTTGTACTCACAAGTTTGTGAGAATGAAAGGGGAATAGTGGAAGGAGATAGGCAGGAAATTATAGGCATTTGAGGACATGTTGACTTGTTTCGAAGTTTATTTTGTTTAAGGTGGGTTTTGGGGGGGTTTTTTTACTCCTCCCCCAAAACTGATCGTCTTAATGATCTCGTGTACGAATTTAAATATCCAGTTGGAGACTGCCTCTCCAAAGTTGATTACACGTATATTGGCCACACGACGACCACATTATCACGCACATTAACACTACACCTATCTGATATCAGCTCTATTAATCAACACCTTAAAACACATTCATTCCCCCCTCTACTTACCGTAAAATTTTAACAGAAAATACATTCACACTACACAAAGAAAAAAACAAACAAAAACTTCAAATAATCGAAGCTCTATATATCAAACAAAAAAGAACCCACCTTAAACAAAATAAACTTCGAAACAAGTCAACATATCCTCAAGTGCCTATAATTTACCGCCTATCCTCCTGGAGTCAAATCGGCAGTCAGCTGAGTGGACAGCAGCAGATGAAAACTGTCCAAAGGTTTTGGCCTCCGTATTTTGGGATGCACTACGTATTTTGTTCATCGGTTACCTTGGGAAAGGAAGAACCATCAATAGCGAATATCATATAGCATTATTGGTGCGTTTCAAGGACGAAATCGCCAAAAACGGCCAAAAATGAAGAAAGAAGAAAAAAATGCTTTTTCACCAAGACAATGCACCGTGTCACTAGTCAATCGCAACGATGGCAAAATACATAAATTGCACTTCGAATTGCTTCCGCACACACCATATTCTCATGATCTGGCCCCCAGTGACTACTGGCTGTTTGCAAACTCAAAAGAATGCTCCAGGGAAAGAGATTGGGCTCCAATGTAGAAGTGATATCGGAAACTGAGGATATTTTGAGACCAAATACAAATCGTTCTACAAAAAAGGTAGCGAATTGTTAGAGAAGCGTTGGAATGAGTGTATCACCCTAGAAGGAGACTATGTTAATGAATAAAGTCGAATTTTGCCTAAAAGCTGTCGTTTTATTAGTTAGACCCGGGACTTATTGAGTGATGTTTTATATATATATATAGTCATCCACAGACACTGTATTTCGACGTAACACGTCTCTTGAGTGTGGTTAGACATTAGCAAGCTACCCCCAGCCGGGATGGAAACCTGATCGATTC
>CM042138.1:26148108-26185608 GCA_023376005.1 Doryteuthis pealeii | reverse complement strand
GCCAGCAGCCAGCGATATTTTAAAAATATATTAGCAGCAGCATTTTATTTTCTTTCTAACCAAATAAATATATATATGGATGATATGAGTGTTAAATTTATAAGTAAACAGTCTTCAATATCATGGATAGAGCATTTATATCTAAGTTACAGTTTCTCACTTATGAAATCTTCAGACTTGGTCTGAAGATCACATAGGTGAGAAACTGTCAGTAACCAAACGCCGTTGACTTCATATCCACGCTACTCTACCTTAGACTGTAGACTGTCAGGACGACTTGCAAAATTTATTAGAAGCTGTAAGTCGCAAGTCGTCCAGAGAGTCTAAACAATTCAAATCCCGATGAAGGTTGCAAAAACTGAAACGTTATAACGTCGATTTCTCCATCAAGAATAATTTCATCTTTTTCGAATACTTTGTTTTTGTATATTTTCTACATATCATCGGATCTATTCTCTATTTATATATATATATATATATATATATATATATATATATATATATATATATATATATATAGACCACCCCTCCCCATGTTCACGACTTCCTAATTCACCAGTATGAAAATGTTCACCATTGAAGCAAGAACTCAATCCAACGTCCTGAAGAAGGTCTAACATACCGAAATGTTACAACGTCGACATCACTACCTACAATAAACATCCATTTTGTAGAACATCCCGTGTTTGTCTACCTTTCTCCACACACACACACACACACACACAAACACACACACACACACACACATATATATATATAATTGGACTCTCCCGTCGATTTTTCGACGTATAAGGGTTCATACACACAATGAACTCCACACAGGGATTTGTTTATAGTGGTGAAGGCTTGTGTTGGACCATCCGCACTTTTTGGCACAGTCGATAGGAAAGAATTGGTGCATCAAGGGTTGCCACAAACCCAATCAACGACCGACCTCAAGAATTTGAATTCAGAGTTATCCCTCTCCTAGACTGGTTACCTACCCAAGGCTGAAGAGCTCAGTCCGCCCTACTATTTAACCCATAGCTGGAGGGAGAATATATGGATTCATACCTTTTCCCTTATATATATATATATATATATATATTATATATATATATATATATATATATATCCAAGTCCTGAAGAAGGTCTAATAGACCGAAACGTTGCATCGTCGACAATAAACATCCAGTTTCCATAACATCCCGTGTTTGTCTACCTTCCCCCCCACACACACATATAATATATATATATATATATATATATATATATATATATAATAGCATACGTATGTATCTGATATAAAACTAAGAAATTATCTAGCCATAAGCTCTTATTAAGGACATCAAAAAGACGCCACAACCTCTGCTGGGAATAAAAAGTCGGTCTTTTCTCCTTTCTTTTAAAAAATGATGAGTTTCTTTGAATAAAGCAATCTGGGGGTGCGGATGGGGGGAGGGGGTAATAAGCTTTGGGCATGTAGAAGGAGAACCGAAGTAAAAATGGCAGGGGAAGGGGAGAGAGAAGCCGGGGTGCGCGCGAGGGTGGCGAGCGGTATCCAATTAATGAGCAGTCGACTTAACCAGCGACTAATTACCGTTGGCCGACTGTAGCGTTGATGGCTTTTGCATCTGGGCCGGGCGCGAATGGAAGGCGGTGCCAGCTCGACGGGGGCGGACAGACACCGCTACGCCATGTTATTTCCGGGCAAACATCTATATAAACATTGGGACTAAAAAGTCGACAGAGAAACACCAGCGAAAGAGAAAGAAAGAAAGAGAGAGAGAGAGAGAGAGAGGGAGAGAGAAGAGGGGAGAGAAAGAAGAAGAGAAAGAGTGAAGAGAGAGAAAGAGGATAGAGTTAGAGAGGGGTGAAGAGGGAAAAGGTAAAAGACATAATAATAATTCGGAAGGAAAAGAATAGGAGAAAGCAAAGAAAGAAATATATACAAAAGACTGCATTTAACGTCACACAAACAGATATATATATATATATATATATATATATATATATATATATATATATATATATATATATATATATATATATATATATATATATATCAATGAATTATATATATATTAATGAATTATATATATATAATATATATATATATATATATATATATATATATGAATTATATATATATATTTATGAGAGTAAGTAAACAAACAAATGTATTTATTTGATATGGCTTTTAGCCGACAATTTTTGGAGGATATGTGCTTAATTGAAGTCATACCTAATTTTGTAAATTAATTAGTTAACAATTAATGAATTTAGGCGTGCATATATGTTCAAATGTAAGGCTAAACATTTTGACATTTTCTCGATTTGTTTAGCCTTACATTTGAACATATATGCCCGCCTAAATTCATTAATTATTAACTAATTAATTTTCAAAATTAGGTAAGATTCAATTAAACACATATCCTCCAAAAATATATATTTATATATACAAATTTACATACAAATTCATATAGAAGACTTCTGACTTGTTAAATCTACAAAACACAGACATAAGAATATATATATATATATATATATATATATATATATATATATATATATATGTGTGTGTGTGTGTGTGTGTGTGTGTGTGTGTGTGTGTGTGTGTGTTGGACTCCTTCCGTCTACTAAAGACGATTTTTGAATGGCAATCTCTGGTGCGGTGAATGCAAACAAACAGTGATGCTTGTGTCATTGTAGAGAATTTAAAAGAGAAGGTGTTACAGTTCGCAGGCGTATTTCATTCATTCCGTTTTAACTATTTTGAAAGTTTTTCTTCCTGTTTTGATCTTATTCCTATTCTTGGTGCTATGAATAAATAATTAGTTGAGTTCCCACACACCCAGTATTAAATAATGCGATGAAAAAAAAAGTTACGTGTAGATAATAGCGGAAAGTTACCAGGATTTGGGGGATGACGAATGAAAGGCTACCTTTCGATCTCTGATTGGTCGATGGATGCCAACAGGTGAAGATTGGAAGAGAGTGAAAGATAGAGAAAGTGATGTGTTGGCAGTGTAGGCTAAGTGTTGAAAGAGAACAGGCGTAAGATGAGTGTCTGTTGTCCAAGGCATTTTTACTTGGGATAAATAAATCAGAAAAAACAACCAATCAGAAAAAAAACAATACCCTCTTGTGTTTGATATTAAAACCTGTCAACAGCACAAGTCAAGATATCCCAAAAGATTCCAAAGTAATTTCCAGACTCCGATTCAGAATAACAGAGTCCAACTCCGATTCAGCAAAGAGAATAGTTGAACAGTAAGAAGATAAGTATAGAATTATTACTATTACAAAGCTCCTATACATATATTGTTCTATGAACAAGCAGTATGTTGAAGGGGAACAAAATGGCAGAAGTCTTACTTGATAAGTGTGTACGTGCATTTACCCAACAACTCCAACCTGCCTCCTTGATTTAAAGGGGTAGGGCTGGACAATAAACCCAGCCCTACCCCTTTAAATCAAGAAGGCAGGTGTTGCTTGGTTGAAGGCCCTCCGGGATGACGCCGTTAATTAACATTAATAGTCCAGTGGCCGAAGCCACCGGACCCACAAGCCCCGAAGAGCCCGCGTTATTAATATGTTTCAGCTATAAAAATGCCATTCACTGGGAAAGAAAAGATGTTTAAAATATTAAGCATAGAATTCTGAGTTCTTTCTTACACACGTTGTTAAAATTTGAGATCATTTGAAAGAGAATTGGTCAAGTTATTAAATTACAAAATTGTTAGGTTCCAGACCAAACGAAATTCTAGAGTTACTCCCCTTCATCAGTTGCCTCCCTTGAAAGCTGCATTGTGGGAGCACCGGAAATAGTTTTTTTCCGCCATGACACTTTTGGATTGGGATTCAAGTTGGCTGGTCGCACTCACCCGTTTGAGCTATTAAGTCACTTTTAGGGTAGAAGCATTCTCTACCCAGTGTTAAATAAAACCTTGTTAATTTCCAACAACCTGGTCTTGCATTTTCATTCAGTGCTCCGTATATTATTTATATGTAAAAATATAACAGAAATTATATCAATTTTTCTGTACAAATCAAATGATAATTTTTAAAACACTTTGTACTTAACTCTTGCTATAAAGTACGGAAGACGTGGTCAGCAGTTCAAACGACGAGAGGCGAATTGTAAATGGCCGCTTCCCGGCTTTTATTTATACTTTATCTCACAAGGGCAGATCACTCTGTTTAGACTAAAAACAGGGGCAGATTACTCTACTTATACTGTCCCATTGAAATGTTTCATTTTAGCTATGAGCCTCGTCATCTCTACGTATTACTTTGTTAATCAAATCGGATTCTCTTACTCAATGCTCTTCTTACGAAGCTTTAAAAATACCATTTCTTTTTTTTTCGTCCATTTAAATACCTATTAGTTACAGGCAGGCTGTGACACATCGTTACATATATTGAGCATTGAGCAAGGACCGAACTCATTATTCAGTTGTAATGGATCTGCGAGACTAACTTGCTAACACTTAAACAAAGGGATTATTCTGAAGATAAATAATCCTATTTCTCTGAATGTTTGAGATGAGGCTTGATGATTAGTATTATCTGCGTTATTCGGACTATGGTCCTCATCTTCATTGTTATTTGTACAACGTTTCGGCCGATATACCCTCCGGCCTTCTTCAGGTATTTCTTGTCGGGCTCGAGAACCTTCTCGCACTCGGGAACCTTTTCGGACTCGGGAACCTTCTTTTCGAACTTGGGAACTTTCTTGTCGTAATCGGGAGCCATCACGGAACTTTGAACTTAACCCTTTATTCAGTCCACGGGGGTATATCGGCCGAAACGTTGTACAAATAACAATAAAGATGAGGACAATAGTCCGAATAACGCAGATAATACTAATAAATAATCCTGTAATGCTAAACTACATATACAACTTTTTTGATGTGGAATCAGTGAAGGTCGACACACATCTTCTATACATATATAAAGGGCAGTTGTGTGTATATGTATGTCCGGCGAAACTTCGAAAATAAAACAATTAACGACAAGGTAAATATATACACACATTAAATATCACCAGAGCTTGGTTTTTTAGCAAAAACAATAGCGATTTCATTTATATTTGGGAATATAATGATAACAGCATGGATTTTTTTTTTTTTTTTTTTTTTTTCATTTAATATTTTAGATAGTAGACATTAACATTTCTTTTTAGAGTAGCTGGATCAATGCAAGGTCTATTTTTTTACATAGGGATTTAAATGGGGTATCCCACGAGGATTCAACTCACGATTCAGTAATAATGGATCTGCGGGACTAACTTTTAAAAAGTTCCCCCTCTTCTCAGGCAACGCCGGGTAGCCGCTGCTAGTGTACGTATAAAAAGGATTTATTTCCGAGAAGAAATACGGTACACGTTTGAATAAGCCGAGTAAGATAAAATACTATTAGTCGTACATTGCTCTTAAGCTGCTCTTAGACTGATGCTCTACTGATTGAGCTAAGAAGTCTATCTTATGTATTAGATATTTATTGATAAACATACGTAATTCCTGAGAGTATTGTGACGTAATCACTGACGTATTTTCGGTTAAAGACAGACACCTAATCTCCATTATAGTAAGATGTAAGTGTCAATCTTTCTATACGCCAAGTTTACGTAAATGTTTTAGTATTTAAAAAAATACTTACTTGCTTTTCAGTCCTGAAATTCCTTAGAGGATAAAGTTTATTTGCCGTCGTGAAATTTCTGGACTGAAACTTTTGGTTTGTCTGTCTTCTAAGAACTTCTTTGATGCTACTGAAGTGCTGGGGATTTTGTTCTATTTATACTCAATATTTATTTATTTTCCCGCCAACTGGAGTTCTTTTATCAACTGAAAGTTGTTGATTTTTTTTTTTTGCTTTTGTTTTTTAATCCGTAGACTCAGATTAGATTATTGATTGAAATTTCCTGTGAAATGTTCACTCTACTGGGTGATTTTAAAGTAACTTCCTATTTTAAGCTCTTTCTTGAGCTCAGTTTGTACACAGTGAAAAGAGAGGTCACTTTCCATTGCTGCTTGTCGAACGGACATTTTTGGCCTATGAGTAAACATTTCTGGAAATGATTTCACTACTTCCAAGTCATTGGCATTGGAAGGGCGAACGATTCTTTGAGCGCCCATTACCGATCCGGTAGCAATGGGTTTTGCGTAACAATTCTTGATTGTTTTTAGGATCAATTTGAACATGTCTTCTCTTGATGGCCCTCCACCATCTCTGCACTTGACAATTGATTTCCAAACTTCGTTGCGTGCCACTAGTTGTGCACACCCTTTTAGAGTTAAACGACCAGACATCTTTATAGCGCTTCGAATTCTGAAACAAAATAATCAATCTGAAAAACAAAAAAAATCAAAAATATAGATTTAATTACCCTGTATATTAAGGAATATTCATTAAAGAATTGAGAAAAATGTAGCTGCATGTAAAAAAATTATAAATAGTTTAAAATAGGGAGTTACTTTTCAATTACCCTGTATATTAACGAATATTCATTAAAGAATTGAGAAAAATGTAGCTGTTTATAAAGAAATTATAAATATTTTAAAATAGGGAGTTACTTTTCAATCAACCTGTATATTAAGGAACATACATTAAAGAATCGAGAAAAATTTAACTGCATATAGAGAACTTATAAATAGTTTAAAATAGGGAGCTACTTTTCAATCACCCTGTATATTAAGGAACATACATTAAAGAATTGAGAAAAATGTAACTGCATATAAAATGATTACATGTAGTTTAAAATAAGGAGTTACTTTTCAATCACCCTGTATCATGGTCGGGTGTGTATAATTAATATTAATTGTCACAATTATTTGAGAAGGTAACTGTAATAAATTCAACACAATACTCCATGATGATTGTTGTTATTTACTAATCTCTGCTTAGATATGAGACACAGATCTTAGTAAGGTAACAGTATATGCTGTTGCTTAAGTTGTCACCCATCTAAATACTGAACAATATCATCTTTGCTTAACTTCGGTGATATTGAGCAGTATGTGACACAAGGTCAATTTTTAAGTGGAGTTCAACTGATTTGAATTCAGATTTTTCTTTCTCCTAGATGTAGCTTAAATTTGTCATAAGGCCGAAAGTATGGAGCATCAAGCGAATATCGAACCCTCTGTTCAGTAACAATTGTATCTGTAAGACTTGCTTGCTAATCCACTATGCAATGCCTATCGAGTTCTAGTGTTAGTTTTGATAGAGAATCCTACCACCTTTTATCAACAAATATCAATGGCGAAACCGGTACTTTCTTTTTCCTTATATATATTAACCAACCCCTCCGCACGAGCAGGATGTGACACAAGGTCAATTTCTTAAGCGGAGTTTAACAGGTTTGAATTCAGAGTTTTCCTTCTCCTAGACCCGTTGCCTAACCAAGGTTAAAGAGCCCAGTCTGCCCTACTATTTACCCATAGCTGGAAGGGGAGTAGAATTCATACCTTTCCCAAGAGTATTGAAGTGAAATGCAGTTACCACGTCCAGGATTTGAACTCGGGGCGACGAGTCCATTTCCAATGACTTTATCCATTACACCACGCGCTTCCTACTTTCTTTTTCCTTATACAATGGCGAAACCGGTATTTCCTGTTTCCTCATACAATGGCGGAACTGGTACTTTTGGTTTCTCCCACCTAGGAATTGCAAGGTTCCTGGTTCGATACAGGTTCCAGTGAAACCGGCGCATGAGTAGCACAGATTGGGTAATCAGATCTATGCGATAAAATGGAGAGCTGATGATAGGTGCCACACCTATCATCAGTTAACTCCACCTCTGCAAAACAATCTCCCTGGTATAACGCTAGCGAAAAGGGGATATACTACCTTGAACTCCGATAACTTTACTTTTTCAAACTCAAGAACCAAATCACATTATCCATTCAATTAAAAAAGGAGATTATGTTGGAAAATAAATGTTGGTTGGATAAAATACATGCTTTTTCATCATTAGGCTACGGATTTATCGATATATTCAAGTGTGTTGATTTATGTAGTTATAAACTAAACTTAGCTTAGCTGTAGCACAACCTAGAATTATAAAACCCTCAGTGAAAATCGAACTCACTAATAAGTATATTTTATCTATTACAGGGGTCACCAAACTACAGCCCGCGGACCGGATCCAGCCCGCGAACCCATTTTATCGACCTTTCTGCTAATGTTGCGTTCTTTGATAATGTTTTGAAAATAAACATGTTGGTTAAATTTGATTTTGTACATCTTACGCCACTCATCCATGAATATAAAATGGAAAGATAAATTTTGTTTTACATCTTTTTCTCTGAGCTTTCGTTCTGACTAGCAAGTATTGAACACAATTATAATGTGGCCCGCGCTCGTTATTTTCTTTTTCAATTACTCGACCCACCATGAAAAAAAGGTTGGTGATCCCTGATCTATTACATCAAGCGAGGATTGATAAGAATAATTTTGATGTATCGGGCTGTTGTCCTCATCTTTATTGTGGCATATATATTCACAATAATTATGTCACTGTAACCTCGGACCTTGTTTAGGTGCTGTTGTTTGTTTTTGTTTTGTTTTTTGTTTTTTTTGTTTTTTTTTTTGTTTTTTAATTACCTTAAAGTTAGCTCCGAAACCACGTTTGAATTCAAGCTTATCGTCTGATCATGACTTATTTTAAGGTAATTAAAAGACACTTATACAAAACCCGAGGTTACAGTGGCTCGAACATTGTGTTTATAACACCACAATAAAGATGAGGACAACAGTCCGAAATATCAAAATTATTCAAAAACATTATCATTGAGAAGAGAAAACCTACAAGCTACATTAATAATAACGATGCGTTGAATTTCGACAATCGATGGTACTTCAAAGCTCCACCTCTCACCAGCCCCACCCCTGGGGCACAGTGTACTCTGATACGTGACCATTAATCAAGGAAGACGATAGATCAGGTCAATCGATTTGGTCAGATGTCAACGTCGGGCAACACCACGTTAGAAGTCGCGTCCAACATGAGACCTTCGGAATGTACATCTCAAATGGGATGCTTAACAAGGGATAGTCCAGGTTTGACAGCTTTCTGGCAGTGCAGGCCAGTTCCCTATCATATTTCTTCTGTTCAAGTCAGATAACCTAGCGACTCGACGTGGCGCACCACAGTCTAACATGGTCGCATTTCCATGTCTCTTCTGTTCTGTACCTCATTTGGGCACAGGCCAATCAGAAAAAGAGATGGATTAGAAGTGGGACTAGATGGATATTTAGACATTGTGCGTATTCAATATTTTACAAGCGTATGGAAGTACTGACTGACAAGAGAATAGCTGTATATTTCGATCAATATTTGTGTGCTTTGGTTTGGTTTGGTTTAATGGCATATCAACTCTATGGGTTATTTAATGCCAACTCTTTACAACATAACGTATATTTTAACATAATATCTAATATAACATAATATATACTAGTACAAAATAAAAAACGCTCTCCGGGCGATGTAAAAATAGATTTTTGAAACATATTGTCTGAGGGGTGGGAGTAAAAAATTCAATGTCTGCGAGTTTGTACACTAAGTAAGTAAAATTATCAAATTCATTAAAGGATTAAAAAATAAAACAATTTGAAATGTAAACTTTAAATATGTATTAAAATAAAACAAACAATATATAGATATATAATACCAGTCATGTTTTAATTAAAACTTGTTTTAAAAAACAATTGAGGACTGTCTAATGTTGCATGTTCAAATTTTGAGTGTATTTATTTGATGTTATGACGGTTTTGGGTAATGTGACGTAAGCAGTGACGTAGTTTTTGTTACTGACAAAATCCGGAAGCGAATCTCCATTATTAATAGATAATGTAAACAATATATACATTATATATATAAATTTATATATAGGGGCCTGGATCTGTGCGGTAAAGTAAGAAGCTGATGATAAGTGTGGCGCTCCACCTCAGACGCAAAAACAATCTCCTTTGTCTAGCGCTAGAGAAAAGGGGATATATATGTGTGTGTGTGTGTGTGTGTGTGTGTAAAGGATTATTGGGGATTTTTTTCTACAAAAAATATTGTTTGAGTGTAAGATTATAGTTAGTAATCTATTTTGCCTTTTAGGTGCGTTCCTGTAAGTGGGTATGGCTGGGTTTATTGCCCAGTGCCTGAGGCGACTCAAAAGAGGAATACCGAAGGGACGTACGCAATTTCTAGCACTGGCCATGCATGAGCTTCGGTTTGTGCGTGGCTCCCCATGTTAATCGAGCTCTGTGTTCAATTGACATGGTGGGATAATAGTAGATACTTACTACGGCTTAAACTACTTTGGTCAAGCGATATATATATATATATATACCGACCCCCTTTGCACGAGCAGGATGCGACACAAGGTCAATTTATTAAGCGGTTTAACAGGTTTGAATTCAGAGTTTTCCTTCTCCTAGACTGGTTACCCAGCCATGGCTAAAGAGCCCAGTCTGTCGTGATATTTAGCCATAGTTGGAGGGAGAATTAAATGCATACCTTTCTCAGGGGTATTAGCACCATGTGAAATGCAAATAGCTTCATCCAGGAATTGAACTCGGGCTGACGAGTCCATTTCCTATGACTCTAACCATTACACTAGGCCCCTCCAAGATATACGTGCCGCAAACTAGCACGTACGAAAATATTGCTAAACTTTTGACTCACCCTCGTACATAAGCTCACAAATGGGTCAATTCGAATAAAAATATTAACCAGATTGTTTGACTTGACTTTTTATATGATATATTATATAATTTATATAATTATATATTATATAAATTATATATAAATTAATATATATATATACATTATATATATATATAGGAATATATTATATATTTATATATATAGTTATATAATTATATATTATATAATATTAATAATGATATATATTATATGATTTCATAATGCGCTAATTCTATTTCTTCCAGGCATGATTTCGATTTTGCTAATTTTAATGGAAATTTAAGTTCAATTTACTGGGAATGTCATCGTAAGAGCAATGAGATATATATATATGTGTATATATATATATATATATATATATATATGAGAAGTAAACAAACAAACAATGTGTTTGATATGGCTTTTTAGCCGACAATTTTTAGGAGAATTTGTGCTTAATTGAAGTCGTACATAATTTTGAAAAATAATTAATTGATAATTAATGAATTAGGCGGGAATACCTATTCAAATGTAAGGCTACACAAATCGAGAAATATATATATATATATAGAGAGAGAGGGGGGGAGAGAGATGGACTTAGGGAAAGAGAGAGGGGGACTGGAGGAGAAAGAGGGAGGGAGAGAGAAACCTACACTAAGATAGATAGATAGGGAGAGAGAGAGAGAGAGAGAGAGAGGTAAAAAAAGAGAGAGGTATTGAGAGGGGAAGAGAAATATCTACAGATATATATATATATATATATATAATATATATATAAAAGATAATCTAATGAGTCAAACGAACCTACTATTAGTTTCGCATAAAGCTCTTCAGGGCTAAAATCCGACTAAAGAAGAAAAGGAGCAAGACAAATAAATATACTAACCACAGTAATCATTTAAATTAGCAAAACCAGACTGACCAATAAAAACACAGAACAATATAAGTTTATTGTTTAATGAAAAATATTTAATTTCTATATTAACGAATTTTTTTTTTTTTTTTTTTTTTAATTTATATTTTATTTAGAATTAAGCAGATTTGAAACAATTAAATAAGTGTAAGCACCCCATCGCCATTCTCATCCCCTCAACTAATGGAACACAGCACGTCAACGATTGTCCATCTCTTTGCCCGTAGTTAAAAGGATCCATCGATACGACTAAATCTAGGGAAACGGGGTTTATTCAGTAAACCTCGATATCTTCTTTGTCGGATTTTAGCCCTGGAGAGCTTTATGCGAAACTAATAGTAGGTTCGTCTGACTCATTAGATTATCTTTATTACTTGGCTCTACTTAGGTATCGAGCACTTTTTACATATTAGCTTCTCCTAGCGGTTATATGAATATATATATATCTTATATACATATATATATTAATACATATAAATTGTTTTTTTTTTTGGCCAAGAGATTATTTTCTGTTGGTACGAATATCTTGGTCCTTTCTTTTTTCCAAAAATTTTTTTCTTCCTGGTTGGTGTTTGGTAGTATATTTTTACAATCAAACTTTCTGCTGGTTTTTTTCTCTCCGCAAGGATCTACCAACACGCTTGGTATATATATATATATATATATATATATATATATATATATATATATATATATATATATATATATATAAAGAGAGAGAGAGAGATTGATGGAGGAAGAGAGAGAGAGAGGCATGGGGAAAAGGAGAAAGGTATAGAGAGGGGGAGAGAAATATACACAAAGATAGATAGAGAGAGAGAGAGAGTAGGAGAGAAAAAGACAGCGGAAAAAGAGAGAGGTATTGAGAGGGTGTAGAAAAATATACACTGATAGATAGATAGATAGATAGATGAGGGAGACAGTGGAAGAAGGAGAGAATTCTACACTGAGATATATGGAGGGAGAAAGAGAGAGAGATATATAAGGGGGGAACGAGAGGTGTAGATAGAGTGGGGAGAGAGATAGAAAGAGAGAGGAAATAAGAAGAAAGAGAAGAAAAGGAAAACAAATTTGGTTCGGTTTTGTTTTACCTTTCTTTAATTAGACCGCCCTCAAATTTCTCAATTTTCAAACTTGCTTATCAAGTGGCAGGATCTGTGTCGAAGTCATCGCACAATATTTGATTCGTTACACCTCTCATCACCCCCCTATCCCACCTGCCACCATCTACACCCTACCCCCCACCCCGTGCAAAAACGATAATTGAGCAAACCAGATGGCAATAACGTTTCCAGCCATTGTTGTTTGCGTTCATTTTATGTCATTGCTATTCTAATTTTATAGCTTTTCCGATTGGGTTTTCTTGTGTGTAACCAGTAGAACAATTCACATATCTAGGTAGTAATATCTCATCCACAGAAAGCGATGTTAACACACGATGTTAACACACAAGGCATGATTGGTCAGAAACAAATTACACTGGTTTACAAAGAAATTGAGGCAAGTACAAAAATAGCTGTTTTAACCTAATTTGGGGGTGCTGAATTCAAATTTGAAATCCGTTTTTACTCATCACCTCTAGTGTTTTAGATATGCATACTGTATATTTTGTACACATATTGTACATAAAGGTGTATATGTATTAAGGGTTAATTTCTAATATTGTGTGACTTATGTCTTCTTTTTTAGTTATTATGCAATAAATGTAAGTGATAGCATTACATTATATATATATATATATATATATATATATATATATATAGCTATATATCAAAACGGATTTTGGCAGTTAAGCGTAGCCAACACGTCTCAATCAACGGCCAGTAGTGCACTGGTAGTCAGCGCAGGAGGCTGTCGTCCCTCGCAGCGCAGGAGGAAGGTGTCCATCGACAATTGTGTTACACAATCTTTTGGGTATATATTTGTATTACAATTTCCAACGACGCACATTTTATTGCCATACATATGATTTAATTTTACTTTGTTGGATGCTCTTGCGTGACATCCCAGAGGCAAAATACAGCAGATCATCTAAGAAAACACACTTCTAACTGTCTGCGGTACTATGAATTGTATACATTGTGTCATCCAAGTATATTTATTCCATCAATGTTCTTTATCTATCCAGTTTTATCTGTAATAAGCTGCTGCATCTGTTGAAATAAGCACGTATATACTCTGTATATACTAAAATGAGACTATTTAAAAGACAGAAAACTAGAGGTGATAGAGCAAAACTGTTTATAAATTTGAATTCAGCACACCCAACTTAGTAAAAAAAACACCTATTCACATTCTTGCCTCAGACAAAAAATATTTTTTTGTAAACTAGTGTTATCAGTCATATGGAAATCCGATCTCATTGACAAGCTAAAGCGACAATTATTCCAGGCTGTGGATATAGCAGTACTGCTGTATGGCTACACCACTTGGACCCTAACGAAGCGCCTCGAGAATAAGCTAGATGGGAGCTGCACAAGAATGCTGCGTGCAGTCTTGAAAAAGTCATGGAAACAGCATCCCACAAGGAAGCAGCTGTATAGCCACCTGCCCCCATCTCACAAACCATTCGAGTGAGACGGACTAGGCATGCAGGACACTGCTGGAGAAACAAAGACGAGCTCATAAGCGACGTTCTCCTGTGGAAGCCAACACATGGGCATGCTAATGTGGGCCGCCCAGCAAGGACCTACATTGACCAGCTATGCGGGAATGTTGGTTGCTGCGCAGAAGAACTCACAGGGGCGATGAGTGATAGGGAAGGTTGGCGAGAGATTGTCATGGATATCCGTGCTACTTGCGTGACTTGATGATGATGATGGAGCGTGTTATCTCTATGTTATGTACTTGCTCGTGCGTGTTTCTGCTGCTCATATTGTTATATATACTCCTCTGCTCACGCGCCTCCATATAAAATCAAAATATAGGTTTGTAGGTGGGAGGAGTTTTTATTTAACTTAGTATATCTACCTTCGCAACCCCACCCCACTTTGCATGACGCAAGACAAATCTCTTGGTAATTACAATGGTATTAATATATCTTATTATAATGGAGATTGTGGGTTTTTCTGTCTGTAACCGAAACAATTTTACTACTAAGTCACAATTCCCTTTGTTATTTACATCACATTCTCCATGATTTTATTTTTATTTAAACCTCAATTATTAATAAAATTGTTTTACATCATTAAGACTGCTGACCATATCGACATACTAATAACATACAATTGTATTTATATATTCAACAAAATAGCGGTTTACAGTGTGAATGGGAAGGCTAATTTGCATATTGATATTAAAAATGTGAATTTAATAAATATATGCTTAGTATTATTGATTTCTAACTGTTTGGTTTTATTTTAATGAATATAAGCAAAAATCTCTTCAATGAATCTTAAATGAACTCCATTAACAAGAAAAAATAAGTGTCATTTTATTCTTTACTTCCTCTTTTAACTAAATACTTAAATTAGAAAAAATAACAATGAAAGATGGGAGTGGTGGAAGAGTAAGTTTCAGTTGTTCTATTTTTCGATTATACTCCCTCTGTTTCAAATATTTTTATCTGCATTCTTATTTAGTTTCATTAGTCTTTCTAATTTAATATAATATTTTATTAATTTAATTAAATATTGCATGCATATATTTGCTAGTATAGATAATATATAAAAATGCAATATAGATTATCAGCTTACTTCAAAACAATTTATTGCTTTGATTTTAAATGAAAAAAAAAGAAGACAATTCATTTAAAACTGTACCTTCCATGTCATTTAACTCTTAACTAAAAAAGGCGTTTTTTTACTTCCACAACTTTTAAATCTGGTCTCTATTCTGATGATTAACTCTAGCATAGATTTAAAAGCCTCAGACTAAAATATACCAGACAGATTCGACAGCCGAGATAGAATCTCAGAAATCTTGACAATTAGTCCTTTGCTTTACCACTGAGCCATACACGCTACCAAGAGAATTTGTTCTGTGCAGTTTAAAAACATTCTGGTTTGGGTTTTCTTATCAGGATTTTCAATCTTAAAGTGTTATTTTCCCCTTTAACAATGCATTAAAAAGGTGCTTAGAGAAAAGAAAAGCGAAGAACTGTTGGTTGTCGGTAAGTAATTTACAGCAAGCAATATAGTAGAGGGCTTACATAATCTGCGATTACGGCTTATCACGAAGCAAAATCATCACTTTAAAAACGTTTTATCCGAGATCATAGCAGGTGGGAAGTCGATATAATCCGTTGAAATATTAATCTCTGGAGATGATTAGTTCGCACTTAAAACAATTGTCGCATGCATTCTGTAACGATAGAATCTTCAGCCGCATTAAAAGACTTTAAAAAAAAAACACCCGGATGGTGGAGGAGGGTTCCAAGTCAGTTGTGCTCAATTGTAGATTTTGCGTTCTGATTTGTTTCGTTTTCCAATATCGGATTTCCCTAGTTGTAAAAGCCGAAATCCCTGCTCTAATACATTTACGTCAAGTCGATGAATAAAAGATGGCAGTTTTTCCCGCCGATTTTGTGACATGAAGTGAATGAGTTCTGCCTCCTTTAAACATGTATCATTAACATGGCGGCTCGGGAAAAGTTTGTATGATTGCTCCGGCTAGATAAAGACTTGTTTGTGGTGGCCATTAAATTATCATGATCTACTGTTGTCGTTCCTAATTAACTGAGTTTCTTTCGCGGGCGACACTTTCATTAAATATTTACGTTCTACTTATTCGCCGTGTAGCGTTCGTGTTCGCAGCTCCGTTCAACAGTGTCGCAAGATATTAAAAAAAAATGTTTTAACTTAAAGAAGACACGCGTTTCGACAATAGCTGCCATGACACCTATGAGGAGTACGCGTTAATACACTTCACTTTTTATCCGGCACAAGAAATACGAAAGGGTTAAAGGAGATTTTAAGAACACAGGAAAGGGGTGGGGATATTATTTAGCCAAATTGAAAACTCATCTGGACAGAAGGTAGTACATAACATTAGCATTGAATGGAACGAATACCAATGTATCGATTGATTTTAATGGTATGTCAACCTGTCTAGGGTTATTTTATGCCAAGAAGTAAGGAAGTTTGTTTTTTTGGTTTGTTTTGTTTTACGGCATATCAACCTCAGTGGGTCATTTAATGCCGATAAAGTTTTGAAATAAATCAATTCTTAATGGATAATACAATTTTTTTATGAATACATTTTTCTATTTAACCCATAGATGGGACCCTAACAGGTACTACCACTCCGGGTCAGAGTGGACCAGGGAGCAATGGTGAAGTAAGGAAGTCTTGTTCCTTGTACATTCATATTTACATTTCTGTGTAGTTTTCTCTTTATTTTTAAAAATTTTGTCTCCCGTTTATCTGACAGTGAGTATTCTTATCTTATACAAATAATTTTGAGACAATTGCATGATTGATTGGTTCATCTTGATGATGGTCAACCCATCTCAGGTTATTTTATGCCTATAGGTTAGGGAATTGCGTTCATTGTACGATTGTGTTCATTGTGTGATTGTTTTTTCGGTATAAAATAATCAAACAGGGGTAGACATGCCGTAAAACCCACCCAACCAACTTATGAGTATTTGGAGGTGCACTTTGTATAACATTTGAAATTGAATCATCGACCCGAGTTCAAATCCTACGCGAGGCTGCTAGAAAGGCAGAAATCCATATTTTCTACCTCTAGCTATGGGTAAAACCAACTAGACTCTTTAGCCTTGGTTGGCAACCAGTCTAGGAAAAAGAAAGCTCTGAATTCAAACCAGCTTTACTCTGCCTAAGAAATTGACCTTGTGTAACAACCTACTCATGGTGGAGGGGTTGGGTAAATACTTACTTTTAAATGAACATCGTTGATATGTTTACATTTTCACACACACACACCCCTAAAAGCTGGCATCTGTTGCTCGTTCGACTAATAAACAATTTCTTTGTATATAATCTTATAAATAAATTGATTTATCTACACAAAAGTATCTTTAGAGATAAATACAAAAGTCCATGTATAATAATAAACTAGATGCGACTACCCGGCGGCGCCTGGGTAGAGGGGGGGATAAAAAGTTAGTATCTCAGATCCATTATTACTTACCGCATGTTTGATCCTCACTGAACCACCACCCCCACCCCCGCAAAAAAAAAATACTTGAAAAAGAACTGGTGAGACGTCGGGAATTTTGTTCGCCTTGGTAAAGGGAATGATATCGCATATAAAAATATAGCAAGAAATTTTAATTCAGTAATTTACAATTTTTTTTAGAAATAAGATATAAATGAGCCGACTGGTTCAATAAATCATTATTATATTTCAAAGTTAAAAAAAATTAAAAAAAACATGCAAAAAAAAAAATACGCGCAAATAACTTTGCCTTCTGTTATTATACAAATTTTAATTTTTAAATATTTTCCAAATATCAATAAAATCATCATTATTTTTGCACAAATTCAAGCTCTGATGATAGTGAATATATATATATATATATATACTTTGTCGTAGTTTCCTCCGGACATACATACATTCCAGACATACATACATTCACACAACTGTCCTTTATATAATTATGTATAGATGCCTTCATTCATATTGCTTCACGTAGTATGTACATTTCATGGCTCTGTGATATTCTCTTCTTGGCTGGGCTGAGAACATTTTACCAGCCCCTCTACACATGCACACACACACACAACATATATATATATATATATATATATATATATATATATATATATAGATAGATAGATAGATAGATAGATAGATATCATATATATATTGGCATCCTTCCGTATACTGAAAACGATGGTGTAGTGTCAATTTTTTTCTTTATCTGCAACTGCGTGAGCGGCTGAACAGACCAATTTTTGAATGACAGTCTCTGGAGCAGTGACTACAAATAAATAGTGATGCTTACTGGAGTTGCTGTTGTCTCTCCTTCCTTTTGGCTCTCTTTTCCGTACCGGCTTCTTTCCTCTCTTTTTCATTCCTTTTCGTTCATTGTCTGACGAGGAGTCGCCAGGTTGAACGGTCTTCTGCACAAGCCACAAGCCTTCCATGTGTTGGTGTTAATGTGGCATGTCTTCATGTTTCTTTTACAGACATCTTTAAAGCGCTGGCGTGGTTTCCCTACTGGTCGGGTGCCCTCGGCTAACTTGCCATACAGTAGGTCTTTTGGGATGCGGCCTTTGTCCATCCTCCTGACGTGGCCAAGCCAACGCAGGCGCCTCTCGCAGAGAGGCTGGCATTGTCCCAGACTCTTTGGTTCAGTTTGGCCATAAATGCCGCAGCTCTGGTGATTCTGCTGTTGACTTCACTGTCAGTGGGGACTGAGTTAGCAATGGTGGACCCAAGATACTTGAAGCTCTCCACTGCTTATAGGCTGTACCCATTGATGACAATGTTTGGAAGGGCGTCTGCACTTTGTGCCATGACTTTTGTCTTATTTAGACTTATGGTTAGTCCGAATTCCTTGCAAGCATGCGTGAGTCCACTGACAAGCTGTTGCAGGCCGTGCTCAGTGCGTGACGTTAAGGCTGCATCATCGGCGAAAAGCATTTCCCGTATGAGGACCTTCATGACGTTGGCCTTAGCTCTAAGTCGAGCGATGTTGAACAACTTGCCATTAGCTCTGGTGTGTATGTAGACTCCCTCGCTGCAGCCCTTGAAGGCATATTGGAGAAGCATGGAAAAAATATTCCGAACAGCGTAGATGCAAGGACACAACCCTGCTTTACTCCACTGCTGACTAGAAATGCCTCGGATGTTGCAGCATTAAAGCAAACTGTGCTGTGCATGTTTTCGTGGAAGGAGCTAATGAAGGCAGCCTATCTTCAGTAGCAATTAAAAAAATCCGCTTCGGCTGACCAGGTTGAATGCCTTCGTTAGGTCTATGAATGCAGTGTAGAGTGGTATCTGCTGCTCCTGGCATTTTTCCTGCAGCTGGCGTAGTGAGAAGATCATGTCAACACTTGACCGGTTTGCTCGGAAGCCATACTGTGACCCTGGAACTCATTTTATAGACAAAAATAGATTACAAAAGTCGCCATTTTTCACAACCCCCCTCAAATTTGGAGAGTTAAAATTAACTCCGCCAATTCTTGGAATTGAAAGTTCAAATTTTGAAGATTGTCTAACTTTAACATAGTCCACACCTGTACAAAATTTCAGAAAAATTGAAGGGAGTGGATGATATGGCCTGGATGATTTGACATGAAATTACCCATATAATATTTTTGTATTGTCAACTAGAATTTGTCGAATATTTATGCAGGTATTCTGGTAGCGTAGTGTAGATTAAAATACTGTGATTGATAGGTGGATAACCCCTCCAGAAGTTTTTTTGAGATGGGGATTTTCATTGGATTAGATGAGGGATCACCAACCTATGGCCCGCGGACTGAATCCGACCTGTGAAGGCCTTTTATCAGGCCCGCCGACGGTACTTGAATTTGTTGTTGTTTTTAAACGTACGGAATGCGAGACGCTTACTAAATCTTCATGGACTTGACTACTGTAGGTAGGTTACAAATTTTCATGCGTGTGGGCATTTCACTTATTACTTACACGATCCCGAATTTTCACTTGTTACGACTGTTTGAAAAACACGGGTAATTTTCAAAGAGCTACTGCGAAGCAACGGATTGGTCAAAAGTTATGAGACAAACATTTTGGAAAGGGCAAACCGTATATTTTTAATATATACAGGATTTTAATAAAATTACAGTTGATCAGAATGTTTAATTGAAGCGATCTGCTTTGAAAGAAATAATTGCGATTTAAAGTTAAAATTCACTGCATACTTATTTTTCCCAAAATTATTTATTTTTTAAACTAATTTTGATTTAAAAACTAAACTAATTTCTCCAATAAGATTTTTATCATTTTTATTCCACTCATCCATGAATATAAAATGGAAAGATAAATTTTGTTTTACATCTTTTTCTCGGAGCTTTCGTTCTGGCAAGCAAGTATTGAACACGCTCGTTATTTTTTTCTATTATCCGGCTCATCGTGGAAAAAAGTCTTGGCGACCCTTGGATTAGATAAACACGCGTGATCAAGCGACACTAAGAAGTTTTGTTAACAAGATTTTTTAGTCAGCAAGAATGTATTCAATTGACCAAATCATTACATCCATGTTTTGATCACTGATTCCCGGCTCGGGGAGGGGGGGGGCTCGTTAGGATGAAAGTTTTGGCGAGCAAGGAATAAAAGTAAAATGTGCTCATAAGATTGTGGTCTGAGTTTTTTTTATCCCAATACAAAAGAACAGATAAATTCGGGGTCGAAGAAGAAAAACAAAATGGTGGAGGGCAGAACTGAACCACATGGACGACAGAAGAACGAAGGGAGGAGGTGGCCGCCGGTCGATAACTAAGAAATATACTAACTATCTTTTTAGCGTTAAGTCCATTTCTTTCTTTCGATATAATGATGTTTATTTTAATTTTTCGCGACGTTCTCATACGGACTACTATACATGGACAGACCAGCGTTAGCCACTAGAAAAGACTTGCATTCATCAGCTCTATGTGCGCATGGGATACCGTCTAGAGAAGTTAATAAGAGAGAGAGAGAGAGAGAGAGAGAGAGAGAGAGAGAGAGAGAGAGAGATGGATAGGGAGAGAATCTAAGGAATACATTAATTTCGCCATTGATGTAGGCAAAGGATGAGTGATAGTAAAATGGTTCTTTAAAACTGAAGAAACAAAACCTTATCACAATGGAGATTGTGTGTAGGTCTGTAATCGAAACTACGTCACCACCAACGTCACAATTCCCTTAATTATTTACGTTATATTCTTAATAGTTATCACATAATCATTTGATTAATCTTAATTAGCATCTTATTTATTAACAATGTCTCTATTAAGGTCTAAGTGAAATAGATTTGCTTCAAATCAGCCCATATTTTAATGTGTTTAAATTCATGTGATGTGTGTAATATATCATTAAGAAATAAATGTTTACATAGTATATGGTGTGAATAATTTGCATACCGGTTTTAACAAAACCGTATTTAATAAATAATTACTTGGTGTTTTTGATTTCTAGTATTATTGTTTTATTCTCAACCGTATCAAAAGCAATCCTATGTATAATTTTATATTGAAATCAATTAGAATAAAGTAAAAATAAATGTAATCTTTTTGTGTTCTTATTTAATTTCATTAGTCTTTCTAATTCAATATGATATTTAATTATATTAAAACTTAAATACTTGTACCAAGAGGGCGCATATTTTTCCTAGTTTCACGAAACCCATTCTCAGTGACTGCAATAATAAAACCGATACAAATATTTTGATGAAACAAAATATCTACAAAAAGATAAAACAACAAATTTTCTTTATTCTGCAAGTTCCGTTTCAGTAGATTTTGTAAAACAGCAACAAGTACGTGTATGCACATTAAGGCAGGTCGATTTTCAACTTTTCTTAATATCAAAATGATTCAACCAGAGAAAGTTGGGTATTGGTATAATTAGTACTGACACAAAAAGTAGGTTTCTAATTTGCACCAATTTTTGAGTGTTTACTTTTAAAGATAGTTTAATACGAGGCCCCTCCAAACTCCTTGTTTTTGATACATTGCTTAAAAATCTTATAATTTCAATCCGGAAAAGCTTGTCAATTTATTTTATTCAAATAAAATGGATAAAATATATTGAAAGTAACACTTAAAGTGAAATTATAACCCCCACCCCACTATATCAGTTCAAACAAGCTGCATTTTACCTCATTAATTGAGATACGTAAGTATAACATTACAAGATATTATTGTAGAATTATTTTTTCTATTATCAATGGATCAAAAGAAAACAAATATGAACTCTGCTAGGAACAAATATAGGGATTATGATTTTAATATAAACTACCTTTATAATTTGAACACTCCTCTAAATATCTACTGGTTACTAATAGTGAGTCTTTTAATTTCTCGGAATTTTTTAGACGAGGCTTGATAATTAGTATTATTTGGAAAAATTCACCCTGAATTGTCCAATTAGACACATAGCCTAGTGGATAAAGTAGGTAGGTTATAATAATGAAATTTATTTTGTACAGTGCTCAGGTGCACACAACTCATCGAAGTCTCATGTCAAGTATACAGAATAATGTAGTGTCAGGAACATGAACAGTTTACAGTAGTAATATGCATGTATGTGTGCGCGTGTGTGCATATGTATGTGGAGAGTGGCATCAGGTATAGTGTCGGCGACTACACTATAGTTAAGACAGTTCTAAGTGACAATTATCTCTAGACTGCAGGTTCAATCCTGGTCAGGGGTAGCAGTAACATAGAATAATAAACACAACTTAACACCTTTAACCCAACTATGGTTAGCGGAATGAAAACAGGATACCGCCGTGGACTGAATAAAGGGTTAGGTTCAAAATTCGATGATGGCTCCCGATTACGACAAGAAAGGTCCCGAGTTCGAATAGAAGGTTCCCGAGTCCGAAAAGAAGATTCCCGAGTCCGAGAAAGTTCCCGAGTCCGACAAAAATACCTGAAGAAGGCCGGAGGACACATCGGACGAAATGTGTCAAAAATATATGAATATTGTGAGAATAATAGCAACTTTTATCATGCCATATAAAAAAGAAAGCTCTACATAAGAGCCCTTTGAAACAAAGCTCATTCCTCTGAGCATATCGATTGTATAACGTGGGAGACGCTAATGACAATATGGCCATAATGGAATCTACCACAGCTAAAAGGAATAAACATTAATATAAAATATGTATCACTTTTCGCTTATTAATAAAAAAAATACTATTCACCTTAAAAATCAACAAAATGTAATTTTTTTAAATGTCGGTGTAAGAAAAGTAAGTAAAGTCGTCGGGGTGGCCTAAAGTCGTTATCAGCCAGACAGCGAGGGAGTATACCCCTTTTCTCTAGCGCTTGACCAAGGAGATTGTTCTTGGCGTCTGAGGTGGAGCACCATACCTACCATCAGCTCCTCACTTTACCGCACAGATCCCTGTGGTACTCATACGCTGAGTTGGCGAGGGCCGGTATCGAACTCGGAACCTTGTGGTTCGGTGTAGCCTGTCGATGTGTGTGAGATTCACAAAAATCCCTTAATCTTTTAAAATTGCATTTTAATAGTTTTTAAAAGTTAAGATTTTACCTAAATATTAATACTCGTGTTTCTTATTTGTACGACCTATATCATCTTGCAATACCCCTGTTTAAAAATCAGACCGTCCAAATCGTCCAAGATGAAATGCAAAAATGTAAATCTGACTATCCGGTGTTGCTTATCCACCGAATTCTTATTTCTTATGGGTGTCGTCAGCACAGCTAAATAATGAAACATTCCGGTTTTATTATAAAGAAAGAAAGGGAAGAAAAAGGACACGCTAAACAAAAAATATAATAATAAATAAATAGAGTAGGGTAAAGATAGAGAGAGGGGGTGAGCACGTGGAAACGATAACGCTAATGTATTTTAATTGATCACATTATGTAAATTATGAGTTCGTTTGATTTAAACAAGACAGAAACATCACCACACTGGGTCGTAAGCCTCTCAAATTAGTCAACCAGTTCACATACCTAGGTAGTAATATCTCATCTACAGAAAGTGATGTTTCAAAATACACATAGAAAAGGCATGGGCTGCTATAGACATTATCTATCGCATGGAAATCCGGTCTTTTTGATAAGATAAAGGGACAATTCTTCCAAGCTGTAGCCTTGTCGGTGCTAATGTATGACTGCACCACTTGGACTCTAATGAAACACTTGGAGAAAATGCTAAATGAAAACTACACAAGGCTGCTGCGTGCTGTCTTGAACAATTCTCTTAAAAACAGCTCGCCACAAAAAAGTATCTGTATGGCCACTTACCTCCTATCACACAGACCATCCAAAAAGGACGAACAAGACATGCTGGACACTGCTGAAACAGCGAGGACGAACTCATCAGTGATGTTCTCCTATGTATACGAAAGAACAAGAAAAACCTACATCAGTCAGCTCTGTGCGGATTTTGAATGCCGGGCTAAAGACCTGCCAACCTGGCGTTGATTGATAGGGATGAGTAGCGAGAGAGTGTCACGGAAATTCGTGCTGTCAGCGCGATGATGATGATGATGAGGATGATTTTTAAATTGTCTTCGGCAAAAATAACTCAGAATTAGTTGACATACTGTAATAACAACCAATCAACCAACAAACATCTACCAATGGTATGCTACCCTTCTCTAACCATTACGTCCATGACATGCAACACTCCACTTTGACCCTTACTTAGACAGTTACTTTTTCTTATAGAAAATAAACTTGACAAGTGTAATCCCGGCAAAGGATGGCTCGGTGTGTAGAATACCGTACAGACTGTTTCGACTTTATTAAGTCTCATCAGCAATATATACTAACGATTTCCCTCCGACAGAAATCGAAACCGGGACTTCAGCAGACACAGTGAAACACTAGTGAAACACTTTTATCGCCTCGGCCACAGTACACAGCTGACCATCCTAATAATAAAATTCGATACTTTTTCTTATAGAAAATAAACTTGACATCGAATTTTATGCGATGCATGCGTTGTAAGTGCCTTCAAGTAAAAATTTAATATATACTTTATTCAGCAACGTTTCTAAAATAAACAAACATCCAAAAATCTTATTCACTTCGCCGAAGGGCATACGGTCTGTTTGTTATTATTCTCCCAATAACACCCCCTTACCTATTATGGTAGAGGCGTGTAAGTATCACTTGACAAGCTTAATTTCGCTAGGATGGTCAGCTGTGTACTGTGGCCGAGGCGATAAAAGTGTTTCACTAGTGTTTCACTGTGTCTGCTGAAGTCCCGGTTTCGATTTCTGTCGGAGGGAAATCGTTAGTATATACCGCTGATGAGACTTAATAAAGTCGAAACAGTCTGTACGGTATTCTACACACCGAGCCATCCTTTGCCGGGATTACACTTGTCAAGTTTATTTTCTATAAGAAAAAGTATCGAATTTTATGCGATGCATGCGTTGTAAGTGCCTTCAAGTAAAAATTTAATATATACTTTATTCAGCAACGTTTCTAAAATAAACAAACATCCAAAAATCTTATATATATATATATATATATATATATATATACCAAACACCTTCGCACGAGCAGGATGTGACACAATGTCAATTTCTTAAGCGGAGTTTAACAGATTTGAATTCAGAGTTTTCCTTCTCCTAGACCGGTTGCCTAACCAAGGTTAAAGAACCCAGTCCGCCCCACTATTTATCCATAGCTGGAGGGAGAGTCGGATTCATACCTTTCCCAAGGATATTAGCGCTAAGTGAAATGCAATTACCTCAGCCAGAATTTGAACTCGGGGCGACAAGTCCATTTCCTACGACTTTAACCATTACACCACGCGCTTCCTCCCCAGCATTTATATAACTGTCACAATCCTATTGTCTTCACGGCAAGTCCCAACCCTATTTATTATATATGTGCTAGAATGTGGTGGCTGAGGGTCTTCATGACCTGGGTATGACGTTAAACTCTGTATGATGGTTAAGTTCCATTTCTGGAGCTCTGTAGAATGCGGAGTACCCTTTGTTTTTCATTACTCCCAGGTCCACTCTAACCCGGAGTGGTAGTACCATTAGTGGTTCCATCTATGAGGTTAAATAGAAAAATGTGTTTAAAAAAAGAAATTGAGTTTTTAAAAAAATTGATTTGGTTTTGGTTTGTTTTGTTTTACGGCATATCAACCTCAGTGGGTCATTTAATGCCGATAAAGTTTTGAAATAAATCAATTCTTAATGGATAATACAATTTTTTTATAAATACATTTTTCTATTTAACCCATAGATGGGACCCTAACAGGTACTACCATTCCGGGTCAGAGTGGACCAGGGAGCAATGGTGATGAAGGGGTGCTCCACATTCCCCAAACCTCCAAAACTGGAACCTCATCATCAGATAGAGTTTAACGTCATTCCCAGGATATGTAGACCCGCAACCACCGCCTTCTAGCACCCATATGATAAAAAAATTGAGTACCATCAAGAATGAATAAAACAAAACGTCTTCGGCATAAAATAACCCAACATGGGTTAACATGCCGTAAAATCCAACCGTCCAGCCAACTAACCATTACAATAGGCGAGGTATCCTACTATTCATAAATAAAGTGTTTTTATAAAAGAACTTTCATAATTTGAAATGGAGTGAGACAAAAAAGGGTGAAATTTTCGTTATGATTTTGAAGTGTTGTGATGATTTCAGAAAAAAAGGTAACTTGATTTTTGAATAGGCACGCAGATTTAGGACAAGTTAGCAGGATTTGTTGTTGTTGTTGTTGTTGTTGTTGTGTCCTTCCAAGGAACTACACGTCAGAAAAGTATGTGAGGCACAGAAGTAAAGCACACTTTCCTCCACATCAGCCATTTCACTCTATCTTTTTTTTTATTTTCTAATAAATTTTATTTTTTCAATTTTCTTTCTTAGTTCAGTTTTTTTTTTTTCAACGTTTCCATAATTTTCTTTTTTTGTCAACTGACCGTTTTTTTTTCTTTCTTTCAACTCTCATCACAATCTTATGTAGATGATCTCCCCCCTTTCTCTCATCTCTTTTCTTTTATCATGATTATCATTATCTACGTTATTATTATTATTATTATTATTATTATTATTATTATTATTATTGTTGTTGTTGTTGTTGTTATTGTTATTATTATTATTATTATTATTATTATTATTATCATTATTAATGCTGTTGTTCTTACTTTCTTCTTCCTATTCCTATTGTTTTTACTATCTTCTTCTTCTTCTTCTTCTCTTCTTCTTCTTCTTCTTCTTCTTTTTTCTTCTTTCTTCTTCTTCTTCTTCTTCTTCTTCTTCTTCTCTTCTTCTTCTTCTTCTTCTTCTTCTTCTTCTTTTTCCATTCTTCTTCTTCTTCTTCTTCTTCTTCTTCTTCTTCTTCTTCTTCTTCTTTTCTTCTTCTTCTTCTTCTTCTTCTTCTTCTTTTCTTCTTCTTCTTCTTCTTCTTCTTCTTCTTCTTCTTCTTCTTCTTCTTCTTCTTCTTCATTCTTCTTCTTCTTCTTCTTCTTCTTCTTCTTCTTCTTCTTCTTCTTCTTCTTCTTCTTCTTCTTCTTCTTCTTTCTTCTTTCTTCTTCTTCTTCTTCTTCTTCTTCTTCTTCTTCTTCTTCTTCTTCTTCTTGTTATTCTTATTAGTTATATTGTTTTTGCTCTTCTTCTTTTCTTGTTTGTTTGTGACTGTGTGTCCGACTCATCATCACCTTTACCCCACGCCCCCGTGAAACTCAGAGCTAAATCGGAAGATTCTTATCAGCATCCCTGCCGGTCTTTACCAACAGATAAGCTAATTACCTTCGCGACTTCTTTAAGAAAACAGCAAATGTCAAACAAAGGAATTATGAAACCATTTAGACATTTTTATTTATAGATGGTCGAGATAAAATTCGGAAGAAGATAGACAGAAATTAAAAAGCAAACAAAAACGAAAATAGAGAGAGAGGGGGCATAGAAAGACAGGAGAGAGAGAGAGAGAGAGAGAGAGAGAGAGAGAGAGAGAGAGAGAGAGAGAAACAATAACAATAACAAAAATAAATACAGACTCAAATTCGGAAGAAGATAGACACAAATTAAAAAGCAAACAAAAACGGAAAAGAGAGAGGAGGAAATGGAGAGAGAGAGAGAGAAAAGGAAAGAGAAAGAGAGAGGAAATGGAGAGAGAGAGGAGAAGGGAAGAGAGAGAGAGAGAGAGAGAGAGAGAGAAAACCAGAATAACAATAACAAAATAAATACAGACTCAAATTCGGAAGTAGATAGACACATTAAAAAGCAACAAAAACAGAGAGAGAGAGGGGATGGAGAGAGAGAGAGAGAGAGAGAGAGAGAGGGAAGAGAGAGAGGGGGATGGAGAGGAGAGAAGGGAAAGAGAAGAAAAAAACAATAACAATAACAAAATAAATACAGACTCAAATTCGGAAGGGGGATGGAGAGAGAGAGAGAGATAGAAGGGAAGAGAGAGGGAGGGAAAGGAGAGGGAAAGAGAGAGAGAGAGAGAGAAGAAAAACAACAATAACAATAACAAAATAAATACAGACTCAAATTCGGAAGTAGATAGACACAAATTAAAAAGCAAACAAAAACGGAGAGAGAGAGAGAGTGGGGGGGAAATGGAGAGAGAGAGAAAAGGGAAGAGAGAGAGCGAGAGAGAGAGAAGAAAAACAACAACAAAATAAATACACAAAAGGCAAACAAAGATTTCAAAAAATGTAACCTAAAAAATATGAGTCTTATTTTTTGTTCTGTTTTGTTTTATTTTCTTGTTAGTTTTTTTCCCCCCATTTTATGAGTTTCCTCTCTGGTTCTCTTATTGTTTTCTTTTGCTCTTTGCACAAATTGTTTTTTTTCCCCTTGCCATACTATCTTAACCCAATGGACAATTCAGGTTAACGCCGATAGTGTTTTGTTATCATCAACATTCAATGGGGACTTAAGAGTCATAATGTTATTAATCTAAATCAAAATATAACAAATCAGAAAATATGAATTACAAGTTCATTCAGTTTTAAAATGTCTCAAGATAAAAAAAAACTCAATTTATTTTGCAGCTGCAGAATTCACGTTCAGGGAACATACTATTACTACTGAAATGGATAAGTGGCCTCTTATTTATTTATGTATTATTTTTTTGAGACTTGGGTAATCATGTCTCTCCACAGCTTCCTTTATCAGCCAACTTCACATTAAAATGACTGTTTGTGTGAGATATATGGGTAATTCCATGTCGAATCATCCAGACCATGTTACCTACCCCCTCCAATTTTTCTGAAATTTTGGATTATCATAAAGTTAGCCTGTCCCCAAAATTTGAGCTTCCAATTCCAAAAATTTCCACAAAAAAAGCTCAAATTTTTGGGATCGTCTAAAGTTAACATAGTCCACACCTGGAAAAAATTTCAGAAAAATTGAAGGGGTTGAGTGACAATATTACTTTTTTCTGGGTGATTTGACATGAAATTACCCATATAGTAGAAAGCTTTCTCGTTGCATTTTTGACTTTAAATTCAGAGTCGTCCTTCTCCTAGACTAGTTGCCAAGGCAGATATCCTGTTGTTTTACATATACTTATTTACTAACCTTAGCTTATATGTGGCACAAGGCCAGAAGTATGGGGTACCCAATGAGAATAGAACTCACTAACAATGGTCTGCAAATCTAGCTTGTTAACCATTACACCACGTGAGGGGCCTATTACTTTTGGGTATAGTTATTTACTAAGCTTAGCTTAGATATGGCACAAGGCCAGATATGGGGCGCCCAGTGAGAATCGAACTCACTAACAATGGTCTGCAAATCTTGTTAACCATTACACCGCATTAGGTGCCCTTTTGTTTTACTTATAATTGTAGGGAGAAATAGGTTTCTGGTGGGTGATAATTTTACTTATCTTCTGAATGATTTGACATGAAATTAACCCCAGACTCTTTTCTAGACTGTTCCAAGGGTACCAATTATAATTGGTACGACCTCTATCTTCATGTTCCACAGTTTTTAACCAATTTCAATTCTAATATTGACGCCTGCAAGTTATATGTATACAGTAATTCTTCTCGTCATAGGGATTTATTGTTGGGAATATATTTTTGCCATTGTGGGTAATATCCGGTGGGTAATATCCGGTTGTGATATTTTTTCGTAATCCACACTTTATTTGTCCCATAAGGCGCTCGTAAATTTAGACAAGCTTTCATCAGTGAGTAACGAAACGTGACTAAACACCCCCTTGAACTTTGAATTGAAAAATAAAAAAAGAAAGTGAGACCAAGAAAGAAGCTAAAGTAGGAGAGGGAAAGAACGAAAGTGAAAGAGAGAATGGATATTTTTATTATTGGTATCTATAGTAATGTCACAACTCATGAATTATAACTGTAACGTGTTACTTAAAGAGGAGATGGGAGCCGCCAATTATATTTCATTATGGCGGAAAATGGGATTTAAAATACTGTCATTTCTAATGATTCATAAAATGCATTAAGTATAGATATATATCCATATATCTAGCTTCGGCAGTACATATACTAAAATTTGAACGATACAGAAAAGATTAGCGTAACCCCTGCGCAAGGGGTTCCATATTTTGGGCACCTCTCGTTGTGTAATAGTTAGTAAGGTAGACTGGCAAACCATGACTTGTGAATTCAAGCCTCACTGGGTGCCTCTTGCATTCGGCCTCGTGCTGCACCAGGCCGTTGTCGTATCAGTGCTGCTGTATGGCTGCACCGCCTGGACCCTAACGAAGCGACTAGAGAATAAACTAGACGGGAGCTGCACAAGAATGCTGCGGGTGATCATGAACAAGACGTGGAAACAACACCCCACGATAAAGCAGCTGTACGGCCACCTACCACATATCACCCAAACCATCCGAGTAAGACGGACAAGACACGCGGGACACTGTTGGAGAAGCAAGGTCGAACTCATAAGCGACGTCCTCCTGCCGAAGTCAGCACATGGGCACGCCAGTGTGGGCCGACCAGCAAAGACGTACATTGATCAGCTGTGTGCGGATACAGGATGCTGCATAGAGGACCCCCCGAGAATGATGAACGATAGGGACGGATGCAGAGAGACTGTCATGGATATCCGTGCTAACAGCGTGACATTGTGATGCAATAAGTGACGTAGTTACACATCGAATCTCTATTATAATAAAATTACTATTATTTCACTCAGTGAAAGTTTTTCACAGCCACCTTAGCTCGTGGCCCACTAGAGGCCGAGTGACAGCAAGTCTCCAGGTATCCAAGACTCTTCGGAGAATTCTACCCGTTTTTTAACAATGCTGTTATTTGGATGGTCTCCATTCTTCCTTTGATTTCCAACTCATCCAGACTCTTTTCCAGACACTTGGGACTGTCCCAAGCGCACCAATTACAATTTATACGACGTTTACCTTCATGTTCCACAGTTTTTCCAGTTCTCTGGCAAGGTCCGAGTATTTGTCTCTTTTCACTCTCCTTCACTTTATTATTATTATTATTATTATTATTATTATTAGTATTAGTTAGTTTTTCACTCCTGTCGTAGCTGGTGGTTCACTGGAGGCTGAGTGACAGCAAGTCTCCTCAGGTCTCCAGGACTCTTCTGAGTATTCTAGCCGATCCCAACAGTACTGTAGTTTGGATGGTCTCGATTCTTCTTCTGATTTCCAGTTCACCCAAATTCTTTTCCAGAGCTTTGGGATCGTTCTAAAGGGTACCAAGGGTACAATTGTTACGACCTTCACCTTCATGATCCAGAGTTTCCTTAGTTCTTTGGCAAGGTCTAAATATTTGTCTATTATTATTATTATTATTATTATTATTATTATTATTTACTCCTTTTGAGTTTTCACATCAGCATTAGCTGATGGTCTTTCACTGGAGTCTGAGTGACAGCAAGTCTCCTCAGGTCTCCAGGACTCTTCTGATTATTCTGGCAGATTGCAGCAGTGCAGTGTTCTGAATGGTTTCAATCCTTCCTCTGATTCCAAACTTTCCAAACCCTTTTCCCAATCCTTTTGGGACCATTCCAAGTGCACCAACTACAATTGGTATCACTTTTACTTTCATATTCCATAACTTTTTCAGTTCTCTGGCAAGGTCCAGATATTTGTCCATTTTTTCCTTTTCCTTTAGCTTCACCTGTGATCTGCTGGCACTGAAAAATCCACCAGTTGACAAATTCTTTCTTTTTTGTTTATCAACACTAGGTCTGGTCTTCTTGCTGGGATAAGGTGATCCGTTTTTATTTCAAAGTCCCAGAGAATTTTATGTGTTTCGTTCTCAAGAACAGATTCTGGTTTATACATATACCATTTTGTTGTATGCTCAAAATTTAATTTTTTGCATAATTCCCAGTGGATCACCTTACAACCCAGTCGTGTCTAGTTTTTGTATTCCCGTTGTGCTAGTTTGCTACATTCGCAGAGTACATGGTTTACAGTCTCATCTCTATTACCGCAAAGTCTACATTTACTATTTTGTTGGGTCGTATCAATTTTCGCTTCGATATAGTTATTATTATTATTATTATTATTATTATTATTATTACTGGTTTCATTTTGATGGGGTGTTGTTGTTGCAGCTATTAGGTTTTTTCTTTTTTATATGATTTTTTAAAAATCTATTTATACTTAAGACTTATACTATGAATTCATGTATGTTTGTTGAGATATTACCATGGATTTTCCTTTTAGGAATTATGGAAAGGGGTTAACAAGAAAGCGTTATCAGTTTTCAATTACTTTCCATCTTTTTTTTTTTTTAATTCTCAGCTTCTTCTCTCTTTATCCTCCTCTTCCATTGAACACTCCGACCTTTTGTGTCCCTGGGGTGGAGAAGAAAAAATGTGGAGAGAGATGAGCATCGAATTATTCGTAACCTCTTATCAGTATTTTCTTCACCATTTTCTTTTCCTAGATTTGTCAGTTTATATACAGAAACTCTTCGACTAAATCTCAGCTTTTAAACAAATGTCCTCCCACAAGAATATTTGCTACAAATGCAGAATAGCGCGCTAGAGATAATATCCTTAGAATCGCATTTTACGTATGAATTGCATTAGATTACGAAAACTCTCGAAGTAGCTTAACCTTAACCCTAATACTTACATTAACTGTGAAATATTACAGAATCGCATTTTACGTATGAATATTATAGAATATTTACGTATGAATATTATAGAATCACACATTTTACGTATGAATATTATAGAATCGCATTTTACGTATGAATTGCATTAGATTACGAAAACTCTCAAAGTAGCTTAACCGTAACCCTAATACTTATCTTAACCCTCAGCGTCTCAAAGTTTTCGGGTATTTCTGCATTTGTACCGAATATTTCTAATTTGGAATCTCGGCTTCCAAGCAAACTACCTTCCACAAGACTTTTAATGGCATGTCAACCCGTCTGGGGTTATTTATGACTACATACATTTTATTTGGTTCTAATTACTCGTAATTTGCAATTAAGTCAAAAATAAAAACCCTTCTCTTCTTCACATCCAGCCTGTCACTTTCCAATTTCTATGTATATCTTGATTACGTCTTCGTTATATATGTTACTTTCCCTGTGAGTATAAAAGAGTGATTTAGAGAGTGCGAAATGTATTTGTATGTTAACTTGCATAGGCAGGTACGATTATCTTGGTCTTTCAAAAAAAAATTTTCTCCCCGGGTAATTTTTGGTAGTATATGTTTACAATCAAACTATTTGCTGTTTTTTTTCTCACCGCGAGGATTTACCAAGTTTGGTATATATATATATGCGTTTGTGTGTGCGTGTGTGTGTGTGTATTGATCATGTAACTTGGTCTCATTATTGAGAAATTCTGTTAAGACAGTAATCTATATATTAATACACTTGTATCTTAATCTTCTGACCGCTATCATCTTGCAACACCCTCTGGTTAAAAATGAGACCGTCCAAATCATACAAGATTAAATTGATTATTTTGTATATCGTTTTAATAATAATAATACAAATAAAGTTTTACAAAGGAACTTTCACTGCTTAATTACATTAAAGAAAATGAATCGTATTTCTATGTTGTTTCTAACCATCTTTTATTATAATGGAGATTGTATGTTTGTCTGTCTGTAACCGAAACTATATTACTAATCAAGTCACATTCTCCATGATTTTATTTTTATCTAAACCTCAATTAATAATAAAATTGTTTTACATTATTGTTATAGGGGATACACCCTATAAGACTAATGGAATGCGCCGACAAGTTACTATAAGTAACAGGGATAATTATGGCTTGGCAGTAAACCAATGCGAGTAAGCCAATCACTCTATTTTGTCGGACGTAATTTCCACTTATCTCTATTGTATTTGTCTACTTTCTGTTAATACATTATTCTACATTTGTTACCCGTCGTTTTGTTCTTATTTGACCCCTTAAAACCTCACAACAATTATTAATACTAATTAAGACCTTATCTACATACTAATAACATACAATCGTATTTATATATACAATAAAATAGCGGTTTACAGTCTGAACGGTAGGGCTAATTTGCATATTGATATTAGAAATTTGATTTTAATAAATATGTGCTTAGTATTATTGATTTCTAATTTTTTGATTTTCTCTTACAGAATATGAGCAAACATATCGGGGATACATATTAAAAGAAATCCATTAACAAGAAGAAATAACTAATTTTATTCTTTACTTTCTAATTTAACAAAATAGTTAAATTAGAAGATATAGCAATGTAAGACGGGAGTGATGGAAAAGTTTGTTTCAAAGTTGTTCTATTTTTCGATTATAAATATATAAATGTTTCAAATCTTTTTTATCTTCATTCTTATTTAGTTTCATTAGCCTTTCTAATTTGATATATTTTATTACATCAAAAGTTAAATACTTGCATCCAGAGGGTGCATATATTTGCTACTGTGTTTTAAAATGTTTGGATCTTTTGAAGTTCCTACATTAAAGAATTAAAGTAGATTCATTCTAGAAAACTTTCCTTTCTTTGTAAATATTGATAGGAATGTGTTTAAGTTATTCCGAAATTTTCTTTATTCATTGTTTAATGGTGAATCACTTAAATGGGAAGGTAAAGAAATGGGAAGAGCTTGGAAGAAGGGGGAAGGGGAAAAAGAACAAAAACAAAAACAAAGAAAGAAAGATAGAATAATGATAATAACAATGAGAACTAGAAATACAAGAACACAATAAGAAAGAGAATAGAAAGAAAGAAAGAAAGAAAGAGAAAGATAATAGAAAGAAAAGAAAGAGAAAGATATAGAAAGAAGAAAGAAAGAAAGAAAGAAAGAAAAGAAAAGAAAGACAAAGAAAACGAAAGGAAGAAAAGAAAGAAACAAAAGAGAAAAGAAAAAAGAGAGAAGAAAGAAAAGGAAAAGAGAAAAAGAAAGAAAGAAAAAAGAAAGAGAAAGAAAGAGAAAGAAAAAAAAAGAGAAAAGAGAGGAAAGAGAAGAAAAGAAAAGGAGAGAAAGAAAGAGAGAAAGAAAAGAAAGAAGAAAAAAAGAAGAAAAGAAAAAAGAGAAAGAGAAAGAAAAGAGAAAGAAAAAAGAAAAGAAAAAAAGAAGAAAGAAAGGAAAGAAAGAGAAAAGAAAGAGAAAAAGAGGAAGAGAAGAAAAGAGAAAGAGAGAAAGAGAGAAAAGAAGAGAAAGAAAAAGAAAAAGAAAGAGAAAGAGAAAAGAGAAAAGAAAGAAAGAGAACGAAAGAAAAGCTATTTGTATTTTTGATATGAGAATTGATGCGACTGATTTTGATTTTTCGGACTATTGTTCTCACCTTTATTGTGGTAGTTATTAATATAACGTGTCGGCCACTGTATCTCCCGGCCTTCTTCGGGTATTTCCAGTGTCACATATAGTATAGTATAGTGATGATACAACATAGGAAATCATTTTTAATAGCTTGACAATTCTTCGACGCCAGTTTGATCAACTGTCAAGCTATTAAAAATATTTTCCCAGATTGTATCGTCATTATACACTGAAAACACCTGACTAAGGCCGGAGAATACAGCGGCCGAAACGTCGTGTTATAAATTACCACAATAAAGATGAATACAATAACCTGAAAATCAAAATTATTCACATAGAAAGAAGCATGTAAACAAATAATGTGAAACAAGAAGATTTGTTTGGTTTGGTTTGGTTTGTTTTACGGCATATCAACCTCAGTGGGTTATTTAATGCCGACAAAGTTGTGAAATAAATTCATTCTTAATGCTTAATACAATTTTGTTTATCAACTCATGTTTTTCTATTTAACCCATAGATGGTACTACCCACTCCGGGTCAGAGTGGACCAGGGAGCAATGGTGATGAAGGGGTGCTCCACATTCCTCAAACCTCCAAAACTGGAACCTCACCATCTGATAGAGTTTAACGTCATTCACAGGACATGTAGACCCTCAGTCACCGCCTTCTAGCACCCATATGATAAAAATGGGATTGGGGCTTGCCATAAGGGCAATAGGGTTGGGAAAATCATATAGGTGCTAGGGCTTAACGTGACCAGCCGATTGATCGGAGGGGGCCTCTCCGACCGCCCGTCTAGCCTAAGATAGGGCCAAAGTGGAGTATTGCAAGTCATGAACTGCTCATCCACCGGGTTCTATCCTTAAGCATCATGGAAACAAAGAAGAGTAAAAAGAACAAATTGGGAGAAAGAGAGTTAATAAAACAAGATGAACAACAAAAGATAAAAACAAGAACTAGGATTAGTATTATTTGGATTATTTGGACTATTGTCCTCATCTTTATAGTTATCTATATAACGTTTCGGACGATGTGCCCTCCGCCTTCTTTATGTATTTCTTGTCGAACTCGGGAGCCTTCTCAAACTCGGAAACCTTCTTTTCGAACTCGAGAACCTTTTTGTCGTAATCGGGAGTCATCACAGGACTTTCAACCCAGCACTTTATTCAATCCCCGGGGGTATTTTGTTTTCATTCCGCTAACTGGGGTACAGGTGTTAAGTTGTGTTGATTATCATTCTATGTTACTGTCGCCCTTGACCAGGATTTAACCTGCAGCCTAGAGGTAACTGTCACTTAGAACTGTCTAAACCCAACGGCTTTATCCACTACGCTATGTGTCCAAGAAATGCCTGAAGACCGGAGGGCACATCGACCGAAACGTTGTACAGATAACAATAAAAATGAGAACAATAGTCCGAATAATCAAATAATACTGATTATGAATCCTCATCTAAAAATTCAGAGAAGAACTAGGATAAACAGAATTATCTGAGGATATGAATTAAAAACGATCAGTTTTCAACTAAACATTACCATTAAACATTATCATTGGTAACCGATAGATTTAAATTTTTAATTGGAAACAAATATTGTAAAATAACCAACTGTGGCATTCCACGTTTTGTTCTCTTAGCCAACGTAG